>OY755237.1:4096595-5296595 GCA_963576725.1 Azorinus chamasolen
ACCATTACCGTAGCGTACCATTACCAAATCGTACCATTTCGGTCTAAGCGTACCATTTACCAAATATATGAAACTGGTATAAATATTTTTTATTATTGTTATATGAAAACATGAAAAATGTAATTAATGTATATTATTATCTTAATGTGTTTTAATTGAGCATAGTATTGTCATGACATTACGGTTACCCTTATCCAAGTTATGACCCATACACCGACTTCCTAGACAAGAGAAGATCCTAAATACGGTGTCCAAAGTTTCTTTCAAAATACGTACTTTGAATTTGAGAATATCATTCATCCTCCAGGTGTTAGCTACTGCCAAATCACTTTTTTATGTACAGCGAATATCGGAAACGTGTTAACTTTCAACTAAGGGTTTCACTGTGTGGTAATTGCCACGTAGAGTTTAAGCTAACAAAGATCGTATGCATACACAAAAAGTATTTGCAAGCAGGTCAGACCCAAAATAAAACAACCAGAATGAAAAAAACAGGATGATAAATCGTTTTTGTGACAATTTTAACACTTGAACTTAGCTTCGTTCCAAAACCGATATTCCTTTACAGTTTTCACTGTTATATGCCAGTGTGTATTTGGCACGTGTCCATAATCACGTGACATTGGGCCACACGCGCTAGTGTGTGAATGTCGATGTGTATTGATAATACGATGCGAGAGAAACCCAATTGGATTACACTAATCTGATATATTGAGCCCATTTATTCCATAAATACACGTTTGCAAACAGAGTAGATCAGATCAGACGGCACCTTTAGAGGCTGTCTGACCAGGGCCTGCCATGTCTGGTTATGAAATATAACTATACAATCATGTAGTTTACAAATTACAAAATGTTATCTATAGCCTACATGTCTTTACAGAAATCAGTTAATAATACTCATCGGTTTTTTCTTACATGAATATTTATGGAGTAAACGTTATAATCGGATATATGTTTCTACGTTTAAATTTTAAAACGAAGGGGCTGGCAAAAATAAACACATTATTTTTTATTGTTTTATTTCAGTCCCGATTAACATGTTGTGGTTCTAAACCCTAATATAAATGAATAGAAACACTAACTATAGTGACATACAACAGAACACGGACATAATGAGTATACGCTTTTTATGCATTTGCAAACACAGTAGACCCTGGGCAGACGGCTCGTATAGGAATCATCTGCTGTTTGCTTACGAAACTATATCAGATTCTCTAGTTTCTGTCATGCAAAAATTCTATGATGGTGTGCCATTGTAAATTTAATATTCCCGATGTCATAGCACATACACTCAGCAGCACATTCTAAAGACTCGTACCCGTTCACGTATATTAACTCATTACTGCATGAATACGCTTTCTTCGTCTCTGCAAACACAGTAGACCCAGAGCAGACGGCTCTTATATGAGTTTCTGATTAGGGTCTGCTCTGTTTGCTTATGGCAAGTTTACATTTGCCACGGAGGCCGTACGATTTCTTTCTCTGCGATTTTCCTACGATTTTGTTTGGCATCTTAGAAGTCTACGGGCTGCGATGTTTTTGTCTACGATCATCGTATATATAGATTATTTGTGTATACTGATCGAGCTTATCCGTACGATGACTGAGCGGTGACCGTGCTGTCTCCGCTTGGGATAAGCCAATCGTACGTAGCCCGTACGGAGCCTGTGTGGATTCCATACGAAGACCAGTGGGATTGTTCTATCTTCTATAGATAGACAACTATTAATGCAGGCAATGTCAAAAAAATATACACCGATGCGATGTACGTTCGATTTCACGGGTATGGCACGGACACCGAGCGGCAGCCTTGTGGTGATCTTGCGATGACCGTATGGGTCCGCGTACGATTTTTTTTTGCTACATTTCCACCGAAAATCGGTTCTTTTTCAGCACGATCCTCGCGCGGCCTCCGTACGATGCCCGTGCAGAGTTCGCACGATGCCTGTAACCACGTGTTTACGGACTGCGGGCTTGCGATTTTAGAAAATATGTATAACCTTTTTTATGACAAATCATAGAGGCTACGGCGACCGTATGCCTCCGTACGGAGACCGAGCGGTTTTCACCTTACGGCGGGTCTATGGGCGCCGTAAACTCATCGTAGGGCAAACACGAACGCTCGATCGTCTGTTATCATTTTGGTATGTGTGGACAGGCCTTGTCAAGACATGCATACCAAAAATGCAGGTTGTAAATGAAAACTTGAATAAGTTATGGTCAAGCCGGAGTTACGACAATAACTCGCGATTTCTTCGAAACCAGAACCGACGGGACAGTGAATGGGTTAAATCGGAACATATAATAGAATATGGATCAACAATCAATAAAATGAAACACATATCTGTAACAACACCCGTTGTTGTTTCGGGTAAATGTCTATACTGTGCTGGTGTTACACCTGAAACAGAAAGCAAATTCCAAATACGGAGAAATTTTGGATTGATACTAATTACATGTTCAACGGAATAAGATTTATACATCTGACACGCTGCTACTCTATGATGCTAAACTTGCATTATAGACATTTCAAGTACGCCTGATTAGGTACTATTTTGAAACAAATAGGAATACATGGCAGTGATAGTTAGGAACCATTAACAGAGCTACATATAAAGATGCCTGTCCAAATACAATGTTACACCTTTCTTTAGAATGATTCCATAATTCAGCTTTTTCTCGCATCGCAAACAAAACCTACCCGATCAGACAACTTGGAAATGTTACCAGTATTGCACTTTCTGTGTTGCCATCTAGACTTCTGCACTGCACAGCCCGGCTCCGTCCTTTGATGTTTAATGAGCAGTCTAAACAAGGATAGTCCGGCATGATGCTTTCTTGACTGTCAAGTCTTCATTTGCGCGTGACTTTTATTCGCGTGCATATCGCTGATTGAGTATTTTGGGTAAAGTGTCATATTGAGTTGCTACTGAGGCGTAACGACATTAACTGCAGCCAATAATTGGACAATTAATTCGCCGTTTTTAATCCAGTGTTTCAAACACGCGTGCATTGCGTAATGTGGGGTTGGGACCGAGGCGTTACGATAATGACTTCAGTCATTAATTGGATAATTAATTAACCGCTTTAAAAGTTTATTCAAACACTGATCAACGATATTGACAATTTCTAAGCACACGCATACTTATTTAATTTATTTCTAGTATATTTGCAGTGAAAATATTTAAACCCTTCCCCTCATATATAACCGCTCTTATAGGGGCTATTTTGTCAGGGTCTGCTCTGTTTGCTAATGGAGTTTGATAGTTCTATTTCTAAATAATTTGGCCAAGAATATTCAGTAGGTATCGAACTTTGGAATTGGGAAAGAGTTAAATTATTGTTTACTGTACAATCAAATCTCCGGATTTTCGATAACGCGTGCCACCTTCAATGCAGTGCATACCAGATCATTCGCAATACACACAGGTCATGATTCGTAAATAGAGTTGGATTGTTTAAATCTTGGGCTATTTAAAACTAATTCAGAATATAAGGTTCATCTGAGGTGTTATTTTTTATAAAGGATACTTGTGCATTTTATTATGACTGTGTTGGGGAAACTTGTAAATGGGCGATTTTCTGTATGTCGATGTCAACAAATCGGCATATATGAGGTTCTACACAGAATCTAAAATGTCGGCATATGATGTCCAATACAGGTGACTTTTGTTAATGTTTATTTGTGCAGCTTACATGTATTATGACTGTGTTGGGGAAACTTGTAATCTGTCGATTTCCTGTATGGCGATGTCAAGAAATCGGCATATTGGGTTCTTACACAGAATCTAATAAGTCGGCATATGATGTCCAATACTTGTAATCTTGTAAGAGTATATTTTTAAAACACTGTATTATACATTAGTATAATACTTTAGTGTTAAATTCAAATATAATTTATGTTTTTTATTATTGGTACGCTTCGTCCAGGAAATGGTACGCATAGTCCTGGTACGCTTCGGCAATGGTACGCTTCGTCCATTTTCCACCTTCGATGGGAGGCAGCTAATAAGGTCATATAAGACAGCCGGTCATATAACGCAGCCTCATTGGTCTTGAGTTCATAAACTTGTAATCATGTACAGATGTACAAGTAAGTCTATGTTTAATATTTTAAAGGCTAATAAAGATGTACTTGTATATACTTATTCTTCAAATTTATATTTGCTACAAAAGGCAAACTAAATGAAAACAGAAATAAAAGTTTTCTATAAAAAAAATATTTAATCCACAATCATCAAATACTAACACAAAACAAAAATACTGACACAAAACTAACGTGACGAGCAGGTAAATAAAATGTTTTCTTCCGGTTTACCAAACAAGTTCGCTTTTAAAAAATATTAAGTTACTACACGTAACACTCAGAAGTTTTTTTTTGAAAGAGTCATTAAGGCTTTATCATTATTTTAGAGAGAATTACGCTAAATAGTATGCATGCTTGTGTAAACGCAAGTAATTATATTAAACAATTAATTCTATTGATGTGTACCAGCTTTATGTGGTGCCCTTATGAAGTGTGAAAAACACGTGACACCGGGAGAGCGACAATCAAAACATTGCACATGTGTGTTTGCCATTCTTTTGTTTTCGAGTAATTAACTTTTTCGCGACGGGCCGTCTTCATGGTCATTTAACACAACCGAATTTTCCCCCGATATAAACGTTACGGAGCACTAAACACGGTAGGGTAACAGATAAGACAGCTAGTCGTTATATAGAACCCAAATATATAGTAAATTCTTTCGGGAGCAAAAAATACAGTCGCTTAATACAGCACGTCGGTATATACAGCTGGTCGTTAAGACAGTCTCAACTGTATAGGAAGGGGTTAAGACAGGCTCTACCCTATTTCTGCCTATGTTTATATATAGGAAAGGGTTAAGACTGGCTCTACCCTATTTCTGCCTATGTTTATATATAGGAAGGGGTTAAGACAGGCTCTACCCTATTTCTGCCTATGTTTATATATAGGAAAGGGTTAAGACAGGCTCTACCCTATTTCTGCCTATGTTTATATATAGGAAAGGGTTAAGACTGGCTCTACCCTATTTCTGCCTATGTTTATATATAGGAAGGGGTTAAGACAGGCTCTACCCTATTTCTGCCTATGTTTATATATAGGAAAGGGTTAAGACAGGCTCTACCCTATTTCTGCCTATGTTTATATATATAGGAAGGGGTTAAGACAGGCTCTACCCTATTTAAGACAGGCTCTACCCTATTTCTGCCTAAGTTTATATATAGGAAGGGGTTAAGACAGGCTCTACCCTATTTAAGACAGGCTCTACCCTATTTCTGCTTATGTTTATATATAGGAAGGCGTTTACAGACAGGCTCTACCCTATTTCTGCCTATGTTTTTACTTAGAGTAGTCGTACTTAGAGTAGTGATAACATTTGAAGGATTTTGGTACTGATGTTCTAGGGATATACATGTCCTGCTTTAAAATTTTCATTAATCCTAAATTACTCCATGAATAGTCATGCAGATGATATCATGAATATTAATTAGATTATTTTCTATAATGGTACATGTATATGAATACAGGGCATTTATGCTCAGGGAGAATCTTTAGAAATAGATCTATATTATACCATAAGCGAACAGAGCAGATCCTGATCAGATGGCTCCTGTAGGAGCTGTCTGATCTGGGTCTACTCTGTTTGCAAAAGCGTAGAAAGGCATATTTATGGAGGATAGGGTTAAGGCACAGACATAAACAATTTAAAGTACAACAGTTGTGAAAACAACAGATATGTTCTATCACTCCACACTAGGAAATGCAAGATAAACAGGTCATGACCCTATCTGCAGCACCAGGCAGATGTTTATGCAACATACAATAAACAAAATTGAATAACAAGCCATGCAGACATTCCATTAACTCTTTCCCTTATGAATATCAGTGTGAGAAATAATAAATATTGATTACCGGAATTATATAATGACATGCACAAAGAGTTTGAGATGGAAGACGCTGTTGAACATCTCATAAGCAAACAGGGCACACCATGATCAGATGGCCCCTAACAGGGAGCCGTCTGGTCTATTGATCTATTTTGTTTGCAAAGGAGTCAACGGCATTTTTATAAGGGACAGGGTTAACCCGTTCCCTCAGGCTATTTTGGAACCAACCTCTTTGAATAAATCTGCCAAAAAGGAGCATTTGCTAGAAAAAAGGAAAATTTAGAAAAGTGTAATTTTGAAACCATTGTGATAAATAGTGTATTTGCTCCTATGGATCAATTGCTCTATTTATATAATTATCACAATGGTTTTAAAATTTACTTACAGGGGAGTCAAAAGGCGTCAATATGAGGGAATGGGTTAAACAGTGAATTATCATGGTGACTGCAAGCTATTGTTCAACATTCCTTGACTCTTTGAATGCTGAATATTCAAAGAGGAATGACCCATCTGTGTTTAACTTTTCTTTCAATATGAAAAGCTTAATACCGGGTTTTAACCCGTTCCCTCATATTGACACCTTTTGATGCCTCTGCAAAAGTCACCAGTTGAAACCATTGTGATAAATAGAGCATTTGCTCCTATAGGAGCAAAATTTTAAGGCGTCTATTTATCACAATGGTTTCAAAACTACGTAATTCTAAATTTTCCTTTTCTCTAGTTAATGCTCTTTTTCGGTAGATTTATTCACTGAGGTTGGATCTAAAAATAGCCTATGAGGTAATGGGTTAAATGCTAGAGGATTTGAAGGATAAACAGTGCAGACCCATTTTCAGAGGTGCTCCTAAAAAAGACCTCTGATCTAGGTCTACACTTTTTGCAAATGCTAGGACACTCATTTTCCACATTCAAAGATTCAATACATTCTTTGACAAGAATATGAAGCTTACATGGGTTAACCCATTAAGATCAACATTTGTTTTCATATTGAAAATATGAAAAAAGAAACGTATTGCCGACAGTTGAGAATCTGATCTGTAATATTAACACATAGAGCAGTCCCTGAGCTCCTAGGAGCCGTCTACTCTAAGTCTGCTCTGTTTTCAAAGGTTTTTAACCCTTTACTCCCTAAATACTCCTATAGGAGCCATCTGATCAGGGTCTGCTGTTTGCTTATGAAATAATATATTTTTTCTGTCATGGCCACCATTTCCGGTGTTCATAATGTCATTATAACAATGAATGTAATTAATATTCATGATGTCGTTATTTCTTACATGTAACATTCATGGAGTAAAGGGTTAAAGGCCGGATTATGGGGTAAATGATTTATGATTTGTAGCCATGTGCTGTCTGAACATACCCCGACAGCACCTAAGTTGTTGCCATTTTTCATGTACCCTATCAACCCTAAGTATTCAGACAGACAATCGTTGGCAAGTAGTGCAGACCCAGATCAAACTGTTCCTATCAGTCTTTTCACTATTTGCTACTAAGTCAGTCTACAGTCTTAAGTTATGTACCCCTTTCCCTAATGAGCATTTATGCATAAATTGATCACTACATGAATATTCTTGATATTTATACTGTTAATTTTTGCAAGGGAATGTTTGGCGTAAGGTGTTGGATCATATCTATATAATTTCCATAAGCAAATATAGCAGACCCTTATCAGACAGTTCCTAGAGGAGTGTCTGATCTGGGTCTTTTCTGTTTGCAAAGGCATGAAAAGGTGTTTCTATGTAGTAAAGGATTAAGCCATTCCCGCATAGGCTATTTTTAGATCCAACCTCTTTAAATAAATCTACCAAAAAGGAGCATTTACTAAAGAAATGGAAAATTTTGGAATTGTGTAGTTTTGAAACCGTTGTGATAAATAGCATTTGTATTTATCACAATTGTTTCAGAAAGTGACTTGTACAGAGGCGTCAACATGTGGGAATGGGTTAAAATGATGCCAGTCTGAGTTATTCAGATTTATAAACTGATTGGAAGGGTGTCCGAATACTGTTAACTTTGTATTTAAGTCTGTGATTTATATACACATAGGGTATTTCCATTTTGTATGATGGATGTGGGACTCTGTTGCCATTTATCTTTGTAAGTCATTGAGAAGTGATTGTAGTTTGCAGGTACCATACTTACCCTAAGTATTCTGACAGACTTGGGCAAACAGTAAATAATGCAGACCCAGATCAAATGTTTCCAACAGGAGCCATTTGATCAAGGTCTACACTATTTTGTACTATGTTACCCTAAGTTAAAGTTAATCTAACACCAGAAGGGAAGATGATTTGAACGTAACAACCTTGGATTAAGGTATAAAGGGTTTATTTCAAATCGATGTTTCGACCAACACTAGGTCTAAAGTTAAAGTTATCAGAATGGTGCCAAATTGAATCATTTAGCTTTACAAACTAGGGGAAACTTGGGATTTGGCATCCAATTATTATGGGCAATTAGCGTAAACTGGGGATTTGGTGGAAGGTGGAACATTGTAGCCATTTTAGAAAGTAAAGAACCATATCTTTAAAATTCCACCAGCAAACAGAGCAGACCCTGATCAGATGGCTCCTATAGGAGCCATCTGATCTGGGCTACTCTGTTTGCAAATGTGTGAAAACATGTTGATATGAAGGAAAGGATTAATTTTTTCAACATGATTGTAGATTTGCAAACAGTTTGGCATCAACTGAGTTATGGTCCTTATCTGGTTCTTTTTGTACTTGTTGCTACCTGCTTGTGTTTTAACTTTTAACCCTTGCCCTGTTGAATATTTATGTCAGAAATCATGAATAGTTTTTTATTTTTTATTATAATGGTATATTTACAAATGATTATCGGTGTTGGTAGAAATTGTAGAGTCAAGTCTAAATTTTAAATTCATAAGCAAACAGAACAGACCCTACGGGAGCTGTCTGATCAGGGTCTGTTCTGTTATCAAAGGCATGAAAAGGAGTTGCAAATGTCAACAAAGACTTGTAGATTTCAGTTTGATAATTTTGATGGTGATGTTACATTATATTGCTTTTTGTATTTCAGGGTTGGACTTGTTGAAGAATCGCCCATTTTCATCGAACCAGAACAAAGTTGAGAATCTCTCTGCTAACAAGGGCCTTCAGTTCAGTGATCACAATTCAGAGGAGATAAATCATTTGAAATTGAATAAAGTTCTTAAGAAAAGAACAAAAGGGTTAACTGTAGAGTTTGTTGGCTATTCTGAGAAAAGAATATTAACAACTTTATTTGGTATATATTTCAAACACAAACCCTTACCATTGTTTGAATTAAGTATAGATATTCTTCGAAGGAAAGTCATTTTACGTTACCAAGGCAATGTATCATTTCAACGCATCACCTTGACATTTGGAAAGGAGTTAGAAAAGTGGAATGTTCTCTCCGCAGAAGTGAACAAAACACATTTTACAGTTACTCTAGGATGTAAACTTACAAAGTCCATAAAGTTGAAACAAAAATTGTCAAAGATTCCACGTAAGGCAGTTGGTGTGTTGGCCAGTGACAACTTTGGGAAACATAAATTTACGGTGAGTAATATCATTGATAAAGTGAAGCATATTGTATACCATTACTCAGTGAAGCATATTGTACTCATTACTCAGTGAATATCCATTTCAGAAATAATGACACCATGAATATTAATAAGATATTATAATGCTCAGGTTAGCTTTTGTGATTGCCCACTGTCTGGCATCATTCTGTCCGTCCATGGCCCACTGTCTGGCATCATTCCGTCCGTCCATGGCCCACTGTCTGGCATCATTCCATCCATCCATCCGTCAACAATTGCTTTAAACGACCTCTCCTTTGAAACCACAAGGCAGAATTTAACCAAACTTTACATACAGGATCTTGGTATCATGCACTATCCAATTTAGGGTAAATGTAATACAGTAAAACATCTCTACAAAAGCCACTTTAATGTGTTAATTGGTTGATATTTAGGTCAGGTGGCTGCTTAAAGCAAGGTGGAAGTAAAACAGAACGCTACTATAGGAGCGTTCTGTTTTACTTCCATCTTGCTTTAAGCAGCCACCTGCTTTTAACACTAAATACTTGATGTAATTTAGTGGCAGTTATAGATAAGTTTTACTGTACATTAATACAAGATAGAAGCCTGAAGTGCTTAAGAAACATGCAATAGAAGTTTTTCTAAAACGTGTATCTGAAAAAGGGTAGCTGACATGGTGTTTCTTTCTTGTTTTGTTGTTACAGGGCCAGCTGTTTGAAGCTAGATTGTATCCAGCAATGAAGAAGAAGACTACTCTCTTATGCTCCAAACCAGGTATGCGTTATTTAACATATAGAACTTACCCGATAATGGTTTCCTTCAAATAAATACATTTCATGCAATCTGTATATAGAGTACCGGTACTCTTTTGGGTTATCTGCTTGAGAAGGGAGAAACGAAGGGATCTTTTCTCTGTTGTCTGGCGACCTGTTTGTCTTTCCATCTTCTGTCGAGATTTTGCATCATGCTTCCTTTTTGTCACACTTCTGCCAGCAGAAAGCACATGTGTTTATTTGAATACTATTATTTGAAAAATTGAATTTCATCCTGAAATGTTCCCTCATCCAAGCTTTAGTGTAGGATGAGTGTCAATATTGTAGTATAGCCTGAGGCTAACCATGTAAGTTCCCTGCCCTCTTTATGAGAGTTTTCAACACTTAACCCTTCGCTTGCTATTTGCGTCAATATACCTACCTGTAAATAGTGAAGACCCAGATGAGACAGCTCCTGCAGGAGCTGTCTCATCAGGGTCTGCACTATTTACAAGTTGATTGTGCAACCAGTGCACTCCACAGCAGTGATTGCACAGCGAAATACTTGTACACAGTGAAGATATATGTAATTATACAACAGGGCATGGGGAAAGAAGGAGAAATGTATTTTAAAATTCATCAAGTGAAGAGTTAACAATGTTAGAAATTAGTATTTTTTTCCTTTGTGTAAATGTTTTGCCCACCTGTACATTTCTACTTATAACAAAACAAATGATGTCTTTAAATCTATGAGTTAGATTGAGTTACTTCCGGTGATGACGTTATAAGGGTGTATTTGATTTCTTTAAATAGCAGCGTTCAGAACATGTTCAGGATGAAATGCTACCTTACACGCACAAACCGAAGGCTTTGCAGAAAATAATGTTTTATTAAAAAAAATCAAATGTATTGCAGTTGATCTTCAGAGGTATCTCATCCCGATCTGCTTTATCCTTAACTTCATGAATATTCATGTAAGAAATAATGGTATCATGAATAATGGCAAATGAACATAGGAAATTATGACAATGGCAGAAATGGTAAAATCATATCTGTAAAATAGCAAACGTAGCAGAACCTGATCATATGGCTCCTACAGGAGATGTCTGATGTGGGTCTACACTGTTTGCAAGGTGTAGAAAGGCCTATGTATGGAGTAAAGGGTCAACGATCATACTTATACTATTTCATTGGCAAACATAGCAGACCCTGATCAGACGGCTCCTTTAGGAGCCATCTGATCTGGGTCTACTCTGTTTGCAAAAGCGTAGAAAGGTGTTTTTATGGAATAAAGGGTTAAAACTGATTCTAGCTTTGAGGGGAGTAATGGAAGAGAATTGTAGCAGACGAGTGTTGCAGGTATTAATTACTTAGAGTGCAAAGAGTTTAGAGAAGTAGATTAAATGGTTATCAAGATCTGAAAAATGAGGTTAATGCAATACCTCACCCTCAATTAAGAGTAAAAGAGTTTAAAATAAGTAAAAAGAGAACTCTTTTCTCTTCATCCAGTGCGATATTTACTCAACCCTTTCCACTTTACGTTTGAAATCATGATAACTGCCGCAAACAAATTTGATCCTGATGGGTCATTTGGCATCTCGTATCAGCAGAGCCGTAGATAAAGGTGTATAAGGTATTGATATACTAAAATCCTCATTTCTCCACCAAACCCTATGTTATGACCACTCTTTATAATCGTTTCATTGAGACGATTTTAAAGAGTGGTCACAACATAGGGTTTGGTAGAGAAACGGAGGAACATTTCTGAAAATAGAAAAGGTTTTAATTTATCCATTTTACTGTGTTTATACCTTTGCATAAGGATTTAAAATGCTTTAAGATCTGATCAAATCTTTGGAAGAAATGGAAGCAAATTGTACTGGATACAGCAATATTTCTGGCAAAATTTGTTCAGTGTTAACTCTTTCCTTCATATAAACGCCTTTTTGCGCATTTGCAAACAGAGTAGACCCAGATCAGATCGATCCTATAAGAGCTGTCTGATCACATTTTTTTCCGTCCGATGCCATATCTCTGTAAGGGATTGACAGAATTCAATGAAACTCGACTTGAATATTTGTTATCACTGGGGCATCGTTCCCATGTATTACTTTTCCAGATCACTTGCTTGATTTAGGAGTTATTGCCCTTTGATATGTGAAAATCACATTCTTTCCGTCCAATGCCATATCTCTGTAATGGATTGACAGAATTCATTGAAATTCAACAAGTATTTGTTACCGCCTTGGCTGCTGATGATCGTTCCCATGTATTACTTTTTCAGATGGCATGCAGCTTTTAGGGGTTATTCCCCTTTGATACACAAAAATCTTATAAAATGGGCCTTTATATCATGATTCAAACAGTTAAGAAACAGATCAGCAACAGCGTCACCAATGCAACACCCAATCTGGAGATGTAATGGTTCACTATATCAGAATAAACTGTATACAAACTACAACTAATGCAAAAAGTCGTAGACTGGATCAGATGCCGCAGCGGAGACTTGGCAGCCGGTCTAGGTCTATACTTTTTGTAATACAATAAGGCACATTTCCCCTTGCTGTGGTTCATTCAGTATCAAACATGTACACAATTATAAAAGATTGCCGTAGAAGGCAGTAATTTGGCCCAATATTCATAAAGTTGGTCAAAATATCTATTTAAGGTTTCGGTATGCATCAAAGGCAAGTAAAACTTGGTTGAGTGATCCAGGGCTATCATAGCCTTCTAGCCTCCAATCCCCCGCACCCCACCCACCTCTTTATATAACCAAACATTCCATTGATCATTGATCTTTATAAAACATTCAGTTAATGAATATTCATAAAGTCATAAGTGTTTGTATGTATTAGGTAAAGGATTAATAAGCCTTGTATGATACACTGAAATGCAATGATACTGGATGAATTGCAAACAAGCATGACAATGTAATAAAACTTATGCAGATACTTATATGTACAGCAGAACCTGTCTTAATCCTTTCCCTGTTTAACATTTATTCAAGATTTTATAACCTCATTAATATTCATTAACATTTGTTCAAGATTTTATAACCTCATTAATATTAATGGACAGCATAAAAAATATAAAAAATGGAAAAGGGATTTTTTTTTCACCACTGTAGAAACTATAAAGTAATATCTATAAATTTCCACAAGCAAACAGAGCAGAAATTGGTCAGACAGCTCCTTCAAAAGGCATGAAAAGGTGTTTAAAATATGAGGGAATGGGTTAAGGGACCTCAAGATGTCTGATTTGGGATCTATAAGGCAGGTGGTAGCTTGATGAAAGCCTAAAGTAAAGCAGAAAGCTTTCTGCATTGCTTTTGACCTGTAATAGTCCCTACAATAAACACATATTTTCAACAACATCATAAAACATGGTACTGTATTTGTTAACTCTTCGCTTGCTATTCATGTCAATATACCTACCTGTAAATAGTGAAGACCCAGATGAGACAGCTCCTGCAGGAGCTGTCTCATCAGGGTCTGCACTATTTACAAATTGAGTGTGCAACCAGTGCACTCCACAGCAGTGATTGCACAGCGAAATATTTGTACACTGTGAAGATATATGTAATTATACAACAGGGCATGGGTGAAGAAGGAGAAATGTATTTTAAAAATTCAGCAAGAGGATTAATTTGTTTTTGTTTTACAACAAAACATCGACCATTATCGAACAATTACGAAACTAAAACACAACCCAAGTAAACACTTTTACATCGGTGAATCACACATGAAAGTTTTGTCTTCAGTGTTTTTCAACCACTTTTCTTGCAATATACTTCTTTTCAGCATATAAACAAATGATTTATGTAATCTTTAGGCATTTTGAAAATGTGTTGCAGTTAGAGACTATCACTTTAAGCAATCACCTACTTTTCCAATCAATATAAGGTCAATTAAAAAAAGGTTCTACTGTTTTGCAATTGTTTGTATGTACTTATACTATATGGGTGAGCTGTTATCCTCTTACTCTAGAATTTTTAGCTGAGTGGTCTGTTAGTATAAACAGGTGGCTCATCACTAGGCTCAGGTATATTTGTACCATTTAACCTTTAGCCTGCTGAAAAAAAAAATGTCTTCTCAAACTCCATGCAAATTGCGAAGTTTATTTACTTTATATTTGTTAAAACTATTGACTGAGAGTCACACTGCTGCCTGATAAGACGGTTAACTCATTCCCTCCTAGGCTATTTTTAGACCCAACCTCTTTGAATAAATCTACCGAAAAGGAGCATTAACTATAGAAATGGAGAGTTTTAGAAAACGATTTTGATAAATAGAGCATTTGCTCCTATGGCGCAAAAATGTGTCACTAGGGGGTAATGTGTTAATTACTCTGCTTCTCATCTGGATCCATACTGTTTGCAGATGACAGTCAGGTTACACGTAGCAGGCGAAAGTTTTACCTTCGGTACATTATAATTTATGGGCAAAAATTACCATAGCAAACAGTTTGATTCCAGATGAGACACCGTGTAACTCAATGTCTCAACAGGATCTACCAGGTAATCTGTTAAACACTCAGGTCATTTCTTAAAAAATAGTTACTTTTTTAGAATTTCTACCGATAAAATTTTATTCACCATGCTAAACTTTTACCCTTTGAATCAGGAAGCAGAATACATTTGCAAACAGGGAAGACCCAGATCATAGCGCTCCTAGAAGAGGACTGTTTTTCTTTCAAAAATCCTGTAACAAATTTAAATATCCTGTAACATATTCATATCTTTGTCCATAAATATACATTTCTATGCCTTCACAAAGAGAATAGACCCAAATCAGAACCGCTCTGTAGGAGCTGTCTGTTCAGGGTCTGCTCTCATTGCTTCTGACATAATAAAGATATTATTTTACACTTTCTGCCATGGTCAAAATTCCTGTGTTCATATGCCATTTTAAAAACTCTATTAACTAATATTCATGATACCATTATCTCTTATATGAATATTCATGGAGTGAAGAGTTAAGCCACATACAGTATATTGATTAGATGTTATAGTTCCACATTGATGGACCATCTAACTTCGAATAGTCAGCAGTCAAAAGGTTAAAGGCCAATAAAAATGAGTGAAATACAGGTTAACTACCTGTTGTGTGAGTTTCTTTGAGAGAGAGAGTTTACCCTCATAAATCAGCATGTAATTTATTTGTTTCCACCAAGGGATGAGATTCCTCTGATGCCATTTCATTGTTCTCCACAATTACTGGAAGTTTTTTCAAAGTAGTAGTGTCTGTTGGAGCTCTTTAACCCTTTCCCTGTTCTGTATTTAGGCCAAATTTCAATACCTACTGAATATTCATTAAGAAAATAGTTATAAAGAAATATGGTAGGTGGAACATTAGACATTTAAGAAAGTAAAGATACAGATCTATCAGATTCTTTTAGCAAACAGAGCAGACCCTGATCAGACGGCTCCTCTAGGAGCCGTCTGATCTGGGTCTACTCTGTTTGCAAATGTGTGAAAACACGTTTATATGAGGGAAAGGGTGTCTGTTGGAGCTGTTTAACCCTTTACCTGATAGAGACGCATGTTCATGCCTTTGCCTGCAGATTAGATCTAGATCAGACGGCTGCTGCTCTGTTTGCTTATGAAATGATATAAATTTGTGTCATGATCAAATCTTCCCTTATTCAAAATGCTATTTTAAAATTCAGGTAATAAATGTTCATGATGTTATAATTTCTTAGGTGAATAATCATTAGGTGAAGTAATAAGATCATTTTATAGCAGCTTTAGACTTTCACCTTCAATTAGTCACTCAGCTTCTATGTTTCTCTGTTTGTTGTCTTTTTCATTGTTTTAAAATTCAAAGTCAGAAGCCTATTAGAGTCTATTCATTGTTGGCCAAATGGCCAAAAGTGCATGGCAGACAAATTAAATTGTGGCGTTTTTTTAGCAAGAAGCTATTATAAAGTTATGCCACAAACTTTCCCAGTAAAATTCCCATACTTCACTTATTAGGCCAGAGTTTCCAAATGTTAGTTACTTGCTGGTATTTGCCAAAGAAAAATACAATGTGAATTGGAGATGCTTTCATGTCAAAAATGAATGTTTTAGTAAGGTATTATTTTCATTTTCATTTGTATCAAATACTTTTATTTGTCTGTATATACAGTACAGGTATAAACTGGTTTTAATATATCATGTTTGGATTAAGATAAGCCATAGTAGGACTTTCTTTTTCTATGATATAGAATATTTTGACCTATATGAAGACCAGAGTGTCTGAAAAGAAAATAATAATAAAATAGTATGGCCTTAAAGTTTTTGTAGTACCTGTACTTTGAAGATCAAAGCCCACTGAATTTGTATACATGATGGCATATAAAGATGCCTGAGATAAGCTCTGTTCAACAGATAAAATGGTTTGCACTTTGACAACAGGTAGCATTAACTTGTCTTATTTAGGCATTTTCATTATGATTCCATGGGTGCATGCAATGTTTTGCCAGCTTATTTCTCCATACATATGCCTTTCTATACCTTTGCAAACAGTGTAGACCCAGATCAGATGGCTCCTGTAGGCTCCTGTTCGCTTATGAAATAATATAAATGTAGATCTGATTCTATGCAGCTAATTAATATTCATGACATCATTAAATCAAAATCCTGAAACGTGAACTGTCGGATTTGCAGAATCTCTTTCACAGCAGCAGGATCCAAACTGTTTGACATATTTTGATAGGTTTTTGCTTAAAATAAATAGATCGAAGGTAACTTTTAGGACTCTAACAGCTAGGTGACAGTTTTGCAGGTACAATAACATTTGTCATTTCAAAGAGGAGTGCATGCTCATTTCCATGTTTTTCATTTCAAACAGGAGTACTCACTTCCATAGTTTTCATATTCAGTTTCACATTTGTCATTTCAAACAGGAGTACTCATTTCCATAGTTGTCATATTCAGTTCCACAGTTGTCGTTTCAAACAGGAGTACTCATTTCCATAGTTGTTATTTCAAACAGGAGTACACATTTCCACAGTTTTTCCATAGTTGTTATTTCAAACAGGAGTACACATTTCCATAGTTGTTATTTCAAACAGGAGTACACATTTCCCAAAAATTAGTTGTCATTTCAAACAGGAGTACTCATTTCCATAGTTGTCATATTCAGTTCCACATTTGTCATTGCAAACAGGAGTACTCATTTCCATAGTCTTCATTTCAAACAGGAGTACTCATTTCCATAGTTGGAGTACTCATTTCCATAGTTGTCATTTTAAATAGGAGTACTCATTTCCATAGTCGTCATTTCAAACAGGAGTACTCATTTCCATAGTCATTTCAAACAGGAGTACTCATTTCCATAGTTGTTATTTCAAACAGGAGTACTCATTTCCAAAGTTGTTATTTCAAACAGGAGTACTCATTTCCATAGTTGTCATTTCAAACAGGAGTACTCATTTCCAAAGTTGTTATTTCAAACAGGAGTACTCATTTCCATAGTTGTCATTTCAAACAGGAGTACTCATTTCCATAGTATTTCCATAGTTATTATTTCAAACAGGAGTACTCATTTCCATAGTTGTCATTTCAAGCAGGAGTACTCATTTCCATAGTTGTCATTTCATACAGGAGTATTAATTTACATTGTTACATTAACTGGTATATGCTTCAGGTCTTAACCCTCATACAAATGCATTTTATGCCTTTGCAAACAGTAAACCTAGATCAGACATCTCTTTTAGGAACCATCTGATAAAGGTCTGCTCTGTTGCTTATGAAATAATATAAATTATGATTTTACAGTTTCTGCCATGGTGAACTATTCATGTGTTCATGTGCCATTATACAAATTAATCTTATTGACATGCATGAGGTCATTATTTCTTACATAAATATTCATTGAGTAAAGGGTTAAAGGCAATAACCTTGTTCTCCATAGATACTCCTTTTAATGCCTTTGCAAACATCTATGAAGCAGACTAGAGTAGAGATGGCATTTAAAGGTATATCCATGGTGTATTGAGTTAATCATAAATCTTTAACCCATTCCCGCATATTGACGCCTTTTGACGGTTCTGTAAAAGTCACTTTGTGAAACCATTGTGATAAATAGAGCATTTGCTCCACAGGAGCAAATGCTCTATTTATCACAATGGTTTCAAAACTACACAATTCTTAAAATTTCCTTTTCTCTAGTTAATGCTCCTTTTTGGTAGATTTAATTAAAGAGGTTAGGTCTTAATTGAAGAGGTTAGGAAAGTGGGAATGGGTTAAAGGTATATCCATGGAGTAATGAGTTAATCATAAATCGTTAATAAAAGTAATGCATTGCAAACAACTCCTACAGGAGCTTTTTGTAAAACTTCCATCAATGAGTAGGAAAGTGATCTGGTGGGCGCTGAGAAAGCTTAGTGTCGAGGAATGTATCATGAAACTGGTCCAGGGGATTAAGAAAACGCACGGAGCCGTGTCCGGGTTGGTGTGAGTCTCAATGAAGTGTTCCCCATGGCTCAGTGCTCAATCCGCTGCTTACAATAATTGTGCTTGAGGCTTTGTCACACGAGTACCGGACTGGAGTACCATGGGAAGACATTTACGCAGATGACCGGTTATCACTGCAGACTCACTGGAGGAATGTGTCAGTAGGTTACTGACTTGGAAGGAGGGTATGGAGAGAAAGGGATTGAGAATAAATACAGACAAGAGCAAGATCATGATTTTTGGTGCAGACCTAGACCTTCTGGAGAGCTCGGGCAAGTTCCCATGTGACGTATGCCGCACCGCTGTAGGCAGCAACAGCATCTACTTCAATGGTTGCAAGCACTGGGTGCACAAGAATTGCAGTGGGTTCAGGCGTCTGTCTGAAGACCCAAACTACAGGTGCACACGATACCAAGGTACTGCGCGCCGGGTAGACGGAAGACCACAGAATGAGGTTCAAGTTGGACCGGACAAGCTAGAGGTGGTAGCCTTCTTAGAACTGCGACCAGTGAATGTGATCTTGCAACAACGACACAGGTGAAAACTGCCTGGAAGAAGTTTAAAGAGGTGCTCCCAATCCTCTCATCCCGCCACCTCTCATACAAGACTTGCGGCCTTTTGTACAGTTTGTGCATGCAGAATGCCATGCTCCACATGAGTGAGACTTTGCCTTTGACAAACCCGAACCTCCAGTGTTTGCAGCGCAATGACAGAGCCATGATTCAGTGGATTTGCAACGTCAATGTATGTTAAAAGCTGTCATGGCAGTACTGCTAGTGCGCTTGACGTGTCCATGAGATCCAGGTCTACAAGACCCAAGTTGTGTCAACAGCTCTTTTGACGTAACTGTTGCCACCTCCTCAGGTGGTTTTTGAAGGGAGATTTTACTATAGTTGTGTTCTGTTTCAATAACCATTGTAAGACATAAGTGGTTTTTGAAGAGAGATTTTACTATAGTGTTCCATTTCAACAGTTACGGTAAGTGATTTTTGAAGAGAGATGTTACTATAGGTGTGTTCTGTTTCAATAACCATTCAACTGTAAGTGGTTTTTGAAGAGAGATTTTACTATACATAGTTGTGTTCTGTTTCAATGACCATGCAACTGTAAGTCATAAGTGGTTTTTGAAGAGAGGTTTTACTATAGTTTTACTACACTTCTATTGTGTTTCAGTAACCCTACAACCTGAAGAGGGCTATGTTCAAGATGCCTCGGTGAATGGAGACAGGATACTTCTTCTGGAGCAACAGATCACCCAGCTTAACAACATGGTGGACATGCTTAAATTGCAGGTAAATGTCACATAGAATCTCTCTAAAATCAGACCACTTCATGAATACAAATATACAGGTCGCTGCTTATTGTACAACGAAAGTAATGCAAAAAGTTTCTTCGAGAGTTTTCTTTATTGCTTTTGTAACCCTTTACCTAATGAATATTCATGTAATAAATTAATTGACATCATGAATATTAATAAGCTGATTTTTTTAAATGGCATATAAATGCAGGAACTGTTTGCCATGGCAGAAAATATAAAAAATAGATCTATAGTATTCAATAAACAAACAGAGCAAACCCTGATCAAATTGCTCATACAGGAGTGGTCTGATCTAGGTCTACGCTGATTGTACAATCATCAAAAGCATTTATATCAGGTAAAGGGTTAACCCTTTAAATGCAGTAAATGGGTGTATTGGTTCAAACATGTAGACCCAGATTAGCGACGGGCCTCTGATCAGTCTACAATGTTTGTCATTAAAAATCCTCTAGCAATTTTACTCCTTTTATACTGAATGGACTCTATCATAGTTATACACTGACGGACCATTCCACTTTGTGCATTAACCTTTCAGTGTGAGACACAAGTCAATAATGTCCTTTGCAAACAGTGTAGACCCAGATGTGAGGGCTCCTAAAGGAGCCCTCTCATCAGGGTCTGCACTGTTTGTAATTTTGCTCTTAAAATCATATTCCCGATAATTTGTGGTAAGCTTGACCTTTTTATACGCCCACCTAATAAAGGTGGTCGTATATTGTCGTGGCCCTGTCCGTCCGTTCGTTCGTTCGTTCGTCCGTCAACATTTTGTTTGTCCGCTGTTTTCTGGGAAAACTATTAGACAGATATTAATGAAACTTCACACAAATGTTAAATGCATGAAGATCTGAAGCTGAGTTGATTCTGAGGTTCATTTGATTTTTCATTTCAGAGTTATGGCCCTTTTACTTAAAAAATATGCAAATAGTTTGTCCACTGTTTTCTGGGAAAACTATTTGAGAGATATTAATGAAACTTCACACAAATGTTTAATGCATCAAGATCTGAAGCTGAGTCGATTCTGAGGTTCATTTGATTTATCGTTTCGGAGTTATGGCCCTTTTACTTAAAAAAATAATGCAAATACATGCAAATAGTTTGTCGGCTGTTTTCTGGGAAAATTATTTTACAGATATTAATGAAACTTCACACAAATGTTTAATGCATCAAGATCTGAAGCTGAATTGATTCTGAGGTTCATTTGATTTGTCGTTTCGGAGTTGTGGCCCTTGTCCTTAAAAATATGCAAATAGTTAGTCCGCTGTTTTCTGGGAAAACTATTTGAGAGATATTAATGAAACTTCACACAAATGTTTAATGCATCAAGGTCTGAAGCTAAGTCGATTCTGAGGCTCATTTGATTTGTCGTTTTGGAGTTATGGCCCTTTTACTTGAAAAATAATGCAAATACATGCAAATAGTTTGTCTGCTGTTTTCTGGGAAAACTATATGACAGATATTAGTTAAACTTCACACAAATGTTTAATGCATCAAGATCTGAAGCTGAGTTGATTCTGAGGTTCATTTGATTTTTCATTTCAGAGTTATGGCCCTTGTCCTTGAAAAATATGCAAATAGTTTGTCCGCTGTTTTCTGGGAAAACTATTCGACAGATATTTTTGAAACTTCATACACATGTTTAATGCATCTAGACCTAAAGCTAAGTCGAGTCTGAGGATCATTTGATTAAATGTTTCGGAGTTATGGCCCTTGCACTTAAAAAAATAATGCAAATCTATGCAAATATGAGGATGGCCATAACTTTTTCATTTAAAATGATATTTGCTTCAATTTTTTTATATGGTTAAACCTTAATGTGAATTTTCACATATATTGCGGGGGTTTTGATATGTCATTTGATTCTAAAGTTATGGTCCTTGAACTTTGTGTGTTTGTTGCTTTGTTAGTCGGTAAATTTTTAGTTTGTCGGTTGATATAAATGAAACTTAACAACTTAACACAAATGTTTTAAGCAACAAAATTTGAAGCTGAGTTTATTTTGAGGTTCATTCAGTTTGTCTTTACAGAGTTATGGCCGTTGGACTTTACAAAAATCTGCAAAAATGAGGATTAGCTGTAACTTTTTTATTTAATAAGATATTCACTTCATTTTTTTAAAAAAATAGTACCACCTTAATATGGAAATCAAGATCTGAAGCACAGATTAGAAAATGTCAACATTTATAAGGCATGTTGAATTGGAGAAAGTTTGCAAGTGGGCGTATTATGTACCGTATGCGGTACTCTTGTTAATTTTGCAATAGCCCATTGGAAAAATCAGAATTGAAAAGGGTTAAAGACAGACAATCTGTTGAGTGATTGTGTTAAAGAAATATTAGTATTCTTATATACAATAGAACCCCTCTAAACTGGAATTCTAGTAAAGAAGAAGTTAGATACTGTCTGCTTAATACAGAGGAAAGGTCATGTAGAGTTTTCTGCGCGACTTTCACCCTGCATTAACCCTTCTCTTGCTGAATTTTAAAATACATTTCTCCTTCTTTACCCATGCCCTGTTGTATAATTACATATATCTTCACTGTGTACAAGTATTTCGCTGTGCAATCACTGCTGTGGAGTGCACTGGTTGCACAATCAACTTATAAATAGTGCAGACCCTGATGAGACAGCTCCTGCAGGAGCTGTCTCATCTGGGTCTTCACTATTTACAGGTAGGTATATTGACGTGAATAGCGAAGGGTTAAGCTGCCAGCTGTGTCCAAGACCGATATTTATACTAAATTGAATGTCTGGTTTAGATGGGCTTAACTGTATATTGATCTTACTTTCAAATTGATTGTCATGCAAAACTTTAGAGGAAATGATTTAAAGAAGACAAAACTAAACATATACTTACAAATGCTTCTGAACGTGAATTTTATTTCTTGTTGTTGTTGTCATCTTGGGTGTTGTGCAAATACTTTGACATTTGATATCAATTTCAAATTCACACAGCCTTTAACCTGTTTGGTAATTGGCCATTACTCTATCATGCTTATATAAAGAGTTATGGCCCTTTCATCGATATTCTCAAAAACAGGCTAGCAAAGGCATCCACATGCAGTGCTCTTGTTCAGAATTTATAGTTCAAGATCATAGATACACGTATATCAATGTATAGGTGTTTGCTTTTATGATTTACACTAGATTCTGTGTTTTTAGTGAAATGGGTTGATGAGACTCAAAACGTATCCCTGACTACCAGACTTTATTCTGCTGTCAAAAATTATGTTCGCAAATGTTAGTCAGGCCACATTTGTCTTTTTCCCTCATATAAATGCATTTTCACACCTTTGCAAACAGAGAAGCCCTCTGATCAGGGTCCGCTCTGTTTGCATATGAAATTACAACAGATCTTACTCTTCAAATTCTTCCAATACCAAAACATCCTGTGTAGTATGTACATATGCCATTATCACAATTCAGCTAATAAATATTCATGCAGTGATTATTTCTTACATGAATATTCAACACAGAATTGGTTAACAGCATAAAGGGGTTACAGTAAATGCTGTCTTAACTGGACTTTCCATTAACCCTTCCCCCCCCCCCCCCCCCCCCCCCTGTTCTATGTTTATTCTACTGAATATTCATTGACAAAATAGTCAAATGGAAAATTATAGCCATCTTTCAAATTCCACTAGCAAACAGAGCAAACTCCTATAGAAGCCGTCAGATCCATGAGTATCCAACAGGATTGCAGCAGACAACAACTTTTGTAGATATAAATAACAATTGCAAAGTAACCCATCATCCCATTATAATCCAACTGTTTCAGACTCTGATCAGAGCTACAGATAATGGTGCGTACTCAAATACTAAAATCGTCATTTCTCCACCAAACCTGATATTGTGACCACTCTTTAGAATTGTCTCCAAGAGACGATTCTAAAGAGTGGTCACAACATAGGGTTTGGTGGAGAAATAAAGAAGTTATACTTGAAAATATTTTAATTTACGCATCTTATCCAGAGCTCTGCTCTGATTATGTTTCAAACAATGAATGTAAGAAAAAAGTCTAACTTTGAGCATTTATACAGACAAAAATATATGAAGACAACAATCAATTAGGTTTTCAACCCTTCACTACATAAATCGCCTTTCTACGCCCTTTCAAACTGTAGACGCAGATCAGATGGCTCCTGTAGGAGCTGTATGATCAAGGTCTGCTCTGTTTGCTAATGAAACTAGAAAACTGACTCGGTCAGAAAAGGCCCTGCAGATGATCTTTTGTTGAATATGGCATTTTTGATCAAAGGTCAAAATTAGGTGTGCTGTCTTTATACTAGGTAGAGAGATTTGTCATGGCCAGTAGATGACCCGTTTTGATTTTGAGGTCAGTCGGTCAAAGGTAAATGTCACAGTGACCTTCTACTCAAAAAATCTTGTCTACTCAATAACTTGACAACTATCAAGTGTGCTGTCTTCATACTTAGTAGAGAGGTTGGTAATGATCAGTAGATGACCCCAATTGATTTTGGGATCAGTTCGTCAAAGGTCAAGGTCACCATGACCTTCACTCAAAAAACAATGTCAGCTTAATAACTTGATAACTAGTAGGTCTGGTCAGTTGGTCAAAGGTCAAGTTCACAGTGACCTTCAGTCGAAAAAACATGTCCACTCAATAATTTGATATTTAACACAAACTAATGTCGGTAACAAATTACTAGGTGTGAAGTCTTCATTCTTAGTATGGAGGTTTTTCATGGCCAGTAAATGACCCCTATTGAGTTGAGGTCATTTGGTCAAAGGTCAAGGTCACAGTGACCTTCAACTCAAAGATCTTGTCTACTCGATAACTCGACAACTGTTAGGTGTACAGTCCTCTAACATAATAGGGAGGTAGGTCATGGCCAGTAGATGACTCCTATCGATTTTGAAATCAGTCATTCAAAGGTCAGGGTCATAGTGACCTTCAACTCAAAAATCATATTTGCTCAATTACTTGATAAGTATTAGGTGTGCTGTCTTCATACTTAATAGGAAGGTTGGTCATGGCCAGTAGATGAGGTCAGTCAGTCAAAGTTCAAGGTCACAGTGACCGTCAACTCAAAAAACATTGTCCACTTGATAACATGAGCCCCTTCCCATATTAACATTGTGCATGTTAGGACAGCACCTACTTCGGGTGTGTAATGCTCCGACACACCGAGCTCTTGTTTTATAATGGCAGAATTTATATTTATTATGTACAAATAATTTTTTGTTGTTGGCTGAAACTGTAGAAACAGATCTATTATAATTTCTTAAGCAAAAAGAGCAGACCCTGATCAGATGGCTTCTACAGTAACTGTCTGATCTGGGTCTTCTCTGTTTGCATAGGCTTGAAAAAGGATTTGTATGATGGAAAGATTTAGCAGATGGAGACAGATCCTGATAACTGTCTTGAGGTACTCAGCTTCTCTGGATCACAAGTATTTGCTGTAGTTTGTCATAAATTCAACACTAATGTGTAAAGGGTTAGAGCCACATTTAAAGAAAATTTATTAGAATAGGGAACCAGGCTTGGTACATATGAATGGAATAATATTTTGTTGTTGTTTTACAAATATTTAATATTTAATCCTTTACTCCATAAATATGCCTTTCTGAACCTTAACAAACAGAGTAGAGACAACTCCTATAAGAGCCCTCTAATCAGGGTCTGCTCTGTTTGCTATAATATAGTAATGTTTATAATGATATAGATCTGATTCTACAGTTTCTGCTTTGGCAAAAAATTCATGTGTTAATTATGCCATTTTAAAAATTCATCTACTTAATATTCATGATGTCATGATTTCTTGTATGAATATTCATGGAGTAATGGGTTACAGAAATTTATTTTAAACTGTTGAATGCTATACATGGGGTGTAGACTTTATATGCATGCTAATAAGCCATGTTATGAAGAGTTTGAATTTGGTTGTTATCCTTTACATAATGGATATTAATGTAAAATATAACGACTTAATGAATATTCGTCAGTTGAATTTGTGTCAGAGTATATATGAAAAAGACTGCTTTAACTCATTCCCTCATAGGCTATTTTTAGACCCAGCCTCTTTGAATAAATCTACCAAAAAGGAGCATTAACTAGAGAAAAGGAAAATGTTAGAATTGTGTAGTATTGAAACCATTGTGATAAATAGAGCATTTGCTCCTATAGGAGCAAATGCTCTGTTTATCACAATGGTTTCAACTGGTGATTTTTACAGAGGCGTAGAAAGGCATATTTATGGAGGAAAGGATTAAGACAGAAACTGCAAAATCAGATCTATATTTTCCATATTAAGGAAACAGAGTAGACCCTCTGGGTCTCATCTGTACACTTACAGGTGGGATAATAAATTGAAAGTTTTAACGCTTTACTCCATGAATATTCATGTAAGAAACAATGACATCATGAATATCAACTACATGGACCTAATATTTTGATAGTGACATATGAACAAGGGAATTGTTGACCCTGACAAAAACTGTACAATCAGGGTCCATGCTTATAAAACTTTTTAGTTGAGTCTGAGTTCGTTCTCAAGCTTCTGATTGGTCAGATTTGAGTTCTCAAGCTTTTGATTGGTCAGATTTGAGCCAAAGGCTCAAATCTGACCAATCAAAACTTGAGAACGAACTCAACTAAAAGTTTTATAAGCATGGATACAGATCTGAATTATTTTATAAGCAAACAGAGCACACTAATGATCCTGTAGAAACTTTCTGATCAGGGTCTGCTCTATTTACTTATGGAATTATATAGATCTGATCTTACAGTTTATGTCAAAGCAAAAATTAATACCCTTAAAAAAATTACATTATAAAAATGAAATTGATGAATTTTCATTAAATGACCAATTCATGCATTGACACCTTTTGATGACTTTATAAAAGTCACCTTTAGAAACCATTGTGATAAATAAAGCATTTACTTTTATAGGAACAAATGCGCTCTATTTATCACAATGGTTTCAAAACTACATAGTTCTAAATTGTCATGGGTGAGCATGCCCTCGGATGCTCGTGTTAGTGAAGCCCCTGATTAAATGCCAACATTTGATATTATACATGCAAATAGTGTAGACCCTGATCAAATGGCTCTTTCAGGAGTTATCTGATCTGTGTCTTCACTATTTGTCTACATTTGTGTCACCATGCAGATAGTTAGGGTTATTGGGATATCATAGATAGTCATTAATTTCTGTTGTAAACATTTCATTTCTATGACTTTAATACTAGAGACTTTGGGTTCTTTTCAAATAGCATGCCACTGTCTATTATCGTGTCATATATTTTGCCTGATTGTTTTTGTGGTTCCTGTAATTATGTTGTTATACATATCCACCCATATTAATCACTAACCAGTTAATTCCCCTTGATGAACAAGGGAGATGATCCAGCTCCTTGTTCACAGAATGCCAACCTGACTGATAGAGTTGCTGAACTTGAGGATTGTGACTGTGACACAGACTGCCAGTGGGATGGACAATTGTTTGCTGAAGGTGAAACCTGGTCTAAAGACAAGTGCACAGTCTGCATTTGTAAGGTATGGTATTAGGTACCAGTAAGATTGTGTGAATAGCATTAACCCTTTACTCCATAGATCATCTTTTAATGCCTCTGCAAACAGAGTAGTCTCAGATCAGACAGTTCTTATAGGAGCTGTCTGATTAGGGTTTGCTCTGTTTGCTTATGATTTAATATAAATCAGATTGTTACACATTTAAGTTTCTGTAATGATACAAAAATCCCTTGTGCACAGTGCTATCGTACAAATTAATTTAATTAATATTCATATTTATTAAGTTAATTAATATTCATATTTAGGTATTATATCTTACATGAATATTCATGGAGTAAAGAATTAAAAGATCTAATGTTCACATCCTGTTTATATTCTAGAGAAAGAATGTTACAGAATATGTTTTTAGCTCACCAGAGCACAAAGTGCTCAGGGTGAGCTTTTGTGATCGCCTGATGTCCGTCGTCCGTCGGCGTGCGTCGGGCGTCGTGCGTCGTTCGTCGTCAACAATTTGAACCTTTAAAAATCTTCTCCTCTGAATCTACAGGGTTCTCAGCTTTCATCTTTGGCACATAGCATCACCCTTAGGTCCTCTACAAAAGTTATATAAATTATGCCCCTGTGGTCAAAATTGGCCCCGCCCCAGGGGTGGGAAGTTTTCAATAGAAACATATAGTAAAACTTTGAAAATCTTCTCCTCTGAAACTGGAAGGCTCTCAGCTTTCATATTTGGCACATAGCATCATGTTCAGGTCCTCTACAAAAGTTATATAAATTATGGCCCTGGGGTCAAAATTGGCCCCACCCCAGAGGTGGGAAGTTTTCAATAGAAACAAATAGTGAAAACTTTGAAAATCTTCTTCTCTGAAACTAGAAGGGTCTCAGCTTTCATATTTGGCATATAGCATCATGTTCAGGTCCTCTACAAAACGTTATATAAATTATGGCCCTGGGGTTAAAATTGGCCCCGCCCCAGGGGTGGGCAGTTTTCAGTAGAAACTAATTGTGAAATCTTTGAAAATCTTCTCCTCTGAAACTGGAAGGCTCTCAGCTTTCATATTTGGCACAGAGCATCATGTTCAGGTCCTCTACAAAAGTTATATAAATTATGGCCCTTGGGTCAAAATTGGCCCCGCCCCAGGGGTGGGCAGTTTTAAATAGAAACCAATAGTGAAATCTTTGAAAATCTTCTTCTCTGAAACTGGAAGGCTCTCAGCTTTCATCTTTGGCACATAGCATCACCCTTAGGTCCTCTACAAAAGTTATATAAATTATGCCCCTGGGGTCGAAATTGGCCCCGCCCCAGGGGTGGGAAGTTTTCAATAGAAACATATAGTAAAACTGTGAAAATCTTCTCCTCTGAAACTGGAAGGCTCTCAGCTTTCATATTTGGCACATAGCATCATGTTCAGGTCCTCTACAAAAGTTATATAAATAATGACCCTGGGGTCAAAATTGGCCCCGCCCCAGGGGTGGGCAGTTTTCAATAGAAACAAATAGTGAAAACTTTGAAAATATTTTCCTCTGAAACTAGAAGGTTCTCAGCTTTCATATTTGGCATATAGCATCATGTTCACGTCCTCTACAAAAGTTATATAAATTATGGCCCTGGGGTCGAAATTGGCCCCGCCCCAGGGGTGGGAAGTTTTCAGTAGAAACTAAGAGTGAAATCTTTGAAAATCTTCTCCTCTGAAACTGGAAGGCTCTCAGCTTTCATATTTGGCACAGAGCATCATGTTCAGGTCCTCTACAAAAGTTATATAAATTATGGCCCTGGGGTTAAAATTGGCCCCGCCCCAGGGGTGGGCAGTCTTGAATAGAAACTAATAGTGAAATCTTTGAAAATCTTCTCCTCTGAAACTGGAAGGCTCTCAGCTTTTATATTTGGCACAGAGCATCATGTTTAGGTCCTCTACAAAAGTTGTATAAATTATGGCCCTTGGGTCAAAATTGGCCCCGCCCCAGGGGTAGGCAGTTTTCAATAGAAACAAATAGTGAAATCTTTGAAAATCTTCTTCTCTGAAACTGGAAGGCTCTCAGCTTTCATATTTGGCACAGAGCATTATGTTCAGGTCCTCTACAAAGTTATATAAATAATGGCCTTGGGGTCAAAATTGGCCCGCCCCAGGGGTGGGCAGTTTTCAATAGAAACAAATAGTGAAAACTTTGAAAATCTTCTTCTCTGAAAATGGAAGGTTCTCAGCTTTCATATTTGGCATATAGCATCATGTTCAGGTCCTCTACAAAAGTTATATAAATTATGGCCCTGAGGTTAAAATTGGCCCCGCCCCAGGGGTGAGCAGTTTTCAATAGAAACAAATATTGAAATCTTTGAAAATCTTCTCCTCTGAAACTGGAAGGCTCACAGCTTTCATATTTGGCACAGAGCATCATGTTCAGATCCTCTACAAAAGTTGTATAAATTATGGCCCTTGGGTCAAAATTGGCCCCGCCCCAGGGGTGGTCAGTTTTGAAAAGAAACAAATAGTGAAATATTTGAAAATCTTCTTGTCTGAAACTGGAAGGTTCACAGCTTTCATAATTGACACAGAGCATCATGTTCAGGTCCTCTACAATTTGTTTTATAAATTATGGCCCTGGGGTCAAAATTTTCCCCGCCCCAGGGGTAGGCAGTTTTGAATAGAAACAAATAGTGAAATCTTTGAAAAGCTTCTTCTCTGAAACTGGAAGGTTCTCAGCTTTCATATTTGGCACATAGCATCATGTTCAGGTCCTCTACAATTTTTATGCCCCCATAGACGATAGTCGGGGGCATATTGTTTTTGCCCTGTCTGTCTGTCTGTCTGTCTGTCTGTTTGTCTGTTTGTCTGTTTGTCTGTTTGTTTGTCAGCAACTTTAACATTGGTCATAACTTTTGAGCCAGTATAGATAGAGACTTGATATTTGGCATACATATGTATCTCATGAAGCCGCACATTTTGAGGGGTGGCGTGTCAAGGTCAAGGTCATCCTTCAAGGTCAGAGGTCAAATATATGGGTCAAATCGCCGACTTTAACATTGGCCATAACTTTTGGACCAGTAGAGATAGAGACTTGATATTTGGCATGCTTGTGTATCTCATGAGGCTGCACATTTTGAGGGGTGACATGTCAAGGTCAAGGTCAGAGGTCAAGGTCAGAGGTCAAATATATGAGGGGGCATAGTGTTTCACAAATTATGGCCCTGGGGTCAAAATTGGCCCTACCCCAGGGGTGGGTAGTTTTTAATAGAAACATAGAGAAAACTTTGAAAATCTTCTCCTGAAACTGGGAGGTTCTTAGCTTTCATATTTGGCTCATAGCGTCATGTTCAGGTCCTCTACAAAAGTTTTCTAAATTATGCCCCTGGGGTCAAAACTGTCCCGCCCCAGGACAGGCTAGTTTTCTATAGAAATATATAGTGAAAACTTTGAAAATCTTCTACTCTGATTGTCTGGTGAGCGCTTCAGGGCCATTCTGGCCCTCTTGTTTAAAGAATACTCTATTTTGAGAATAAAAGCAGAGTTTTGCAAATGGTATCAAAATGTATTATTTTGATCTTGTTCTGTGAATTAATTTTCTCTAAAACCTGCTTTAAGTGACCAATTATTGATTAATTATAAGAATCTTAATAAGCAGGGCTTCATGGGAAATAAGTTTATGGGTTATCCAGTGATATAATAAATACATGTATAATATATAAATACCAACAAACTCAACACTGTTTATTATGAAAAAATGTTGATGGGTACCAAAAAAAAGTTGATGGGTACCAAGACTATCTGGGAGTACTGTTTTATAATATTTAGATATGGATAGTTTACTGATATATTATACGGTATACAAGTATTTAAAAGGATTATTACTGTAACCCATATATAATAAATTGTATCTGTGATATATTGTGTTTCTTTCTGTGATAAATTTTACACATATGTTTGTAATGAAATCTCAAAAACTATTGCTGTAACCTTAATTGATCAGATATTTGTTATATATATTCATGTATAGACATTTTTATTCACAAATAAATGGACGCATAAATGTTACTTCATGCAGGGCAATAGTTATGCAACAATTACCTTGGGGAGCTTTTCATGTATCAAGTTAGCACTAATAATCCAGAATAAGACTTTATTTTAATTATTGATTAGCCCATTACATTTTTATATCTTTTTGCAATCAGTGTGGGTCCAGATCAGACAGTTCCTACAGGAGCTGTCTGACCAGGATCTGCACTGTTTGCACTGAGGATCTTTTAGACCTGAGTGTAGACTAACATTTATAGAAAGTATTGCCAATATATATACATACCAAAATACTATTTTAGATAAAAGATTATGCAAATGGGCAGGAGCCAAACTTATAAAGTCATTGAGTAAAGGAGTTACTGTACAGAGGTGTTTAATGCATTTATCATGTTTGTAATTTAAAGAATGAGAAAGCTGACTGCCTCAGGAGAACAGACATACCATCTTGCCACAGTAAGTTGAATTCTATTAGTTATTGGTTTGTATAGGTCAACAGTAAGTTGAATTCTGTTAGTTATTGGTTTGTATAGGTCAACAGGACTGTACAGTTAAACTTGTCTGTAACCCTTTCCCTCTTCTATGTTTATTCCAAATTTCAATACCTAATGAATATTCATGGACAAAATAGTTATAATGAAATATGGAAGGTAGAATTTTGTTGCTTTGTATAGGTCAACAGTAAGTTGAATTCTGTTAGTTGTTGCTTTGTATAGGTCAACAGTAAGTTGAATTCTGTTAATTATTGGTTTGTATAGGTCAACAGTAAGTTGAATTCTGTTAGTTGTTGCTTTGTATAGGTCAACAGTAAGTTGAATTCTGTTAATTATTGGTTTGTATAGGTCAACAGTAAGTTGAATTCTGTTAGTTGTTGCTTTGTATAGGTCAACAGTAAGTTGAATTCTGTTAATTATTGGTTTGTATAGGTCAACAGTAAGTTGAATTCTGTTAGTTGTTGCTTTGTATAGGTCAACAGTAAGTTGAATTCTGTTAGTTGTTGCTTTGTATAGGTCAACAGTAAGTTGAATTCTGTTAGTTATTGGTTTGTATAGGTCAACAGGACTGTACAGTTAAGCTTGTCTGTAACCCTTTCCCTCTTCTATGTTTATTCCAAATTTCAATACCTAATGAATATTCATGGACAAAATAGTTATAATGAAATATGGAAGGTAGAATTTTGAAGCCATTTTAGAAAGTAAAGAAACAGATCAAATTCCATTAGCAAACAGAGCAGACCCCGATTAGACAGCTCCTATAGGAGCCATCTGATCTGGTTTACTTGTTTGCAAATGCGTGAAAAAGCGTTTATATGAAGGAAATGGTTAAACGATTTTAAAAACATGTCTAAATCTTAATTTTTAAAACAGGTGGGCCGTGGTAGCTTAATAGGTGCTTTCTGTATCACTTTTGTCCCGCATTATTCAACCACGTGCTTTTTAAGTCTTCTATGTTCAATAAATGAATGATCACTTAAGGTAGGTTCTACTGTATATAAACGTTTGACAGATCTACCTTAATTACTTTTCTGTAACAGTAAAACCTCTCTATAACGGCCACTAAATTACACCCAGTATTTTTTGTAGGAGTGTTCTGTTTTACTTTCACCTTGCTTTAAGCAGCCACCTGCCCTAAATACCAACTAATTAACATGATTTAGTGGCCGTTATAGAGGGGTTTTACTGTATGTACATAATAGAATCTCCTAGGAGAGGTAATCCTAATGTGTACCAACAAGATATGGTTTTAGCTGAGAAATGTACCAGGCCCGGAGTTATAAAATGTACCAGGCCCGGAGTTATAAAATGTACCAGGCCCGGAGTTATAAAATGTACCAGGCCCGGAGTTATAAAATGTTTAACCCTTTACTTCATAAATATTCATGTGAGAAATAATAACATCATGAATATTAATTTGATTAACTGTTTTAATTAAGAAATGAATGACGTGCTTCCGGTGTTCATGAGGTTATGCAACGCATAGCTTTACGAGCAAAGTTAGTGAAGCCCGAAGGGCTTCACGTGAATCTTTGCTCGTAAAGCTATGCGTTGCATAACCCATGAACATCGGGAGCACATCATTTATTTCTTATATTTATATTCCATTGTATTTCTTATATTTAAGAAATGAATGACGTGCTTCCGGTGTTCATGAGGTTATGCAACTTTCTTTTTAGAATAAGGTTATATAAGGACGTTGCAGGGCGAATGTAAATATTAGCACATGGACACAGGAACTTTTGGCTATGGCAGAAACCATAAAATCATATCTATATTACTTCATAAGCAAACAATGCAGATGCTGATCAGACGGCTCCTACAGGATCCATCTGATCTAGGTCTACTCTGTTTGCAAAGGCGTAGAAAGGTTTATTCATGGAGTAAAGGGTAACTCGAGTCTGAGTTCATTCTCAACCATCTGACTGTTCTCCCTCTCTATTATTTCATTTCTTCCTTTTTCTTTCCTTTTGTCGGATTGTTTTATTTTCAAATTTTTCAAATCCTTCTTGATTGCCTTCCTAATTTCTTTTCTTTCTTCGTACCATTTTATGTATGACCTTTACTAAAAGTGTTGGTTATCCTATCAACTTTTCCTACACAGACACTTACTATAATTTCAATAATTACATAGTCCCAGTTGGTGCTCTCAATACTTTGATTTTTCTTTTCTCTAGTTCCCTGTGTGAGTAACCCATGTCTGAACCAGGGCCAGTGTGTGTCTGTGGATGACAACAGCTTGCCTTCAGACTTCCAGTGTCTATGCCAGCCCCCATATGATGGTCAGTACTGCGAGTACAAGGAGAACCCGTGTGTTTGGCCGAGGGAGTCTGGTATCTGTGATCAGAACATACCGCGTTTCTACTATGACATGGACTCACAGCAGTGCTTACCTTTTAACTATACAGGTATGACAGACCTTGTCCATTCAGGTTCTAACCCATTACTCCATAAATACACCTTTCTGCATCTTTGCAAACAGGGTAGACTATGTTTGTTATTGATTTGATATGATATAGCCCGTTTCCTCCTATAAACGTGTTTTCATGCATTTGCAAACAGAATAGACCCAGATCAGATGGTTCCAATAGGAGCTGTCTGATCGGGGTCTGCTCTATTTGCTAATGGAATTTAAAAAGATCTGTTTCTTTACTTTCTAAAATGGATATTATGTCCCACCTTCCATATTTCATTTTAACTATTTTGTTAATGAATATTCAGTAGGTATTGAAATTTATAATAAATATAGAACAGGGAAAGGGATAGATATAACAGTTTTTTCTGTAGCCCTAACATTCCTGTTTCCATTTGCTATGATAACAATTAAATAATAAAATTATATTTCTAGGAGCTTTCTGCATGACTTACACCCTGCATTAAACAGCCACCCGCCTAAACATATCTAAATTCTTCTCTACTAGAATTCTAGTTAAAAGAGGTTTTACTGTAAATGGTTAAAAATGTGGATTGTGGAAAAAATGGTTAAATAGGTTTACTGTGCATTAGGATAACAATGACATTTTGGTCCACACTTTTATTTTGAATTCAGGATGTGGTGGAAATGTTAACAACTATGAGACACTGGAGGAATGCCAGGCTGTAGCTGTGAAGGGAGCTTGCTGTTTCAGACAGTACTCTCTAAAAGTGGAGGATGTTATTGTCAGTGCCCAGAAAGAGACATTTGGCTGCAAGGTACCTATGTTTAACCTTTTACCTGATGAATATTCATATCAGAAATAATGACTATGAATATTGATTAGCTGAAGAATGAGCTCTATATTATCTTATAAGCAAACAGCAGACCCTGATCAGACTAGAGCCCTCTGATCTGGGCAAATGCGTTAAACAAGGTTTCTGTGTATTAATGGGTTAATTGTGTTCAGTAAACATTTTAGTTTTTATTCTGTATGCAGTGAATTAGGTTTATCAATGATGGCTCATTCCATAATGAAAATAGATGATTCTAAAGGTTATCTTAAGATTTGTGACAATGCAATAATGTAGATCAGGATGGATTTCAGATCCAATACATCAATTTTCTTTACAGCTATGGTAATTAACTCATTCTCTCCTAGACTATGTCTACACCCAGCCTCTTTGAATAAATCTACCGAAATGGAGCATTTACTAGAGAAAAGGAATATTTTAGAATTATGTAGTTTTGAAACCATTGTGATACATAAAGCATTTGCCCCTATGGAGCAAATGCTTTATTTATCACAATAGTTTCAAAAGATGACTTCTACAGAGGCGTCAATATGCATCAGTAGGATGGAATGAGTGATTTGTAGAAGCAGTCATTCTTTTTTAATACAGTCTGGACTTATGTTATTTTTTTTTTGTCTTACCAGGATATTTCACTGTCAGAGTGCCAGTCCACGCACAGACAGGTGATTGGAGACATGAAGGTGGAGGTGATATCTTTCTACCCTGGGGTTACATGTGAGGAGGCAGATTGTGGGCGGATTGAGGCAATCTGTATGATAGATGGTCGGAAATATGAGGTTGGAGAGAAAGCCAACCTGGGCTGTCAGGAGTGTACATGCGAAAGATCAGGGCAGTTTGTATGCAGGTAGAGACATTATTTCATGCTTGTTACCATAAATACAGTATCCTTTCTTAATAAAAACATCTTACCATAATTTTATTTATTTAAACCTTTACTCCATGAATATTCATGTAACAAATAATGACATCATGAATATTCATGAGATTAATTTTTATAATGACACATGAATGCAGTAATATTTGGTCATGGCAGAAACTGTAGAATCATATCTATATCATTTTATAAGCAAACAGAGCAGACCCTGATCAGATGGTTCTACAGCAGTTGTCTGAGCTGGGTCTACCCTATTTGCAAAGGTGTAGAAAGGCGGATTTCTGGAGTAAAGGGTTAAACACAATCAGTTTTAGGATAATTATGAATATGTACATATTGATTTGATTATTATGCCCCCATAGACGATAGTCGGGGGGCATATTGTTTTTGCCCTGTCTGTCAGTTTGTCTGTTTGTCTGTTTGTTTGTCAGCAACTTTAACATTGGTCATAACTTTTGAGCCAGTATAGATAGAGACTTGATATTTGGCATACATATGTATCTCATGAAGCCGCACATTTTGAGGGGTGACGTGTCAAGGTCAAGGTCATCCTTCAAGGTCAGAGGTCAAATATATGGGTCAAATCGCCGACTTTAACATTGGCCATAACTTTTGGACCAGTAGAGATAGAGACTTGATATTTGGCATGCTTGTGTATCTCATGAGGCTGCACACTTTGAGGGGTGACATGTCAAGGTCAAGGTCAGAGGTCAAGGTCAGAGGTCAAATATATGAGGGGGCATAGTGTTTCACAAACACATCTTGTATGCTCTTGAAATAGAGTATGGTTAGAAACATATTTCTAAGTTTTTATTAGCTCGTCTCTGTTTTTTTTAAGAAAAAAATGCGAGCTATTATGGTAATTTTGGCATCTGCGTTTTTTATGTTGGCCTTAATGTTAATGTTAACTTTAAAAGTGGGGGAAATAATCGAATAGATAAGCAATGGCACCTGCATGTGGTGCTCTTGTTTGTTTTAGTGGGTTTATTGAATTGTGACTTACCTGAGGAATCTTGTTTCAGCTGCTCTCAGAAAGCTGTACGTAAAGAAATCAGGGACATGACATCTGCAGAGTTGGCTCGTTTTCAAGCAGCTATCCAGCAGCTTCGACTTGTAGGACCAGGAAACCCATGGGAGGAATTCCGAGACATCTACATGAGGCATACCATGCATTCTAATGGCGGTCCATACTTTTTGCCTTGGCACAGACTATTCCTCAGAAAGCTTGAGCAAAAACTTCAAGAGATTGACTGCAGTATCACACTACCATATTACGACTTTACCACAGACATTGGAAACTTTTCTCAGTCAATTCTCTGGCAGCCCAATTTCTTTGGTGGCAACGGAATCGATAACTGTGTAGTTGATCATCCTTTTGGATTGCCCAGATCATGGCGGCCATGCATAAATAGGAATTTCAATGAAAATGTAAAGCTTCCATCGCTTATTGAGCTGTCATTGGCCCTTGCAAGTGAAGATTACACAGAGATGAGCATGTGTCTGGAAGCATATGTGTCATACATTCATACATACATAGGTGGTGATATGGCAACCAGGGCGGCTTCCTACGATCCTGTGTTCTACACGGTTCATGCCTATATTGACATGCTTTATTGGTGGTGGCAGCAGAAAAAAAATAACATGTTCATGTACCCTCCAGCCTTCGCTAACATACCCATGGTGCCCTTCAACATCCCACCTTCAGCCATACTGGACCTCGAAGCTGACCTATGTGTCCAGTACATTGCCCCAGGAAAAGGTATGGTCATCGTTGTTATTATTATAATTTCTAAGGTATTTCAGCACTGATAAGCAAAAACAAACCTTTAGACTTGCAAACAGTGTAGAATCAGATCAGCAGCAATGTTAAAAGCATGGCATCTGGTCGGGTACTGCACTATTTGCCTCCCATTAGAGTCAGTTCTGTTTTACTGACTTGTGTAACAAACAGTGTAGGACCTGATCAGACATCGCATTGCGAATGCAACAGCTGGTCTGTTTGCAAAGCCTAATGTTTAGATTTTGTACATCAGGGCTTATTCTGCTTGAACTCAATTACACATTCTTAGACTCAAGACTCAAAACAGTATTTTAAACATATTTTTAGCTCACCAGAGCACAAAGTGCTCAGGGTGAGCTATTGTGATCGCCCGTTGTCCGTCGGCGTGCGTCGTCCGTCGTCCGTCGTCAACAATTTGAACCTTTAAAAATCTTCTCCTCTGAATCTACAGGGATCTCAACTTTCATCTTTGGCACATAGCATCATATTCAGGTCCTCTACAAAAGTTATATAAATTATGCCCCTGGGGTCAAAATTGACCCCGCCCCAGGGGTGCCTTGTTTTCAATAGAAACATATAGTAAAACTTTGAAAATCTTCTCCTCTGAAACCAGAAGCTTCTCAGCTTTCATAATTGGCACATAGCATCATGTTCAGGTCCTCTACAAAAGTTATATAAATTATGGCCCTGGGGTCAAAATTGGCCCCGCCCCAGGGGTGGGCAGTTTTCTATAGAATCATATAGTGCAAACTTTGAAAATCTTCTTCTCTGAAACTGGAAGGCTCTCAGCTTTCATATTTGGCACATAGCATCATGTTCAGGTCCTCTACAAAAGTTATATAAATTATGGCCCCTGGGTCAAAATTGGCCCCGCCCCAGGGGTGGGCAGTTTTCAATAGAAACAAATAGTGAAATCTTTGAAAATCTTCTCCTCTGAAACTGGAAGGCTCTCAGCTTTCATATTTGGCACATAGCATCATGTTCAGGTCCTCTACAAAAGTTATATAAATAATGGCCCCAGGGTCAAAATTGGCCCCGCCCCAGGGGTGGGCAGGTTTCAAAAGAAACAAATAGTGAAATCTTTGAAAATCTTCTCGTCTGAAACTGGAAGGTTCTCAGCTTTCATACTTGGCACATAGCATCATGTTCAGGTCCTCTACAAAAGTTATATTATTTATGGCCCTGGGGTCAAAATTGGCCCCGCACCAGGGGTGGGCAGTTTTCAATAGAAACAAATAGTGAAATCTTTGAAAATCTTCTTCTCTGAAACTGGAAGGTTCTCAGCTTTCATATTTGGCACAGAACATCATGTTCAGGTCCTCTACAACAGTTATATAAATTATGGCCCTGGGGTCAAAATTGGCCCCGCCCTGGGGGTGGGCAGTTTTCAATAGAAACAAATAGTGAAATCTTTGAAAATTTTCTTCTCTGAAACTGGAAGACTCTCAGCTCTCATATTTGGCACAAAGCATCATGTTCAGGTCCTCTACAAAGGTTATGTAAATTATGGGCCCTGGGTCAAAATTGGCCCGCCCCAGGGTAGGGCAGTTTTCAATAGAAACAAATATTGAAATCCTTGAAAATCTTTTCCTCTGAAACTGGAAGGTTCTCAGCTTTCATATTTGGCACATAGCATCATGTTCAGGTCTTCTACAAAAGTTATATAAAGTATTGCCCCGGGGTCAAAATTGGCCCCGCCCCAGGGGTGGGCAGTTTTCAATAGAAACAAATAGTGAAATCTTTGAAAATCTTCTTCTATGAAACTGCATTTTTGTGTCCACTCCATATCTTCTAAACCCCTTGAAGGATTTTCATAAAACTTGAGTCAAATGTTAACCAAATTAAGACGATGTGCAGAACACATGTGGCAGTCATGTTGGCTCAAGTTCAAGGTCACATTTGAAGGTCAAGTGTTTAAACCTTCAGTTGCCATTACAGTTTCGTGTCCGCTCCATATCTTCTAAACCCTTTGAAGGATTTTCATAAAACTTGAGTCAAATATTAAATGAATTGAGACGATGTGCAGAACCCATGTGGCAGTCATGTTGGCTCAAGGTCAAGGTCATGTTTGAAGGTCAAGTGTTCTAATCTTTAATTTCTGTTACATTTTCGTGTCCGCTCCATATCTTCTAAAGCCTTTGAAGGATTTTCATAAAAGTTTAGTTAAATGTTAGCTAAATTGAGACGATGTGCAGAACACATGTGCCAGTCATGTCGGCTCAAGGTCAAGGTCACATTTGAAGATCAAGTGTTCTTACCTTCAATTTCCATTATAGTTTCGTTATCTCCTATACCCCTTGAAGGATTTTCAAGAAACTTGCCTCAAATGTTAACCACGTTGAGACAATGTGCAGAACATATGTGGCAGTCATGTCGGCTTAAGGTCAAGGTCACATTTGAAGGCCAAGTGATTTAATCTTCAATTTCCATTACATTTCGTGTCTGCTCCATATCTTCTAAACCATTTGAAGGATTTTCATAAAACTTGAGTCAAATATTAACCAAATTAAGACGATGTGCAGAACACATGTGGCAGTCATGTTGGCTCAAGTTCAAGGTCACATTTGAAGGTCAAGTGTTTAAACCTTCAGTTGCCATTACAGTTTCGTGTCCGCTCCATATCTTCTAAACCCTTTGAAGGATTTTCATAAAACTTGAGTCAAATATTAAATGAATTGAGACGATGTGCAAAACCCATGTGGCAGTCATGTTGGCTCAAGTTCAAGGTCACGTTTGAAGGTCAAGTGTTCAAACCTTTAATTTCCGTTACATTTTCGTGTCCGCTCCATATCTTCTAAAGCCTTTGAAGGATTTTCATAAATTAGACGATGTGCAGAACACATGTGCCAGTCATGTCGGCTCAAGGTCAAGGTCACATTTGAAGATCAAGTGTTCTTACCTTCAATTTCCATTATAGTTTCGTTATCTCCTATACCCCTTGAAGGATTTTCAAGAAACTTGCCTCAAATGTTAACCACGTTGAGACAATGTGCAGAACATATGTGGCAGTCATGTCGGCTTAAGGTCAAGGTCACATTTGAAGGCCAAGTGATTTAATCTTCAATTTCCATTACATTTCGTGTCCGCTCCATATCTTCTTAACCATTTGAAGGATTTTCATAAAACTTGAGTCAAATATTAACGGAATTGAGATGATGTGCAGAACACATGTGGCAGTCATGTCGGCTCAAGGTCAAGGTCACATTTGAAAGTTGTGTTCTTACCTTCAGTTTCCATTATATTTGTTTCCATGTCCTATTTTCTTAACAACTGGAAGATATCACCTTACGGTCAATGTCTTAATTTAGGTGGCGGCGGTGGGGGATATAGCTGTCCTTTGGACTGCCTTGTTGGTTCCCAGTTTCTTCCAGATAGGGAGAAGCTGGAAACCAAGCAAACATGTTAAGAATATTCTCATATGTTAGAATGTCTTGGTTGGTGAGTTGAAAGCAAGATTTACTGTAGAAGTGCTGAGGATAAAATGTGGTAGATGTCGACCTTGCTTTAACATTTCCCTTATGAGTAGTCCTGTTAGAAATAATGAATGCATTAATTAGCTGAACATTATACAGTAAAAACCCCTCTAAACCTGACGTTAAATTTGGTATAAATATCGGTCTTTGGGACAGGTGGCAGCTTAATGCAGGGTGAAATTCATGTAGAAAGCTCCTCTAGAAGCTTTCTGCATGACTTTCACCTTGCATTATAAAGCAGCCACATGCCTGAAAGTATCTAAATTCTTCACTACCAGAATCAGGGCCTTACCCAGATTTTTTTGTCTGGGGGGGCCGAGATGGGGAGGGTACGGGAGGGGTGTCCCCTTCCTTGTAGCCGAAATTTTTTTGGTATGCCGCATTGAATGGTGCAATTTCCTGCTATCTGAATCACTCTATTAATGTAGAATTTTATGTTATAATATAGGAAATCGGCCCCTTTTACACCTGGGTTTCAGTGCATAGACTTAATACATGATGAATGATCACCAATGTTTCAATGTATGGACTTCGTACAAATCACCCTAACACAAAAGTTGTGATCAAGGCTAAAGTTTTTTGCCATTGACAGACAGACAGACGGACATGTGATCATGCCTTTTTTCCATCAGCAGACGTGATCTTGGTTAAAGTTTTTTTGCCATTGACAGACAGACATGTGATCATGACTAAAGATTTTTGCCGTTGACAGACAGGCAGACAGACATTAAAGTTTTGCCTTTGACAAACAGACAGACATTTGATCATGATTAAACAAATATTGCTATGGACAGACTCGGCATTATTCATCTCAGAACTAACATCTGCTTATGTCTTTATTTAAGGACATGCATGTTTATCTACCAAGATTGGCAAGAACACAATTAAAAGTAATAAAGAAAACAGTTTTTTTTAAAATCATCTCCATTTATTTATTAAAATAAGAAACATAAGTATATCAGTTGTCTATATAAATATATTTACTTTTAAAAGAAAATGTCCATTCTTTTATTCATTGATCACAATGAAAATCCTTTTGAATTTTTAAAATTAATTGATTTTATGCAATATGGCTAAAAACTATTATTTTCAAGATTGGGTAAAGGAAGAAAAAAAGATTTTCTGTAAGTATAAATAACTGAAATGCAAATACATAGATTATTATTAAAACATTAACAAACTTGGTTGATTCAGTACAATCGGTCTGGGCAAAGACCTATGATAACGTTATCATAGGTCTTTGGTCTGGGGAGTGGGGACGAATCATTCATACTTTTTTATCATTCGGAATTTTCGGAGTTATTCTTTCATCACTAGTTATTGATCAATACAGTAAAACACTTATCGGTCGAAGTGCATTCTGCTTAGCGTCTTGATACGTCACCCCCGCCCCCTCGTTTTGCGACATTATCTCCACGCTTGAGTAATTTACATGCCACATGTGGTATTTGTGGACAAATTGCATTTTGTCACGACTGGTTCCTTAACAATTTAATTGCTAAACTCAAGTATAGCGAAAACCGGAACCAACTCGTGATTACGTAATTCGGGTGTTCTCCGCTGGGGATTACCCAGATTGGTCCATACCAAAATAGGCCAAGCGTGTATCACAGCATGACAGCGTGCTAAAGGTGGTCTGTCTGTGTAGAGAACTAACAGATAATCTCCAACAGGGAGGAAAATATCGGTCACTAAAAAAATTGCCATGGTAAAATTTCAAAACGGTAGGGAAAACTAAAAGGGCCCATTAATAAAAATGGTATCTTGGGAGCCAGCTGGGGGGGCCCGGGCCCCCGAGCCCCCCACCTGGGTACGTGCCTGAGAATTCCGATTTAGAGGGGTGCTACTAGAATTCAGAATTCTGATTTAGAGGGGTACTACTAGAATTCCGATGTAGAGGGGTTTTACTGTACTGGCATCATGAACAAGGGAATTTTTGAAGATGACAAAATGTAGAATCAGATCTATATTACTCCTTAAGCAAACAGGAGAGACCCTGATCAGATGACTCCTACATGAGCTGTCTGATCTTGGTCTACCCTGTTTGTAAAGGCATTAAAAGGCATCTTAATGAGGGAAGATGTTGAAGATACTGGTACTTACCAATCTATTATGTTGTAAGAGTTTATTTCCTTTTAGGGAAACTTTGTAATAAGACTGAAAGTGGGTCTGGAGGAGGTAGAGGACCAATCCGAGGAGATGTGACCCCACAAGGTGACAATACCTTTGTTGGAGGGTTCAATGCTCTTGGCTATGATGTTAAGGGATTTGATAGACGAGGATTCAACAATGATGGATATAGAGTAAATGGTGAGTAGCCTATAGCAGTAGAATAAACCACATGTGAGTAGCCTATAGCAGTAGAATAAACCACATGGGAATCAATGGTGAGTAGCCTATAGCAGTAGAATAAACCACATGTGAATCAGAAACAGTGACTTGAGCTGCTATACAATAAAACCCTCTAAAACGATCATCAAAAACAGGTATAATTCTGGGTCTTAAAGGCAGGTGGTAGCTTAATGCAAGATGAAAACAGGTTTTTGCATTATTTTTGTCTGGCATTAAGCTACTATCTGCTTTTAAAGAAACCTATGTGTAGTCATAAAATGGTCTATTTAGAGGGGTTTTACTGTTAATTGTAACTCTTTCACCATCATATGCAAATCTAGGATAACATTTGCAAGTAGATGACATCAGGTTTCAAACTGTTGAAACTTATTTTTACGTTTAGTTTGAGATTAGATGACAAGATGAGGATTCATTTATGTTTAGTTTGAGATATAATGACAAAAAAAAACACAAAAGATTTAACAAAAGATACACAAACACTGGCGGCACTTGTCAATAAACATGCACCACTGTGTACAAAAACCATAACGCTCAGACCATCATGCCCTTGGTATACCCAGGAACTGCATGATGCTAAACATGTAAGGCGCAAGTTGGAACGGCACTGGAAAAAGTCCAGACTCACAATAGACCATCAGCTATACAGAGAACAGTGTGCCAAAGTCAACAGGCTACTAATTAAGTCAAAGATTGATTTTTACTCAGAGAAAGTTGAAGCATGCCAGGCAGACTCAAAAAGTCTTTTCAGAGTCACTAAGCATCTGCTAGGTTCAACTAGTGACATCTCATTGCCTAAGACTTCGTCCTCGAAGCATCTTGCACAAGAATTCAGTGACTTTTTCGTTGACAAAGTGGACAAAATACGTGCTGATATTGCATCAGGCACTGTATCCAGTGCGCTGGTTGACACTGAGATGCAGCATTCAACAAACGTATTAGAAAAGTTTGCTACAGCTACAGTAGAAGAAGTAGGACAGATCATTAAGGCATCCCCCTGTAAGTCTTGCGAACTGGATCCAATACCTACATGGCTATTAAAGTCATGCCTTGATGAACTCCTACCGATTTTGACAAACATTGTAAACTCCTCTTTAGACAATGCCTATGTTCCAAAAAGTTTCAAAAGGTCACATGTCAGACCTATTTTAAAGAAACCGGATCTCGATTCAAATGAACTTAAGAATTATAGGCCTATATCAAATCTGCCATTTGTCTCCAAAGTGTTAGAAAAAGTGGTTGACAAACGCATTGAGACCCACCTGAACTCAAACAATCTACATGAGCACTATCAATCAGCATACCGAAAACATCACTCAACAGAGACTGCTCTTCTGAAAGTTCAGAATGACATCCTTCAATCCCTAGATAAAGATGAAACAACAGTTCTGGTGATGCTTGACTTATCGGCTGCATTTGACACTATCGATCACGAAACATTGCTAAAGCGCCTTGAAAAAGACTTAGGAATCATTGGGAAACCCCTTGAGTGGATGACCTCCTATCTAAATGACCGCTATCAAATAGTGTCAGTAGATGGGGAGTTGTCCACCCCAGTTAATATGAAATATAGCGTGCCACAGGGATCGGTCCTTGGACCAAAAAACTACATCATGTACACAAAACCTGTCGGCTCAATCTGCAGAAACCATGGGCTAAAGCACCATTTTTATGCCGATGACTCGCAATTATACCTGTCCTTTAAGCCCAAAGACATTTCCTGTCAACAAGAAGCTTTATCACGAGTTGAGATCTGTCTCAACGAAATAGTCTCTTGGATGCACCAGAACATGCTGAAGCTCAATACTGACAAAACTGAGGTCATCCTGTTTCATGCAAAAAACACAGTAGTACCTGAAGACATTCATGTGCAAGTAGGCCCCTCTAAGATCAAACCGTCTTTGTGTATAAAGAATCTCGGTACATGGCTCGATTCACAAATGGATATGGCATCACACATCAATTCGGTGTGTAGGTCTAGTTATGCACAGCTCCGACGAAAAGGTCATATAAGAAAGTACCTCTCACCTGATGCTACCAAGACTTTGGTGAACTCTCTGGTTACATCAAAAATAGACTACTGCAACTCATTGCTGCATGGAATTTCAAAAAACACACTGCAGAAACTTCAAAGAGTTCAAAACACAGCAGCCCGCATCATAACCAGGACTCCTCAATATGATCATATCACGCCTGTTTTGAGAGAACTTCATTGGCTTCCGGTTCAACATCACATTGAATTCAAAATTCTGACACTTACGTATAAAGCCATGCACAATGAATCCGCCAAGTACATTGTCGACATGCTTGACGTGTATCGGCCCCGCAGAGAATTAAGGTCAGCAAGTAGCTCCTTGTCGTTGGTTGTACCAAAAAGTCGTAAGGTAAAATACGGTGAGAGAAGTTTCATGCATGCAGCTCCAAAACTCTGGAATGCTCTGCCATCAGGCATTAGAGATGCAAGCTCACTGGCATGTTTCAAAAGATCTCTGAAAACACATTTCTTCAACATATACTACTAGGACAGTTTAGGAAAAGTAGCTTATAATCATCAATTCTCGTACCTTACGATTCCTTTGCCATTGCAGCCCTTGGGATATGCTGTAGGAATCAATCTCTAATTGACCGAATAGATAATCATGTGGTTCCTACCGGTTAGTGATTCATATTTATTGTATATCGTATTTATTGTATATATATTGCTTATAATTCACCGACTTGGTATAAATAATCATGTGGTTCCTACCAGTTGGTGATTTTATACTTATTGTATATTTATTGCATATCTTTCATTGACTGGGTGGATAATCATGTGGTTCCTACCGGTTAGTGGTTATACATTTATTGTATATCTATTCCATATCTTTCATTGACCGGGTGGATAATCATGTGGTTCCTACCGGTTAGTGATTTTATATTTATTGTATATATATTGCATACATTTCATTGACTGGATGGACGATCATGCCGTTCCTTCCGGTTTATGATTTCATATCTATTGTAAATATTTTGTATATCCTTCACTGACCGTCCGGCTAGTGATTTTTATATTTATTGCATATCCATTGTAAATCTTTCATTGTCTGGATAGATAATCGTGCGGTTCGTTCCGATTATTGATTTCATCCATGTACAGCGCTTTTGAACGCACATATCCCGTGTGAAAAGAGCGCTATATAAATGTGGTATAATAATAATAATAATAATAACACATTGTTCAGTTTTAGACCTTTATCAGAGGGAAGTTATAATCTACAGTAAAACCTCTCTAAATAGGAATTCTAGTTGAGAAGAATTTAGATACTTTTAGCGGGTAGCTGCTTAATGCAAGGTGAAAAAAGTCATGCAGAAAGCTCTTCCTTTATTATGCTAAACATTGAAACATACGCAATGAAAAAGTGTGTTTATTATGCTAAACGTTGAAATATATGCAATGAAAAAGTGTTGATTTTGCTAAACATTGAAACATATGCAATGAAAAAGTGTGTTTATTTTGCTAAACATTAAAACCTGATTACAATGAAAAAGTGTATTTATTATGCTAAACATTAAAATGAATGCAATGAAAAAGTGTGTTTATTATGCTAAACATTAAAAAAAAATATACAATGAAAAAGTGTGTTTATTATGCTAAACATTAAATAACAATGTACAATGAAAAAGTGTGTTTATTATGCTAAACATTAAAATTTCTTACAATGAAAAAAATTGTTTATTTTTCTAAGAATTAAAACTATATGATAAACATTTTTTTCTTTATGTTAAACTTTTAATATACAATGAAAAAGTGTGTTTATTATGCTAAACATTAAAATTGTATAAATAATTTAAAAATAGAAAAGTGTTTTCTTTCTCTTTTCTACAGGTTTTAACAGGGATGGTTACAATAAGGCTGGGTATGACATCTATGGCTATAATCGTTACGGTTATGACAAGGATGGCTACAGTCCCTATGGCTACGACATTGAAGGCTGGGGTAGAGATGGTATCCAAGATCTCACTGGACGTTACAACTCAAATGGACTGGATATAAATTGTCTCACCAGAAGAGGTAATACCCAGTGGGGTGAAATACGATTTAGATTCGATTTTACGAATCTTTTTGTAGAATCAAAATTTCACTGAAACGAATTTGGCCTTTTTGATGATTTCAAACATAGTATTGACTTGTATTTCATGAACTTAACTAATAATTTAAACCTTGTGTGACATAAAGAATAAAGTAACTTAAAAAACAGAGACTGTAACGTGTTTGTCACATATTTTATATTATTTGTAATGTTACTCATTATGAAAAACGATTTAGCCGTACAACCTTGTTATTCGGCAAAAAGATTGCCATATTGGGTCTGCATGAGAATAATAAGCTCATAATATTTACTAAAATGGAAGCATTACATTAATATGACAATGAAGATGATTCTTTGCATGAATATTTCTTAATTTTAATTGTGTTTTACGACTGATACTGCCTGATAATTCTGTAGGGTTTCCTATCCAGTTCGTATCCACTTTATCAAATCTGTAGAACCTATGAAGTTATGACTTGATGATTATGCTGGCTTATTGTATACTCCAAGAAAACACATTTTAGAGTGAATTGAGTCTGTTCAAACTATCTCTCATGTTCAGCAATTATCATAAACAATTCAAAAGGAGTTGTCGTAAGTATTGCAGTAATTAAAAAACATGCTGCACTTGATTTAATGACTTTTGTGATACAAAGGCAAAGCCCATGGTGCACTTATCACAAAACATCATTCTGTTTTCACACCTCGCAGCTTCTGCATGTTAACAAATGTGAGAAAACAGCATTTTGTTAAATTGAATATGATTTTCTTTAAAAATGATTCCAACAGACCTGAATATTGTTTCGTACAATTGTTTTTTATACCATCAAATTTCATGATTACTCTTGTCATGTTGAGTTGCATTATTTATAATTTTCAGGCCTTACCAAACAAAACTTTGACCAGTATGGCTTCAACATGGCTGGCTATGACATGGAAAAGTGCAACTACTTCTTCAAGGGACCGTTTGCCGTCACCCAGTCCCAGAAGATCTGGGAAATACTACTAGTACAGCCCAAAGCCTTCCTAATGACTCTGGCTCGAACCTGCCCTGGACTTGAGCCTCTGCCCAGGAACTGGCTTCAGCAATACTGGATCACAGATATCAAGGACGTATCAGGTCAGCTGTTGCCTTACAGGTTGTGTCAAACCTGCTGGGTTTTTTTACCCCTTACCTCATAGGCTATTTTTAGACCCAGCTTCTTTGAAGAAAAAAGGAGCATTAAATAGAAAAATGGGAAATTTTACAATTAATTAAGTTTGAAACCATCGTAATAAATAATCACATTGGTTTCAAAAAATGACTTTTACAAAGACGTCATTACCGTCAATATATTGAATGAGCTGATGCTGGCAATCAGTTTTACATAAAGTTTGATTTGTGTCTCATCTTTGACAAATCCAGATGAAATAGAATACCTTGAAATCTCAAAACTAAGCCAATTTTGATAAGCCCATCTTGAAAATAAACCACCATTTTCATACCATGAACAAAATATGCCAGTTGCAATAATAAGCCATGTAATAACAGCGTACCAGAGAATGTTTGGCCTTCTGCACTGTGAACAATTGTTGTCTGCAAATACGGTCATCCAGTTTAATTGTAAAAATACATTTTTTTCAATTTCTTTTAAAGAATAGTGCCAGATGGTCACACAGTTTGGATCCTGATAAGATGCCAAGTTACTCAGCATCTCATTTTGATCTAAACTATTTGCAAAGGTTATTAATGTGTGTGCATATATTTCAGACCATTTCAGAGTACCTTCCAGTATCTGGATTATAATTGGGAACTTAACCTTATGTGCCTTGAACTGCATTAACTCTTTACTTCATGAATATTTATTAGCTGAGACTTGATAAGGACATATGAGTACAAGAAATTTTGTTTGGTCATGGCACAATTGTAGAACCTGATTTATATAATTTTATTAGCAAACAGAGCAGACTCGGATCAGATGGCCCTACCTGATGTTGGTCATATCTGTTTGCAAAGCCATGAAAACGTGTATTTATGGAGTAAAAGGTTAATTTTCACTGTATTGGAAAAATCCTGTTTTTATACCCCTACAAGGTGGGAAGCATATAGCCTTGCTCTTGTCCATCCATCCATATGTATGCCTGTACTTACATACTGCAAATCTGATGTGTCCCGACTCATCATACACCAATGGGAGGATTTACTTCAAACTTTCATAGATGAACAAATTTGCATTTCATGCTAAAGGTTAAACAAGTATTCATTTCTGTTGTAGATATGGTACCAGTATCACCAATCAAAGACAGTGACCAGCTGAACTCGGCACGATTCTGTTTCGACATTGATGACTTTGTAACTCCCTGTGGTTGTATGATCGCTGTATGTGATAAAAACCCGTGTCAGACCATGGCGTGCCCGTCCTACCCGGAGGCTAGCTGCAGAGTGAACTTCTGTGGAGTTTGCAAGCCCCAGTGGTTGCTGAATGGCAAAGAAGTGGACTGCTTTGAAGAAAGAGGTTTGATTATTAGCCCCCCTCCCCCATTGAATGCTTTCATTGCATCCTTCCATACATTGGTTTTTATACCCCCGAAGGTAACTTCAGTCGTATTATGGTATGGCGCTTGTCTGTCTGTCTATCCGTCCGTCCGTTAACCACATCTTTGTCCGCTCAATAACTTGACAACTATCACATGTACAGTTTTCATACATGATAGGCAGATGGTCATGGCCAGTAGATGACCCCTATCGATTTTGAGGTCAGTTGGTCAAAGGTCAAGGTCACGGTGACCTTTAACTCAAAAATTGTGTCCGCTCGATAAGAATTAGGTGTGCTGTCTTCCTACATAGTAGGGAGGTTGGTCATGGCTAGTAGATGACCTCTGTTGATTTTGGGGTCAGAGGTCAAGGTCACAGTCACCTTCAATTAAAAAACATGTCCACACAATAACTTGATAAATATTAAGTGTGTTCATACTTGGTAGGAAGGTTGATCATGCCCAGTAGATGACCCCTTTTGATTTTGAGGTCAGTCAGTCAAAGGTCAAGGTCACACCTTCAACTAAAAAAATCTTGTTTACTCAATAACTTGATAACTATCAGGTGTGCTGTCTTCATACTTAGTAGGAAGGTTGGTTATGGTCAGTAGATGACCCCTATTGACTTAAAGGTCAATTGGTCAAAGGTCAAGGTCACAGTGACCTTCACTCAAAAAAACTTGTCTACTCAATAACTTGACAACTATTAGGTGTGCTGTCTTCATAGTTTGTAAGAAGGTTGGTTATGCCCAGTAGATTAGCACCTTTGATTTGAGGTCAGCCGGTCAAAGGTGAAGGACACAGTGACTTTCAACTTAAAAACCTTGTCTGCTCAATAACTTGATAACTATTGGGTGTACTGTCTTCATACCTAGTAGTGAGGCTGGTCATGGCAAGTAGATAACCCATATTGATTTTGAGGTCAGTCAGTAAAAGGTCAAGGTCACAGTGACCTTCAACTAAAAAAAGTTGTCTGCTTGATAACATCAGCCCCCTCTCATATTAACAGTGTGCATGTTTCTACAGCACATACTTTGGGTGTATAATGCTCTGACACACGGAGCTCTTGTTAACCCTTTAACTATAGAATTTTCAGAATGGAATGGACCATCATTGCTATAAAAGGATTTATTTTGCTAGAGGAATTTGAATAAATGATTAGTGCAGACCCGATTAAAGGAGTCCTCTGATTTTGCTTCTCTCAGTTTACAAATGTTAGCTATTCCCACATTTAAAGGGTGAATCCCCAGTAGAGTATGTAGAGGGACTGTAAGATTGCAGTTAGTACATCCTTCTGTGCTTTGGTTTTCCAACATTTTGACTCTTAACCCTTTCCCTGTTGAATATTCATGTAAGAAATAATGACATAATGAATATTTATTACCTGCATTTTTAGAATGGCATATGAACAAAGAATATTTTGGTATCTATAGGTACTGTAGAGTCAGATCTATTATAATTTCATGAGCAAACAGAGCAGACCCTGATCAGATGGCTCCCACAGGCAGCCATCTGATCTTGGTCTACTCCATTTGCAAAGGTATGAAAAAATGTCTGATGGAAAAGGTTAATATCTTGTCTGCTATGCCTATTTATTGTAAACGATGCCCGATTCATATGAGCTCCCTAATTTTACACAACAGGTTTTTAGCTCACATGAGCAAATGCTAAGGGTTAGCTATTGTGACTGCTCATCATCGGTCATCCATTTGTCAATCATTATACCCCACGCAACAAAGTTGCACAGGTTATATAGTTTTTTACCCATCCATCCATCAGTCCATCTGTCATTCAGTCAGTCTGTCCATGTGTCATAATACATTGTTGTTCATCTAGTACTTTCATTTCTTGGCCACTTGTTTCTTAAATTTGCTTAAAGAATTGTCATGAACAAAAGCTTTGATGTGTTTGATTTTCAGAGGAATCTGTTATGGAGGACCACTTTTTTATCTTACAATCAGGTGGCGTGGTGTATGTGAATGCATTAATTCAACATCTTTTGAATGATATAAAAGAAAACAGGATGAAACTTTACAAAACCTTACATATATATTTCTACCAAAGTTGTGCAAAGGATTCCATTGTGCAAAGAACTCTTGTTTCTATAGCAATTAAGCTAAAAAGAAAGAAAACAAGTCTCAAATGTCTTCTTGTCAGAAAAGATTGGCCAGATTTCAATACCATTTGATACAAATGATCTTTACTGTCTACCGAGATTGTTTTGAACTAAGGTGATTAGTAAACAAAACTGTGACAGCAAGGGGGTAGGACAGGGTTTTGTCTTTCCTTGAAATTGTTCATTTAGCAGGTAAATCCATATATGTTTAAAAAGATCTTTTAACACTGCCAAATAATTTTTTACCTTCTGAACAAAGTATTTAGTAGTATTAAAAGATCTTTCTAATCATAGGGTTTTGTCTTGTTTGCTTATAATTAAAAATGAAAACATTTTAAACAATCTTCTTCTCTGAAACTAATGGCCAGATGTCAGTGTAACCTGGCGGAAAGGATTCTTAGGTGAATTGCTGAAAAGCTTGTTCAGCTCATTGCGATTTATTTAACCCATTCCCTCATAGGCTATTCTTTGAATAAATTTACCGAAAAGGAGAAAGGAAAATGTTATAATTGTTTAGTATAGAAACCATTGTGATAAATAGAGCATTTGCTCCTGTGGAGCAAATGCTCTATTTATCACAATGGTTTCACAAAGTGACTATAACAGAGGCGTAGAAATGCGTATTTATGGAGGAAAGGGTTAAACATGGCAAACAGGTGCAGAACTAATTTTTGTTACATATGTATAGCTGTTAAGTTAAAAATTGAAAAATCTTCTCAGAAACCAGTGGCCAGATTTTAATGTGATTTTGCAAGAACCCTCCCAAGATGACCCTTTACTGAACTCAATCAAGTAATTTTCATTTGTGTAAATATGTTATGATCAGGGACCGAGCTAATTTTACATCTAACACATGTATATCTATAGTAAACATTTAAAATAATATTCTGTGAAATCACTTGTTGGATTTCAATATATGAACCTGTACTAAAAAATTTCCAATTGAAAATAAAAAATAGTCTTATTCTCTTAAACCACTGGATGGATTTCAGTATAGGTAATTTGATAGAAATGTTCGCTAGACTAGAATAGATAGCTCGCCTGAGCTATTAAAACATGCTTCGCTTGCTGAATTTTAAAATACATTTCTCCTTCTTTACCCATGCCCTGTTGTATAATTACATATATATTCACTGTGTACATGTATTTTGCTGTGTAATCACTGCTATGGAGTGCACTTGTTGCACAATCAACTTGTAAATAGTGCAGACCCTGATGAGACAGCTCCTGCAGGAGCTGTCTCATCTGGGTCTTCACTATTTACAGGTAGGTATATTGACGTGAATAGCAAGCGAAGGGTTAAAACATGGCGAGAAATGCAAGCAAATAAACAGTAAGATTTTATAGAAGACATACATGTGTATATTATTGTTTATGCCACTGCAGTTACAGAATATGGACATAAGACGTAACCTTAGACGGTCTGTAAAACTATGTTCTTGTGTCAGTCCATGAAATTTATTTTGATAATTACTTGGTTAGTTCTTCGAACATAAGAGCACTGTAGCAAAACAGATCAAGTTTTACTTTAAACAAAATACACCAGTTTTGAATGAGTCATAGCCCATAAAATTTACAAGCATACAAGAGGGACATTTTTTTGTCCTATGGAGACATAATCATTCCCAATTGCTTTCCACATGAGCTCATACTGACAACTGTTTTCAGATTTTTGCCAACCAAATCCATGTGAGAATGGTGGCACATGTGTGCCTTCCATCTGGCCAACCGAACCTCAGCTGACAACCTGCCTATGTCCACCAGGGTTTGATGGTCACTACTGCCAGTATACAACACTGGATGTCTGCGACCTTCCTGTCAGCTCAGGTAAGCATTCATCCCTTCACAACCATTTTGTATACATAATTGATACAAGTCTGGTGTTGAGAGGTGATTAAGAATAATTTAGAGCCAACAAATTAAATATTTGTGGAGTAAATTAACCCTTTATCTCATAGAGAAAAATCAAAGCCTTTGCCGAAAGAGTCAACCCAGATCACTCCTATAGGAGCTCTCTGATCAAGGTTTACTCTGTTTGCTTATAGAATAATAAAGGTATGATTCAACAGTTTCTAAAATGGCAAAATAATCCCTTGTTCATTGGCCTTTTTAAAACTCCAATTAATGAATATTCATAAAGTAATTATTCTTTTTATAAATATTCATAAGATAAAGGATTATCATGTATTGTGTGACCATTTTCAAATCTACAACAGAACCTGTATTAAGTGGCCATCAAAAATAGGTATAATTATGGGTCTGTAAGGCAGGTGGTAGTTTACTTTTGCCCTGCATTAAGCAACCACCTGCTGTCCCATATTCAATAAATGACTGGCCACTTAAGACAGGTTGGTTCTACTGTAAATTGACTTTTGACATCTGTAATACATCAATTAACCCATTACCTCATAGGCTTTTTTAGACCCAACCTCTACCATGAATATTCATCAGGTGACAGGTTGAAGGAGCACTTCATCCTGTGTGTGACCTTTGTTAATCCTTTACTCCATGGATACACCCTTTAACCCCATTCTAAACAGAGTAGACACAAATCAGGGTTTATGCTTATAAAGTTTTTTAGTTGAGTCTGAGTTTGTTCTCAAGCTTTTGATTGGTCAGATTTGAGCCGAAGCCTTTGGCTCAAATCTGACCAATCAAAAACTGTGAGAACGAACTCAGACTCAACTAAAACATTTTATAAGCATGGATACTGATGGCTCCTGTAGGAGCAGTCTGATCAGAATCTACTCAGTTTGCTTTGATCTGATTCAGTAGTTTCTGTCTTGGCCAAGCTTTATTGTGGTTCATATACATGAATATTCATGGTGTGAAGGGTTAAGCATCCACTTTTCATCATTATGATGGACTAAATAACCAATTACTTCATGAATATTTATGTAAGAACTTATGACATCATGATATAAATAAGAACACAGGCCATTTTGGCTCAGACAGAGAATGTAGAATTAGATCTATATTATACCATAAGCAAACAGAGCAGACCCTGATCAGATGGCTCCTATAGGAACCATCATTCTGATCTAGGGCTACTCTGTTTGTAAATGCACACAAATGCGTTTATATGATGGAAAGGGTTAGTCAAGATATATCTGTAATTCGGGCCCTGCATTGAAAATGCTGGAGCCCTATAGGAATCACATTTTCTGTCTGTACGTCCATCAACACTTTTGATGTGACGTGATAACTCAAACAATACTTCACATATTGGTTTCATATTAAGGGCATATGCTTAGTATCATCAGAGGAAGACGCCTATAGTTTTTTGGTTGAATCAGATCACTATGTCTAGTGTTATCTGCCGTTGATTACAGGGCCCCTCTGACTGAGTCAGTTTTCTAGTTACTTTAATAAATGAACAGTACATTTCTTTGTTCTTTGTGTAAACAGGAAGTTGTTCCAGCCAGCAGACCAGGTGGTACTTTGAACCACAGACCCAAAGCTGCAAGTCGTTCATCTACTCTGGCTGTGGCGGCAATGCCAACAATTTTGCAGACAAGGAGAAGTGTGAGACGAGGTGCAAAATGGGAGCTTGTTGCTACAGAAGTCCACGCAACCAAAATTTCTTGATTGGCTATAATAAGCAGGGCTATGATATGTAAGTCTAAGTCTGGACTTGTCTGATTTGGTATATGGTATACTGTGTCTTATCAGGTTCTACACTGTTTGTCATGCCAGCTAGCTAATCAGAGTGGCAAACAGTGCAGAACCCGATCACAGAGGTCCAGATAAGATGCGTAAATTAAAACATTTTCAAGAATAACTCCTGTATTTCTCCACCAAACCCTATGTTGTGACCACTCTTTAGAATCGTCTCTTCGAGACGATTCTAAAGAGTGGTCACAACATAGGGTTTGGTGGAGAAATGACGATTTTAGCATTTGGGTACGCACCATTTTATGTAGCTCTGCCCGATCAGAAAATACATTTCCAGAGTGGGGACTGTTTTTAGGTTTTTTATACTGTTTGCAGAGTCTAAAAGTTGGTTTTCATACAGCAGAGTTCAATTACTCTGATCAGGTCTATATTGTTTGACACTCATTAGCAGTATTTTATTCAGTCTGTGGAACAACACTTTTATTACAATTTTAGTGATCAAGTGATGACTCTGTGTTGTTTCTGATGGAACGGGAATTATGTGTCCAAGTAAATGTGTATGTTGCTTGATAGTTTTTGATGAGGCAGCTGATCTGAGTCTACACTATTTGACACACAACAATATCTACAGTAATTTTATATGCAGCATATTAACTCATTCCCTGATATTGACGACTTTTGACGACTCTGTAAAAGTCACTTTGTGAAACCATTGTGATAAATAGAGCATTTGCTCCTATAGGAGCAAATGCTCTATTTATCACAATGGTTTCAAACTACAAAATTCTAAAATTTTCATTTTCTCTAGTTAATGCTCCTTTTCGGTAGATTTATTCAAAGAGGTTGTATCTAAAAAATAGCGTATGAGGTAATGGGTTAATCACTACTTATCAGATGTTGTGTATATGACATGTTTAATCTGGGTATACACTAACAGTTCCCTCTTATAAACTCCTTTACACGCTTTTGCAAGCAGAGTATACCCAGATCAGATGGCTCCTATAGGAGCCATCTGATCAGGGTCTGATCTGTTTGCTTATGAAATTATAATAGACCTGACTCTACAGTTTCTACCAATACCAAACAAAACTTTGTGTACATAAGCCATTATAAAAAATCACTAAAAAATATTCATGATGTCATTATTTCTTACATGAATGTTCAATAGGGAAAGGGTTAAGACAGGTTTTGTCATGGTACGGCTCATACAGTTTGTATATATTTGTCTGTGGCTTATCTGTATCTGTTCTGTTAACCCTTTCCCCTGTAGAATAGTCCTACAAGAAATAATGATATGGATATTTTATTAGCTGAATTTTTATAATGTGAAATTTTCAAGAATTTTGTTTGGCTCTCACAAAAACTGAACAGTCAGATCTATATAATGTCTTATGCAAACAGAGCAGGATCAGACAGGAACATGAGCAAACAGGAGTCATCTGATCTTGGTCTACTCTGTTTGCAAAGGCATAAAAACATTTTTATCCCGTCACTACAGCCGCTAGTGACGTAATAAAGGGGTAGCATAATAAACCTAAGTTTATATGTACAGTAGAGGTTTATTTGTATAGTAGGTGTAGGAATTTCTTCTTACAACAGGAACTATTTTTAATTTTTCTTCAAAATTGTTTTACCAAAAATAACGTATTAAGTTGAAAGCAAAAACACTTAATATGGATAATTATCATTAACTATCCCAGTAAAAACCCAAACTGTCATTTAAAAAAAAAATAGAAAGGAAAAAGAGAGAAAAAAGTTTCGTCAGCGGTGAGAATCGAACCGGGGCTGACTTCACGTTAAGCGACCATCGTAACCACTACGCTATCAGGCCAGACATACTGTAAGCGAAATTGAAGATGTATATAAAGTTATCATGCTACTATATTGACGATTTTTTTTAATAAAACAAAACTTCATTAAAACATTTATCACTCTCATGATAATTTAATCGATAAACTCTTACAAGGGCGGTGATGGTCATAGACCTAAATATAGCCTGTTCATTTCCATTGACGAGTGACGTTAGCCCTATCTAAAAATAGAAACCGAGACGACGGAACTCGAATTTGACCATGTAGAGCCTCAGGTAGATTAATAACCATGTCTGTTTGAATTAACATATCGACTCTCGATTCAAGTGATCTTATTTTTCAAATTCAAGCACGTTTTCCCGTCTTGTAATGTAAGTATCGAAACTATTTTCCTCTGCGGTAGCTCATTATTTACGTCTTTAGAACGGAAATGAAAGGGGAGGTCCGTTGATCGAAAAACCGCATTTTCAATGCAAATTATTTCAATATTCGTATGTTTTATGAGTCTATGAAAAAAGATATAACTAAATTGACTGGATAAATAGAATAATAGGTTAGTGCCGCAGATGGGACGCCTTTATCCGATGAGGGGAGAAAACGTTGAGGCGAGGCTTGCCGAGCCTCAACTGTTTTCTCTCCGAGTCGGATAAAGGCGTCCCATCTACGGCACTAACCTATTATTCTCTATATATTAAAGAAAGGGTTAAAATAATTACATCATTGTAGGTATGGATACAATGTGCAAGGAGTAAATCGCCGTGGAGATGTGAGGATAGATGACAAGGGCTGGGCTTCAAACCGATATGACTGGCAAGGTAATATATCAACAGAGGTCCAGATAAGAGGTGTACAGTAAAACCCCTCTAAACCGGACGTTAAATGCAGTATAAATATCGTTCTTGGAGACAGGTGGCAGCTTAATGCAGGGTGAAAGTCATGCAGAAAGCTCTTCTAGGAGCTTTCTGCATGACTTTCATCCTGCATTAAGCAGCCACCTGCCTAAAAGTATCTAAATTCTTCTCAACTAGAATTCCGGTTTAGAGAGGTTTTACTGTAAATTAAAACATTTTTAAGAATAACTCCTTTATGTTTTTTACCAGTTCCTATGTTGTGACCACTCTTTAGAATCGTCTTGAAGAGGCGATTCTAAAGAGTGGTCACAACATTGGGTTTGATGGAGAAATGACAACGGTAGTATTTGATAAATCACATAAAGTTTTATGATAGAGTTAACCCTTTTGCATAATGTACTCCAAATACCTTCTGCACTCTGATCAATTAATGTCTGCAAATATTGTTGTCTGCTGCAAAAATTGTTTTCTTCCATATCTTTTCAAAAACAAATGATAGAGTGAAAAACAGTTTGGACCCTGATGAGGTGCCAAGTTACTTTGCTTCTCATCTGGATCCAGACTGTTTGCAAAGGTTATTATTAATGCTAAACACCAAAGCAAGTAGCTGAAACAAATTTCATACCTTTTCAGAGGATTGAGAAGTCAGTTGATTTCTCTAGTCAGAACTTTGTATGACCTTGCATTATTGAAATTACTTAATAATAATATTGCTCTCTGTTTTAATCTTCTACCCTGCTTAAACATGTTTTACGCAGCCGCAGCCATTTTACGTTTGCATAAAACCTTGCTTGTTGGTTTTTGATTGAGTATAGTAGCGTGTTCAAATCAGTTTGGTTGCTTGATTAGTATTAGTGGCTTTTTATGCCCCCATAGACGATAGTCGGGGGGCATATTGTTTTTGCCCTGTCTGTCTGTCTGTCTGTCTGTCTGTTTGTCTGTTTGTCTGTTTGTCTGTTTGTTTGTCAGCAACTTTAACATTGGTCATAACTTTTGAGCCAGTATAGATAGAGACTTGATATTTGGCATACATATGTATCTCATGAAGCCGCACATTTTGAGGGGTGACGTGTCAAGGTCAAGGTCATCCTTCAAGGTCAGAGGTCAAATATATGGGTCAAATCGCCGACTTTAACATTGGCCATAACTTTTGGACCAGTACAGATAGAGACTTGATATTTGGCATGCTTGTGTATCTCATGAGGCTGCACATTTGGAGGGGTGACATGTCAAGGTCAAGGTCAGAGGTCAAATATATGAGGGGGCATAGTGTTTCACAAACACATCTTGTTTATTATGTATATATACATGTATTGCTGGAGTGTGTCATATTGCTGATTAGGACTCGGCCAAGATGTGGTAGGTTTTGGAGTTTTTGCGTTGTTTTATATAGAAACATTGTGAAAACTTTGAAAATCTTCTTCCCTGAAACTGGAAGGTTCTCAGCTTTCATGTTTGGCACAAAGCATCATCTTGAAGTCCTCTACAAATGTTATATGAATTATTCCCCAGAGTTCAAATGAGGCCCGCCCAAAGGGTTGCCAGTTTTCTATAGAAATATAGTGAAACCTTCGAAAATCTTCTCCTCTGATTGTCTGATGAGCGATATCAGGGCCATCATGGCTCTTTTGTTAAAAACTGTTGGGCCTTAGGACTTTTATTAGAGATTATATGGCACCTCTGTAACTTTGATCATAACATGTATGACTGGTCTTGTAATGTTATATAATATACAGGTTATGTTATGGCAAATTGCAAACACTGTTTCTGTATCAGAATGTGCAGAGGTGTTTCTGTTGAAAATAGCAATTACAATATACAGTGCTCCCTCCCTACAATGGCCCTCTCAATAACGATTCCCTCCTTACAACAACGCTTGTCACTGTTTCCAAAACAACAAGACTCCAGAAACAACCTTTTTCCATCGTATTTTCTTTATGCCTCCATCAAACCCTATGTTTTGACCACTCTTCAGAATCGTCACTTTGTGACGATTCTAAAGAGTGGTCACAACATAGGGTTTGATTGAGGCATAACGGTTTTAGTTCTCGAAATACACCTTATCTGGGGATCTGCAAACAAGCTAGTTATGTTTGATTTTCCCTCCCTATAACAACTCCCTCTGAACAACACATACAATATTCGTATCCCAAAGGGTGTCGTTGTAGAGAGGGAGCACTGTAATCTCTCTCTATAAAGCATCCATGAAAATGAGGTCTAATTCTAGTTTTAAAGACAGATTGTAGCTTAATGCAGGACGAAAGTTAATCTGAAAGTGCCCACTTGAGTTCATTTGCCATAAATTTTGATGTGATAATGTACTCCCCAGTTATTTATTCCTCTTTTCAAGGTTATGATCATAATGGTTATAATCGTGGTGGCTACGACAGACTGGGACTAGACAAGGAAGGATTCAACGGAGACGGCTTCAACCTGACTGGTTACAGCGGACAGGGCGAATATGATGGCATCATTGATTACAGTTCAGAAGGCTATGATCCTGAAGGCTTCAACAGGTAAACTTATAAAGAATATAGGTATAGTGAGTTAACTCTTTACCTGACAGAAATGCCTTTGCATACCTCTGAAAACAGAGTATAGATCAGACAAGGTCTGGTCAGGCTCTGTTATTAGAGGTGTAACAATAGGTCGACCTATCGAGATATCGCAATAGTTGAGCTTCCAATAGTAATAGTTCAATAGTAGTTCTGACGATCGAGAACTATCTTTAATAGCTAATTCAACAATCAATAGTTTCAATAGTTTTCTTAAGTACAGTGGAAACACATCAAATCCTATCGATCGTATGAAAAGAAAACATCTGTCTCTAATTTGAGTCTACCCTGTTTGCAAAGATATGAAAACATGTTTATATCATTTAAAGGGTTAAATGACATGCATATGTATTTGTGTTGCTTTGTATGCTGTTTTTATAAGTGGGCTGATCTTGAGTGTTGAACTAGTCATTTTGATTCACTACCCTTCTCTTGAAGAAAACTATCATGATAGTATTGCAATAGTTTCTAAACTTTTGCAATAGTATCGTGATAGCATTTTGGCTATTGCAATACCATTACAAATTGTTTTTTATGAAACAAGTTTAATATAATAATATGACACAAGCTTTAGCTTTATGGCCAAAAAAACCTGTACATTGTATTCATATACTACTTTAGAAATTCAGCTATTTAATTCTCATTATTTCTTACACTAATATTCTTCAGGTAAAGCAGGGTTCCCAGGGTCAAGGAAAGGTCAGGAGTAAATGAAAAAAAATCAGGGAAAAGTCTGGGAATTTTTAATATAGTCGGGAAAATTTGAAATTTTGGCAAAAGTCAAGGGAAAGTCAGAAGTCAAGGGTTGAGTAATTGGCTTGAAAGAAGAATAGAAAAGAAAATGAAAAAGAGGCTAAAGGCAGTTTCTCCATTCTGATTGAGCAAGTCTCAAAATACTGTATTATCCAAAAGCATTGCTTATAAAGAAACAAAATAATTTGAATTTTAATACAAGTACAAGTCTGTATACGACTGTACATGCTTAGGGTAAAAGAGGAAACTGAAAGCGTCTCTTGGCTGCTGAACATTGTTATTGGTCAAGGAAATTGGAATTTGGTCAGGGAAAGGTCAGGGAATTTTACTGTCTATCATTTGTGGGAACCCTGTAAAGGGTTAACTTGCAAAAATGCTTCGACTATCAATCTCGAAGCTCCAATTTAGACACTTGTCCAACAAATTTTGAATGATTGAAAAAATGACTGAGTGAATGAATGAATCATTCAATCAAACAGTCAGTCAGTCAATCAATCAATCAATCAACGGATGGATGAATGGAATGAATTACCTTGTTTAATTAATGAGGGTTACATCATCATCTAACAAATAATCTACATTGATGCCTAGAAATGCTTAAGGGGATCCCATGGATTCATAAAAATGCTCAGGTGGTCAAGTGGTTATGGTCTTTGACTGACAATCACTTAGCCCCTCATAGCTGTGATTCAAATCCCAGCTTATGCATTTGGATTTTTTATGTGAGGAACATTCCAGCTGGCTTGCGATAGGTTCTACTTGGGTGTAAGGCAATTTGACAGAAAAACCTCTAGGGTCTTCCTCCACCTGTAATTAGGTCGATATCACAATATGACAGAAATACTTTTAACCCTTTACTCCATGAAAATTCATGTAAGAAATAATGAAACTATAATAGATCTGACAGTACAGTTTTTTCTACTAATATATACAGAAAAAAATATGTACATATGCCATTATAAAATTTTAGCAAATAAATATCCATGATGGCATTATTTCTTACATGAATTTCAACAGGGAAAGGAACACCAAACATTGTGTACTTTTATTTTTAGGGCTGGATACACTTGCTATGGAACAAGCAGAAATGGTCTGAATGTGTTTGGTGTGAATTCTGAGTATGAGTACAAGTGCCGGTCAGCCACCCTGTCCCAGTGCCAGAAGATTGAGTCCAGAGTTGGGAACCAGGTTGTCAAGTTTACCAGGGGAAAACTCTGTGAACAGGTGAAGTGTGAGGAGAATTGTGGCTGCTCATATAATAACATGACGTACAAGCTTGGGGACACATTTAGATCAGGCTGCCAGTTCTGTACATGCAGACTGACAGGAAATGTAGACTGCACATGCTCAGAGATCTACAGAAGGAAGGAAATTAGGGACTTTACAAGAGAAGAAATAGAGAAGTATCAAAATGCAATCAAAACTTTGAACAAGAAGGAGTTCCCATCAAAGTGGTTCCAATTTTCCAAGACATTTGCTGATTACAAGGCCCAGGCAGTCGGTAATGCTGGCTCCCTGCCTTGGCACAGATACTTCTTACGACTAATTGAGAGACAATTACAAGAAGTTGACTGTTCTATTACTATACCTTATTATGACTGGACACTGAATGCTGGGAACCAAGAAAAGGCCTCAATTTGGGCTGCCAATGTATTTGGAGGTGATGGTTCAGGCATTAATAGCTGTGTTGACTATCACCCATTTAAAGATTATTACCCACCATATTTGGTTCCTTGTTTAAGACGACAATTTAATACAAGTGTACAACTTCCTGATGTAATTGATATACAGTATGCTTTGAATGAACCGACCTATGAAAGATTCCGGTTAAGCATGGAGGTGTATCTAGATATTTTCAAATCTTGGGTCGGAGGTCACATGGATTCTGAGTACAGTCCATATGATCCACTCTTCCTCTCTGTAGCTGCTTTTGTTGACCGCATATGGTGGGATTGGCAAAATAAATATGAGGATGGGTTTTATCGATATCCACAAGAATTGCGTTATATGCCAATGATGCCCTTCAAGAGTACACCTGATGATGTCATGAACAGTAAGAAAGATATGTGTGTGACTTACTTTCCCCTGTCAGAAGGCGCAGCCTGCAATGTTACACTTCCCAAACTGGGCTACAACTCGATGGGTTATGACAGACACGGCTTTAATAGAGAAGGTTATGACATTGAAGGTTACAACATGTTTGGTGTTGACAAAGATGGCAACCCTGATGAAAGGGGGATCTACAACACTTATGGCTTTGACCGTGGGGGCTTCAAACGCAATGGGTATGATGCCAGTGGCTGGGACAGGTTCGGATTTTATATTGATAATTACAATGTAGATGGATATGATCCCTATGGTTATGACAGGCGTGGCTTTGATAGATACGGCTTTGACAGAAGTGGTGTAACGCCTTATGGCTTTGCCAGGAATGGTACCCTTTTTGTAAACACACTTTCTAATGTGTTTGACTCATACGGCTACAACAGATATGGTATCAACAGGTATGGCCTTGATCGAGAGGGGTACGACATATTTGGCTTTGATTCAGCAGGATATGACAGGCGCAGGTGTAACAGATTCTTCCTTGGTCCTATGTTGGTCATCATCAAGCGTTGGGCTGAACTGGAAATAGACAAAGTAGACAGTCCGTCTATCAGAATCATCACACGGATATGTCCTCAGATAAGTGACAGACCTGAGTGGAGGTGAGTGCATCAACCCTTTATTCCAGGAATACTAATACATGTATAAGAATCTATTACTGTATGAATGTTCATGGACTGAAATTTTATAACGACACATTAACCCATTCCCTCATAGGCCATTTTTAGACCCACCTTCTTCGAACAAATCTACTGAAAAGGAGCATTTACTAGATCAAAGATTATTTTTAGAATTGTGTAGTTTTAAAACCATTGTGATCAAAAGAGCATTTGATTTCAAATTAGACCTTAATAGGGACATCAAAAGGGGCCAATATGTGGGAATGGTTTAACAAGAAAATTTGTTGGCTATGATTCTGAAGTTTCTGTCTCACCCATCATTTTCCATTTTAATCCTTCACTCCATAAATATACTTTTCACGCCTTTGCTAAAAGCGTAGACCCATATCAGCCGTCTGATCAGGGTCTGCTCTGTTTACTAATAATATAGTATAGATATGATTCTACAGTCTCTGCTTCAGCAAATCTTTCATATGTTAATATGCCATTTTGAAAATTAATCTAATTAATTTTCATGATGTCATCAATTTTTTTCATGAATATTCTTGGAGTAAGGGGTTAATCCATTCCCTATCCAACACTCAAGTATCATTATCAGTCCTTAACCCTTTTCCCTCATATGAATACTTTCTCATGCTTAAATGTAAGCAGAAAAAAAGTATGAAAACAAATGTCAAATTCACAAACACATGAAGAGGGGAGAATTGATGTCTGAACACTTATCCCTTTACTCCATGAATATTCATGTGAGAAATAAAGACATGGACATTAATTAGTATATTTTTCGTGCCCCTGCCTTTAGGCAAAGGGGGCATTAAATTTTACCCTTGTCCCTATGTATGTCTGAGAAATAAAGACATGAATATTAATTTGTGAAAACAAATGGTGCCAAATTCACAAACACATGAAGAGGGGAGAATTGATGTCTGAATACTTATCCCTTTACTCCATGAATATTCATGTGAGAAATAAAGACATGAATATTAATTTGTGAAAACAAATGGTGCCAAATTCACAAACACATGAAGAGGGGAGAATTGATGTCTGAATACTTATCCCTTTACTCCATGAATATTCATGTGAGAAATAAAGACATGAATATTAATTAGATTATTTTTCATGCCCCTGCCATTAAATTTTACCCTTGTCTCTATGTAGTCTGTTCTGTAAAATTTTCGTCAATGATTTCTTGGCTTGTGTATGATGGAATGATTTGATATTTGATCTGAAGCATATGCATAGTGAGTTGTACAGTGTCTCCCCTTTTGAGGTCTGTCATTCATTTACTTCCTATTTTCTGACACATTCATTGAATTTTGATGTTTAATGTATGTCTATCCTGTAAAATATTTGTCAAGATTTCTTGGCTTGTGTATGATGGAATGATTTGATATTTGGTCTGAATCATAATCATAGTGAGTTGTACAGTGTCTCCCCTTTTCAGGTCTGTTGTTTATTTCCTATATTCCGAACCATTCATTGAATTTTGATGATAGTTTAATGACAAAAATTATGTCCCCCAAACAAAGTTGGGGGACATATTACCTTTACTCCATTTCTAATTATTCTTTGTCTTCTTTTTCTCCTTCTGCTCATTCTTCTTCTTGCATGAATTTGTTTGACACATTTCTCAGTAAGTAATAATCTAATCCTATAAATGAAATTTCACATGAACATTGCTGGTTATGTGCAAATGTTGGTCTGTTGTCTGTGGACAACTTTAATGTTCGCGATAATTTTGTAGCCATTGCACAATTACATACTTCAAACTTGGCATGCATGTCCAATTATGGAGGTGAACATTAATTTTTAAGGGGTGACTTATTAAGATCAAGGTCACATATCAAGGTCAAAGGTTAAATTACGGGTCAAATTTATATTGGCGATAATCGGAGGCATAGTGTTACACAAACACATATTTTGGTTTTACTATGTTGCCATGTAAACCAAATGACAGGCTCTGATTGGTAAAAATTTATAAATTGATTTATTTCGCTGAAATTTGGTATCAATTGTAGGTGTTTCTAAGGGTTGATTACCATGGTAACACTGGTGGCCTCTGATTGGTCAAAATTTAGATGTTATTAGATATGGCTAAAAATTGGTAATTAGGGGTGTATGGGTACTCTGAACTTAATGACAGGTGTTTAAAAAGTATTGATTGCCATGGTAACTCTGTGATGGCTTGTGATTTGGGAATATTTAGATATTGAGTCCTGTTGACCGTTTTGTTGGGGGAAATTCTGTAATGGATTCCTTTATAATTAGATCTTGTTGATTAAAGTGATTACGGGCAATGTGTATAGTTACAAAGCATAGAATCATCTTTTACTTGATGAATGATATTCATATAAGAAATAATGACTATGAATATTAATTAGAAATAAATCTATAATGATGTTATGAACAAGGGAATATTTATTATGGCAGAATTTGTTGTGCCAGATCTGTATTATTTCATAAGCAAACAGAGTAGACCTGGATCAAACTGCTCCTACAGGAGCTGTCTAATCTGGGTTTGATTTGTTTGCAAATGCATATCTATCATGTAAAGAGTGAACCCTTTACTCCATAATACACTTTTCAATGCCTTTGCAAGCAGAGTAGACCCAGATCAGATGTCTCCTATAGGAGCCGTCTGATCAGGGTCTGCTCTGTTTGCTTATGTTATAATATAGATGTGTTTCTACAGTTTCTGCCATGGCCAAAATTTCCTGTATCCATGTGCTATAATAACAAGTTAATCTAATTAATTTTCATGATGTCATTATTTCTTAGATGAATATTCATAGAGTAAAGGTTAAACAATATTTTCCAATAGTAGCAGAGATTTGAATTCATCATTTCATTTATGCAAAACAGAACAACCATACATCCATAATACATGTACATGTATATAAAATTGTTGACATATTAACCCTTCGCTTGCTATTCACGTCAATATACCTACCTGTAAATAGTGAAGACCCAGATGAGACAGCTCCTGCAGGAGCTGTCTCATCAGGGTCTGCACTATTTACAAGTTGATTGTGCAACCAGTGCACTCCACAGCAGTGATTGCACAGCGAAATACTTATACACAGTGAAGATATATGTAATTATACAACAGGGCATGGGTAAAGAAGGAGAAATGTATTTTAAAATTCAGCAAGAGAAGGGTTAAATGAATCCAATAAATAAATATCTGTCATGTTTGTAGGTACACTTTGAACTGGATGAGACGAGGTGATCAGGTGCCATTGATTGAGGGTATTTTGGGCAGAGCCCAAGCTCGAGCTAGAGAGATGGAAGCCCTGAACAATGGACTTCAGGAAGGTGTTTGGCTGCCTGTTGGTCCAGATAAAAGGTAACTGGAAAAAAAACTTTTTTTGTCTGCCTGCATTTTTAGCTCACCTGGCATAAAGTGCCACAGTTGAACTATTGGAATCGCCCTATGTCAGTCATCATTCGTCATGCAGCATCGACATTTTCTTTGAACAGCATCTCCTAAACCGCTGACTTGACTTTCAACAAATTTCAGAGGAGTGATCTGCATATAACTAAAAGAAATCATATTGCAAAAATATATAAACAGACAGTACAGACTTGCAGACTTTAATTTTCAGCCATTGTGTTGGAAAACATGGTGTCATAATATTGTGGTCATTACTGTTATACGGGTATGATACAATTGCAACAAGACTGGCGAAAAGATCGTGACCTGATCAGGACTCAAACCCAGAGCCTCTGGCTTACTGCACCAGCACTCTAACCACTGAGCTACCAAGCCACATGATCCAGGACTTATTGATTTCCCCCAGTATCCTGTACCCAACTTAACTCAACCTCATTATCAAATATTGATGCTAACAGTGTGGACCATGATCATCAGTGTAGACAAAAATTTTGATGTATTGGCTAGTCTGACTTAACACTAATTGCATTTACATAAGAGGTGCTCTTTCTCATTTCACTTACATGATGCACATATAACGATGTTCTTTCTTCCTCTTTCAGCCTGTGCTTTGTAACATATTATTACACAGAATGCCCATTTGGAAAGTTCCCAGTAGATTGTGCTGAGGATTTGTGCCTCAACAGACAATGTCCCGGTATGTAACACTTTAATCCTTTACTCCATAAATATGCTTTTCTATGCATTTGCAAACAGAGTAGACCCAGATCAGGTGGCTCCTATAGGAACTGTCTGATCAGTAGGGTCTGCTCTGTTTGCTTATGAAATACTAAATATATCTGATTCTTCACTTTCTTCCTTGGCTAAATAGTCCTGTGTTCATATGTTATTATAAAAATATTATACAGCTAATTAATGTTTACGATCTCATACATCTTAATTATCTGTGAAAATTCAAGGAGTAAAGTGCACTGGCACACATGCTCAGCTTTTCAGTTTATCAGTATTTGGATTAACTCTGATATTTGCAATGACATTTATATAGAATTTGAGCCAGGACTAGAAAATTTCATGGGAATAGGCATGTATGTCGAAAAAAAAGGGCTGTCAAAATAACATCATCATACTGTCATTTTAGATGTGCTTAGAAGTATGAAAGAGTAGTTTACTTGCCCATATTTTTGTTTCGTACAGGGTTTGCAGATGCAGTTTGCAGGGTGAACAGATGTGGTAGTTGTAGCTATGAGTGGTATAATGGTATTACCGGTGCCCTCATTGAGTGCTCTGGCTGTGTAGATAGGAATGGTATACAGAGGGGAGAGGGAACCAACTGGGCTGCCTCAGACTGTGAAACATGTACATGCCAGGTACCAGCTAATTATAATTTATTTTAACCCATTCACTGCCATGCAGATGAGTCTGTGATATCATTTGCAAACAGTTTAGATCCAGATGAGATGTTATGTTGAATCACTAGGCTTCTCATCAGGATGCAATGTAATTGAAGAAACGATCACTGTAACACTTGTCTATCCCATTCCCTCATATATACCGGTACGTGTTTTCCCGCATTTGCAAGCAGAATAGACTGAGATCAGGGTCCATGCTTATAAAGCTTTTAGTTGAGTCTGAGTTTCGTTCTCAGGCTTTTGATTGGTCAGATTTGAGTTCTCAAGCTTTTGATTGGTCAGATGCTTGAGAACGTTCTCAGACTCAACTAAAAGCTTTATAAGCATGGACCCAGATGACTCCTATAGGAGCCGTCTGATCAGGATCTGCTCTGTTTGCTTATGGCATGATATAGATATGATTCTACAGAAGTTGTCAGAGTAAAAAAATCCCATGATAAATGTACATTATTAAAATTCAGCTAATAAATATTCATGATGTCATTATTTCTTACATGAATATATTGAACAGACAAAGGGCTATATAGCAAACAACAATGCTGGCAAAAGGTCAAAAGGTCTAATAAAATAATGAATGTTGAGAATGGAAGTAAAATACATGTCGAGACTCTTTTGCAGACTGATTATAATTGTTTAAATATTGTCCTCTGTTCTCAAATAATTTTTTCCTTCCATTTCTTTTCAAACAATTAGTCTGAATATTAATCCTATGTACAGTAAATAATCCGAGGACTGGCGGGAACTGAGAAAATGCTCGGATTACCACTACCCTTGGATTATCCGTGAAATCATACTTTGTGGATTCAACATGTCAGATCTATCATATAGTGTATGCACGTACATGTGCATTTTGCCAACAGAATGCAAACATTAAATTGATATGTTTGCGTATTTTTAGACAAGTCTCGTTCAACCAGACGCTTGCTATGAAAGACAAACAATCTTTATAGAGTATTTCAGATGAACAAATCCGAGTGTTCTGATTATTAATTAATTCAATTCGCCCTGATTTATCCATATCACGAAACATCACAGGAGTGAAGATATGCTATTTGTTAACAACCACAAGTAAATGAAATGTCGACGAACAGAAAATTAGGCAAACTTAAATCCATAAGTATAATGTTATAAGCTACAACTGTTCTATGTCTAATAGTTTGAAACAAATTTTGGGTTTATTGTAAAGGGTCTGTTGAACGTACCCGTACAAACTAGATCTACAGTGAAACTTCAGTCGCAGCTGTGAATGGTGTTTACTGTTATCACTTATATAAGTAAAGAACCGATGTATTATATATAATTATGCATTGTACATGTTGAATTCACAATTACCACCTATATACGTGTATACTGTTGGACCAGGTGTTATTCACACACAGTTGCAAAACAAACTCAGCGCCACCTCTAATTGTTGGGGCACACGGAATCACGAGACATCAACAACGGAGGTGTGATAATTTGATTTCGAAGTGTCTGTGATGTATGCTCGGATTAGGCAGATAATTTAATGAAACAATTGATTGAAGGGACCGAGGTGCATGCTCGAAAAATCGGATTATCGAGACTTGGATTACACTGTACATACGTGTTAGTTGTATTGAAGTAATAGTCCATACATGTCCAGACCATACAAATTCCCTCGGATTAGACCATATACTCGGAAAATCGCTCCTCGGATTATCGCCGTTTAACTGTATTATGAATATTCATGTAAGAGATGAGTTTTTATAATAGCTTAAGCAAACAGAGTAGAACCTGAGTAGGTGACTCCTACTAGGTTTAAACTATTAAGGAAAAGCATTTGTATAAGGTAAAAGTTAAAACAGTTTAGATCTGAGTTACTCGTCTCCTCATCTGGATCCAAACTGTTTGCATATATTACATGTATCAGGAATTTGTCGTAAATGTACAAAGAATGAACCCTTTCCTTCACACAAAGGCATTTTCAGACCTTTGCAAACAGAGTAGATCCAGATCAGATGGCTCCAGTAGGAGCCATCTGATCAAGGCCTGTTCTGTTTGCTTATGGAATTATATAGATCTGATTCTACAGTTTTTGTCACAGCCAAAATTACCTGTGTCCATGTGCGATTATGTAAATTCATCTAATTAACCAATTTCCCTCCTAAACACATCTTTTCATGCATTTTAAAACAGAGAAGACCCAGATCAGACGACTCTTATAGGTGCTGTCTGATCAGGGTCTACTCTGTTTGCTAATAGAATTTGAAAGATTTATTTACTTTCTAAAATGTCCATGAATATACAGTAGGTATTGTACTTTGGAATAAACATAGAATAGGGAAATGGTTAATAATAATAATATCGTTATTTCTTAAATGAATACTCAACTGGTGATGCCTAGTTTACATTTGCCCTGCGATAAGTTTACAATGCCTGTAGGCTCGTCGTACGGTCATTTCCGCATGGTCTCCGTACGGAGGCAGGTGGTTGCTGTTCAATTTTCGTACTGATTCCCGAGCACCACAGCTTCTGCGATTTGTCATAAAAAATGCATATACATATTTCCAAAAATCGCAATCCCGCAGCTTGTAAACACGTACGATCTCCGCACGGGCATCGTTCGGAGGCTGTTCAATTTTTGTATTGATTCCCAGGCGCCACAGCTTCTGTGATTTGTCATAAAAAATGCATATACATATTTAAAAAAAATCGCAATCCCACAGCTCATAAACAAGTACGATCTCCACACGGGCCTCGTTCAGAGGCCGCACAAGGATCGGGTGGCAAACGGCCGATATTCAGTGGACCTGTAGCAAAAAAATCATATGGCGATTGTACAATCATCGCATGGTCAACGCAAGGTTGCTGCTTGGTGTCTGTGCAATGCCCATGAAATTGCACGGTCATTCTCGGAACCTCATGGCGACCGCACGATGGACATGCAGCGATTTGGAGATTACAGATTGGCACATATTTATGTGACATTTTCCACATTAATAGTTTGTCTGTCTAGATATAGAAGATTAAACAACCCTGATGGTCTTCGTACGGAAGTGACAAAGGCTCCGCACGGGGTCCCTGCAATTGCCGTATCCAACCTGTGACTGCATGGAGATCGCACGATCTCCATATGGTCGCTGCTCAGTTATCGTATGTGTAAGCCTGATCAGTTTACACAAATTATCGTACAATGATCGTATGCAAAGTAAACAGAAATGTCTCAGCTTGTAGACTTCTACAATGCAAAAAAATATTATAGGAAAATCGCAGACAAAGAAATCCTACAGCCTCCGTGGCAAATGTAAACGAGGCATAAAGGATCATTGATTCACAGAAAAGCTGATAAGTACATATGTTCAGCTTCATGGCAGCAGATGTTCATTTGCAAAGAATGTATAATCAGATCAGCCACTGGTATGGAATGTGACATTTTTTCAGGTTCTAAGTACAGTAGAACCTGTCATAACCCTGTTCTGTGTTTATTCCAAATTTCAACTGAAAATAAATTAACAAAATAGATATATAAATGTAACGAAATATGGAAGGTGGTAAATTGTAGCCATTCTAGAAAGTAAGTATAGGAGCCATCTGATCTGGGTCTACTCTGTTTGCGAATGTGTGAAAACACGTTTGTGAAGGAAAGTGATAACAAGAATGACTGCATGCAATGTCTTGTGCATTTTCAGGAAGGAAAGATATCGTGTGCAGAGATCAAGTGTCCTGTTGTGACATGTACTCATGCTGTAAAGTACCCTGGACAGTGTTGTATGCAGTGTGATGGTATGGTTTTCCTTAGTTTAAACCCTTTACAAATTATTGTCTCATTTTCTGCATTAATTTCCTCATTAATCGTAAGGTGCATCTTTCGCTCGACCTTGTCCGATATCTCCAAAGTCAAAGCCACATACCAAGTGTCTGTGTCTGTAAATTACTGTCCTTTGGGTCTATTTGGGTCTACTTTGCAGAGCTTTTGTTGGAAAATATGAAGAAAAAGAAAAAAGAAAATAAAGCTACAAGCAGATGACATTATGTTTTGCAGATTGTGGTAATTTTATTGTTAAACATTTTTGCTGTTGTTCAGAGCTGTAGTTAAGAGTAGTACTGATCTATCAAATTATTACCCTTCAGAGTAAATCCTTGGAATTTGATAGGTCAGTTTGCCAAAAACGGTACAGAACGGTATTTGGCGGCTTCCACAGAGAATACAGAATTCAAATTTGACGTGTGACGTCATTCGTTCTGTTTTTAGCATTGATTCAAAATTTCATATCGTCCTTATTCCATTAATTCTGGACGGATTACGACCAAATATTCAATAAAAAACTGTTCCTCATATGTTCCTCAATTTGACACTATCAACTTCTCCGTACAATGTGTAACCGTTTAAACTTAAATGTTTACAAGTGAAGTTTGAATTCTTCTTTCGGAATTGCTCTGAGACGACATCGTATTTGCTCTGTGATGACGTCATGTTTTCCTTGTCATGTTGTCATATAATTAGAGATCTAATGTTAGCAAAAATAAGAGTTGTTTGTTTCTAAATTAGGTAAATCTGATCTCTGACGGGTAATAAATTTGTTACATGGTAAATTGGCAGGGTGTACGGGCTGGTATGACCGGGTTAGATCTAACCCGGTCATACCAGCCCACCGAAGGAAATATGGGATCTAACCCGGCCATACCAGCCTGTACACCCTGCCAAATGTCCGTGTAACTATTAACATAGTACGGATCTATCAAAATATTTTACCTATCAGCCAAAAGTCATTTTGGTACTCATTAGGATTGTCTCGGAGGAATGCTTCTAATGAGTACCAACACTATTGGGTTTGGTGGAGAGATATAGAGATCTCCTTAACCCTTTACTCCATGGATATGTCTGCAAGGAATAAGGACATTATGAACATTAAGTGGAGTTTTATAATAGCACTATGAACAAGGGAATTTTCATCATGACAGAAATTGTAGAATCAGATCTATATCATTTCATAAGCAAACAGAGCAGACCCTGACCAGATGGCTCCTAGTAGAAGCCATCTGATCTGTGTCTACTCTGTTTGTAAAGTTGTAAAAAAGCACATTTACGGAGTATAGGATTAATACTCCTATCTACAAATCTCATTTTGGTTGTTGCTTTTCAGCTGGGTGTGATTACAATGGTATTTTGTATCAAAATGGTGACATGTTTACCAATCCTAGTGACAAGTGTTCAGAATGTTACTGTGTGGATGGCTCAGTGTCATGCCAGCTTACTCCATGCCCAGTTCTGGGTACCTGTAGCTCGGAGACCATCCTGGATGGAGAGTGCTGTCCCACTTGCCTGGACTGTGGAAATCGCAATAATGGTGAAAGATGGATGGAGTCTCCTTGTCAGGCTTGCACCTGTGTGGTATGAAATGAATATATTGTAGTGTCAATTGGAAAATGGACCCAGTGAAAAGATTTCCTTGTCTCTTAATTATGTAATGACACAAATGTATCTGGTTTTTATTGATCATTTAATTTAGTAATCCCAATATCAGTTCTTTACCTGATTGTCGTCCATTTTTATCTTTGCTAACAGACTAGACCTAGATCTAGATCAGGTAACTCCTGTAAGAGTCATTTGATCAGGGTCTGCTTTGTTTGCTATAAATGAAATTATATAGAATCTGATTCTACAGTTTTTGCTGTGGCTAAAACAATCCCATGTTGACATTCAGTCAGTAAATATTCATGATGTTATTATTTCCTACATGAATATTCATCAGGGAAAGAGTATAACCATTTCCCTCTTCAGTATTCATGTAAGAAATAATGACATCATGAATATTAATTTTATTAGTAGAATGTTTATAATTTAAACTTTTCAAGGGTTTTTTCTTTTGCTTTGACAAAAACGGTAGAATTAGATTTTTATTCTGTTTGCTTATTGAAATATATACAGTTGAACTTCAAGGGACCATACAAATTAGATGGAGATAACAGAAGTTTGAGTCATCCGATTTCTAATCTGAACAATTTCTCAAGACTACAGCTTAATACAGGTCTAAAGTAATGCTGAAAGCTCCTGTAGGAGCTTTCATCATTACTTTAGACCTGTATTAAGCTGTCACATGTGTTTCTATATATCTGTATAGATAAATTATTAGAGCAAGTCTGTATTGTAAGTTTTGGAAGGACTGAAAATTTTGTTTGAGTTATCCAAAAGTTCGAGTTATCCAAGTTCGAGATATGTCGATATGTCGAATTTCAACTGTAATTATCTTATTTGATAGTTTCTGACATGGTTCAAAATTTCCTGTGTTCATAATTATGTCATTATAAGAAGTCTTCCACTTAATATTCATAATATCATTATTTTTTGCATGAATATGATAAACGGTTTAACTATTTCCTTCATATAAACATTTTTTCAAGCCTTTGTTAAACCTTTCCTCCATTGGCTATTTTTAGACCCAACCTTTAAAAATGAATCTACCCAAAAGGAGCATTTACTAGAGAAAAGGATTTTTTTAGAATTTTGTAGTTTTAAACCATTGTGATAAATAGAGCATTTCCACATGAATATAATAAAGATATAATTAATATACCTTATGTGTTTACAGGATGGCAAAGTGGAGTGTGAGAGGATACAGTGTATTCCCCCAGACTGTAGCCACCCAAGGATACCACCAGGAGAGTGCTGTGCAGCTTGTGATGGTAATATTGGGGTGTTAACCTATTACCATATAGAGACACCTTTGGACGCCTTTGCAAACAGAGTGGACCCAGATGACTCCTGTAGGAGCCATCTGATCAGGCTCTGCTCTGTTTATGAAATAGTATTGATGCCTAAATCGTGTCAATATCTTTGCATAAACATTAATAGTGTCAATATTCTTGAAACATTCATAGCGTCAATATTCTTGAAACATTCAGTGTCAATATGCTTGCATAAGATTCATAGTGTCAATATTCTTGAAACATTCAGTGTAATTTTTCTTGCATAAACATTCATTGTGTCAATATTCTTGAAACATTCATAGTGTCAATATTCTTGTATAGATATTCATAGTGGCAATATCCTTGCATAAAACTTTCACAGTGTCAATATTATTGCATAAACATTCATAGTGTCATTTTTCTTGCATAAATATTCATAGTGTCAATATCTTGAACCATTAATAGTGTCAATATTCTTGCATAAACATTCATAGTGTCAATATTCTTGAAATATTCATAGTGTCAATATTATTGCATAGATATTCATATAGTGTCAATATTCTTGCATAAAACATTCACAGTGTCAATATTCTTGCAGAAACATTCATAGTGTCGATATTCTTGCATAGATATTCAGTGTCAATATCCTTGCATAAAACTTTCACAGTGTCAATATTATTGCATAAACTTTCACAGTGTCAATATTATTGCATAAACATTCAGTGCCCGTATTCTTGCATAAATATTCATAGTGTCAATATTCTTGAACCGATTAATAGTGTCTATATTCTTGCATAAATATTCATAGTGTCAATATTCTTGAAACATTCAGTGTCAATATTATTGCATAGATATTCATATAGTGCCAGTATTCTTGCATAAACATTCATAGTGTCAATATTACTGCATAAATATTCAAAGAGTCAATATTCTTGCATAAAGATTCATAGTGTCAATATTCTTGCATAAACATTCATAGTGTCAATATTCTTGCATAAACATTCACAGTGTCGGTAGTATTGCATAAACATTCATAGTGTCAATATTCTTGCATAAACATTCACAGTGTCGGTAGTATTGCATAAACATTCATAGTGTCAATATTATTGCATAAACATTCATATTGTCAAATATTCTTGCATAAATATTCATGAGGTAAAGAATGAAGTATGATGTACTGCAGTCTCCAAGTCATAATAGTGGTGAATTTAAGGTGAATTATGTAAATGATGTGGAACTAGATGATATACCTGGGAGTACTGAGCTTTCCTAATCTTAACTCATTACCGCATAGGCTATTTTTAGATCCAACTACTTTGAATAAATCTACTGAAAAGGAGCATTAACTAGAGAAAAGGAAGATTTTAGAATTTTGTAGTTTGAAACCATTGAGATAAATAGAACATTTGCTCCTATAGGAGCAAATGCTCTATTTATCACAATGGTTTCACAACGTGACTTCTACAGAAGCGTCAAAAGGCGTCAATATGCTGGAATGGGTTAACCCTGTCTTTTTACTTCTCATAGAGATGATCCTGATGAGTACGGTTTGGCAGAGAAATGTAGGAAATCGGTTATCTGAATTTGAAAATAAAATGTTTTTTGACCGTAAGATTATAGTGGTAGCCTCTGTACTTTAGCATTTTAGTTTAACCCTTTGCCAAATACGTCTTTCTATGCCTTTGCAAACAGAGTAGACCAGATCAGACGTATGGAGCCATCTGATCTGGGTCTGCTCTGTTTGCTTATGAAATGATATAGATAGATATGATTCTATAGTTTCTTCCATGGCTAAAAATCCCTGTGTTCATATGCCATAACAAACATTTATCTAATTATAAATCATATCATCATTTTTAACAAGATTCCGGCTTGTAAAATATTTAATTTTGTGCCACATCAGATGCTGAGTAATTTTGTATCTTATTAGAATACATACGGAGTGATTTAGGTTGTGTGTTTAACTTTCACCTCCATAAATACACCTTTTGACGCTTTTGCAAAAAGAGTAGATCCAGATTAGACGGATCAGGACCTGCTCTGTTTGCTTATTGAATAATTCAGATCTGATTTTACTGTTTCTTCCATGCTCAAAATGTTGCTTGTTCAGGATGTCTTTATGAATATTCAGCTAATTAATATTCATGACGCCATTGTTTCTTACATGAATATGCATCAGGTAAAGGATTAGAAGTAACATAAGAATGATAGTGATACATTCAGCATGCAAAGATGTAGAGTTTCTCTTGTCCTCCTGTCTGTTGATATGTCATGAAAATGTGGTATGCACTAATCCTTTGGGGAAGAAGTTGTCCAAATTGGCTTTGGTTATCCTATGAGACCAGAGTTTATGACACTTGATTTATTCAATCTTAAAGCTTTTCGGTTTGACAAGTTATGACAAATTTGTCAGAGGAGATGTTTGTGTCCTATGGACTTAATCATAGTTATCAGTGGCTCCTTTTTTTCAGGCTGTACTGTGAATGGTGGAAACCTTGACAACGGAGAAAGCTATATGCCAGACAGATGTACAGAGTGCCTGTGTAGGGACGGCAACATGATCTGTGACCCCGTCTCCTGCCCCATGTCTCCTTGTGTCAACCCCATTACCCCACAGGGCGAGTGCTGCCCTAGATGTGATCTCCGTATGTGCTTTAGCTCTTTCTACACTAAGAAAGAATTTGTGGTAACATTTGCAAATAGAATGGATTCAAATGAGCTGTCAAATAAAAGTTTTGGAACTGTTTGATAGACTGAGGCAGTTTTTTGGCTTGTGTGTTTTTCGAAGACTATTGTCCATTGTCTATAGACTAGGAGCTATTGTAACTCCCATCGGCATTGTCGTTGTCTTCCGGAAATGTTTAATGTTAGCTTTTACTTCTTTACTGTTCATGCTGTCCTATAGGAGCCGTCTGATCAGGACCTGTTCTGTTTGCTAATGGAATTTGATAGAACTGTTTCTTTTGTTCCTAACATGTCTACAGTGTTACAATTTCCATATTTCATCATAACTATTTTGTCCATGAATATTCAGTAGGTATTGAAAATTGGACTAAATATAGAACAGGGAAAGGGTTAAAGTGCTTGTTGATTAAATTAAAAGGTGCTGAACTTGTAAGCAAACCTTTTGTAAGCACTAATGTAATACATCGGTATTTAATGTATGATTTACATTTTATGAAAATGAATTTCAGAGTGTGAGTTTAATGGGCGAATTTACGCACATGGACAGTCATTCATCTCCAATGAGGACCAGTGCAGCAACTGCACATGTATCAACATGGTTATTGAGTGTAAGCCGGTTACCTGCCCAAGAATGAACCTGCCATGCAGACAACCAATCACCCTACCAGGAGACTGCTGTCCTACACTTTGTCCAAGTAAATAAAAAAATCTGACAGCACATTATTGATGTACAGAACTCCAAATAGTCCCCTTTACTGTATGAATGTTCATGTAAGAAATAATTACAGTAAAACCTCTCTATAACGGCCACTAAATTGTGTTAATTAGATGGTATTTAGGACAGGTGGCTGCTTAAAGGGGATGTCCCTATATTTGACGTGTTTCATAAACACTTAAAATGTACAAAACTCATTTGTTTATATACTGAAAAGTAGTATATCGCAAACAGCCCTATCCAATTACCGTTTATAATGACAAAACATCCATGTGTTTGATATCGCCGATCCCGGTTTTACTTCCCGATGTTTCAGTTTTATTCGGGTTGGGTTTTAGTTTCGTAACTGTTCGCCCTATTCGCGATTCTCCGACCACTTCCGAGAAAGCTATTACGTAAACAATGGAGGGATCGGGTGATCATCGGCAAAACGCGGAAGAATTTAACGGAAAAGGCCGATAAAATTGTGTTGTAGAACAAAAATTATCAGTATTGATGAAAACGGTTTATTTGTATCACAGGGGCATTTTTCGATATAAGTTCAAATTGGGAACCTTCATAATAATGAGGGACTTCCTCTTTAAAGCAAGGTGAAAGTAAAACAGAACGCTCCTATAGGAGCTTTCTGGGGTTTTTTCAGCTTGCTTTTAGCAGCCACCTGCCTTTAACAAGATATATTTAATGTAATTTAGTGTCCGTTATAGAGGGGGTTTACTGTACATCATGATTATCAATTGGATTATTTTATGTGCAGGTATATGAACACAGGGCATGTGCAGGTATATGAACACAGGGCATTTTGACAGTGGCAGAAACTAAAAACTAAGATCCATAAGCAAACAGGGCAGACCCAGATCAGATGGCTCCTGTAGGACCCTGGTTATACGACTCCTGTAGGAGCCATCTGTCTGATCTCGGTCTATTCTGTTTGCAAAGGCTTGAAGAAGCATTTATATGAAGGAAATGGTTAAAGATACCAATTCTTATGAATATCATCAATATAGGATTTGACATAATTATATTATCTGTTGAAATTTCTTTATCCTATACCAGATAAAGATACCGTTTAACACCTTTTCAAATAGGGTAGACAAAGATTAGATAGCTCCTGTAGGATTCATCTGATTAGGATCTGATCTGTTTGCTATAAAATAATATAGATTTATTTTTACAGTTTCTGCCATGTTCAATTTGTTTCTTGTTTGTAATGCCATAATATCCATGCACTTGTTATTTCTTACATGAATATTCATGAGGTAAATGGTAAGATATCTTATGAGGAGATTTGGTCTAGATCTTTACTATGTCCTACTTGAATATTCATCAGGTAACTGGTATGATACCTTATGTGGAGATTTGGTCTAGATCCTTACTATGTCTACTTGAATATTCATCAGGTAAATAGTTAACCCTTTCCTTCATATAAACACTTTTTCATGCATTTGCAAACAGAGTAGGCCCAGATCAGATGGCTCCTAATGGAGCTATCTGATCAGGGTCTGCTCTGTTTGCTTTTGACATGGTATAGATCTGTCTTTAGAGTTTCTGCATAATTATGTCATTATAAAAAATCAGCTAATAAATATTCATGATGTCATTATTTTTTAAATGAATATTGAACAGGGAAAGGGTAAAGTGTTAACTCTGTCCTCTCTAGCCAATCATCACTCATTTACTATACATAAATGTTTCTTGAAAGAAAAGAGAAGAAAAATAAAACATGAACAATGTAACAGATTTTTCTATGATAATGCATGACAACAAAGATATGGACCCTTTGGTCCCTTTCCCTGTTGAATATTCACGTAAGAAATAATGATATAAATATTGATAAGCTGACTTTTCTATAATTGCATATGTACATTTGTTGGTATTGATAGAAAATGTAGAATCATATCTGTTATAATTTCATAAGCAAACAGAGCAGACCCTGATCTTACAGCTCCTACAGGATCTGTCTGATCTGGGTCTACTCTGTTTGCAAATTCATGAAATTGAATGTATATGTGGGAAAGCGTTCAAATTATTTGATCATTTGTCAGTCATGGTGCCATATCTTCTTCACTTCCAACAGAGTGTGTAGCAGATGGTGTGGAGTACCAGAATGGTGCTACCTGGACAACACGGTATGACCCATGCGAGCGGTGTGTGTGTGAGGAGGGCATCAATTCATGTACCCGTATAGACCAGTGCCCAGCAGAATGTGATCATGGCGTCTATAGGCCTGGAGAGTGTTGCTCCGACTGCACTGGTAAGTAATCTAGACTGTCTGTAGGTTTTTGTATGTTTGTACTTTAACTCCTTATTTGTTAGAGTTTCCTTATGATACCTTTCCTAACAGGTAGACCCTGATCACGGTTTGTTCTGTTTGCTTATTAAATGATGTAGATCTGATTTGAAAGCTTCTGTCATTGTGTAATTATAAAATTCAATTTGATAAATATTCCTACAGAAATAAATTCTTATATAAATATTCAACTCTTTTTGCAAATGCAAAAGATGTTTATACAAGGGAAAGGGTTAGTGTCTGTAATAAGTAACTGTAACCGGAGACATTTACTGATGCTTTCCCTTTTTCAGATTGTGTGTTTGAGGGCTTACAGTTGAGGGACAGACAGACGTTTGTACGACCAGGGGACAACTGCCAGCAATGTACATGTTCCAGAGGTCAAGTGACATGTGAGTCCCTTGGACCATGCCCTCGTCTACCTTGTAGAGTTACGGAGACACCCCCGGGTGCATGCTGCCCTCAGTGTAAAAGTAAGTGTCAATTCTTCATCTGACAGCAAAAGTTTAGAAATAGACAAATTATCAAATCTGTGTACCTCATCAAATCATTCACCTTCAGAAAATAGTAATAAAAATTAATGTTTTAACTCATTCTCTCCTAGGCTATTTTTAGACCCAACCTCTTTGAATGTATCTACCGAAAAGGAGCATTAACTAGAGGAAAGAAAAATTTAGAATTTTGTAGTTTGAAACCATTGTGCTAAATCTATTTTTCACAATGGATTTATAGAGGCGCAAAAATGCGTCACTAGGGGATAATGTGTTGACCTTTATTTTCAAAATGGCATTATGAACATTTTTAATCATGGCTGAAACTGTTGAATCATCTATTTCATGATCATATAGAGCAGACCCTGATCAGATGGCTCCTGTAGGATCTGGGTCTACTATGTTTGCACAAATGTTAAAAGACATATCTGTGAGGTAAGGGATTAATGCTGGCAAAACTGATATGGGGAAATGATACTATTACATCATTGTGATAATAGGGTAGACTCAGACCAGCCATTTTATCCCTGGTACAATGTTTGTTGAGAAGTGTACATACTGTACGTGTCATCCGGAATAAATGCTCCCAGTGGTGTTTCATTTTTATGCCCACGTGATGACAGTCAGGAGGCATTATATTTTGCCCCTGACCATCCGGCTTTGCTATAAAGTGTTATACACTGGAGATCCGTTATAACGCGGACTGTTTTACTGTGATATCCGATATAACGCGGGTGGTCTTTGTCGCCGAAATTTTTTGTAAATACCTTACAGTATATTGGCGATATTTCGAGCACCGTCGGGAATCAGCAAAAACCTCGGATTATCGCAATACTCGAAAGAACCGATCTCTAACATTTTGTGTCATTTCCAAGAGCATTGTTTGACGACAAGAGGAAGCATATTTCTTCACAGTAAACTTTTTAACAGTATCATAAACTTCAATGCGTATATAATTCATCGATTCTTTCCTTATATAAGTGATAACAGAAAACACCATTTACATCGGTGACCGAAGTTTTGAACAGTATAATTTGTATGGGTCCGTTCAACGGACCCTTCACAATAAACTCAAAACTTGTTTCAAACCATTTAGACATATCCCCTGAACAGTCGTGGCATATAGCGTTATGTCGTTTATTTTGCATATTTGCTATTTGTCGACATTAATTTAGTTGTTGGTACTGAGTTGGTGCACAAACAAACATTTTCGTTTCGTTCCCGTGCTGTTTCGTAGTAAGGAAAATCAGGGCGAGTGAACAAATTAATTAATAATCGGAACACTCGGTTTTTTTCGTCTGACATAGTAATTCTCGTTGATCTCTCGTAGCAAGAGTCTGCATGAACGAGACTGTCTAAAAGTAACAAAAATATTGCGAATTTCAAAGCACTACACGAAAAGCACTGCACTATTTCTAAATTTAAAGCAGAAATACGTTATATGGCACCCTTTCAGCGGTACCGAAAAATCACAACACGTTTGCGAACGTATGAAAATTATGATTGTGACTCTTTGTTTATTAAGACTTCAGTCTACTAAATTCTCATCATTATTTACACCAAAGTAAAGTCTGCATTCAATGAATGTGTTATTCACACATTTGGAAGATCTAATGTCCCATCGACGGATCTTTCAAAAGGTCACGACAACGTATCGAGAAGGTGTGAATAATTACCTCGGAGGTGGGAAAACACCGTGCTCGAATTAAACAATCAATAAAGGGAACCAGAATGATCCGCGGGACCAGCACACATGCTCGAATTTTCGGATTATCGCTATTCGGATTAATGCAGGTATTTTCAATTAAATTTGATAGAAATTTAGCCGGGACCTCAACATTCCCTCGGAATAAGCGGGTATCTCGGAAAAACGAGAGTCGAAATAACGCCGTTATACTGTATTTATAATATGATCAAATATCGCAATGAAACATAAAATAAACTTATGTAAACTTATCCGCCCGCAGCAGGCTAAAGGATAAAAACAAACACCGGTCCCTACATAAACAATTGAAGACAATCTTGCGTGTGGAAAACTGACAACTATCAACTCGTATATATGCCGCCGTGAATGTAATACACACAGCTGATTACCGGCGCGTACCATGCGCATGATGCCCGAATAGCACGGGAACCAGTAAAATCTTAACTGCATAACTTTCGTTACAAATTAATTGTGTGTATAATTGAGATGCGCATGTACTGAATTTTTTCACTGTCAAAGCCACAAAAGTTTGCACTTTAATTATGAAAAACAAACATCATTAGAAATCTAAACCCCTAACTCAGTGCCGGGTTGGAGGTTATTTGCTAATACAGAAAAGGGTGTGTACCCTTTGACCAATCAAATGAAATTTAAAACCCCAACAAATCACACGCGACATCACATGTGACCTTTCATTTTCTGAAAACAGTGACAGCCATGTTTATTGTTTTACACAACAGGTTTAATCGGATTAGAGGTTTGACAGGCCCAGAGGCAATTACATCCTGTCAACAGGCTTGTTTTATGAAATATACTTGGTTGCTTGAAATCATACTCGATTTAATTTGTAATTTTGTATAATTACGTTGAACCTTTCCAGTATTGATACGTGAGTGGGCGGGGAAACAAAGTAAACAAGTCAGTTTCGTTCGAAATTAGTTTATTTTAGGATAATGGGGGTTTATGTAAGTACCCAGATAAAAAAAAACGTTACAACGCGGTTCCGTATATAATGTGGGTTGAATTTTATGTCCCCGCACACCCGCGTTGTAACGGGTCTCCAGTGTATGTCACTAATTTCTACACTTATACACATGAAACTTTACATACACATTAATCACCATCTGTGCTATCATTTGGCACCCCATTTATGCTGCTTGCAAGCCCAAGGCCAAGGTCAAATTACTTGGAAATTTTACGTGCAGTTGGTTGTCACAGTTTTTTCACCGTCTTATATCTCCCTAACCACTGTAGCTATAAGCATGGAATTGCATATACACATTAAATACCAGCTATACCTTCATTGCACACCCAACCCACGCTGCCCGCAAGCCCAATGTCAAAGTCAAATGACTTAGGAATTGTATGTGCAGCTAGACAAGCATAACCATGTGGGCATCGCCGTGTCTTACAGGCACAATTTTCTAGTTTAGAAGGAGCTTCTTCCATTTTGTATGCAGCTGATTGCTTAACCCATTAGTGATTACCTCAAATGCTATTTTAGACCCATGCTCTTTGATTAAATCTACTGAAAAGGATTATTTAATACAAAAAAGGAAAACTTTCAAACCATTTTGATAAAAAGAGCATTTACTCCTATGGAACATATGATCTATTTATCACAATGGTTCCAAAAAGTGACTTTTACAGAGGCGTCAAAAGGCGTCAGTATGAAAGAATGGGTTGATGCAAAAATGAAAGCAATGCAGAAAGCTCATTTGGGAGCTTTCTATATTGCTTTCAGTTTACATTAAGCTACCACCTGTATTTGAAAAACCCATATTTCTTTATCTAATGGTTATTAAACTTATTATATAGAGTTTTAGTTATTTTATTGATAGTTTCCCTCAAATGTAAAGGGGGGCATTATTACAGAGAGGGCATTTATTAGGAAGAACACGGTAGTTTGCCAGGTTGTCTAATAAGATACAACTGGTTATTTACTCTTTTCCTGATGTATATTCATGATAGAAATAATGACATCATAAATATTAATCATACCCCACACAACGAAGTTGCTCGGGCATATAGTTTCAATCCTGCCATGTATCATAATACTTTGTTGTTCATCTAGCACTTTGATTTCCTGACCAATTCATCTCAAATTTGCTTTAAGAATTGTCATGAATAAAAGCTTTAATGAGTTCGATTTTCAGAGGAATCTGTCATGAGGAACCACTTTTTTTCTCTGACAATGTGGCGGCATAGGGTATGTGAGTTCTTTAATTGGGATAAATTTTGTTAATTGAATGTGAAATGCAATATAATTTGGCATTGCAGAAATTGTAGAATCAGATCTATAGAATTCTTTAGGCAAACAGATCAGATCTTGGTCTACTCTATTTGCAAAGGTGTAAAAGGGCATATCTCATAAGTATGAGGTAAAGGGTTATTCAGCGTATACCCTGATCTGACACTAATTCTCTAAAAACAGTAATAAGCTTCTTTCTTTACTCTTTGCAAAGCAGAATGCAATTGCTTTTACTGTGCTGCTCTGATATTTTCCAGGATGCCAGTATGAAGGCCGGAGTTTTACACATGGTGATACAGTGTCCATGGACAGGTGCTCAACCTGCTACTGTAGAGAAGGTGAGGAAAGAACTACTTCTTGGAGACTTTCCCTGTTAACCTTTAATCATTTTCTCCATGAATATTTATGTAATAATTAATTATGTCATGCATATTAATTACATAGGTTGCAAAATTAAAAGAATTATAAAAACAATGACATTTTCATATTCTTGTAGGTTGAATTCAATGGAGTTTTTGTATTACATGTTTAATAATCTAGTTCCTTAACCCTTTCCTCCATGAATATTCATGAAAGAAATGATGACATCATGAATATTAATTAGATTAATTTGGTATAATATCACATGGACACAGGAATTTTCACCCATGGCAGAAACTGTAGACTCACATCTATATTATATTACAAGAAAACACAGCAGACCCTGAGCTGACAGCTCCAATAGGAGCCATCTGATCTGGGTATTTTCTGTTTGCAAAGGCATATTTATAGAGAAAAGGGTTAATCTTATACCTGATGAATATTCATGTAAGAAACAGTGACATTATGAATATTAATTAAGTATTTTTTTTATAATGGCTTTTGATTTACAATGTTTTGGCCATGGCATATACTGTAGAATCATATCTAGTAAACAGGAGCCATCTGATCTGGATCTGCTCTATTTGTAAAAGCATCAAAAGTTTCAATCAGGTATAGGGTTAGCAGGGGTTTTTGACAGCTTTGTAAACAAAGATGACCCAGATCAGAAAATTACTATAGGAGTTGTCTGATCAGGATATGCTCTGTTTGCCTATAGGTTACAGATTTTCTGCTGTTTGCTCTGGCAAGTAATTTCCTAACCTGATCTGTAGAAACTATATGAAGCTGTTAGTATACAGATGATATCGCAATCAACGCACACAAATTAGATTACTTGGACATTCAATAAAAACCTTTGCATGAATAACTGGGATTGTTTAAGAGCAGCAGGTTGTTTAGTGTTGGATGTCAGTAATGCAGAAAACTTCTGTTGGAGTTTTCTGCATTACTTTAACTCTGCATTAAGCTAGCATCTGTCGTGAAGGCTCCCAGTTAGACTTCCTTTGAGTGGTACTTTCAGATAGGTGTACTGTTCATAAAGACAATTGAGAGTGTAACTTAGCCATGTGATTTTTGCCTGTTTGTTACAATATCTCCTGATTTTTGTCTGTATGTTACAATATCTCCAGGAGAAATTGTTTGTGAGAGAGTAAACTGCCCGGTGGTGAAGTGTCGGTACCCAACTGAGGTACCTGGAGAGTGTTGCCCAGTCTGTCTACAGTGTGAGTACAAAGGTGGGGTATATGACGATGGACAGAGGTTCACACCACTGCGGGAACCATGCCTAGACTGCATCTGTAGGGTAGGTGTTCAATTAACCCTTTCCCTGTTCTATGTTTATTCCAAATTTCAATACCTACTGAATATTCATTGACAAAATAGTTATAAAGAAATATGGAAGGTGGAACATTGTAGACATTTTAGAAAGCAAAGAAACAGATCTATCAAATTCTATTAGCAAACAGAGTAGACCCTGATCAGACGGCTCCTCTAGGAGCCGTCTGATCTGGGTCTACTCTGTTTGCAAATGCGTGAAAACACGTTTATATGAGGGAAAGGGTTAACCCTTTCCTTGTTGAATATTATTGGATAATTTCAAACAGTTACAAAAGTAACACGAAACCCAAATGAAAACCACTACATCAGCATATAACATCAAGGTCTTCGATATCAAACATGAAAGATATCAAACATGAAAGTTTTGCCTTCTTCGGCATTTATCCAAACGGTTTTCTTGTGATATAATTCTTTTCAGCATATAAACAAATTATTTATGTAATTCTTTTAGGCATTTTTGAAAAATGCATTGCACGAAGAGACTATCATTTGAATACATTGTACTCTTATTAGGTAGAGTCCATCAGGAATGTTCATCTTGTAAGGGTTAACCCTTTCCTGCATAGGCTATTTTTAGACCCAGCCTCTTTGAATGAATCTACCCAAAAGGAGCATTTACTAGAGAAAAGTAAAATTTTAGAATTTTGTAGTTTGAAACCACTGATAAATAGAGCATTTGCAAATGCTCTATTTATCACAATGCTTTCAAAGAAGTTGTAGGAGCAAGTGCTCTATTTATCACAATGGTTTCAAGAAGTGACTATTACAGAAGCGTAGAAAGGCTTGTTGATGTTGAATTCCTTTGCATCATCTGCATTATCTTATCAACTATTTACCTCTATTGGTCAACAAATGAAATGTTTTGATGCATAAAAATATAAACAATATTGCAAATGCTTGTAAATCTTAAAGAATGTACTTTAATTACCCTAAGAATTTGGGCAGACAAACTTTAATAGGCAAAGAGTGCAGACCAAGATCAAACTGCTCCTGCACCCTAAGAATTTGGGCAGACAAACTTTAATAGGCAAAGAGTGCAGACCAAGATCAAACTGCTCCTGCAAGAGCAGATTGATCAGCATCTACACTATTTGCTACTATGTCAGTCTTATTTATCCCATTCCCTGATATTGACGACTCCGTAAAAGTCACTTTGTGAAACCATTGTGATAAATAGAGCATTTGCTCCTATAGGAGCAAATGCTCTATTTATCACAATGGTTTCAAACTACATGTACAAAAATCTAAAAAAAATCCTTTTCTCTTGTTAATGCTCCTTTTTGGTAGATTTATTCTAAGAGGTTGGATCTAAAATAGCCTATGAGGGGATGGGTTAATGTTATTGGAACGGTGCTAAATTGACTTATTCAGCTTTACCAACCCCTTGAGAGGGGAGATTGTGTGTCAGAATACTTGGAGTAAATAGGATACTTACAGTAGTTTTGCACTAAGACCTCAGTATGTAATTATAGGCAGGAGAGGTTGACTGTCAGACGAGGGAAGCTGACTGTCCAGCATCACGATGCACACATCCAATCAGGTCCACCAAACAGTGCTGTCCCATCTGTGATGGCTGTCTGTACCTGAGGAAGAGGTTTAGAAATGGACAGAAATTTGTGCCACCAGGACGAGACAACTGCCAAGTGTGCAGATGTTCAGTAAGTGTACAAATTTGGTTTTCGCATATTTCTATACCCTAATTACTATTAAAGTATTTAGATAGGCCAACTTATGCAAATTGTACAGAACCAGACCAAAATGCTCCTGATGAAGCTGTCTGATCAGGGTCTGATGTATTTACTTTTTGATTCATAAAGCTCCTTAGGAATATTTTAACCTTAGGACAACTTCAGGAGAATATTTCTGTCTGCATCTGTAGCAAAACTCTAAAGTAATGTTTCATTCAATGACTTCTAGAATATTTAGTCAAATATATATTTGATATACAGTTTAATTGTTCTGAAATATGTTTACTTGTATTGGTTTTATAAGACTAAGGAATATTCAAGAAACTAAGGAATTTTCTTCAGTTTTTCCTTAGGAGCTTCATGAATACGGGCCCTGACTTTACATTTTTTAAGTCAAAACTTCCCCTGAAAATTTATTTGGAAATAGATTGGAAAGAGTGGTCACAACATAGGATTTGGTGGAGAAATAAAGGAGCTATTGTTGAAAATGGTTACTTTATGCAGTTTGTCTGGGGCTCTGCAAATATTGTTGTGGTCTTGTTGAAGGTTGAAGGTTTGACATGATGAGCTTGAAAGAAACAATAAGATGCAAATTGACCTTTAGGGTACTACAAGCCAATATATTATGATTTTTTGCAAACAGTTTGGATCCTGATGAGATGCTGGGTAATGGATTCTGATGTTAAAATATGATAGATGTTATGATTTGTAATTGTTGTGTTAAGTTTGTCCATTAGATAATTGATTGGATTCCCTCACAAATTATATCAGTGATGATTTTCATTGTTCTCAAATACATGTATCTACGAAGCAAGTACAGAAGTCTCATTTTTAGCTCGTCTGTTTCGAAAAAAAGTCGAGCTATTGTGATCACTGGGTTGTAGTTGTTGTCGTTGTCGGCGGCGGCGTGCAAAAACTTTAATGTAGCTCATTACTCGAAAAGTATAAGAGGTATCAACATGAAACTTCATAGGTTAGTAGATCTCATTGGGGGAAAGGCCCCTACATAAGAACCATGACTCTTTATTTCAAAATTTTGGAGTTATAGCCCTTTATCTTTTTCATTTTTTTTAAATTTAGCTGGACAAGTACCAAATCGGACGAACGTTGGCACCGCACATGGCTCTTGTTTTAACTCTGTATCTGACAGATGTGGCTTTACAAACAGAATTGACCCAGACCAAATGGCTCCTGTAGAGTTTGTCTGGTCAGGTTCTTCTCTGTTTGCTTATGTGCTTACATAGATCCGATTCCCCATGGTAAAAACTTCCTGTTGTTATAATATATGCCATTATAAAAATTTCTCTATTTCATGATGTTATTATTTCTTTCATGAATATTCATCTGTAAAGGGTTAAATGCACTATGTAGAGTTTGATCTGTGCTGGATATCTCTGACTTGTACACTTAACTGGATGACATGTAATGCTAGATTTTCAAAGAAAATTGTTGAGGTATTACTGTAACCATGGTGTCATCATCATAATCATTGTTGCACAGAAATTATAATGTTAGCCATATCATATATGATGATAACAACATTGTCTTCAAATTTGACCTACTGTCAAAGGGCTCATAACCATGTCTTACAGGGTTAGGTCCCGTTGAAAATATTTCCAGCTTAAAATTTCAGTAGAACCTGTATTAAGCGGCCATTCATTTATTGAACATAGGAGTGTTAAAAAACAGGTGGTTGTTTAATGCAGGTCAAAAGTAGTGAAAAATCTCCTGTAGGAGCTTTTTGCATTACTTTTGACATGCATTAACCCTTTCCCTATCATAAACGTGTTTTCACACATTTGCAAACAGAGTAGACCCAGATCAGACTGCTCCCAGAGGAGCCGTCTGATCAGGGTCTGCTCTGTTTGCTGATGGAATTTGAAAGATCTGTTTATTTACTTTCTAAAATGGCAAAAAGGTTACACCTTTCATATTTCATTATAACTACATACTTTATTCATGAATATTTAATAGGTATTGAAATCTGAAATAAACAGAACAGGAAACGGGTTAAGATACCACCTGCCACCTGCCTTACAGGCCCAAAATTAGACCTCTTTTTGATGGATGCTTCAGACAGGGTTTACTGCATTGCTTACTATTTGTAGTGTGGTTTTGCCAATAACTTTGTTCTATGTATTTGCTACTCTGTATTACAGGAGGGTTCAGTGACATGCATGAATATGGGCTGTCCCCAAGTCAACTGCAATAATGCTGTCCTGGTCAAAGGTCAGTGTTGCCCAGTGTGTCCAATGGGCTGTAACGTGATGGGTATTGAGTACAGAGATGGGCAGACATTCATCGACTTTATGGATAGATGTAAAGTGTGCACCTGCATGGTAAGACTACCCACTTGTTATTACATGTATTATTAGGGCACTGCATTGAAAATGCATGAGCCCTTTAGGAATCACATTTTCTGTCTGTCTGTCCGGCCGTCCTTCCGTGTGTCCATCCATCAACACTTTTTATGTGGCAAGATATCTTAAAGAGTACTTCACATATTGGTTTCTTTATGGAGGATATGTTTAGTATCATCAGAGGAAGACACCTATACATTTTGGGTTGAGTCAGATCACTATGTCTAGAGTTATCTGCCCTTGATTCATCAAAAATGCCATCAACTTTTGTCAACACTTTTGATATGACAAGATAACTCAAACAGTTCCTCACATATTGGTTACATATTAAGGGAATATGCTTAGTATCATCAGAGGAAGACGCCTATAGTTTTTGTCTTGAATCAGATCACTATTTCTCACTTCTCAGCCGTGCTAGATAAGCTGAGTTACTAAAAATAGACGTACTAGAAATCCTTATCTGGAACACCCCATGACTAGTGTATTCATACGCGCGATTGGGTAAAATCAATACAAGGAAAGGAATTCTTACAGAATTATACCACCATTTCTATAGGCAACAACCTTATGAATTGAAATTAATATAAGTAATTAGCACGAATATGAACTTCTATTTATCTTATAAACACTTTAAAAGTCTATTTATTTAACCGAAGACGTTGTTTTGTAGTCACTCAGTCATTTATATTTACGCCAAAACGTAACGTTTGTGGTTGTCATAACAAATGACGTCATTTTGGTGTTACGCCTAAAGTTATGCTGCGGTCTGTTGCTATTAGATATGGATATACATTACGCAATGTAAAGTAGTACTTCACAAAATTCGTTAATTTAATTGGTTTAAGGGCGTATTTCAGCGAGAAAAATAATCAAGCATGGGATTTGTTAAAGCCGGGGTGTTCTATACCCTCGGTTGGTCTGTTCCTGTCGGAAACTCGCTAAAGCTCGTTTCCGACTGGAACAGACCAACCTCGGGTATAGAAACCCCCGTCTTTAAAAAAAACCATGCTTGATTCTATTAGTCTAGAGTTATCTGCCCATGATTCATCAAAAATGCCATCAACTTTGTCAACACTTTTGATGTGACATGATAGCTCAAACAGAGGGGATACGTTTATTTACACTGTTTGTCTTTTAGGGTGGGGATGGAATAAGAGTGAGGTTGGGCGCCCATAAACCGGTTTAAACCCCCCCCCCCCCCCCCCCCCCCCAGTGACTTTTGTCACTGACCGTTCCAAGGCGGTACTTCCATCTTCCTCCTATTGTATGTTTGTTTTGTCTTTGTGTGTCTCTTGTTGTTTTTTCTAGTTATGTACATTTGCTGTTTCCTTGTGTTGCTGTTCGGGTGAGTGTTTGTTCTGTATGTGGTGTTTCCTGCATGACTCATTTTTGTACTTTCACATATTTGGTTCATACTAAGGGCATAATTTTGCTTAGTTTCATCAGAGGAAGACACCTATAGTTTTTGGGTTGAATGAGATCACGATGTCCAGAGTTATCTGCCCTTGATTTATCAAAAATGCCATATTCAACAAAAGGTCATCTGCAGGGCCCTCTCTATGTTTTCCAGTTATTCTGTCTTCTCCACTATACACCTGCATGGTAAGACTATCCAGATCAGACAGCTCCTGTAGGAGCCATCTGATCAGTTTCTGCTCTGATCTAATTTGACAGTCATAATGTATTGCCATGGCAAAATATTCCTGTATTCATATGCCATTATAAAAAATCAGCTAATTAATATTCATGGTGTCATTATTTTTTACATGAATATTCATGAGATAAAGGGTTAAAACGATATCCGGATATTTTAGACTTATAGTCACAGACTTGTTTCTATACAGTTAAACACACTATTGTACTACTTTTACTTCAGATGGGACAGATTCGCTGTATGAATATGATGTCTTGTGACCCAGTCACATGCACCCACCCTGCCATGCGACCTGGCAACTGCTGTCCATCATGCACAATGTGTGACTGGAACAATGCCCAGTACAGGAATGGAGAGGTGTTTTATAATCCAGCCAATCTGTGTGAGGAATGCAGCTGTAAGGTGTGTGCCAAAAAATCTCATCGTTTGGTTTCTTTTGCATGTTATATTGTCAAGTTCATTATCCTTTATCCCTTTGCTTCATGAATATGTATAAATAAAACAAAATGGCCATTATAAATATTCAGTAACTGAATTTTTAAAATGGCCGATGAACAAGGGAGTTTTCCGGCCATTAAAGAAACTGAAGAATCTGATTTATTTGTAAACATGTAATTCTATAAGCAAGCAGAGAAGACCCTGATAAGACAGCTCCTCTGATCAAGGTCCAATCTGTAAAGGAGTAAACAGTCATCTCTATTTATAAAGGTGGAGGCTTTAATTAGGGTCCTGCAGGAGCCCTATAGGAATCACGTTTTCTGTCTGTCTGTATGTCCGTCTATCCATCCATCTGTGTGTCCATCAACAATTTTAATGTGACGTGATAACTCAAACAGTCCTTCATATATTGGTTTCATATTAAGGGCATATGCTAAGTATCATCAGAGAAAGACAATTATAGTTTTGGGGTTGAATCAGATCACTATGTCTAGAGTTATCTGCCCTTGATTCTTAAAAGAATGCCATAAGCTTTTGTCAACACTTCTGATGTGACACAATAGCTCAAACAGTACTTCACATATAAGAGAAAGACACCTATAGTTTTGGGGTTGAATGAGATCACCATGTCCAGGGTTATCTGCCCTTGATTTATCAAAAATGCCATATTCAACAAAAGATCATCTGCAGGGCCCTCTCTGACCGAGTCAGTTAAAAGTTTAATACTTCAGGTTTAATCACAATTAAGATTTTTTCAGAATGAATGTGTTTGAAATGAGAAGATTAGCATGCTTCATATTTCTACAACTTGATTATACCTTATAAAACTGCTTGATCTTGATCCAAATTGTATGATACTATATAGGAGAATGTAGAAAGACGTATTTATGGAGGAATATGGTTGGGATACACTTGTATTTTGAAATGGGTGTAATGTTCCAAAATTCTAATTGATATTGACAAAACTCGAATTTCTGTTGCATTTGCAGGATGGCTCCATTACCTGCAGGTCTATAGCCATTTCCTGTGTCAAACCCAACTGCCTGGATCCTGTCATAGACCCAACAACCTGTTGCCCAACATGCCAGTCTCAGCAGTGTACATATGCAGGGCGACAGTACAGTGACGGCCAGATGGTGCCTGCATCACGGAATGTCTGCGAGACATGTTCTTGCTCCCAGGGACTTATAGACTGTTCAAGGACACAATGCCCACCGGTTAGCTGTAGAAATCCTGGCAGAGATCAGTGCTGCGATACTTGTTCATGTAAGCACTGTCTAGTAAAATTGTTTCATAGGCCAATAAAATTACCAGTTGACAATATTTTGTAGAAAACAATTTAATTTTTGCTCACCTGAGCCAAAGACTCAGGGTGAGCTATTGTGACCGCGATCCATTCGGCGTCTGGTGTCCAGCATCTGGTGTCCGTCATCCGTCCACATTTTCAAATGACATCTCCTCTGAAACCATTGACCCGATTTTAACCAAATTTTGTCAGAAGCATCCATGGCAAGGGGGAACAAAATATTCACATTATGACCCCCGGAGTAAAAATGGCCCTGCCCCGGGGCTTATCAGTTTTTCATAGGAAAATCTTTAAAAATCTTCTTCTCTGAAACTGTAAGGCCCAGAGCTTTGATATTTGGTATGTAGCATGATCTGGTGGTCCTTTACAAAGATTGTTCAAATTATGACCCTCTGACCAAAAATGGCTCCAACCAAGGGCTTATCAGTTTTTCATAGTAAAATCTTCTTCTGTGAAACTTTAAGGCCTAGACCTTTGATATTTGGAATGTAGCATGATCTAATGGTCCTCTACAAAGATTGTTCAAATTATGACCCCCGGACTAAAAATGGCCCCGTCCCGGGGCTTATCAGTTTTTCATAGGAAAATCTTTAAAAATCTTCTTCTGTGAAACTGTAAGGCCTAGAGGGCTTATCAGTTTTACATAGGAAAATCTTTAAAAATCTTCTTCTCTTTGATATTTTGTATGTAGCATGATGTAATGGTCCTCTACAAAGATCAAATTATGACCCCTGAGTCGAAAATGGCCCCGCCCTAGGGCTTTTTAGTTTTTTATACACAACTATCTATAAATCTTCTTCTCTGAAACTAAAATGCCCAGACCTTTGATATTTGGTATATATCATAATTTGATAGTCCTCTACAAAGTTTGCTCAAATTATGACACTCAGGCCAAAATGGCCCCACCCCGGGGTTTATCAGTTTTACATAGACTTATATAGGAAGACCTTTAAAGATCTTTTCTGAAGCTATAAGGCCTAGACCTTTAATATTTGACATGCAGCTTAAAGATATAGCCCTCTACCAAAATTGTACAAGTTATGACCCTTTGGTAAAAAATGGCCCCGCCCTGGGGCATATTAATTTTTCATAGACTTACTTAGGTCTTAGTCCCTGAAACCATAAGACCCATACCTTCCATATTTGGTATGTAGCTTTGCCTTGTGGTACTCTGCCAAGAATGTTCAACTTACGACCCAGACCTCCGGCCGAAACTTGGCCTTGCCCTGGGACTTTTCAGTTTTTCATTGGGAAAATATAAAATATTATTTTTATCTGAAACTATAAAGCTTAGACCTTTAATTAATGACATGCAACTTTGCCTTATGGTTCTCTACCAAGGATGTACAAATGATGACTTCTGGGTCAAAAATGGCCCCATCTCAGGGGTTATCTCAGGTGAGTGTTTCAGGGCCTCATGGCCCTCTTGTTTTCTAATGCTAAACATTTAGGTATCATTATAACACTTGCCACTACCTTTCAGACTGTTTGTTTGGTGGTATGAGGTTTGAACTGGGTGAGATGTTTCCCAGCAAGGATAACCCATGTGAGGATTGTGTATGCCAGGCAGGCACTGTTAGATGTATACAAAGACAGTGCGGAGTGCCAAACTGTCAGAACCCCGTCTACCTGCCTGGGGGGTGCTGCCCAGAGTGCTCAGGTAAGAGACTTAACCCTTTCCCTGTTCCATGTTTTTTACAAATTTCATTACCTACTGATCATTCATGGACAAATTAGTTGTAATGAAATATGGAAGGTGGGACATTGTAGCCATTTTAGAAAGTATAGAAACAGTTCTTTCAAATTCCATTTGCAAACAGAGCAGACCCTGATCAGATGGCTCCTCTTATGAGCCATCTGATCTGGGTCTTCTCTGTTTGCAGATGCGTGAAAACACGTTTATATGAGGGAAAGGTTTAAATCTTTACTTCATGAATATTCATTTAAGAAATAATTACATCATGAATAATAATTAGCTGAATTGCTATAATAAATACAGGAAGTTTTGTCTATGCATAAGCTAAACAGAGCGGACCTTGATCAGTGACTCCTACAGGATCCATCTGATCTGAATTTATTCTGTTTTCAAAGGCATTAAATTGCTTCCCTATGGAGTAAAGGGTAAAGAGTTAACCTGGGTAAGACAGGACAACCTTTTGCTACGTTTCAATTTTAATGTGAAAATATCAAGATATCTTTTGAAATTGAAACATAAGTATTAGATTTGATGTCAATAAAGTTAACACTTTCCTTCATATAAAGGCAGTTTCACGCATTTGCAATTTAGGAGTCATCTGATCAGGGTCTGCTCTGTTTGCTAATGGAATTTGAAAGACCCATTTCTTTACTTTCTAAAATGACTGCAATGTTCTGCCTTCCATATTTCATTATAACTATTTTGTCCATGCATATTCAGTAGGTATTGAAATTGGTAATAAATGTAGAACAGGGGTTAAGCAATATTTCACTGTTGGGTCAATACAAGTTTTTGGGGCACACAATCCCAGTAGATGGTTCTTACCCAAATCCCAGAAGGGCAAAGGCAACAAGTCTTTAGGACTCTGTTAATACACATTTTTAGGGCCATAAACTTCCACAGAATCCCTCGGATGGTTGTTGCCCCAAGCCCGAAAGGCAAATACAGCTAGTCTTGAGGGACTCTGTTGATGTTAATGCCGGAAACAAAAATGTGTTAATGCTTTTCTTGTAGAAAACAACTATCGCTGGCATCATTCATTGTGGATATTTGTACAAAACAGTGTTTTCAAGAATGTAGGTAAAAATGCCACAGGTAAAAATGCCTTAGGTAAATATGCCTTAGGTAAAAATGCCACAGGTAAAATGGTAAAAATGCCTTAGGTAATAATGCCTTAGGTAAAAATGCCATAGGTAAAAATGCCACAGTTAAAAAAAACCAACATATTTTTAAATTTATAAAAAGAAAACTGTATACATGTAGTTTGAAAAAATATGTTATATTATCATTTCATAATCAATTTTAGTATAAAAACCACTTAAATATGTTCAAAATTAAAAGTATTTATTATTATTTTCTGGCATTTGACGGGTGGTGTCTGGGTCTACTCTGTTTAAAAATGCCACAGTTATAAAAAAATAAATTAATAACAAATATTTTTGAATTTATAAAAGGAAAACTATATTTTGAAAAAATATTGTTACAATAGTAGACCCAGATTATATAGGAGTAGTCTGATCAGAATCTGCTCTGTTTGTTAATGGATTTTGATAGATATTGAAATCTTACCTACCTGTTTCTTATGATTTTTCCGAAAAATTATTTAAACAAGAGTTGACCCAGACACCTTCCCTCAAATGCCAGAGGTATATAAAAACATTATTTAATAACAAATATTTGGAAATTTTGTCTGAGTCCAAAATAAAAAAATAATTTTCATACATCTTTTTACAAAAAATGAGACCAAGACACCACCAAAATTGATTATGAAATGATAGTACAACATATTTTTTCAAATTATACAGTTTTCTTTATATAAATTTAAAAATACATGTATTTTTTATTATAAAATTTTTCAGAGGTATATAAAAACATTATTTGATAACAAAAATTTGGAAAGTTTGTCTGAGTCCAAAATAAAAAAAAAGATTTTTCATACAATTATTTCTAAAAAGAAATAGACCAAAATTGATAATGAAATAATATTACAACATATTGTTTCAAATTATACAGTCTTCCTTTTATAAATTTAAAAATATTTGGTTTTTTTTAACTGTGGCATTTTTACCTATGGCATATTTACCTAAGGCATTATTACCTAAGGCATTTTTACCACTTTACCTGTGGCATTTTTACCTAAGGCATTTTTACCTATGGCATATTTACCTAAGGCATTTTTACCGCACACCTGTTTTCAAGTACTCTACAACCAGTCAGTAACAGTAGTGATTCATACAACTTATTTTCATGTGTTTGTTGCCTTACAGTCAAATGGTAGTGTCTTTGTCTGTATTAGGATGGACAATGTTAATACTGGTCATTTACCTTTAATCTGCTGAATAATTAATAAAACAAATGTATCAATATTTATCACTGAAGAAAATGTTTTTGTATGACAAACAGTGCAGACCCTGATCAAAGGACTCTTTTAGTAACCCTTTGAACTGGGTTTACAGTGTTTGCAAAGGTCTTATGTACTCAGTTCCCACACATTAAGGGTTAAATGTGTGTGTACATGAGAACCATCCCTTTCCTTCATATAAAGCATTTTCATGCATTTGCAAACAGAGAAGATCCAGATCAGAAAGAAGACTCGGGTAGGAGTCGTCTGATCAGGGTCTGCTCTGTTTGCTTATGGAATTTAATACACTGGAGACCCGTTATAAGGCGGTGCTTCTGAGACATAAATTCAACCCGCAGTAAATACGGAACCGTGTTATATCGTTTTTTTATCTGGGTATTTTCATAAACTTACATAAACCCCCATCATCCTAAAATAAAGTAATTTCGAATGAAACTGACTTGTTTACTTTGTTTCTCCGCCCACTCACATACTGGAAAGGTACAACGTAATTATACAAAATTACAAATTAAATCGAGTGATTTTTAAACAACCAAGTATATTTCATTAAACAAGCCTGTTGACAGGATGTTAATTGCATAAGGGAGAAATGTTAATTGTCTCTGGGCCTGTCAAACCCCTAATCCGATTAAATCCTGCTGTGTAAAACAATAAATATGGCTGTCACTGTTTTCAGAAAATGAAATGTCACATGTGATGTCGCGTGTGATTTATTGGGGTTTTAAATTTCATTTGATTGGTCAAAGAGTACACACCCTTTTCTGCATTAGCATATAACCTCCAACCCCACACTGAGTCAGGGGTTTAGATTTCTAATGATGTTTGTTTTTCATAAACACCGGACTTTAGTGGCTTTGACAGTGAAAAAAGTCAGTACACGCGCATCTCAATTATACACACAATTAATTTGTAATAAAAAGTTATGCAGTTAAGATTTTACTGGTTCCCGTGCTATTAGGGCATCATTGGCATGATACGAGCCGGGTAATTAGCTGTGTATATTACATTCATGGCGGCATATATACGAGTTGATAGTTGTCAGTTTGGCTTCAATTGTTTTTGTAGGGACCGGTGTTTGTTTTATCCTTTAGCCTGCTGTGGGCTAAACCTAAGTTTATTTTATGTTTCATTGCGATATTCAATCATATTATAAATAAGGTATTTACAAAAAAAAATCAGGCGACACAGACCACCCGCGTTATATCGGATACCGCGGTAAAATGGAGCCCCAGTGTAGATCCGTTTCTTTAGTTTCTAAAATGGCTACAATATTCCACTGTCCGTATTTCGTTATAACTATTTGTCCATGAATATTTAGTAGGTATTAAATTTTGGATTAAATACAGAACAGGTAAATAGTTAATACACAGTTTATATGGTCTAACACAGCATTTTCTATGTTCACGATGTTTCTATTATTGCAGACTGCACATACCAGGGTCTACTGTACAGAGATGGGGAGAATTTTTCCAATCCAGCTAGACCGTGTGAGGTCTGCCACTGTATGAAGGGTAACGTGGCTTGCGATCAGCGTCTGTGTCCAGAGGTATCCTAGTCTACGTGTAGTCAGCTCTCGCTTCTAACTGCATCCAACATTCACGCTTCTGCTAGTGCAGGCTAGAACATTGTAGATTCTTCAACACAGTGAAAAAGTGGTTCCAAATGCTTCTTTCCACAGTTCCACAGTGTGAAAATAAATGTCGACCCATGTTGTGTTTGAAAACGATACGTACTCTCATAGAGAAATTGTTTTCCTTATTTGTCGGAGTAACAAGTTTTGTGCTGTTAACCTACATGCTTTAGAGATTTCACTTTAACCCTTTCCCTGTTGAATATTCATGTAAGATATACTGACATTATTAATATTTATTAGATGATTTTTTTATAATGACATAATTATGTACATGGGAATTTTTGCTATTGGTAGAAACTGTTGAGTCAGATCTGTTATAATTTCTTAAGCAAACAGGTCTATATTTGTCCATAAGCAAACAGAGCAGACTCTGATCAGATGGCTCCTATAGGAGCTGTCAGATCCGGGTCTACACTGTTGGCAAAGGCGTTAAAAAGCATTGGTATGAAGGAAAGGGTTAATACAGGTTGCATGCCATATTGAATTTATTGGTCTAGTTTCTACAAGAGAAGCAGCCAAATGTCTAAGTGTCTTTTTCAACCGTTTACCTGATGAATATTTATGAATATTCATGCTACAAATGATGACATCATGAAAATTAAGTAGATGATTTAGGCAGATGAAGCCATGATATTTTGGCAAAGGCAGAAAAATTATAGAATCAGATCTACATAAAACCAAAAGCAAACCGAGCCGACCCTGATCAAACAACTCCTAAAGGAGTCATCTGATCTGGATCAACTCAGTTTGCAAATGTGTTAAAAGGAGTGTTTATCAGGTAAATGGTTAAAACTTATGTACATCTAACCAAAGATAGCTTAGTGTTAAGTGTAGCAGGAAATATTGCAAGCTTTTTAGCTTACCTGAGCACTTTGTGCTCATGAAGTTATAAAGGTTGTCCTTGTCAGTCCATGTTTGTTCTGTTACGCTGTAGCATCAATATTAACCCATTTCCTCATATTGACGCCTTTTGGCGCTTCTGTAAAAGTCACTTTGTGAAACCATTGTGATAAATAGAGCATTTGCTCCACAGGAGCAAATGCTCTATTTATCACAATGGTTTCAAAACTACACAATTCTGAAAAATTCCTTTACTCTAGTTAATGCTCCTTTTTGGTAGATTTAATCAAAGAGGTTGGATCTAAAAATAGCCTATGCGGGAATGGGTTAATAATACCAGAATATTTATGCATATGGCTATGATATCACGGCCAATTTTACCCTTTTCCTTATTGAATATTCATGTAAGAAATGATGAATATTCATTAACTGATTTTTTATAATGATACATGAACACAGAATTGTTTTACCTTGGCATAAACTGCAGAACCATATCTATATACAGTAAAACCTCGATTATTCGAATTTTCGGTATAGAAGAATTTAGACCCTTTTAGGCAGGTGGCTGCTTAATGCATGGTGAAAGTCATGCAGAAAGCTCCTAGAGGAGCTTTCTGCATGACTTTCACCATGCATTAAGCTGCCACCTGTCTTAAAGATAGATAAAAATACGTATTTTAGTGTTCGGATAATCGAAGTTTTACTGTAGTTTCAATGAGCAAACAGAGCAGACCCTGATTAGATGACTCCTATAAGAGCCATCTAATCTGGGTCTACATGTACTGTTAGAAAATGTGTTGATATGAGGAAAGGGTTAATTATGGGTAAACTTGGACAAGCAAATGTAGGGTTATGTACCTATGATTTATCAGAAATGGTATATTTTACCATGTTTACACTCAAGCAATTTTGTTCCTTCAGGAATCCTTATCAGATTTCAAAAATGATATGTATGGTCATAATATCTTTAGAAAGATCAAATTTAGGGAAACTCTTTGCCAAGTTTAATTGTAGGCAAAGTTGTACCTATATGTTCAGTGTTACGTGCCTTTCACCTGTCAAACTTATGTTAAACATGTCAGCTTCTTTTCTACAGATTAAGAACTTGACTTGTGATAACACATGTGAGAGATTCAGGACCCTAAAGGCCCTTTTTGTTATGTAAACAAATGCTTGATGAAGGTAGTAATTATGAGGGGTACATTTATGAAGGTTGTACTACTGAAATTTGTCATAAGTTCTGACATAAGACGATCACATCAGGAGCCATCTGATATGGGTCTACTCTGTTTACAAAGATGTGAAAAAGCATTTGTATGAAGGAAACAGTTAAATTAATAGTAAATCAGGCAGATTTTATAAATTATCCTGTATGGAATTTATTTCAGTTCTACAAGGTCCAGTATGTTCCCTGTACAGGTATATAAAAAATTTTTATATTGCATATCAGTTCAGGTAAAATAATACAATATCTTAAAGCTAGAACAATCTTATAACAAATTTCGTGTCATATGAGTTTTGAAAGACTGGAATTATGCAACCAAAGAAAACCTTACAATATGAGTTTGATAATGTTAACCCTTTACTCCATAAGTTCGCCTTTCTACGCCTTTGCAAAAAGAGTAGATCCAGATCACGCAGCTCCTGCAGGAGCTGTCTGATCAGCGTATCCTCTGTTTGCTTATGAAACAATATAGATATGATTCTACAGTTTCTGCTTTAGCTAAATTACCTGTGTCCATGTGCTATTATAACAATTAATCTAGTAAATATTTATTTTGTTATTTCTTTCATGAATAGTCATGGAGTAAAGAGTTAAAGGAGTGAAGGGATTAATACAAAACTATTGCCACTCAGTCACTAGGCTGCTATCATAGCAGGACAAGAAATCCACACATTCTTTTAAACATTTCCTTCATATAAATGCCTTTTCATGCATCTTATCTAGCCCTGCTATCTCTGCAAAGTGGTAAAAAGTCACTTTATTTGAGAACTATAGACCTAATGACACACATCAAATTCTGATAATACAGTAAATTACTCAATGTCATTACTGGATTCAAGTTTTTTTCAAATGCCCATCAGTCCTTCCTAGTAAGATAAAGGTTTATCTTTATAAAACCACATTTACATCTTTTTAACCCTTTGCAAACAGAGTAGACCCAGATCAGACAGCTCCTTGTAGGAGCTGTCTGGTCAGGGTCTGCTCTGTTTGCTAACATGCTACAGATCTGATTCGCTTTACCATAGCAATATATTTCCTTTAAATATGCTATATGTTTAGTACAATAATTACATGTAGATTAATTAGAATGAGTCAAATCTGGGATGAATACATGTATTCATGAATTAAAGAATTAAAGAGTTAAATTATTCATGTATATTGCTTTATATATTTTTGTAAAGTATGCCATTGTATACCTCACAGAGATTTTTGTTTGTAGAATTTTTTATTTGTTGATGTAAGTACGTAACTTTGTACATTTGTTGTAATCACCAATAAACAATTATTGGAACGTAACTGTTGCTTATAACTACCACTTTTCCAGTATGTGTCCTAACCCTTTACTCTATAAATATGTCTTTAAATGCCTTTAACCCTTTCCCACATATAAATGCCTTTTCACACATTTGCAAACAGAATAGACCCAGATCAGACGGCTCCTATAGGAGCTGTCTGATCAGTCTCTGCTCTGTTTGCTTATGGAATTTGATAGTTTTGTTTCTTTACTTTCTAAAACAACTACAATGTTCCACGTTCTATATTTCATAACTATTTTCTCCATAAATATTCAGTAGGTATTGAAATTTGGAATAAATATAGAACAGGGAAAGGGTATGAAAACAGAGCAGACCCACATCAGATGGCTCCGGTAGGAGTTGTCTGATCACTAGTGATCAGGGTCTGCACTGTTTACGTAATGGAATTAAATAGCTCTGATTCAACAGTTTTTGTCATGGCCAAAATATGCTCTGTGCATGTGCCATTATAAACAATAATCTAATTAATATTCATGATGTCATTATTTCTGACATTCATATTCATGGAGTAATGGGCTAATGTGTATAAGTATGCATGGTGAGGAAAAGGGCATTGGTCTGTGTGTTAGTTAAATCTTTTGAATTCATAAAATTATGTTCAACACCCCCACCTGTCAAAAAATGGATCCTGATCATATACTATGCTCTTCATTATCTCTTTTGGATGCAGATTATTTGCATAGGTAATCACAAATTTACTATATTTTTTTGCTATAGTGTTAACATAGTTTACAGGGATACACCCTTGTCTGGAAAAGCGTACCATACTTATCTCTTGATTTGCAGGTTTTTCTAGTCAGTTGAACCCCTTCTGTTTTAAATATTCATGTAAGAAATATTGACATTATAAATAATGTAATGGTTGAATTTTTACAATGGAATATTTCCACAGGAATTTTGGTATTGATAGTAACTAGGGACAGATCTATTATTATTTTATAAGCAGACCTTGATCAGAAGGCTTTTGCAGGAGCTTTCTGATATGAGTCTAAGGTGTTTGCAAGATGAGAAAAGGCATTTATATGAAGGAGAGGGTTAACAATGATGTACAGTTGATATGACAAGATTGATTTTGCTAGGGGATATTGAATAGCAAACAGTACAGACCCATGTCTGGGTTACAGTATTTGCAAATACAGTTAAACTTCGATTATTCGAACACTAAAATACGTATCTTTATCGATCTTTAAGACAGGTGACAGCTTAATGCATGGTGAAAGTCAAGCAGAAAGCTCCTCTAGGAGCTTTCTGCATGACTTTCACCATGCATTAAGCAGCCACCTGCCTAAAAGGGTCTAAATTCTTCTATACCTGAATCCTAAGGGATAACCTTTTACCTAATGAATATTCATGCAAGACTCCACCCATTATGACTATTAATTAAGTATACCCCCGCAAACTTGTTTGAGGGGGTATACTGGAATCAGCCTGTCAGGCGGTCGTCCACATTTGAACATGGGTAGTTGGTATCGCGAACTCCTGCTTCAGTTTTAAAGTTGCTGAATTTATATTTGGTATGAATAATAATCACGAATGGTAGATGTGTTTTGCGTGGGGCATTGCAGAATTATCTCCCCTTGAACTTTTTTTGTAATTTTGCATGAAACATGGGGAGTTTGTGGCGTGAACTCTTCCTTCAATCTGAAAGTTATGCAGTTTATATTTGGTATACATAATTTTAAACCATGAATGGTAGATGTGCACAACTCAACTTTCACATTTAGTGATGGACATTGCAGAATTATTTCCACTTGAACTTTTGGTATTTTTGTCATTTTGGCATGAAACTTGGGAAGTTGGTGTCACAAACTCCTCCTTCAGTTTTAAAGTTATTGAATTTATATTTGTATACATAATAACCACGAATGGTAGATGAAAAATATGAAATAGAGAAATTTATTGTCATGGCCAAACAGACAATCTATAGCATATAAGCATGCTACATGATTGTCATCTGCTAAAATTTTCAAGGTTGATTTTTCTGATAAATATAGTCAAAATGTCAAGCAGTTTGAAGCCTGATGAGGCGCTGAGTTACTTATATTTTAACTAAAACTGTTTCTATAAGCTGATAGACCCTATAAAATCACAAACTGATTTTTACCACTTTTACAGGTATGCGAATAATTAATTAGGCCATGATTTTCCACCTGCAATCATTATTTATCATTTAAATGAATTTTTAGTGATTTTAGTTTAAATCTGCCTAGTATGGGGACACTAATTACAAAAATAAATGGTGATTGATCTAGTTATGTATTTTTTTTCACATTTTCATACCTTTGTCACACCTGGGCAGGTGTTAATTGGATTTATTTTGGGAAAAAAGTTAAACAAAATTGTTTGGTATTCAATATACAACAAATTTCATATGCCTGAAGGTAACTTCAGTCGTATTTTGGTATGGCGCTTGTCCCTCTGTCCATCTGTCTGTGTCCGTCTGTCTGTCCATCCATTAGCCACATCTTTGTCCATTCAATAACTTGACAACTATTAGGTGTTTAGTCCTCATACATAATTTGGTGGTTGGTCATGGCCAGTAGATGATCCCTATTGGTTTGAAGGTTAGTTGGTTAAAGGTCAAGGTCACAGTGACCTTCAACTCAAAAATCTTGTCCGCTCAATAACTAAATAAGTATTAGTTGTGCTGTCCATATTTACATGTATATACGCCTGTTTGAAAAAAGGGACGTATCATGGAATGGCGCTGTCTGTCTGTAACATCTCTAACTCAAGTTCCACTTGATGGATCCTTCCCAAATTTAATTACAATGTTTATCTGGACATGCTACAGTAGCATGCCCAGTCCCGGTACGTATAGTCAAGGTCACACAATTGGACTTAGAATTTGCGTTTAACAAAAATGTTAACCTGTCTGTAACATCTCTAACTCAAGTTCTGCTTGGTGGATCCTTCTCAAATTTCACCACAATGTTCATCTGGACATGCTACAGTAGCATGGGTGTTTCCCGGTACATTTATCCAAGGTCAAGGTCGCACAATTGGACTTAGAATTTGCGTTTAGCATTGCATTAAGCAAAATGTTAACCTCAATTGATGTGGAACACATTTTTAGCTCGACTATTTGAAGAATAGTGGAGCTATCCTACTCGCCCCGGCATCGGTGTCCGCGTCCGCGTCACACCTTGGTTAAGGTTTTTGTTAAAGTCCACTTTTTGCCTCTACAATTTGGAATAAGGCTTTCAAACTTGGAACACTTGTTCACCAACACAAGCTTCATCTGTAGACAGGAGTGCATAACTCTGTCAATCATTTAGACAGAATTATGGCCATTTTAAACTTGGAATTTGTGGTTAAGGTTTTTGCTAAAGACCACTTTTTGCCTCTAACCTTTGGAATAAAACTTTGAAACTTGGAACACTTGTTTAAGTCCACTTATTTACATAACTAAAGACCACTTTTTGCCTCTAACCTTTGGAATAAAGCTTTAAAACTTGGAACACTTGTTCACCATCACAAACTTCATCTTTAGGCAAGAGTACATAACTCTGTCAAGCATTTTGACAGAAGTATGACCCTTTTTTAACTCAGAACTTTTGGTTATGGTTTTTGTTAAAGTCCACTTATTTAAATAACCCTTTGAGATTTGGATCACTTATTTACCACCACCAGCTTCATATGTAGGCAAGAGTACATTACTCTGTCAAGGGTTTTGACAGAATTATGACCCTTTTAACTTATAATTTTTGGTTAAGGTTTTTGGTAAAGTCCACTGATTTACATAACACTTTGAGATAAAGCTTTGAAACTTGGAACACTTGTTCACCATCACATGCTTCATCTGTAGGCAATAGTACATTACTCTGTCAAGCATTTTAACAGAAATCATTGGTCTTTTTGCTTAAGTTTTTCTATTTTTTTAAAAGTTCAAAGAGATCCTACATCCTGAATACTATTAAAGATATTTTACTGAGACTTTGATTACTTGCTTCTAGTATCATTGGACACTATTTTAGTCCACTATCAAGTATTTTTACACTAACAAATCCGACAATAGTCGAGCATGCTGTCCTGTGACAGCTCTTGATGTAAGTCCACTTATTTACATAACCCTTTACGATAAACATGGTTCGCAGTCTTGAAAAGGCCCTAGATTTGGAGGGGTGTCTTGAAAAGTCCCTAAATTTGAAGATGGGCCCTAAAAAGGCCATATATTTGTTCACACTGGCCCTGAAACTTAGATCTCCTGGCCATAATTTTCATTTCACATGTATAATAATTCAGGGATTGGGGGGGAGGTTTCATCTGGGAATTTTTATTATTCGCTGATATATATTCTTTTACTATTCCAAGTGAATCCGCGTTAATAATGTTTATCACGTTAACAGCGAGATTTCGGTTCAGCTAATCGAATATCAAGACTCTTATCCTACAGCCAATCAAAACACTCGTATTATGCAGTGTTTCATTCAACCCTCCAATATGGCACCCGTGTTATCAAATTCTGTATCTGTACTGTCAATTAATCTGAATGTAAGACAAAAATGAGAAGGCAGAGATTACGAAATCAGTTTGAAAAATAAGTTCTACACAAGATAGCTAGAGAAAGAAATGACGATGATTTCGTGAAACTGAAGGTAAACCTTCCCGGGCGAGGGGTCCTTGTGTAACACTGTAAACTTTGTACCAAAAAAATGAATTGCGGAAAACGCGACTGTGTAGCCATTCAAGGCGTATTGTAAAATGTGTCATAAATCAATAGATTGATTTAAGATGGGAGAGGGTGCGTTGTGGTCACATGAGAAAGATGAAAAAATAAAATTAACAATGTCATTATACCCCCCCACAACAAAGTTGGGTTTTTTTTTTGGGGGGGGGGGTATACTGGAATCCGGTCGTCCGTCCATCCATCCGTCCGTCTGTCCGTTTGTCCGGCCTTCTTCTTCTACAGTTGTTTCAGTTTTGTTGAAAGTTTATGTATAGCCATATGACCATACAAACCTGTGCACCGCATATTTCCATTATGATTGGACCACTACTTCAGGAGTTATATCCCCCTTTTAGTCCCCTACCAATGTTTTCCGGTTTTCTGGACTTTTTATGGAAGTGACAGGAGATATCAACTCTATATTTAGTACAAAGCTAAATCTAGATAAGTTACAGCTTATTTTCCAATCTCAGTCCGGTTGAATAAATATTTCCAGAGTTATTGCCCTTGAACTTTAATTTGTTTTCTTCAAATTTTGAATTTTCCATACTTTTTTCGGAAGTTGTTGGAGATATTAACTTTATATTTGGCATAAAGATAAATCTAGATGATTTACAGCTTAATTCCTAATCTCAGTCTAGTTGAATAATTTATGAGTTATGGCCCTTGAACTTTATTTTTTGTCAAATTTTCAATTTTCCGGTCTTTCTTTGGAAGTGATTGGAGATTTTAACTTCATATTTGACAAAAAGCTAAATCTAGATGAGTTACAGCTTAAGTTCGAATATCGGTCTGGTTGAATAATTTTTGTCACAGTTATGGTCCTTGAACTTAATGGTTTTCTGAAAAGGTACCTAGGCTTAGAACTTTGGAGTTGACACTTCACAAAAATAAAAGCTGCTTGGACTTATTGGATGACATTGGCAGCAGCCATAACACTTCTATGAATTTAAACAGACTTATCTCCCTTTTTGGACTTTACAATATTTGGTAAAAGTTGCTTTATTTATGTTTGTGATTGATCTTGGATTGAATATTACAAGTTAGAAGTGATATATTTTAATCAATAAGTATGATATACAGGTTCTTGTATGAATGTGCAGCACATAAGTGCTTTTCATTAAATTGTGGCAGAGTTCAACCGGTTAGGTACCATGGCATTGCTTTCAATGCTCACATAACTTATTACACATGTACTTAGAATGTGAGAAAAATATGTTGTGTGGATAAAACCTCATGAAAGGGTCTTATTTCTCTGAATTCTGAATTATTCTTCATTTTTGTTGAACATCTTGTCATTTTTATTACATAAATTGGGTTGGGGCATGTATTGTTTTTAAATCTCTTCATGTTTCTCTATGTACATATGCTCAGATTGATGATAGGTGTTCTGACAACTAGCCAGGTGGGGGGTATTCGTTAGCCTTTGGCTTACAGTTCTAGTTCTACACAAAGAGGCATGGATGCGTTTAACTTTACCGTTCCTCCCCCACCAGAAAAGGAGAGAATTTTTTCTCATATAGCCAAATCCAATGCTCTTAAGGGAAAAGGCAAAAGAGAAAAGTTTTCTGAATACAAAGCTGGAAAGTAAGATCAGTGACAAGGTAACAGAGCTGAAAACAGCTTAGGTATTAGGTAGGTGTAAGTGTACTTCTTATTAGAAATGAGTTTTAGTCAAAAAACATACCGTTAAGCTATGACATACTTTGAGACCCTAAATTTAGTGAATGGAGTCCCTAAAAAGGCCCTGATTTTGTGTTGGGTAAGTCTGTATGAACCATGATAAAGCTTTGAAACTTGGAACACATGTTCACCATCACAACCTTCATGCAAAAGTACATAACTCTGTCCAGCATTTTGACAGAAGTATGCCCCTTTTTAACTACAGGGGTCTGGACCACTTTATGGGGGGTCTATATGTACTATATATACTATATAATGTTATTATATAGTACATATAAACCCCCATGAAGCGGTCCAGACCCCTGTGTTTTTAACTTGGAATTTTTTGTTAAGGTTTTGGTTAAAGTCTACTTATTTACATAACCCTTTGAGATAGAGCTTTGAAACTTGGAAGACTTGTTCACCATCACAGCCTTCACCTGTAGACAGTCCATCTTGTATAAGGATCATAATTTGTCTAATAGTTATCTCCCTTTTCCCTTAAAATGGATTTTGTCTGTGTTAGAAACATATAGTGAAAACTTGGAAAATCTTCTCCTGAAACTGGAAGGTTCTCAGCTTTCATATTTGGCACATAACATCATGTTCAGGTCCTCTACAAAAGGTATATAAATTATGCCCCTGGGATCAAAATTGGCCCCGCCCCAGGGGTGGCCAGTTTTCAGTAGAAACATATAGTGAAAACTTTGAAAATCTTCTCCTCTGATAGTCCGGTGAGCGATATCAGGGCTATCATGGCCCTCTTGTTTATAGAAACATATTATAGTACAACATTGAAAATCTCTGAAACTGGAAGGTTCTCAGCTTTCATATTTGGCACATAGCATCATGTTCAGGTCCTCTACAAAATGTATGTAAATTATGCCCCTTGGGTCAAAATTACTCCATGAATATCCATGTAAAAAATAAATACATTATGAATAATAATTGGATTAATTTTATAAAAGCACAGATGACACAGACATTTTTGGGAATGGCAAAAACTGTATTATATAATAAGCAAACAGAGCAGACCCTGATCAGACGGTTCCTGTAGGAACCATCTGATCTGGGTCTACTCTGTTTACAAAGGCATAGAAGGATGTATTTATGGAGTAAAGGGTGAATAAAATGTTTCTTTGTTTTGTTTGGCTTAGGTACCTTGCAAATACCCAGCATCAGATGGCTGTTGTCCAGTGTGCCAGGACTGTCACTATGGCAACAAACGCTATCGTAACCGTAGTTACTTTGCCAGCGACGATGGCTGTGGTGAGTGTCAATGTGTGGATGGGGATGTCCAGTGTGAGCCCCGGAGCTGCCCACCAGTCCGCTGTAATCATCCAGTGACCAGTGGATGCTGCCCTGAATGTACAGACTGCAAATACCAGGTAAAGGCATACTTTAAGAAAAAGATCTGAGGGGCCTTGTCAACATTGTTGACTTGGACCAGACATTACTCCAGAAGGGATACCTGAGGATAACCTCAGTTTTGTAATGTTAATCTCACACCCATAGCTGTAACTGATCATTAGAATCATCTCAAACCCATAACCTGACTACTCATTCGAATCATACCAAATCAATAGCTGTGACTGATCATTAGAATCATCTCTAACCCATAACCTGACTACTTATTCGAATCATACCAAATCAATAGCTGTGACTACTCATTAGAATCATCTCAAAGATAACATACTACTGAGAAGTCATAATTTCAGGTTTGGTGGAGAAGTAAGGAGTTTTTATCTGAATACACCCCTCAACCCTTTACTCCATGAATATTATGCAAAAATAATGACATCATGAATATTCATTAGATTAATTTTATGATGGTATAATTATGAACATGGAAAAAATAAATCTCAGGCAGAAAGTGTAAGGTCAGTTCTGCTATAATTTCATAAACAGAGCACACCCTACTCCTATAGGAGCCATCTGATCTGAGTCTATACTCTTTGCAAATGCGTGAAAAGGCATTTATATGAGGGAAAGGGTTAAATTACATGTATTTCCTTTCTTATTTAGAATCGGCTGTTTAGAAATGGTCAGACATTCCAAGACTCTGCAGACCAGTGTAACCAGTGTACCTGTGCAATTGGTGAGGTGACCTGCAGCCCTAAACCCTGTGCTCCAGTATCCTGTGATAGCCCAACACAGGGCACCTGCTGTATGAAGTGTGCTGACTGTACCTATGAAGGAGCCATCGTTAAAAATGGAGAAACGGTTTACCCTCAGTCAAGTCCTTGTAGTAGATGTCTGTGTGAAAATGGAAATATGATCTGTGATTTTGAACCTTGTCCCCTGGTAACTTGCGATTTTCCCATATATTCTGACTGTTGTGATGTTTGTGAAGGTTGTCATTTTCAAGGTAGAGACAGAGCTAATGGCGAAAGGTTTACAAATTTGAACTCCCCGTGTGAGACTTGTACCTGTTTGGATGGTAATGTTCAGTGTACCAGAAAACCATGTCCACATGTGACCTGTGCAACAGCAGTTCAAGGTCGTTGCTGTCTTGAATGTCCTGAAACTTCCAATCTTGAATGCTTGTATAATAATCAAGTTTATCATGATGGAGAAACTTTTGTGAATGTTTTTGAGAGATGCAGTGACTGTGTCTGCAATGCAGGGAGAGTTGACTGCAGCAGCCGACAATGTCCTTCAGTGTTCTGTCAACATCCTGTACAAAAAGAATGTTGTTATGAATGTGGAAATTGTAACTATGGTAACAGACTGTACATTGATGGTCAGAGATTTACAGATGGATGTAAGGACTGTATTTGTTCAGGTCTGTATTACATGAATTAACCCTTAACTCCCATGATTATTATAAGAAATAATGACATCATGAATATTGATAAAATTGGTGTTTATAATGGCACATGAACACAAGAATATTTGGCCATGGCAGAAAACTGTAGAATCATATTTACAGTGAAACCCCTCTGAACCGGACGCTAAATTTAGCATAAATATCGGTCTTGGATACAGGTGGCAGCTTAATGCAGGGTGAAAGTCATACAGAAAGCTCCTCTAGCTAGCAGAACAGACCCTGGTCAGATTGCTCCTACAGCAGCTGTCTGATCTGGGTCTACTCTGTTTGCAAAGGCGTAGAAAGATGAATTGTCGGGTAAAGGATTAATACTTGTTCTAGCTAGAAATACCTGTCTTTATAAGTGTGTTCTGACAAATTATTTACTTTTGAGACCAAAATATTATTATCTTTTTGCAGATGCGACACGAAGCTGCGTGTTAAAATGAAATGAACCTCAGTCTTGATTTTGGATTCAATCAATTATTAACACTTTACTCCATAAATCCACCTTCCTATGCCATTGCAAACAGAGTAGATCCAGATCAGACTGCTCCTATCATAGGAACTGTCTGGTCAGGGTCTGCTCTGTTTGCTTGTGAAATAATATAGGTATGATTCTATAGTTACCATTGCCTAAAATTCCTGTGTCCATGTGCCATTAGACAATAAATTAGGATGGTGCAGTTTAGATGTAATGTGTAATGCAGACTGAATTCTGGTTTTAGGTTTTATTCGGGTTTTACATCGTTTTTTTAACAGTATTTCAGTCATATATCACGACGTCCAGCTAATTACAGGTGGAGGAAGACCCCAGAGGTTCTTCCGCGCATGGAACAAGTTGCATTGCTTCGTGCACAGAGAACATCCAAAGAGAACCACCGACCTACCGCAAGTCAGCTGGAAGGCTTCCTCACATGAAAAATCCAAATGCCCAGACCGGGATTCGAACTCACAGCGGTGAGGGGCTAAGCGATTGTCAGTCGAAGACAATAACCACTTGGCCATGGAGGCCTCTTACTGAATTCTGGTTCCATTGACCTGCAGCTGCTCATAAATGCCAAATGACATCGCCATGCATATTTATGTATTCAATGTATAGTATTTACAAAGCTTCAGATGTTATTGTATTATTCCTTATATGCCTTTTAATGCCTTTGCAAACAGAGTAGACACAGATCAGATGGGTCCTGCATGAGCTGTCTAATCAGGATATGTTCTATTTGCTAATATAGATCGGATTTTACAGTTTCTGCCTTGGTCAAAATTTCCCTTGTCCTTTATGCCATTATAAAAATCATTGAATTAATAATCATGGTCATTATTATACATGTATATTCATCGGGTAATGGGTTATACAGAATTATAATTGCAAAATTTATACAGTAAAAGTTAAACCCCTCGAAACCGGAATTCTACCAGAAGAATTTAGACACTTTTAGGCAGGTGGCTGCTTAATGCAAGGTGAAAGTCATGCAGAAAGCTCATAGAGAAGCTTGCTGCATGACTTTCACCCTGCATTAATCTGCCACCTGTCTCCAAGACTGATATTTTTACTAAATTTGATATAATATTATGTTTTAGAGAGGTTTTACTGTAACTGTTACAATCAATATGATGCCACCATCTTGAATGTATATTATGAGAAATGTGTTTTATAAACATATTTACATGTACTTAAAATATCAGGTGGTACTGTTCAGTGCAGAAAAAAGCACTGCCCAGCAGTGAGCTGCGCGAGCCCAGTCATGACGGACTGCTGCCCAGTATGCGGAGATTGCCAGTATGGGGGCAAAGTATACCGTAATGATGATGTTTTCCCAGGAAAAGCCTGTCAGCAATGTATATGTCAGGTACTCACACAGTTTTGTCTTATTCCAACTTTTATCCTGTCCCTATTGTGAATTTATTCCAGCTTTCAATACTTACTGAATATTCATGGACAATATAGTTATAATGAAATATTGATGGTGGAACATTGAAGCCATTGTAGAAACATAACCCTTCTCTTGCTGAATTTTAAAATACATTTCTCCTTCTTTACCCATGCCCAGTTGTATAATTACATATATCTTCACTGTGTACACATATTTCGCTGTGCAATCACTGCTGTGGAGTGCACTGGTTGCACAATCAACTTGTAAATAGTGCAGACCCTGATGAGACAGCTCCTGCAGGAGCCGTCTCATCTGGGTCTTCACTATTTACAGGTAGGTATATTGACGCGATTAGCAAGCGAAGGGTTAAGAAACAGATCTATCAAATTCAATTAGCAAACAGAGCAGACCCTGATCAGATGGCTCCAATATATAGGAGCCATCTGATCTGGGTCTACTCTGTTTGCAAATGTGTGATAGGCATTTATATGAGAAAAGGGGGTAAAATATATACCGTCATCGTGAAGATGTTTAACCTTGTTTTGCCTTTTCAAACAGAGTAGACCCAGATCAGAATGCTCCTGTAGAAGCAGTCTGATCAGGGTCTGCTGTGTTGGCTATATAATGATATTGATCTATTTCTAGTTTCTGCTATGTGTTAACATGTCATTATAATAAATTTGCTTATTATTATTCCTGGTGTGTGCTTATCTTTTACCTGAATATTCATGTGCGAAAGGATTAACCCTTTCCCTGTTCTATGTTCATTCCAAATATCAATACCTCCTGAATATTCATGGACAAAATAGTTATAATGAAATGTGGAAGGCAGAACAATGTAGCCATTTAAGAAAGTAAAGAACCATATCTTCAAGCTTGTGCAAATTGGGAGTCAAACAATTGTCTGATTAAAAAATGGCAGCAGATCTGAATTTGAGCAGACATATGGCTACAGTAAAGTATGATTTAATTTTAAGAAACTGATGACTTATTGCTTAGTTAACCCGTTACTGTTTTTCTACGCCTTTGCAAACATAAAGTAGATCCATATCAGACAGCTCCTATAGGAGCCATCTGCTCGGGGTCTGCACCGTTTGCTTATGAAATAATGGAAATATGATTCTACAGCTTCTGCTATGGTCGTCCTTTCCTGTTTTCATGTCTGTGCCATCATAGATAATAATCGAATTAATATTAATGATATCATTATTTCTTACATGAATATTCATGGAGTAAAGAGTTTTTAAAAATACTTTGTTCAATATACATGTGTGACAGTGCCATCTATTGTAACTATGGTACATTTTTCAGAGAGGTTCTGTAATCTGTGAGCAGAAGTTATGTGGACCCATTAACTGCAGACATCCTGTACAGGGGCAATGTTGTCCCGAATGCAGTGATTGTCAACTGGGTACTCAGAGGATTGCTGATGGCTCAGAATATCCGGACACAAATGACCATTGCTCTATCTGCATGTGTAAGGTAGGATTCACAAAAGACACTAGTAGCAGTACCTGATAGTTCTACACTAGCAGCAGTACCTGATAGTTCTACACTAGCAGCAGTACCTGATAGTTCTACACTAGTAGCAGTACCTGATAGTTCTACATAGCAGCAGTACCTGATAGTTCTACACTAGTAGCAGTACCTGATAGTTCTACACTAGTAGCAGTACCTGATAGTTCTACACTAGCAGCAGTACCTGATAGTTCTACACTAGCAGCAGTACCTGATAGTTCTACACTAGCAGCAGTACCTGATAGTTCTACACTAGTAGCAGTACCTGATAGTTCTACACTAGTAGCAGTACCTGATAGTTCTACACTAGTAGCAGTACCTGATAGTTCTACACTAGTAGCAGTACCTGATAGTTCTACACTAGTAGCAGTACCTGATAGTTCTACACTAGTAGCAGTGCCTGATAGTTCTACACTAGTAGCAGTACCTGATAGTTCTACACTAGTAGCAGTACCTGATAGTTCTACACTAGTAGCAGTGCCTGATAGTTCTACACTAGTAGCAGTGCCTGATAGTTCTACACTAGTAGCAGTACCTGATAGTTCTACACTAGTAGCAGTGCCTGATAGTTCTACACTAGTAGCAGTGCCTGATAGTTCTACACTAGTAGCAGTACCTGATAGTTCTACACTAGTAGCAGTACCTGATACTTCTACACTAGTAGCAGTACCTGATATTTCTATTTCAATATGAAACTTGGACATGCTTAACCCATTACCTCATAGGCTATTTTTAGATACAACCTCTTTGAATTAATCTACCGAAAAGAAGCATTAATTAGAGAAAAGGACCCATTAACTGCAGACATCCTGTACAGGGGCAATGTTGTCCCGAATGCAGTGATTGTCAACTGGGTACTCAGAGGATTGCTGATGGCTCAGAATATCCGGACACAAATGACCATTGCTCTATCTGCATGTGTAAGGTAGGATTCACAAAAGACACTAGTAGCAGTACCTGATAGTTCTACACTAGCAGCAGTACCTGATAGTTCTACACTAGTAGCAGTACCTGATAGTTCTACATAGCAGCAGTACCTGATAGTTCTACACTAGTAGCAGTACCTGATAGTTCTACACTAGTAGCAGTACCTGATAGTTCTACACTAGCAGCAGTACCTGATAGTTCTACACTAGCAGCAGTACCTGATAGTTCTACACTAGTAGCAGTACCTGATAGTTCTACACTAGTAGCAGTACCTGATAGTTCTACACTAGTAGCAGTACCTGATAGTTCTACACTAGTAGCAGTACCTGATAGTTCTACACTAGTAGCAGTACCTGATAGTTCTACACTAGTAGCAGTACCTGATCTACACTAGTAGCAGTACCTGATAGTTCTACACTAGTAGCAGTGCCTGATAGTTCTACACTAGTAGCAGTACCTGATAGTTCTACACTAGTAGCAGTACCTGATAGTTCTACACTAGTAGCAGTACCTGATAGTTCTACACTAGTAGCAGTGCCTGATAGTTCTACACTAGTAGCAGTGCCTGATAGTTCTACACTAGTAGCAGTACCTGATAGTTCTACACTAGTAGCAGTACCTGATAGTTCTACACTAGTAGCAGTGCCTGATAGTTCTACACTAGTAGCAGTGCCTGATAGTTCTACACTAGTAGCAGTACCTGATAGTTCTACACTAGTAGCAGTGCCTGATAGTTCTACACTAGTAGCAGTGCCTGATAGTTCTACACTAGTAGCAGTACCTGATAGTTCTACACTAGTAGCAGTACCTGATACTTCTACACTAGTAGCAGTACCTGATATTTCTATTTCAATATGAAACTTGGACATGCTTAACCCATTACCTCATAGGCTATTTTTAGATACAACCTCTTTGAATTAATCTACCGAAAAGAAGCATTAATTAGAGAAAAGGAAAATTTTAGAATGTTGTAGTTTGAAACCATTGTGATAAATAGAGCATTTGCTCCCATAGGAGCAAATGCTCTATTTATCACAATGGTTTCACAAAGTGACTTTTACAGAGTCGCCAAAAGTCGTCAATATGAGGGAAAGGGTTAGTAATACAAAGTATTCAGACAAAATGAAGTGAAACGTGCAGACCCAGATCAAACTGCTCCTGAAGGTACAGTATGATCTGCGTCTGCACCATTTGCTACTATACAATGTCAGTTTAATTATAAAGTTATCATAATGGTGCTTATGAATTATTTAGCTTTGCATGTGTAAGGTAGGATTCACAAAAGTTTGAGTCATGCAGGAAACACAATACAAAACACACAGCTGCCCAAAACAGCACCACAATGACAACAGTAAATGTACATGCATATAAAGACAAAGAGACGCACAAAGACATAACAAACAAAAGTGAGAGATGGAAGTATTGCCTTGGAACAGTCAGTGACATTGTCACTGGGGTTTTAAACCAGTTTAGGGGTGCCCAACCTCATACTTACTGTATTCCGTCTCTGCCCTAGAAGACAAACAGTGTAAATAAACGTATCCCCCTCTCCGAGTGTAAATAAACATATCCCCCTCTCCGACCAATCTACAACAACTGTGATGGCAAATACAGTGGTAAATTACATGTAAAACAATAACATATAAAACACTAGTAGCAGTACCTTATATTTCTTTTTCAATATGAAACTTGGACATGCTTAATACAAAGTATTCAGACAAACTGAAGTGAAACGTGCAGACCCAGATCAAACTGCTCCTGAAGGTACAGTATGATCTGGGTCTGCACTATTTGCTACTATACAATGTCAGTTTATTTATAAAGTTATCATAATGGTGCTTATGAATTATTCATGTTTGCAAACTTATGGAATGATTGGTGCCTGGCCTTTCTATGCCTTTGCAAACAGATCAGGCAGCTCCTTAGTAGCTGTCCGCTCAGAGTCTGATGTTTGCTTATGAAATACATGTAATAGATATATGAATGTACAGTTTAGTAGCTGTCTGCTCAGAGTCTGATGTTTGCTTATGAAATACATGTAATAGATATGAATGTACAGTTAAGTAGCTGTCCGCTCAGAGTCTGCTTATGAAATACATGTAATACCGGTAGATATGAATGTACAGTTAAGTAGCTGTCCGCTTAGAGTCTGCTCTTTGCTTATGAAATACATGTAATACCGGTAGATATGAATGTACAGTTAGTAGCTGTCCGCTCAGAGTCTGTCATTTGCTTATGAAATACATGTAATAGATATGAATGTACAGTTAGTAGCTGTCCGCTCAGAGTCTGTCATTTGCTTATGAAATACATGTAATAGATATGAATGTACAGTTAGTAGCTGTCCGCTCAGAGTCTGCTGTCTGCTTATTAGATACATGTAATAGATATGAATGTACAGTTTGTTTATGTACAGTTTATACTATCTCCAGGTTTCAGCATAAAAATGAATATCCATGATGTCAAAATGTCTTACATGAATATTCATGGAGTTATGGTTTAACACATTGGTATGCTGTCCTAGTGTCATTTCTTTCCATACAGGTTGTTGCATAGTTTATACCCTGCCAAAATGCCACACTACTTTTAGATAATACAGGCACGTACCCAGGTGGGGGACTCGGGGGCCCGGGCCCCCCCAGCTGGCTGCCAAGATACCATTTTTATTAATGGGCCCTTTTTAGTTTTCCCTACCGTTTTGAAATTTTACCATGGCAATTTTTTTAGTGACCGATATTTTCCTCCCTGTGGGAGATTATCTGTTAGTTCTCTACACATAGACAGACCACCTTTATCACGCTGTCATGCTGTGATACACGCTTGGACTATTTTGGTATGGACCAATCAGGGTAATCCCCAGCGGAGAACACCCGAATTACGCAATCACGAGTTGGTTCCGGTTTTCGCTATACTTGAGTTTAGCAAATAAATTGTTCAGGAACCAGTCGTGACAAAATGCAAATTGCTACGTTGTCCACAAATACTACATGTGGCATGTAAATTACTCAAGCGTGGAGACAATGTCGCAAAACGAGGGGACGGGGGTGACATATCAAGACGCTAAGCAGTATGCACTTCGACCGATAAACGTTTTACTGTATTGATCAATAACTAGTAATGAAAGAGTAACTCCGAACATTCCGAATGATAAAAAGTATGAATTAATTTTTGTAAATTGAGATTGTCCTAAAAAATAGGTGAAAAACACACCTTTTGCCATTGGGAATATAGCCAAATAAAAAACCCTGAAACTTTTATTGTAAAATAAGATAAAAATGGAATATCTTTTTCATTGTACATGTATACATATTTCTGTTATAACCAGGTGAGCGATTAAGGGCCATCATGATCCTCGTGTTAAACTGTTACATTTAATGTTTGTAGTTTTGATCAGGGTTGTTTTCACATTTAGAAGAAAGAACTAGTGTGATGCTATGGTTAGTTGAGTGTATATTTACTTGGATATTTTGCTTTTTTATATAATTTGGTAATGTTCAGAAAAAAAACCCCAAAATAATCTATGTATTTACATTTCAGTTATTTATACTTACAGAAAATCTTTTTTTTTTCTTTACCCAATCTTGAAAATAATAGTTTTTAGCCATATTGCATAAAATCAATTAATTTTGAAAATTCAAAAGGATTTTCATTATGATCAATGAATAAAAGAATGGTCATTTTCTTTTAAAAGAAAATATATTTATATAGACAACTGATATACTTATGTTTTCTTATTTTAATAAATAAATGGAGATGATTTTCAAAAAAAATGTTTTCTTTATTACTTTTAATTGTGTTCTTGCCAATCTTGGTAGATCAACATGCATGTCCTTAAATAAAGACATAAGCAGATGTTAGTTCTGAGATTAATAATGCCGAGTCTGTCCATAGCATTTTTTTTAAATCATGATCAAATGTCTGTCTGTTTGTCAAAGGCAAAACTTTAATCATATGTCTGTCTGCCTGTCTGTCAATGGCAAAAGTCTTTAGTCAGTCTGTCAATGGCAAAAACTTTAACCAAGATCACGTCTGCCAATGGTAAAAAGACATGTCCGTCTGTCTGTCTGTCAATGGCAAAAAACTTTAGCCTTGATCACAACTTTTGTGTTAGGGTGATTTGTACGAAGTCCATACATTGAAACATTGGTGATCATTCATCATGTATTAAGTCTCTGCACCTAAACCCAGGTGTAAAAGGAGCCGATTTCCTATATTATAACATAAAATTATATATTGATAGAGTGATCCAGATAGCAGGAAATTGCACCATTCAATGCGGCATACCAAAAAAATTTCGGCTACCGGGAGGGGACACCCCGCCCGTACCCTCCCCAACTCGGCCCCCCCAGACAAAAATTTCTGGGTACGGCCCTGTAATACATGTACATGTATTTGCAAAGCTTTTTATCTGATCTGGGTCTATGTTTGCAAAGATGTCAAAAATAAATGTAAGATCAAGATCCCACCCATAATTACATATAGAAAAAGCAGTAAATTATTTATGTGTACTTCCCCCATGATTGTTCTTTTCATGAATGTTTGACCATGGCAGATAATGTAGAAGATAATCATCCACAAGCAAATCAAGCAGACCTTGATCAGACCTACACATATTAAAGTAGAGTACATGTAATATCATATCATTGTCTATTTAGGCTGGAACTATCACATGCAAGAAACCAGAGTGTGCCCCTGTCACATGCTCAGACCCTACAGTGGATGATTGTGGATGCCCTGTGTGTGATGGTGGCTGTATCTACCACCGGACAGCTGTAGCAAATGGACAGAGGTTTGAGGACCCAACTGACCGATGCAAAGAATGTATCTGTAGGGTGAGTACCAATGAAATGATTCCTTAGATGGTATTGATGAAAAATCAGTCCTTTCATGAATATTATTGCTTGTTATACCCCCACCACCTGTGGTGGGGCCTATATAGGAATCACCTTGTTCGTCCGTCCGTCATTCGCGTTTTTCATTGAAAACTATTTATGATACCACCTTCAAACTTAATACATAGTATAAGTGTTATGTGGGGACAATCTTCTCCATGTTTCATAACTCTTGCACAAAATTTGACAGAATTATGCCCCTTTTTAACTTCATATTTTGTCTCTTAATTGGGGCTTTCCAGGACATTTGTTTTTTTCTTGAAAACTATTTATGATACCACCTTCAAACTTAATACATAGTATAAATGTTATGTGGTGATGATCTTCTCTGTGTTTCATAACTCTTGCACAAAATTTGACAGAATTATGCCCCTTTTTAAACGCCCACCTAATAAAGGTGGTCGTATATTGTCGTGGCCCTGTCCGTCCGTCCGTCCATTCGTTCGTTTGTTCGTTTGTTCGTTCATTCGTTCGTTCGTTCGTTCATTCGTTCGTCCGTCAACATTTTGTTTGTCCGCTGTTTTCTGGGAAAACTATTTGACAGATATTTATGAAACTTCACACAAATGTTTAATGCATCAAGATCTGAAGCTGAGTTGATTCTGAGGTTCATTTGATTTTTCATTTCAGAGTTATGGCCCTTGTCCTTAAAAAATATGCAAATACATGCAAATAGTTTGTCCACTGTTTTCTGTGAAAACTATTTGAGAGATATTAATGAAACTTCACATAAATGTTTAATGCATCAAGATCTGAAGCAGAGTTGATTCTGAGGTTCATTTGATTTGTCATTTCGGAGTTATGGCCATTGTCCTTAGAAAATATGCAAATAGTTTGTCCGCTGTTTCTGGGAAAACTATTTGAGAGATATTAATGAAACTTCACACAAATGTTTAATGCATCAAGATCTGAAGCTGAGTTGATTCTGAGGTTCATTTGATTTGTCGTTTCTGAGTTATGGCCCTTTTATTTAAAAAATAATGCAAATACATGCAAATAGTTTGACCGCTGTTTTTTTGGGAAAACTATTTGAGAGATGTTAATGAAACTTCACACAAATATTTAATGCATCAAGGTCTGAAACTGAATTGATTCTAAGGATCATTTGATTTTTCGTTTCAGAGTTATGGCCCTTGTCCTTAAAAAATAATGTAAATAGTTTGTCCGCTGTTTTCTGGGAATACTATTTGAGAGATATTAATGAAACTTCACAAAAATGTTTAATGCATCAAGATCTGATGCTGAGTCGATTTTGAGGTTTATTTGATTTTTCGTTTCGGAGTTATTGCCCTTTTACTTAAAAAAATATGCAAATAGTTTGTCCGCTTTTTTCTGACAAAACTGTTTGACAGATATTAATGGAACTTCATACACATGTTTAATGCATCAAGACCTGAAACTAAGTCGATTCTGAGGATCATTTGATTTGTTGTTTTGGAGTTATGGCCCCTGCACTTAAAAAATAATGCAAATCTATGCAAATATGAGGATGGCCATAACTTTTTCATTTGAAACGATATTTACTTTAATTTTTTTATATGGTTAAACCTTAGTGTGAATTTTCACACATATTTCGGTGGTTTTGATATGTCATTTTATTCTAAAGTTATGGTCCTTGAACTTAGTGTGTTTGTTGCTTTGTTTGCTTTGTTAAAATGATATAAATGAAACTTAACACAAATGTTTTAAGCAACAAAATTTGAAGCTGAGTTTATTTTGAGGTTCATTCAGTTTGTCTTTACAAAGTTATGGCCGTAGCACTTTACAAAAATCTGCAAAAATGAGGATTAGCTGTAACTGTTTTATTTTATAAGATATTCACTTTTTTTTAAAAAAATAGTATCACCTGAATATGGAAATCAAGATCTGAAGCACAGATTAGAAAATGTTAACACTTATAAGGCATTTTGAATCAGAGAAAGTTTGCAAGTGGGCGTATTATGTACCGTATGCGGTACTCTTGTTAACTTCATATTTTTTCTCTAAATTGGGACATATTTTTGGGACATGCCATTTTCTTGAAACCTGTTTATGATATTGTCTTCAAACTTGGTACACATTATGAGGGTGGTGAGAGGATGTGCAGTCAACAAGGGTTGTAAATTCATTTCTGAGGGAGTTATTCCCCTTAGTAACTTTTCATAAGTATTTTTTTGTCCAGAGCATAACTTCTCAAGTATTGTAAAACTATATGGATAGAGGGTGATGAGAGGATGTGCAGTCAACAAAGGTTGTAACTCTAAATTCTTTTTTGAGGGAGTTATTCCCCTTAGTTACCTTTCAGAAGCATTTTTTTTTGTCCAGAGCATAACTTCTCAAGTATTTTAGGCACAACTTTGACACTTTATATATGGATAGAGGGTGATAAGAGGATATGCAGTCAATAAGGGTTGTAACTCTAAATTCATTATTCCCCTTAGTTACTTTTCAGAAGCAATTTTGTGTCTGGAGCATAACTTCTCAAGTCTTGTAGGTACAACTATGAAACTGTGTATATGGATAGAGGGTGATGAGAGCATGTGCAGTCAACAAGGACTGTAACTCTAAATTCATTTTTGAGGGATTTATTCCCCTTTGTTACTTTTCGTAAGTATTTTTTTGTCCAGAGCATAACTTCTCAAGTACTACGTCTAAATTTCTTCACCATTGAACCACAAATTTTGCATATGCATTTATATTGATGTGTGTGACATACTTTTTATTCCTTGACTAAGAATTTTCTTTCCACAGGTGTGGATGAAAGGATTATCTTGTCTTTTATATTGAAGTCATTGGATCTTTTGACAATGTGGTGATAGTGATAGTTTTTATTACCCTTTATACTCTATGAATATCAGTGTAAGAAGTAATGAATATTTATTATTTAAAAAAAGAATTATGATGGACACAGGAATTTATGGCCACGGTATTATATCTTCATCAAACAGAACAGACTGATCAGTTGGCTCCTACAAGGAGTAGAAAAGCATATTTATGAAGTAAAGGGTTAATAATGTTCACAGGATATATAATTTCATAAGCAAACAGCAGATCCTGATCAGACGGCTCCTACATGTGCTGTTTGATCTCGATCTACCAAGTGTGAAAGTGTTGAGGTAAAAAGCCCAATACATATTCATGTATATTGTTTACCATCACAGTAGTCATGGCAGTAGTGAGCAGACCTTGGCTACTACAGTGACCCATCAGATCATGTACAATTGGATCTTTCCCTGTTCTATGTTTATTCAATGTTTCCATACCTACTGAATGTTCATGGACAAAATATGAACGTGGAGCCAGTAGAGAAACAGCAAACTGAGCAGACCCAGATCAGACATTGCTATGAATTAAGGATAGCTGAATATTATGGACAAAGAACCAGGTCATATCAATTACTGTAGAATCCTCAGAGAGCTCCTTAACCCTTTCCCTCATGCAAACCTGTTTTCACACATTTGCAAACAGAGTAGACTGAGATCAGACAGCTCCTAGGAGCTGTCTGATCAGGGTCTGCTCTGTTTGCTATTGGAATTTGATTGATCTGTTTCAATACTTTCTAAAATGGCTACAATGTTCCATCTTCAATTGACCATGAATGTTAAATAGGTATTGAAAATTGATATAAACATAACAGGGAAAGGGTTAAGAAACTGTCTGATCATGGAATACTTTTGTTGCAATGAATGTCAGTCCCATCCCAATAAATGAACAAGAAAATTATGTTGCCTACAACTGAACAGTGAATGATAATATTTGAGTATGAAGACTATAAAGACTATAGATTTGGTAATGGAATTTAATTATGAGTAAACAACAGCAGCATGAAAAATGATATCAAATAGCATTGAAAGTGAAATTAAAGATCTATTTGAATTGAGAATTGTTGATACTATATTTCTAATACCAGTTGAATATTCTTCAGAAAAAAATGAGATATGGAAGGTGTTGTATCATAGCCATTTAAGAAAGCAAACAGATCCTGATCAGATGGCTCCTATAGGGTCTACTCTGTTTGCAATTGCAATAAGGTGTTTATCTGGTGCAAAGGATTAAAATTCTGACATTTCTTGATGGGGAGCAGTGATGCATATTGCCATGTATCGCCCGGCATATTATAGTGCTAGTACAGTATAACTAACCAGCACATACAAGATACCAGGAAAAACGAATTGGCTTGAATCAATCCTGTATATACGCCTAGACCGAGAGCAGTGATGCATATTGCCATGTATCGCCCGGCATATTATAGTGCTAGTACAGTATAACTAACCAGCACATACAAGATACCAGGAAAAACGAATTGGCTTGAATCAATCCTGTATATACGCCTAGACCGAGAGCAGTGTTGCATATTGCCATGTATTGCCCGGCATATTATAGTGCTAGTACTATAACTAATCAGCACATACAAGATACCAGGAAAAACGAATTGGCTTGATCTGTTATTGTTTCTCTGTATTAGCCCTGGCCATTATAGTATCCCTGTTGTCATGTTGCTGCCTCCATACTAAATACTTGGAATGGTTGAAACACTACAATGTGAAGCTGCAAGCACAGGTTTGTGCTAGTATTAGATGCAACAAGCACAATACTGTACTCACAGCCTAACATCAGTGAGCTCCTGCAATCCAAATATTCCTGTGTCCTCCCGAGTCTCCATAGTCCATTGAAGCATCAGTGCTATTAGCTGCAAGCACAGGTTTGTGCTAGTTTCAAAATCCAACTGGCACAACACTGTACCCACAGCCACTAGTACTATCACAACTATTTAACCCTTTCCCTGTTCTGTTTTTAGTCCAATTTTCAATACCTACTGAATATTCATTGACAAAATAGTTATAAAGAAATATGGAAGGTTGAATATTGCAGACATTTTAGAAAATAAAAGAAACAGATGTCAAATTTCATTAGCAAAAGCAGATCCTGATAAGACGACTCCATCTGATCTGGGTCTACTCTGTTTGAAAATGCATGTATATATGAGGGAAAAGTCTACAAAATTCAACCGACTGTGAACAGCATACATGACAACCTGATAAGGGGGCTTCTCTAGAAGCCCACACACCAGGGTCTACAACTTCCAGCACTGAATATTCAGCAGATCCAAATCTGATGATTCAGTCAGAATTGCAGAATTCTCAAAACTGCAGAATTTGCCAAATCATTTCTTAGTCTTCCATATCCTTTCAACAAGTAGCAAGAACACTCTCAGCTGCAAGCACAGGATTGTGCTAGTAGCATACTGATAAACCAGCACACTCAAGTACATGCAGCCAAAATGTGTTCAAATTCATTTGATCCAGATTGTACCATTTTGTATCATTGTATTCCTGTTAGTTTTGATATCCTTGCCAATCAGATCCCAGCATCAGAAAGTGCTAGTTACATTTTATTCAGACAAGCCCTTTTTAATGCTGAGATTCGATGACAGCTTAACCCTATCCTTCATATATATGTATTTCCATATATTTGGAAACAGTTGATCCAGATCAGATGTCTCCTATAGAAGCCATCTGATCAGGGTCTGCTCCATTTGCTTATGAAATTCTACATATTTGATTCTACAGTTAGTGCCAGTCAGAAATTTGTTGGTTAAGAATTTGGCTTCATATATACTGTTTGTCCATCTTGTTGGATGTAGCAAACTGGTATGGTTCAGTATAAACTTGGTGCAGGGATTGTTTCTCCCCGCCTCAAATCTATACCACCATACCAGATTGTCTCTGTCAATGATCAAGTGCTTCATCTATCCATCCACTGCCTGGGAATCATCCATGATTTCCTTTTCTGTTCCAACTGAATTTTCTGCAAGCACAGGATTGTGCTAGTAATTAATTTAAACCAGCAACAACCAAGTACTCACAAAAAGAAGCAGTCAATCTCGATTTCAACCATGTTTAATTGATTGGTAGTAATTTGACTGTGTCAATGCAAGCACAGGATTGTGCTAGTATCATAGTACAACCAGCATCAACCAAGTGCCTACATATACACAGACCCATATCCTCCTAGAGATCAGATCAAAAACAATTTCACTAATGCTCTCCATCAAACTTGTGTTGTGACCAACTCAGTGGTCGCAACAAAGGGTTTGGTGGAGACAATTTTAGTACCTTTATCTGTTGCTCTGCTAACTCCATACCTGCAAGCACAGGCTTGTGCTAGTATCATATTCCAAACCAGCAACAAACAAGTGCATGCAGACATGAAAAGCTTTCACATGTTTCAGCAAATGGTTTAGACCCAGGAGAAATCTCATATAATACTAAAAAAAACAACACATTTAAAATATTACAAGTTGAAGTAGTAGAATTTGGTGTAAAGTTTGAAACTAAACTTTGGTGCACAAGACACAGTCCTCCAAAGACCACCCCAGATGGGAATGATGCCCATTACTAAGATTTTGGAGTTTTTATACAGAAGTTGGGGTGAGTTGTTTTAGTGACAAGTGACAAAATCTGAGTTTCATCTCACTGAAATAAACAGGGGAAGTGGAAACTGCCAATTAAAATCTAGTTTCCCTGTTGATTAGGTTGTTAATTAGAGTGACAAGCCGTGAATTACCTGGTGAGATATGAGTGAAAATCTCTCAGTCTGTCACACTTGGTGGAGTATTGGCCAATATTGGGTGTTGGACTAGTTTGTTTCAGGGTACATGGGTCCTACAGGATATACTGATTGACACTTTGTTAATTGCAAATTGGGTTCTGATTGCTACTGATTAGGGGAATAAACAATGGCTACTAGGAGATAGGGGCTACCGGGGCTACTGCTTCCTGTATGTGTCTCCTAATCATTTGTCATACAATTAAATATTGTTCTTATCTTTAATTGCTATAGTAAAGGAAGAAATTATTATTTACTGAATTGATTCATCATTATTTTTGCCCTAAAATGTTTACAAAACAGATTAAAAATTAAGAAATGGTTGAATCCTTTGTGTTCATTAATCATTTACCTGTTAACCCCACATTTTGCAAACCTAGTAGACCCAGATTAGACTGTTCCTGTAGGAACTTTCTGATCATGTTCTGCTGTTTGCTATAGATCTGATTTTGGAGTTTCCCATAATAATACTTTTCTTATCCTATATTTAAATAAAAGAATTAAAATATTAATTTTGTAATGTGCAGTTTCTTGCATGAACAGGTAAAGTATTCAGTCTTTAACCCTTTCCCTGGTTCATTATTTATGTAAGAAATTATGACATGAATATGTATTAGATTATTTTATTTATTTTTTTTATTTATTTTTTGCTTGACAAACATTGTAGAATCAAATCCATATCATGTCAAAAGCAAACAGAGCAGAGCCTGATCAGATGGCTCTTATAGGAGCCATTTGATCTGGATCTACTCTGTTTGCAAAGGCATTTATAGGTGTATTTATAATTAAAATACATGAATACTCATGGAGTTAAAAGGGTTGAATATAACTACTAACCAAATAGCAGTCAACAGTTTCATAACAGATAAAGATTATTTACCCATTACTTCGTGAATTTTCATTTAAGAAATAACGACTTTGTGAATATTAATAATATTTTGCAATAGCATGTGAACAGGGGAATTGTGGCCATTGTAGAAGCTGTAGGATCATATCTATATCATTTCAAAAGCAAACAGAGCAGACCTTGATTAACACATTCCCTCCTAGTGAAGCATTTTGGTGCCTCTGTAAAAATTACATTTTAACCCTTCGCTTGCTGAATTTTAAAACACATTTCTCCTTCTTTACCCATGCTATGTTGTATAATTACATATATCTTCACTGTGTACAAGTGTTTCGCTGTGCAATCACTGCTACGGAGTGCACTGGTTGCACAATCAATTTGTAAATAGTGCAGACCCTGATGAGACAGCTCCTGCAGGAGCTGTCTCATCTGGGTCTTCACTATTTACAGGTAGGTATATTGACGCGAATAGCAAGAGAAGGGTTAAAACCACTGAGACAATGGTTTCAAAACTACACAATTCTAAAATTATCCTTTTCTATACTGAATGCTCCTTTTCGGTAGATTTATTCAAAGAGGTTGGGTCTAAATATAGTCTAGGAGGGAATGAGTTAAACAGCTTCTTAGTTATTTCATCTTTATAATCATTTAATCCTGTCACTTATATACATATAAATGCCTATTCATGCATTTGCAAACAGAGTAGATCCATATCAGATGACTCTTATAGGATCCATCTGATCAGGGTCTGCTCTGTTTGCTTTTGACATGATGTAGGGCTGATTCTACAGTTTTTGTCAAAGCAAAAACTTTCATTGAAAAATATACATTTAAACTTTCGGCTAATAAATATTCATGATATCCTTATTTCTCATATGAATATTGAATAGGGAGAGGGTTACAGCAACTGTGTTTTCTAAAACTGTTGATATTTGGCAAACAGTTTTGATCTTGCCTCCAAAGATCACTTCTTCATGGCTTGTTATTGTTAACCCTTGCTTTTTCACACCTTTGAAAAGAGAGTAGACCTGGATCAGGGTCTTCTTTGTTTGCTTTTGGAATTATATTGATGTTTACCATGCACTATAACGGTGTACTTAACCATTCTTTAAAGAATTATAAGAGACTATACATCACACATCATTGCACTATGATTCTACAGTTTCTATCAATACAAAAAAAAAAGTCTTGTGTACATAATTATACCATTTTAAAAATCCAGCTAATGTATTCATAATATCTTACATGAATATTAAATTTTTTATCCTGTTTATTATTCTGTAAAGAATATTGATATCATGAATATTTATTAGCTGAATTTTTATAATGGTATAATTATGTACATGTGAAATATTGGTATTGATAGAAACTATAGAGTCAGATCTGTACTATTTAATAAGCAAACAGAGCAGACCCTGCGTTTATATGAAGGAAAATGTTAAGACTGTTTTGAGCTGAACTTTTGAGCTTTTTCTGGAGGATCAGGACTTATACTGCTTGTAGTGCCGGCTTAATCATTTCCTTCATATAAACATGTCTTCATGCCTTTGTAAACAGAGTAGAACCAGATTAGACAGCCTCAGTAGGAGCCATCTGATCAGGGTCTGCTCTGTTTTGCTTATGAAATTTGACTGTACAGTTCCGATCTGAGACTTTTTTGTTTGCAAAGGCATATTAAGGTGTAACCATCAAGTTAATGGTTATATCCAAGGTAAAAATGCCAGAGACAAAATGAAAAACATACCACAGGAAAAATTAATATTAACTGATATTTTTTTACATTCTTATTTTTTCAAAGTCATGAGTTTAAGTGCAAGTGTCTTGATATAACATAATATGTTATTTCATATCAGGTAAAGGGTTTTCTGTTTTTCTCATATAAATGCTTTTTCATGCCTTTGCAAAGAGAGTAGACCCAGATCAGACAGCTAATATATGGTCTGCTGTCTTGGGGTACACTAAAAAGCCCCCCTATCACAAGGCCCCCCCCCCCCCTCCATCACCCCCCCCTATCCCCCCAACTATCAAAAGCCCCCCCCCCCCCCCCCCCCTCCTCATGAAAGAAAAATTATACAACTTAAAAATTACTTTTGTAACACTTGACCAGACCATTTTGAGGGGGGGGGGGGGGGGGGCTTTTTTGAGGGGGGGCTTTTGATAGACACTTGCTGTGTTTGCTTATAAAACGATATAGATCAGATTCTGCAGGTCCTATTATGGTGCCGCTGTGCAGTTTATATTGATGGGGCAAAAGGCCACTGTTGCTTTCTTCCAGACACCCATTCCCTTGTTAATCCTGTTAACGAATTGGGCTAATTAACCATTTCATACATCTGCAAACAGAGTAGACCCAAATCAGAGGGTCCTAGAAGAGCCATTTGATGAGAGTCTGCCGTGTTTTTCTTTCAGAATGGTCTAGCCAGTTAGGCTCATATAGGAGCCATCTGGTCTACTCTGTTTGTTCATGAAATTATAATAGATCTGACTCTACCAATACCAAAACATCCTATGTACATAATTATGCCACTATAAAAATGCAGCAAATCAATATTCATGATGTCATTATTTTTTACATGAAAAAAAATCAACAATCAGCCAAATTATTTCAAATGTAAATTAAATTATATTGTTTTGGGATGTACTGAATTATTCAAAGTAACTATTTAATCTGATAAATAAAAGTGTAATACAAGTTACTTTCTTTATCTGTATCAAAACTGTTAAAAAAAAACAACTGGTTATCACAAATATACAGAGTAATAGTTAATTAGGCTATAAATTAGGGTCAGTTAATTAGGGGGACAGATGACAAGCTGTGAATAACCTGGTGAGATATGAGTGAAAATTTCTCAGTCTGTCACACTTGGTTGAGTATTGGTTTGGGCCATAATTTGCTGATTGACACTTTGTTGGCCTTTTGAATATGGGACACACATTCACTGTCATTTGCAAACAGTGTAGCCCCAAATCAGAGTGATCCTAGAGGAACCCTCTGATGAGGGTCTACAGTGATTGTTATTCAGAATCCTGTAGCCAGTTTAAAACTTTCATTCTGAGTGGACTATAAAGTTAAACACTGATGGACTATTCCATTCTGAAAATTCAGCAATGAAATGGTTAATTGTAAATTTAGGTCTGGAATCATACCTGCATAGAGACAGGGACTGGGGCTACTGTTTCCATTATTTTATTACCCTTTCAACCTTTGTGGCATGCTTTGGTCACGTGGTAACGCATTTGACTACCAATCTGGAGGCCAAGGTTTCAAATCCTTTTCCTGTTCTCTGTTTATTCCAAATTCCAATACCTAAATTAATGAATATTCATGGACAAAATATAATAATATAATAGTTATAATGAAATATAGAAGGTGGAACATTATAGCCATTTTTGAAAGTAAAGAAACCGATCTATCAAATTCCATTTGCAAACAGAGCAGACCTCTAGGAGTAGACTGATTTGTGTCTACTCTGTTTGTAAATGCACGGAAACATGTTTATATGAAGGAAAGGGTTAATAAAGCATCTGTTCTGGATATGAATTTTTCACATTTTGAAAAATACCAAAACAAATATTGTCACCTTCTAGAATAGTATTTCTTGTAAGAAACAACAACCAAACCATCTGATTAGGATCTGCTCTGTTTGCTTATAATATATTAAAAAATTCCTGTGCTCCAGTGCCATTATAAAAATAATCTAATTGGTATTCATGTTTGCATTATTTCTTTCATCATTATTCATGGAGTAAAAGGTAAATTAAGATTTTTAACACCAGAAGTAAACATTGATAAGTATTAACCCTTTGCTCCATAAATACGCCTTTCTATAAGTGGACGCTTGAATGATCTGTACATTATAATATGTTATAAATATCTGTACATTATAATATGTTTGAGGGCCACAAGGGAGATTAGTTGCTTGTCTGTACTAATTGTGTTACCCTCTTGAAATAAAGTCTTTATTATTATTATTATTATTCTACGCCTCTGTAAAAATCACTTTTTGAAACCATTGTGATAAATAGAGCATTTGCCTCTAAGGAGCAAATGCTCTATTTATCACAATGGTTTCAGAACTACAAAATTTTAAGTTTCCTTTTCTCTAGTTAATGCTCCTTTTCCGTAGATTCATTCAAAGAGGTTAGGTCTAACAATAGCCTATGAGGGAAAGGGTTCAACTCTGCATGCTAGCAGTGAAAGCTTGATAATAATTGATTACCTATGCAAACAGTTTGGATTCAGATTAATTGTCGCATAATGCACCATCTCATCAGGATCCAAACTGTTTGACATTTTGACCATATTTGTGCAAAGAAGAGAGAAATTTTGTTTTCAGAATTTAGCAGAAAAAAAATAAATGAATTACCGAAAAATTATTTAGCTTAAATAGACTTAATATTGCAAGTAAGATTGATCTTACATAGAATAGCATAATAAAAACTCACCTTAAAACTCATTTAGATGCAAACATAAGATGAATTGTTCCTTCCATATTTTGCAAAACAATAAATGTTAATGATTAGAAGAAAATTAAACTGCTGATGGTTGTTTATTTAATTTATTAAGCTCAACAAACATTTTTCAACACAGAATTCTAACAATTTGACTCAAAATGAACTCAAGTGGATGTCAAATAGCCATTTTTGTTGTTCAACTAATATCTTGGATAAATAAACAATCATATAGAGAGACCAACAGATGGCTGTGGAATTAGTGAGAGTAGATAAGAATTTACTCACAGCCAAAATTAACATGGATAACATATGTTGGAGAAATAATTAAAAATAATACTTCATCAGATCTATACCATTTCATAAACAAACAAGCAGATCTTGATCAGAGGGCTCCTTCAGGAGCCATCTGATCTGGGTCTACTCAGTTTGCAAAGACATTAATAAACAGGTGTACTATGTGGAGTAAAGGCTTAAATCATATAACAAGATTGTCACTTAACCCATTCCCTCATATTGATGACTCTGTAAAAGTCACTTTATGAAACCATTGTGATAAATAAAGCATTTGCTCCTATAGGAGCAAATGCTCTATTTATCACAATGGTTTCTAACTACAAAATTCTTAAAAAATCCTTCTCTCTAGTTAATGCTCCTTTCCGGTAGAGGTTGTATCTAAAAATAGCCTATGAGGTAATGGGTTAAATAATACAGGAAGATTGTCAAACAGATTTGATCCTGATGAGCCACTGAGTTATATGGCATTTCATCTGCATCCAAACAGTTTGTGAACTCATTTTAATGTGATAAACATGTGTACAGGCATTTACAAACAGTGTAGACCCAGCTAGAGGAGCCTTCTGATAGGATCAGCACTGTTTGTCATTCATAATCTTCTTCTAAATTATACCCTTTTGTAATTAATGGACTTTCTTTTATTTATTTAAAGCATGTTAAAGGTAAATCATTTAATTTGTCTGTTTGTTACACGTTATGCTGATTGTCATAAGAATTCAGACAGAAAAACTAGAGCCAATAGTGCAGACACATATCATTACTTTTGCCCTGCATTAAGCAAGAACCTGCTTATAAAGACACCCATGTTTATTCATTAAGTGGTCGCATTAGAGGGGTTTTACTGTATATCAGTCTAATTTTAAATTAGCCAAAAAATGGTATCAAATTGACAAATTCAGCTTTACAAAGCCATGCAGAGGGGAGACTGGGTGCCCAAATACTTAGGGTAATTAGGGCTGTTAGTGCTGATACCTTAAATCCTTTATCACACCTTACAATATATTAGAGATTAAAGTCTCAAGTAATTACTCAGAATTAAGTTGCATTGTGTGACATACTTTCTTTGGTTTCAGCTCAATCTACTAAATGAGTCCTTTGTCTTGCCTTAACCCTTTACTCTGTAAATACGCCTTTCTGCACCTTTGCAAACAGAGTAGACCCAGATCAGATGGCTCCTAAAGGAGCCGTTTGACCAGGGTCTGCACTGTTTGCTTATGAAATATGAGGTATGATTCCACAGTTTCTTCCATGTGCACACATTCCTGTGTTTGCCCTTTCCCTGTTCTATTACCGTTCTATGTTTATTCCAAATTTCAATACCTACTGAATATTCATAGACAAAATACAGTAAAACCTCTCTATAATGGCCACTAAATTACATCAAGTATTTTGTTTTAAAGGCAGGTGGCTGCTTAAAGCAAGGTGAAAGTGAAACAAAATGCTCCTATAGGAGTGTTCTGTTTTACTTTCACCTTGCTTTAAGCTGCCATCTGCCCTAAATACCAACTAATTAACTCAATTTAGTGGTCGTTATAGAGAGGTTTTACTGTAATTATAATGAAATGTAGAAGGTGGAACATTGTAGCCATTTTAAAAAAAAGTAAAGAAACAGATCTTTTGATTAGCAAACAGAGCAGACCCTAACAGGAGCTGACTCCTATAGGAGCTGTCTGATCTGGGTCTACTCTGTTTGCAAATACAATGAAAACACATTTATATGAAGGATAGGGTTAAGATATCATAATTAAAATCACATTTTGAAATATTCATGATGTCATTATTTCTTACATGAATATTCATGGAGTAAAGGGTTAATTTTACTCATGTCAGAATTGTCATTTGCTACTTTTGTCACAATACACTTTTCTTTGATTTCTTTTCAAAGCGTCAAACGGTTTTGATTCTGTTGGAGGAGCTGCCTGAGCAGGGTCTGCTCTAATTCGCTTATGCTTTATTATAGATTTGATTTTCTATCCGGGGGGGGGGGGGGGGGGGGGGGGGGGGGGGGGGGGGGGGGGGGGCTTTTGATCACCTTGAATTTTCAATCAGGGGGCTTTTGATCACCTGGTCATTTTGGAGCCAAGGGACTTTTGATCAAGGGGCTTTTGAGCGTCCCCGATTAGAATAAATGAATGGCCACTTAATCCTTTCCTTCATATAAATGTGTTTTCATGCATTTGCAAACAGATAGAACCCAGATCAGACAGCTCCTAGGAGCTGTCTGATCAGGGTCTGCTCTGTTTGCTAATGGAATTTGAAAGTTCTGTTTCTTTACATTAAAATGGATACAAGTTTCCACCTTCCATATTTCGTTATACATGTAAATATTTTGAATGAATATTCAGTAGGTATCAAAATTTGTATTAAAACATAGAACAGGGAAAGGGTTAAGACAGGTTCTATTGTGTATGATGGAATCGAAATTGAACTGATTTTAGAAATCCAATGTATTTTCTGTCATAAGTAAGTGACAAGGTTCATGGGAGTTAATGGTTCATGGGAGTCATGCTTTGTCCAAAGAATAATTAATTGTTTTAAACTGAAATTATTCTTAAAGACCATGTTAATATGTGATGGTAGCTTGGCCTTGTGGTTGAGCTGATAACCCAGGGGTCCAGGGTTCGAATCCTGGCAGGAACAGCTCGAAATTTCAGGGACGCTTTTCCATGTCTCCCACCCGCACGAGGTTGCCTCCTCTCCACCCAGGGATAATCAAGGCGTTGTAAACGCTGCAGTATTCTTTGCATTGTATCAATCTGATATCGAATATGTTCGCTTTGGCATGGAATTGCGTATCTATAAGGGAAAGCTCTATCCAGTTGATGATACAGTTGCAGCTGACACTTCAGCCGTTTCCCACTATGCTTATTATCACACTGACCACTCGCTGTTGTTGGCGTGATTACCTAATCGCTTGCATAAGGTCATCCGACTCGCGCTTCTTGATTCATTGAGTATTTTCATTCATGTTATGATCACGTGATTTCTTCATGTGACTGATATTTGTATATCCGTGCGCCCTTCTTACGCATTGCTATATTTTGTTGGTTTTGTTAATTTTTGCGTATGCTAAGCCGAAGCTTATGTTACGAAGCTTTTTCATGTCAGATATAGTATACCACGATTGGTTCCGGATGCCATGTTATTAAATACCCTTTGTATCCATTGAATGCAGGTCAGTAATTTGCACTATTTTGTCAGGCCGGCGAGGGTACCATGGTTTGGCTGTGGAACGCCACCTTTGTATTCTATTGCTTCGCAAAGAATACAAAAATGGGTACCTGTCAGGGTCACTAACTGGTACTGTGGCTGCATAACAGCGCCATATATTAGCAGTGCTCAATATTGCAGGCGAATGGCACAATGATCAGGGGAGTGAATGTACAGTCGGCTAAGTGGTCATTCAGACTGAAAGTAAACTATGACTACATACTACTTTTAATATGCCTTGCAATAATTTCCTGTCTAAACTTTGCATTAAAAAAGACTGATGTATATTATCCATGTTGTTTTTCTGTTGTTTGGTTATGCAAAGTCCATCTACAAAGGGAAAGTACTCTGTAAAATATTACTGTCAATGGACATTTGTTATCTCTCTTGATATATCTTGTATTATTGATAGCTTAGAACTACTTCTTGTCTTTTAGCTCACCAGAGCACAAAGTGCTCAGGGTGAGCTTTTGTGATCACCTGATGACAGTCTATGCTTTGTGCATCGTCAGTCGTCAACAATTTGAACCTTTAAAAATCTTCTCTGAAACTGGAAGGTGCGGTGATTTTGAGATTTCTAATGGGTGCATATTTATTTGACATTTCCCGCATTAATAGTTTGTCTAACTATAGAAGATGGAACAACCCTGCTGGTCTTCATATGGAACCCACACAGGCTCCGTACGGACTCTGCACGGGCTCCTTACGATTGCCTTATCCAAGCGGTGACTGCACTGAGATCGCCTGATCTATGTACGGTTGCTGCTCAGTCATAATACAGATAAAATCCAATCAGTCCAATCGAATAAGCGCAAATAATCATACGATGATCATAGACAATGTAAGCAAAAACATCGCAGCCCAAAGACTTCTATAATAAAAAAAAATATCGTAGGAAAGTGGCAGACAAAGAAATCGTACGGCCTCCGTGGCAAATGTAAACTAGGCATATAAACCGAGGTTGTTAAGTTCTACTTCATTCCTTTTGATTAGATGAATATACAGATCTACCATTACAAGAACAACATTTTTACTTAGGGAAAGTAACTTGTTACTAATATGGCCATAGTCTTTGATTCAATTTTGCATACTAATTAAATGTTAGTGGCAAAACTTATTTTTTTTAAATTTCCTTAATATTTCTTTGAAAATGCAACCAGAGTAACAAAAAGTGTTGATTCAGTGTTTTGTTCTTTGGTCAAGTCATAATACAGCCTAAATCATTTCAAATAATTTCATGACTGTTTATGATACCCAAATCATTATTTATAAATACATGTAAGCAAGTAAGCAGAACGATTTAGATAAATCGTAATCCTTCAAGTTTTTTATTTGAACGTGGTTTAAACAGTCTGTCTGTTATTTGTATTGTAATGCTTAATTTGTTTTCATACCAGAAGGGTTTACACTCGCACCCGCATACGAAAAAGCAAATACCAGCTAAATCATAACTTAAAAATTGTTAAAAATATTTTGATATATCTCTTACTTGTTTTGGTGTACTTGGAGCATAACGGATCTTTAAGAGTTTCATTTCTACATAAAAATAGTTTTCTTTTTTTTTCATTAATATTCATGAATATGCTAATGAACTGATTAACAACATGATATTCTAAATCAAAGACCATTGTATTTCTTATAATTATGTTTAGTAACATGTTGATAATGTTAGTTCCCAGATGCCCAAGGCCCTGTGATATAACGTTTTTACCTTCTCTATGCGTTGACGCTGTCCGGACGTACATTTGCTATGGAAACTCTAAAAATTAATAAAATGCAGATGACCCATAGAGACACGTTTTTACATAGTATCTGCTAGATTACGCTCAATGAGGTGGTTTTATATATAAGAACATGTCTCTATGCATTTGGAGCATTACAGGTGATTTCAGATCTAGTTTTCACCATTTCCCTGTCTTTTTCTCTCATTTTAGGGGGTGTCTCATTAATATTCATGAATATGCTAATGAACTAATTAACAACAATACATTCTAAATCAAATACCAGTGTATTTATTATATGTTTGGTAACAAGTTGATACTGTTAGCTATCAGCTCTCGAAGGTCTTGAGATATAATGCTATCTTCTATATGCGCTTACGCTGTCCGGACGTACCTCTGCTATGGATACTCAAAAACGTAATAAAAGTGTAAAAAAGCCAAAGTGACACGATTTTGTTTTATATAATACTCTCCTTGATGATGTTTTATGTATAAGAACATATTTGGGTGCATTTGGAGCAACACAGGTGATTTCAGATCTAGTATTCGACATCTTCTAGTCATTTTTTCTTCATTTTCGGTGTTCTCATTAATATTCATGATTATGCAAATGAGGTAATTAACAAAAACATATTCTTAATTACAGACCAATGTCTTACCTTTAGTTTGACACTAGTTTCAAACTCTTAGTGCCCCAAATAGCATAGATATACTACATTATAGCCTTTATCCACCGCCGTTGTCAAGACCACTGGTTGCCATAGAAACGGTAGAAAAAGCCATAGCAGGAAGTATGTGGATTTGGATGGGACACCCAGTAACTGTTATTCTCCCAATGGACACATTTAACCCATTCATCCATAGGCTATTTTTAGACCCAATCTCTTAGACTAAATCTACCGAAAAGGAACATTTACTAGAGAAAAGGAACATTTTAGAATTGTGCAGTTTAGAAATCATTTTGATAAATAGAGCATTTGCTCCTTAGAAGCAAGTGCTCTATTTATCACAATGGTTTCAAAACGTGACTTTTACAGAGGCGTAGAAAGGCATATTTATGGAGGAAAGGGTTAAGTCTCTCACTGATTTCAAGGTTTGTCATGTTTCAGGCTGGTTTTGTGCAGTGTTTTCAGAAGGGTTGTCGCGCCAACTGCAGTCACCCAGCTGACAGTGACGGCTGCTGTCCCATCTGTAAAAGCTGCTTGTATGAGGGTCAGATACAGATAGATGGTACAAGCTTTACCTCCGCAGTCAACCCCTGTGAGCAATGTACATGCCAGGTTTGTTCATTTACGCCACCTCTCATATTATCACTACGGAGGACAAAGGGAACTCGGATATTACAAAATATTGTAGCACCAGATTAGTTAACCCTTTTCCTGTTCTATGTTTATTACAAATTTCAATACCTACTGAATATTCATGGACAAAAAGGTTATAATGAAATAGGGAAAGTGGAGCATTGTAGCCATTTAAGAAAGTAAAGACACAGATCTTCGAAATTCTATTAGCAAACAGAGTAGACCCTGATCAGACGGCTCCTCTAGGAGCCGTCTGATCTGGGTCTACTCTGTTTGCAGATGCGTAAAAACACGTTTATATGAGGGAAAGGGTTAACCCTTTTCTTCATAGATATGCCTTTTTATGCCCTTACAAACAGAGTAGACCCCGATCAGATGGCTCTTGTAGGAGACGTCTGTTCAGGGTCTGATATGCTTGCATATGAAATAATATACATCTGATTCTACAGTATCTGTTTTGATAAAAATTTGTTTGCTCATAATGCCATTACATACAAATCAATTAGTTGATATTCATGATATCATTGTTCCTGGCATGCATGCTCATGGAGTAAAGGGTTAACCCTTTAATTCATGATGCCTTTTCACACCTTTTCAAACAGAGTAGAACCATATCAGACGGCTCTGTTTGATTATATCATGATATAGATCTGATTCTACAGTTTTTGTCTAAAAAGTTCCCTTGAAAAGTTTACATTATGAACATTTAGCTAATTAACCCATTCCCACTTAGGCTATTTTTAGACCTAACCTCTTTGAATAAATCTACCAAAAAGAAGCATTAACTAGAGAAAAGGAATTTTTCAGAATTGAGTAGTTTTGAAACCATTGTAATGAATAGAGCATTTGCTCCTGTGGAGCAAATGCTCTATTTATCACAATGGTTTCATAAAGTGACTTTTACAGAAGCGTCAAAAGGCGTCAATATGCGGGAATGGGTTAATATTCATGTTATCATTATTTCTTACATGAATACTGAACAGGGAAGGGTTAAACATTAGAATAGTTCTGTATGTGCAGGTTTTATGACTTTTGAAAAAATACAGTAACCTCTCTATAACGGCCACTAAATCATGTTAATTAGTTGGTATTTAGGGCAGGTGGCTGCTTAAAGCAAGGTGAAAGTAAAACAGAAGGCTCCCATAGGAGCATTCTGTTTTACTTTCACCTTGCTTTAAGCAGTCACCTGCCTTTAGCACAAAATACTTGATGTAATTTAGTGGCTGTTATAGAGAGGTTTACTGTAGAACATGTGAGAAATAATGAGATTGTGAATATGAATTTGATGCATTCTTATAATGTAATATATAATATAATCTGTAACTCCAACATACATGAGTGGATTTCAAAATAACCTGGTACAAATGTTCACCACCTTGAGATGATGTATCACAAAAAAGAACCAGGTTCCTCTCTCAAAGGTCAAGGTCACCATCGGGTGTCAAAGGTAGAAAATGAGGACATTTTGTCATGTCCACTCTGTAACTGCTACATACATGAGTGGATTTCAAAATAACCTGGTACAAATGTTCACCACCTTGAGACGATGTGTTGTGAAAAAGAACCTGGTACCTATCTCACGGTCAAGGTCACAATTGGGAGTCAAAGTTAAAAAAAAGTGCAACATTTTGCCTTGTGTGAGCTCTGAACCTGTCTTGTTATGCTTTCCAACAACGATGTTGGGGGAGCATATGGTTGCCGCTTTGTCCGTCCGTCTGTCCGTCCGTCTGTCTGTCTGTCCATCACACTTTCGTTTTTTGGCTGTCATTCCTAAACTAATCATTATAGAGCTTTCAAATATCACATGACTGTGTCTTCCTCTCATTAAGGACCATTGATGTAACTAAGGTTCATAACTCTGCATGCAGTATATTTTCAGTTATTGCCCTTTGTTCACACTTTCTTTTTTCGGCTGTCATTTCTTAACTAATCATTATAGAGCTTTCAAATTTCACATGTGTCTTCCTCTCATTGAGGACCATTGATGTAACTAAGGTCCATAACTCTGCATGCAATACTTTTTTAGTTATTCCCCTTTGTTCTGATTTCACTACAGCATATTAACAGTTTTTGTGTCAGCTGCGAGCAGGTGACACATGTGTTCCTCCGAAAACTCTTGTTAATGACTAGTTAACCATTTTAAAGCAGAATGGTCTAGAAGGTTCCATGAAAGGATTAAATTTGCTTAATAATTTTGTATGACGAACAGTGCAGACCCTAATCGGAAGGCTTTTTAGGAACCCTCTGATCAGAGCCTAATCTGTTTGCAATTCTTTTAACCCTTTCCCTTATACAAACGTGTTTTCGCGTATTTGCAAACAGAGTAGACCCAGATCAGATGGCTCCTTGAGGAGCCGTCTGATCAGGGTCTACTCTGTTTGCTAATGGAATTTGATAGAACTGTTTCTTTACTTTCCAAAATGGCTACAATGCTCCACCTTCCATATTTCATGATAACTACTTTGTCCATGAATATTCAGTAGGTATTGAAATTTGGAATAAATGTAGAACAGGGAAAAGGTTAACTAAATTTGTGCATTCCAGGTGTTAAATCTCTTGTTTTTTATCACCATGAAAGAAAAGTTACATAACAATATGATATACATGTCTTACAGGGAGGCAATGTGATCTGCACCCATATTGACTGTCCTAGGCCAGAGTGTGACAACCCAGTGGCCCAACCTGGCCAGTGCTGTCCTGTCTGTGCAGGTATGTACCCTAGTCTGTCATTTTCTACCAGTATAATATGGGATTTTTCCCTATTTCTGTTTTAATTTAATTTCAGTTTTATACTGATACATGTATGATACACTGTCACCAGGACAATTTGTCCAAATATTTTTCAGCGGCTAGCTGTCTATTTTCATTCTTGTTCTAGTTTTCCACCAATCAGGAAATATGTTACATTGTAATTTGCATATGACCCACTAGTATTTTATAGTAAACTGTGTTTTCATTGGTTAATACCTAGACTGGCATACAGCCGTTTTATAATGCCACTACACATGGCAAAACGTGTACAAGTTCAAGATACAGTCACCTAAGGTGATGAAAATCTAAGGTCATTCTTACGAAATAGTAGTTATTTCAAAACACAATGCTTATGATAATTAGCTACTTCGCAAACTGAAATCCATGCAATCGATACATATTAACCAAATGCAAGACATTCTGTAAATCAGACCTTTTCTATAAACTTCTGAGAGTTCAGGCAAAACGCCATATAATACAGAAAGTCATATTTACGCTTATATTTAAAATTTAGCATGGAATGCTGTCGAAAGTTCTGTTCTTAAAATAGATGCTTTCAGGGAAATCCCCTATGAATAAAAATAGACGTATACGGTTTTGCATATTAACCTTCATCCTAATTATTTTTACAGAAATGTTCACCTACTACATTTTCAAAATCGATGCTATAATAAATTTGCCTACCAAAATGCAATCAGGTGTCAAACAGTTTGGATTCTGGTGAGACGCCGAGTTACTCGGCGTCTCATCTGGATCCAAACTGTTTGCATAGGTATTCACTCATCCGCCCATAGCAGGCTAAAGTTAAGCACAGTTGTTTCATAATTCCCAAGTGAGTTGGAAAGTCAAACAGACGGTTTCGCCAAACTACCGGCTCGTCAAACTGATATAACATATTAAACGAAAAGACGTTTCATAAAACTGGGTACAGTATAAATGTGCCGCATTGTTGTCCTCCTCTATTACGACCAGTAAAAGAAGGCTAATTGATCGTATACGAAAGGCAGGTAAAGGAGCTTTCAGTTTTACTTTCACATTGCATTAAGCAGGGATGTTTACTGTATTACCGTTGACATACTTCGTTCAACATATACGCTACCGCCTGATTTAAAAGTTCCAATCCACTTTTTTTACCGTATTTAAAAGTGCCAATACACGTTTTTAGGCAAACCGACCTTTTAGTGGGGCCGTTTCATTAAACGTGGCCGGTTTGACCAGCCAAAATAGAGCTGGGTCTATATAGCATAGGAAGTGTACTCTATATAGGTATAATTATTCTAAGTCGCGCATATAAGCGTTACTAGAGTTTAAATGGTTAAATAGCCTTTCCAACAGCTCAGGATTTAGGCACCATTATCATCATCATCATCATTATCATCATCATTTCAAATAAAAACAACAATAATAATAGCTTCATCATCTTCATCCAAATACCTATAACATGTTATCATAGGTATTTGCTTCAACATTTAAGATTTGAATGAAAAGGGTATAGATATAATCTCTAATAATATTATAAAAACATTAATATACGTATGAAAAAATCTGACAAATAAATACTGTTATAATTATCATTAATGAATAAATAATACTTATTAAAATACCAACACACTGGTGCCACAATTTATACCCGTTCAAAACTAATTATCGTTCTTATCACCTTATGGTTATAATTGGTGAGCATTATTACTAGTTTGACGAAACCACTACCAACTTTAAAACTTTGCTATCAATTTTAATACCACAGTTGATCATAAATTCCAGTTTGACGAACCAGTAGTGATGAAACCATCATAACCCACTGGCAGTAATCATAGGAAATAAAGAAGAACGGTTGTTTAATATATTAAAGTAGTGGCATTAATAGTGTAATTACTAGCACCGATCTTCGGGGTTGTTGGCTCTCTGTGATATGAATCTACTTACTGTAGGTGATTGCTACGGCTCTATCACCTGGGACTTTTGGATCGTTAAAGAAGGTTGAGGTTGCTAACTTTATATTGTTGTAGAAATAGATTCGGTTAATGATGATGCACACAAGTAGATTAAGGCGTTGATCTAGGCTAGATAATTACCGTTCTTTAGGTAATTACAGACTCTGCACAAACAAAAAACTACTTTCTATATGCTTTAAAGTGTATTCAACTTTTTATCTTCATATCAATATGAATACATATACACGCTTCAAAATATGAATTAATTCTTACGCGCAATAATTTATTCATAGTACTCTGAACGTGCTACATTTTCCGGCATTCATCTGATCAAAAGACATATTTGCAGTGCTGTTGTGGTTGTTTTGCATTTCATGTACCTTTTAATAGTGATTTCCTATAAAAGTTACTTTTCAATAATTATTTCTTCTACTCCACGTTCACTAATACATTTCAAACATTATAATCACCTAAAATATATTGAATGAGATAGTAGATCTGCCTTTTGTTTCAGTCATTTCCGTTGCACACCTATCTGCTAGTATAACAAGCAACCCTTCATAGATCTAGTTCCTTGTACTATAAACTCTCAAAACATTGATTTTAATATGTCAGATTTAATACCATTATTATTTTGTACATATATGTCAATATTTGAATGCCGCTGAATATCTTTTTTAAAGATATTTCTTGTTTCAAGTTGCCTTCGTTCGCTTCTGGAAATAATGCCGAGTGTTACATGACTTGAACCATAACCGAATGTAGGTAAAAATGCCACAGGTAAAAATGCCTTAGGTAAATATGCCATAGGTAAAAATGTCTTAGGTAAAAATGCCACAGGTAAAGTGGTAATAATGCCTTAGGTAAAAATGCCATAGGTAAAAATGCCACAGTTAAAAAAAACACAAAAAAACATATTTTTAAATTTATAAAAGGAAACTGTATTATTTGAAAAAATATGTTATAATATCATTTCATAATCAATTTTAGTATATAAAACCATTTAAATATGTTCAAAAGTAAAAATATTATTATTTTCTGGCATTTGACGGGTGGTGTCTGGGTCTACTCTGTTTAAAAATGCCACAGTTATAAAAAAAAATAAATTAATAACAAATATTTTTGAATTTATAAAAGGAAAACTATATTTTGAAAAAATATTGTTATAATAGTAGACCCAGTCTGATCAGGATCTGCTCTGTTTGTTACTGGATTTTGATAGATATTGAAATCTTACCTACCTGTTTCTTATGATTTTTCCGATAAATTATTTAAACAGACCCAGACACCTTCCCTCAAATGCCAGAGGTATATAAAAACATTATTTAATAACAAATATTTGGAAATTTTGTCCGAGTCCAAAATATAAAAAATAATTCTCATACAATTATTTACAAAAAATTAGACCAAGACACCACCAAAATTGATTATGAAATGATAGTACAACATATTTTTTCAAATTATACAGTTTTCTTTATATAAATTTAAAAATATTTGTTATTAAAAAAAAATTCAGAGGTATATAAAAACATTATTAGATAACAAATATTTGGAAATTTTGTCTGAGTCCAAATTAAAAAAAAAGATTTTTCATACAATTATTTAAAAAAATATATAATGAATGATAAATAATGAAATGATATTACAACATATTTTTTCAAATTATACAGTTTTCCTTTTATAAATTTAAAAATATTTGTTATTAATTGTTTTTCAGAGGTATATAAAACATTATTTAATAACAAATACATGTATTTGGAAATTTTGTCTGAGTCAAAAATAAAAAAAAGATTTTTCATACAATTATTTAAAAAATATATACCAAAATTGATAATGAAATTATATATTTTTTCCTTTTATAAATTAAAAAATATTTGTTATTATTTTTTTTTTTTAACTGTGGCATTTTTACCTATGGCATATTTACCTAAGGCATTATTACCTAAGGCATTTTTACCACTTTACCTATGGCATTTTTACTTAAGGCATTTTTACCTATGGCATATTTACCTAAGGCATTTTTACCTGTGGCATTTTTACCGCACACCACCATAACCAGATGCCATCTACATGGTATCTGACATTGATCCAATTTATTCATACCACATGTTGAACAATAACAAGATGCCATCTGCATGGTACCTGACCTTGATCCAAGTTATTCATACCACATGTTGAACCATAACCAGATGAATAACCACATGTTGAACCATAACCAGATTCCATCTACATGGTACCTGACCTTGATCCAAGTTATTCATACCACATGTTGAACCATAACCAGATGCCATCTACATGGTATTTGACCTTAATCCAAGTTATTCATACAACATATTTATGCACTCTTTTCAACTTGCTTATATCAAATGTGTGACCAGTTCATCATCTTTAGTTTGCTATCTTGTTACCTTGTCTACTTAAATTAAAATATGTTTACCACCTTCCCCACGATAACCATACCTAACCAATATACTGCAAAAGTTCAATAATTCTACTACCTCCTGCTGTTTAACCATTCTGTTGATTCATTTCCTTTCCCTGTTCAATATGCATGAAATAAATTATGACATCATGAAAGTGTTTTTGCTCAGTTTTTATAGTAGCGCATGTAGAAACTGTACAGTCAGATGTATTACAATTTCATAAGCAAACAGAGCAGACCCTGATCAGACGGCTCCTATAGGAGCCGTCTGATCTGGGTCTACTCTGTTGCAAGTGCATGAAAAAGTGTTTGTATGAAGGAAAGGGTTAAACCTGCATTAAGCTGTGAACTTCAGAAATTGTCTGGATTAGAAATCGGATCACTTGAATTTCTATTATCTCAAAGTAATTTGTATGGACCAGAGGTGTCATTGATAGGAACAATATCGCTATATCATCGATTCACGTCAGTTGATTCAATATTGATACAGGTTTCAAAATATCAATACAAATGGAGAACCAATAAACACCTTTCCAAGGGCTATATTTCTTACAGGTTGGTAACTTCTTTTATATTTGCAGTGAAATTCTTGATGAGACATGTCCTGCAGGTGCTGTCTCAATCTGGGTCTGCACTTTTTGCCATGAAAATTTGAGTGTTACTTCAACTTACTTGTTTACAGTTTGAAAAATAAAGTCAACCCTTACAATGCTGACTTTTCAAATGGACTATTCCAAAATTCAAACAGGTAAAACCTATGGTGAATATTTAGGGATTTTTCTAAAGAAAAGTGTTACATGACAAACAGTGCAGACCCTGATGAGAGGGCTCCTCTAGGAGCCCTCTCATCTGTGTCTGCACTGTTTGCAAATGACATTAGTGACTCGTGTCCCGCACTGTAAGGGTTAAATAACTTGGAAGTATTGCAGTATATTATAAGCCACAAAGGATATACAGTATTTTTCCATAATTTTATTGAAAGTTTTGATTTTTTACACTCATGTTCATGTATAGAAATTGATATATCGTCAATATTTTTCCATTGATATATCAATACAAAAATTTCCATCAATGACACTTCTAGTGTTGTCCCTTGAAGTTTGAGATATCGAAGTTCAACAGTATCTGTTGAATATTGTAGTTACAACTGTTTAACACTAAACACGGTTACACCCAATGTGTTTTCAAATGTATTTGTTTGTTTTGCAGTGTGCATATACAATGGCAGAGCGTATGAAGATGCCAAAACATTCCGACAGGTTTCTGACCCCTGTACCATCTGCACTTGTAAGGTAAGTAGTGTATGCAAACACAAATTATCTCCCTTGAACAACAGAGACTCTCTGATGTTTTTGTTTTTCTCTGATGTTTAAGAAATGAATTTTGTGCATACAAGTAGTTTTAAATATTATAGTACAGAATGCATGAAAGTTATAGCATAAAAAAAGAAAGACTCAAAGTATTTTAAGCTGTTTTAAGCTAATTGAGTTGTCTGATCAGAGTCTGCTCTGTTTGCTGATAGAAGCTTATAGAATTGATTTAACAGTTTCCACCATGGTAAAACAACCCCTTTTCCATGTTCCCTTATATTTGCCATGAATATTAATGAGGTGATCAAAAACCTGAATAAATGGTAAACAGGGAAGGGGTTAAAAGGGAGACAATAGCTAACTTTATAATAAGCAGCTGAAAAGGGGAAGTGCTATGTAAATTTTGTTTTATTTTCTTATACCATGACGAATGGCTGAAATGTCAGAAAACCTTCCATAGTTTAACCCTTACAATGCTGAATTTTTAAATGGACTATTTCAAAATTCAAACAGGTCGAGATTATGATGAATATTTAGGGATGTTTCTAAAGAAAAGTGTAAAATGACAAACAGTGCAGACCTTGATGAGAGGGCTCCTCTAGGAGCCCTCTCATCTGGGTCTACATTGTTTGCAAAGGAGATTAGTGACTCGTATCACACACTGAGGGTTAATTTTTCTGCGACAATTTCAAGTACCCAGTCTAAATATCAGACATACTTTTAAGCAAACAGTTATGACCCAGATCCAACTGTTCCTGATGGGCATGCACTAGTTTCAACTCTCTGGCTCATCTTAACCCTTTACTCCATAGATACGCCTTTCTACGCCTCTGTTAAAGTCACTTTTTGAAACCATTATGATAAATAGAGCATTATTTTGCTCCTAAGGAGCAAATGCTCTATTTATCACAATGGTTTCAGAACTACAAAATTCTTAATTTTTTCTTTTCTCTAATTAATGCATGCTCTTTTTAGTAGATTTATTCAAAGAAGTTGGATCTAAATTGTTTTTGAAAATACATGTAAATGATTGAAAATTGAATTAAAATTCAGCTTGTAGGGGACTATGGCATTGCTTTCAGTGCTCCCATTACTTGTTTATTATTGCATATGAACACAAGGAAATTTTGGCCATGGCAGAAACTGTAGAATCTGTACATGTATACATATCTATCTGTACATGTACACATATCTATCTATACATGTATACATATCTATCTGTACATGTATACATATCTATCTATACATATCTATCTGTACATGTATACATATCTATCTGTACATGTATCCATATCTATCTATACATGTATACATATCTATCTGTACATGTATACATATCTATCTGTACATGTACACATATCTATCTATACATGTATACATATCTATCTGTACATGTATACATAGCTATCTGTACGTATATACATATCTATCTATACATGTATACATATCTATCTGTACGTGTATACATATCTATCTGTACATGTATACATATCTATCTGTACGTGTATACATATCTATCTGTACGTGTATACATATCTATCTGTACGTGTATACATATCTATCTGTACGTGTATACATATCTATCTGTACATGTATACATATCTATCTGTACGTGTATACATATCTATCTGTACATGTTAACATATCTATCTGTACGTGTATACATATCTATCTGTACGTGTATACATATCTATCTGTACGTGTATACATATCTATCTGTACATATATACATATCTATCTGTACGTGTATACATATCTATCTGTACATGTATACATATCTATCTGTACATGTATACATATCTATCTGTACATGTATACATATCTATCTATACATGTGTACATATCTATCTGTACATGTATACATATCTATCTATACGTGTATACATATCTATCTATACATGTATACATATCTATCTGTACGTGTATACATATCTATCTGTACATGTATACATATCTATCTATACATGTATACATATCTATCTATACATGTACACACATCTATCTATACGTGTATACATATCTATCTGTACATGTATACATATCTATCTATACATGTATACATATCTATCTATACATGTATACACATCTATCTATACGTGTATACATATCTATCTGTACATGTATACATATCTGTACATGTATACATATCTATCTGTACATCTATACATATCTATCTATACATGTATACATATCTATCTGTACGTGTATACATATCTATCTATACATGTATACATATCTATCTATACATGTATACATATCTATCTATACATGTATTGTTCCATAAGCAAACATAGCACACCCTGATCAGATTAATTCTACAGGAGTCATCTGATCTGGGTCTATTATGTTTGCAAAGGCATAGAAAGGCAAATTTATGGAATAAAGGGTAAATGCAAAATGAAAGCAATGCAGAAAGCTCTTTCAGCTTTCTGCAGAACTTTCATTCTGCATTAACCCCTTTACTCCATGACTTTACTCCATGACCATGTGAAATAATGACATCATCAATATTAGATTATTTTTTATAAAACCATGTGTACATGAGAAATTTTGATCATGGCAGAAACTGTAGAATTAGACCTATATAATTCCATAAGCAAACAGAGCAAACAGGTTTGTAAATTTGTTAAAAGGCATATACATGTACATGTATATGGAGTTAAAGGATTAAGCTACCACCTGTCTTAAAATACAGAATGAAACTTCTTTTGAGTAGCTATTCTAGTGGATTTATTGTATGATAGGTTTGCAGTAATATATTGTCTCCCCAACAGCTCATTCCTTTTCTCTTCAGGCTGGTCGGGCTGTATGTGAGCGGGAGCAGTGTGTTTCACAATGTGCTGATCCGGTACCCGGCCAATGTTGTCCTATCTGTGATCAGTGCATGTACCAGGGAATTCTCTATGAAAATGGTGAAACCTTCTCTACAGACACATGTGCACAGTGTGTCTGCCAGGTACTTGTATATCTTGATCTGTTTTTTGTTTGTTTTTGTTCTTTTCCCTGTCTGCGGCGTATTCATGCTCAAGTTTCACCCATCAGCCACAATCACCTCCGCTGGCTCACCGCTATGCGTTGTACTCGTTCCTTGCCTCCTGGTTACTCATGATTTTCGCCTCTACAGTTTTCTCTCTGAGTTGACCCTCCTAGTCATGCCTCCCCAAGTGCTTTCACACTCATGTTCGGATAGACTGCCTCTTCATATACTGGTGGAATCTAGTCATTACTTATCGCACATACACAGCTCTTTTCCAATTGGGCTATGCTCTTTTGGACTCACTATGACAAGCCATGTCACAAGTCAATGTGGGCTATTGACTACTTTTGGGCACTTCAAGCTTCACAGACAGTTTTTCTCAGACTCCGTGTGGGTGGGAGACACAGAAAAGCATCTCTGAAATTTCCTGTGTGGACCGGGATTTGAACCCCGGACCTTTAGATGGCTCCTTGAGTTATTTACATCCAAATTGTATAGGCAAAATCAAATTTGCTAATAACGAGCAAAGAGAATAACTAAATCTGTTTTACTGCTTTGTATTTCAGGATGGGTCTGTGACCTGTAGGAGACAGAGCTGCCCAACCCTCACCTGTCTACAACAGATCACTCTGCCCGGGCAGTGCTGTCCCATCTGTCAAGGTATTGAGACAGTAAAACCTGCCTGTAGCAATGACTCAAACAAAATTGAATTTTGTCAGTCTTTAACCCTTTCCTGTTCAATATTCATGTAAGAAATAATGACATCATGAATAGTTCTTAACTGCATGCTTATAATGGAACATAAACACTGAAATTGTAGAAGAAATCTATAATATTCCGTAAACAAACAGAGCAGATCCTGATCAGATGACTGCTATAGGAGCCGTTTGATCTGGGTCATCTCTATTTGCAAATGCGTGAAAACATGGTTATATGAGGGAAAGGGTTAACCCATTACTTGATGAATACAATGTATTAATTCAAGAATTTACCCATAATATGTATTTATTAATTTAAGTACATGTATACAGTATTTAAAGGAAATGTATTGTCATGGGCCTCATGGCAAAGAGTAGGAAAATCATCTGCAGCATGTAAGCAACCAAAGTAGATCCTGATCAGGAGCTGTCTGATCTTGGTCTGCCCTGTTTGCAAAGATGTTGATAGGTGTGATTGCATGTACAGTGTTGCAGTAATTTATTATCTAGTACATAGTGTTACGGTGAGTGATATGGGTAGTTCTTTGTCTGCCGTCCATTTTCGTCAGTCATGCATCATACATTCTCAACAATTCTGCAGTGTGAGAAATTGCAGAATGCAAATATTGTCATTTGCTACATTTCTAAAGGTACATATTTACACATTTTGGCCTATAGTGCCTATGATAATTTATTCCTTTGCTTCATGAATAATCAAGTTGAAAGTAATGGCACTATGATTTTTATAATGGTGCATGAACGTGGGAAATGTTGGCCATAGCAGAAAATGTAGAATCAGATCTATATGATTCCATGTGCAAACAGAGCAGACCCTAATGCAGGAGTTATCTGATCTGGATCAGAGCAAAGGCATTAAAGTACTTTTTTTATGGAGTTGTGATATGCACTTTGTCACAAGTCATATCATAGTCACACAGTTCTAGTTTTGCTTCTTTCTCCACTGTTTTCCAGGTTGTATGGTGAATGGTCAACTACAGAGAGATGGCTCTGAGTGGCAACAGCCAGGGAACCCATGTGTCACATGTACATGTAACGGGGGTGTGGTTACCTGCATGCCGAGGAGATGTCTAGTTCCTTGTGCTAGTCCGGTAGTGATACCCGGCCAGTGTTGCCCAGCTTGTCCAAGTAAGATTGACTTTGCTGGCTAGTGTGATTAACCCTTTCCCTGTTCTATGTTTATTACAAATATAAATACCTACTGAATATTCATGGACATAATAGTTATAACAAAATATGGAAGATGGGCCATTGTAGTCATTTTAGAAAGCAAAGAAACAGATCTTTCAAATTCCACTAGCAAACAGAGTAGACCCTGATCAGACGGCTCCTAGAGGAGCCGTCTGATCAGGGTCTACTCTGTTTGCAAATGCGTGAAAACACGTTTATATGAGGGAAAGGGTTAAGAGATGACCCATTCCTCCATGAATATTTATGTGAGAAATAATGACATCATGAATATTAATTGGATTAATTTGTTATAGCAACACATGGACACAGGAAATGTTGGCCATGGCAGAAAATATAGAATCATATCTATATTATATCATAAGCAAACAGAGCAGACCCTGATCAGACGGCTCCTATAGGAGCCGTCTGAGCTGGGTCTAATCTGTTTGCAAGGGCATAGAAAGACGTATTTATGGTGTAAAGAATTAGGCATATAGATGGGTCTTTTAATCCATAAATAGACCTTTCTATGCCTTTGCAAACAGGAGAGACCCGGATCAGATGGCTTCTGTAGGAGCCATCTGATAAGGGTCTGCTTTGTTGGCTTATGATAGAATATAGATATAATTTTACAATTTCAGCCATGGCCAAAACATTCATGTGTCGATGACTGTGCTATTATAAAAATTAATTTAACTAATATTCATGATGTCATTTTTAATATTTCTTACATGAATGCTAATGGAGTAAATGGTTTACCATCTACCTGATACACACTCCTTTTAACCCTTCTCTTGCTGAATTTTAAAACACATTTCTCCTTCTTTACCCATGCCCTGTTGTATAATTACATATATCTTCACTGTGTACAAGTATTTCGCTGCGCAATCGCTGCTGTGGAGTGCATTGGTTGCACAATCAACTTGTAAATAGTGCAGACCCTGATGAGACAGCTCCTGCAGGATTATCTTGTAGGTATATTGACGCGAATAGCAAGCGAAGGGTTAACACCTCCTCAACAATTTATATAATTTTTTGAGTGGCTAAAAATCTCAACAATAAGACCTTTTTTTTTTGATTGGCTAAAATATTCAACAATGAGACTTTGTTTTTGAGTGGCTAATATATTCAACAACGATACTTTTTTTGAGTGGCTAAAATATTTTTCAACAATCAGACTTTTTTTGAGTGGCTAAAAGATTTCAACAATGAGACTTTGAGTGGCTACAAAAGATTTCAACAATGAGACTCTTTTTTTTTTGAGTGGCTAAAACATTGTAGCTAAAATATTCAACAATGAGATTTTTTTTGAGTGGCTAAAAGATTCAACAGGGTTTACTGTATATATATTTGTATTTTCCTAACTTGTTTCAGCATGTCGTTTCAATAAGACAGAGTACGGTGATGGCGAGTCTTTCAGCCCTAGTGGAGATCCATGTGATGTTTGTGTCTGTCAGGTGGGCTTTGTTGATGTTCTTCAATCTAGATATCAGGATCTGTCCTGGTTGTTCATATTCAAATATGTTCAACTTTTCCTTGTGTACATATGGCAATACAAATATGTTCAACATTTCCTTGTGTCCATATGGCAATACAAATATGTTCAACATTTCCTTGTGTCCATATGGCAAATATTTTGCTAATTAATATTCATCAAATCATTAATTTTGACATGGATATTCATTAACCCTTTACTCCTTAAATACACCTTTCAACACCTTTGCAAACAGAGTAGACTCAGATCAACTGCTAATCAAATTTATACATATCTGATTCTACAATTTCTGTCAAGATAGAAACATACCTGGTCATTGTGTGATTATAAAACTTCAGTTACGGTAATTAGTATTCGTGATGTGATTATTTGGTATATGAACATTCATTAACCCCTTTTCATAGGCTATTTTTAGATCCAACCTCTTTAAATAAATCCACCGAAAAGGAGCATTAGCTAGAAAAAAGTAAAATTTTAGAATTTTGTAATTTGAAACCGTTGTGATAAATAGAGCATTTGCTATAGTAGCAATGCTTTATTTTTCACAATGGTTTCAAGAAGTGACTATTACAGAGGCATAGAAAGGCGTATTTATAAAGGAAAGGGTTAAGTAAAGGGTAAACAAGGTTAACCCCTTAATCTTTACCCCGCTGAGCAAATTATTTTTAAACCATTTTCACCCACTACATTTTCAAAATTCAAGCTATTATAATGCAATCATGGTGTGAAACAATTTAGATCCTGATAAGAGGCTGACTTACTAAGTGTAATCACTCATCTGCTTGCTAGAGGCTGACTTACTTAGCGTAATCACTCATCTGCTTGCTAGAGGCTGACTTACTCAGCGTAATCACTCATCTGATGGCTAGAGGCTGACTTACTTAGCGTAATCACTCATCTGCTTGCTAGAGGCTAACTTACTCGGCGTAATCACTCATCTGATGGCTACAGGCTAACTTAGCGTAATCACTCATCTGATGGCTACAGGCTAACTTAGCGTAATCACTCATCTGATGGCTACAGGCTAACTTAGCGTAATCACTCATCTGATGGCTACAGGCTAACTTAGCGTAATCACTCATCTGATGGCTACAGGCTGACTTACTCAGCGTAATCACTTGAGGCTGACTTACTTAGCGTTATCACTCATCTGATGGCTAGAGGCTGACTTACTCAGCGTAATCACTCATCTGATGGCTAGAGACCGACTTACTCAGCATAATCACTCTTCTGCTTACTACATGTACAGTAAAATCTCTCTAAACCGGACATTAAAATTAGTATAAATATCAGTCTTGGAGTTAGGTGGCAGCTTAATGCATGGTGAAAGTCATGCAGAAACTCTTCTTTCTGCGTGACTTTCTCCCTGCATTAAGTAGCCACGGGCCTAAAAGTATCTAAATCATTCTCTATATGAATTCCGGTTTAGAGGGGGTTTACTGTATTTCAAACCATTCTCAGGCTGGTCAGTTGCATTGTCGCCACAACACCTGCCCCGGGATCAAGATGTGTCCCTTGGACCAGCAGCAGGAACCTCAGCCAGGCACCTGCTGTCCCACATGTGCTGGAGGTGAGTGTAACAGCTTTATCTAAACTCTTTACTTCATAGATATGCCTTTTAACGATTTAAAAAAGAATAGACCAAGATCAGACGTCTCCTGTAGGAGCCTTCCACTCTGGGTCTGCACTGATTGCTTATGGAATAATATAGATCTGATTCTACAGTTTCTGCCATGGCTAAAATTTCATACGCTTATGAACCAATAGTAAAAATAATTTAATCATTATTTCATGAAGGCTAAAATATAACATTACAACCAAATTTATATAAACTTTTATTACAGATGAGACCACCATTTAGTGGTACTCACTGTTTACAAATGTACAGTACATAAAAACATGTTTGTGGCGATTAAGGTCCAGACTGCGGCGGAAAACCCAGAGAATGCTTTATCGATTCCTAAAGGAACTGGACTGCGGCTCACCGATGCTATAATACCATTCCATTCTCCTCACCCTTCCCTGCCTCCCCGGAAGTTGTCCTCGCGTGGAGGTGGCCCAGCGTTTGAATTTAACCACTGTGACCGGGTGTTAATTATTAAAATTCTCATAGAATCATTTGACTGCCTCCATGGAAGATCCTCTCATGGAGTTGGACCAGCGTTAGAATTTAACCACCGGACCAGGTCACATTCATGGATCGGCCAGCAGCCAGTTCCCTTTATCTGCTCTTCAAGCTTCCAAATTCATTCCTCCCCTTTAGCTAGAAAAATATGGATATTTCACTCTTAAACATTGCTTTGGAATCATCTATATGAATTGTATTAGTTATAAAATTTAAGTTTTATGCCATTCTCCGGAATTTTCCGCCGCAACTGAACAGTACTAGGGTTAATTCCCTTAGTGTCCTATTATGCACGACCAACCAATGGTTGTTGGTAATGACTAGCACTGTCACAATCACCATCCTTACACCATGAGTAAATGTCTTTTAACACCTGATAGGCTCACTGCATGCTGAAACTGTAGTTAACATGACATACATCCCCTGAAAAATAAAACAACAGGAAGCAGAACAAATCAATGATTAACAGTCTGTCGGCACATTGGATCAAACTGTATGTGAGCCGGAAAAATTAGAAACATAAAATTTAGAAAATGACTGTAATTCCTGAAATCACAAGGTAAAAGCTCACCAGTTTCAACCAAATTCCAACAGCATACATTTATCTTATACCCGGTTCTGAGAAACAAACAAATGTAGCCAACATGAAACGATACAGTACTAAAATTGAAGGATGGTAAACCAACTAACATGGAATAAAATAGTACCAAAAATGGGGCGGGAGGGCGGGGAAATTTTGACTAGATCTAAATGGAGGACGGCGCCTTCGAAATTTTCTAAACCGGAAGTGAGAGGATAAAACTTTTACCGGACCTAGGGCCGCATTAAGAATGCGGCACAACTGTCACAGAGAGGTTGGATTAAGTACGAACCATCCCAAATATTTCTGGCTTAGAAATAAATTGGTCTATTTAAATCAATAGACTGTATTATTTCATGAAGGCTAAAATATAACATTACAACCAAATTTATATAAACTTTTATTACAGATGAGACCACCATTTAGTGGTACTCACTGTTTACAAATGTACAGTACATAAAAACATGTTTGTGGCGGTTAAGGTCCAGACTGCGGCGGAAAACCCAGAGAATGCTTTATCGATTCCTAAAGGAACTGGACTGCGGCTCACCGATGCTATAATACCATTCCATTCTCCTCACCCTTCCCTGCCTCCCCGGAAGTTGTCCTCGCGTGGAGGTGGCCCAGCGTTCGAATTTAACCACTGTGACCGGGTGTTAATTATTAAAATTCTCATAGCATCATTTGACTGCCTCCATGGAAGATCCTCTCATGGAGTTGGACCAGCGTTAGAATTTAACCACCGGACCAGGTCACATTCATGGATCGGCCAGCAGCCAGTTCCCTTTATCTGCTCTTCAAGCTTCCAAATTCATTCCTCCCCTTTAGCTAGAAAAATATGGATATTTCACTCTTAAACATTGCTTTGGAATCATCTATATGAATTGTATTAGTTATAAAATTTAAGTTTTATGCCATTCTCCGGAATTTTCCGCCACACGAACCAAACCGTTCGCCCCAAAATTCCGGTCCCTAATACAACTCTTCGAGAACGTCCCGGCATGCCATGATGAACAGATCATAACCCACATCAGACAAATGAATGCCATCCCTGTAATAGAAACCAGGTGTATCAGACCGTATTTCCTCGTGGGCAACGAACCGCCCCCCGACATACAGAGACAATCTCCTCAAAAAACGATTCAACAGTTTGCGCTTCCGTTCAATTTTTTGGACCGGAATAGGAGACCTAGACCAATCCCGCCTTGGTAACATAGAGGAAATACATATCATAGTATTAGGGAACAGCTCTCGAATTGCCAATATTATCTACTCGAAAGATGTGTCTCAAAACACTGCACTTCACCATGGCAATGTCATTTGAGCCCAAATGAATTAGCAAAACTCTCGGGGCTGAATTATGCATGGCCATATATTGGATATCCGGTCTCAGTTGGCGCCATGACATACCCCGACGACCACACCACTTAATCTGCTCCACCCCTCTGACGCCCAAGTTGCTGGAAATCCCCCGAATTTCTGCTCGCTGTTCTGCCCAGTGTATGTACGAGTCTCCAACTAGCCAGACATCTGCAATTACTTAGATAGGTGTCAGACTAGACTCTATAGGTAATTACAAATAACATTCTATTGGTTATTAAAATAACTAAGTGATTAACGAATATATTGCTTAAAAGCATTAGACGACCATCTGCCCAGCCTCTGAATTTTCTCATGAGAAACCCCCTGTCTAGCGAGCCATATGGCTGCACCAATTCGAAAAGAGTGTGACCTATAGTGGGATCCATCTAAGCGAAGTTTTCTAATGACCCTATTTAATACTGCACCAAACTGGTATCTATTCAAAGGGGAGCCATCACTATGGCAAAACAGGTATCCATGAGACGAGCCGGCAGGCCGAATGCTTAAATAATTCTGCATAGCAACCACTGGACAAACGACTGTGCCAGTTGCAACTATGTGAACCAAGGTTGGGGGTCCAGATTGATTTGTTTTAGATTGGCGCAAATAAACTGTGAATTCTTTGTTGAACACAGAATGTCTTATATCAGCTAGAAAAAGGGGTCGGTCAGCCATATTTGGGCTTGAAAATACCAATTCCCCGACTCGGAAGAGGCCAAAAAATGTCAGTGTGTAAGCTGCTCGAAACAAACATGCTTCATAAGGTGTGTCACAGGTATTATCCAATTGGGAAAAAATTTTGCCTAAAAGTTCGTAAGTAATTGGAAGTCTGTTATCATTTGTAAAGTTCGACCTCTTGTAACCTTCCAACAATTTTGATACTACAGTTGCAAAAGAGCAATCAGACATACCCAATAGCTTATGTTGGAACCTGATAGACGAGATGTAGGTAGCTGCAGTGCGGTAAGCATAACCCTTATGAAATAAATATGATATGAAAGTTTCCCAATGTGACAATGGTACAGGCCAGCTGCGGTCAAACTCATAGGATTCCCTGAATTTAGCAAAAAGGTCCAGACCCTGCCTATAAACTGCTCTGGTGTTTGGGGCAAGACCAGCCTTCAAAAGCTGTCTGGCTCCAAGTTGAAGATATTCCAGAGATGGTCTGGCATTGGATCCATCTGTTTCTGGGCATCTGGAGCCAGCTCTCGAAAACGTGACATCTGAAAGCGAGACAGACTATCAGCGATTTCATTATGAATACCAGGGATGTGTTTAGCCTTCAACACAAGATTTAACTGCAGACATTTCAGTGTCAGAGCTCGGACTAGAACCATCAAATCTGATGATTTCGAAGACTGCCTATTTATAACCTGAACCACTGACATGAAATCACAATGAAAAAGCACTTTCTTGTTCCTGAGCCTGTCCCCCCCCCCCCCCCCAAATGTAGAGTGAAACTAATATTGGGAAATACTCCAAAAGAGTAATATCATCAGTGCGACCCTGAGCAAACCACTCATCAGGCCAAGCCGCACATGACCAATGTCCTTGAAAATATGCACCAAAGCCCCTATCTCTTGCCGCCGCACTGTCGGTGAACAAACACATGTCAGCGTTTGATGACCAAGAGCTGTCGTTAAAGATGGAAACGCCGTTAAAACCCTTGAAAAAACACAGCCACATTCTTAAATCTTGACGCATGCCTGGCTTTAGCCTGATGTGATAATGGGCAGTAGTTACCCCACATGTCGCGTCTATGAGGCGACGGCAAAAAAGTCTTCCTGGGACCACGGCCCGACACATGAAGTTTAGAGAACCTAGAAGTGATTGAAGCTCTCTCAAGGTAACACTGTGTTTATGTTGCAAAATGTTTTCTATTTGTGAGATAATTTCTTTATCTTATCTAAAGGGATCCGAACTTGCATCAATACTGTATCTAGTTCTAAGCCCAGAAAAACAAGCACAGTTGCAGGGCCCTCATTTTTTTCTGTAGCAATAGGAATACCAAAGTTGTCACAATGTGAGTTGAAAGAGGTAAGTAAAATCTGGCAATGAGTGGTGCCTCTACTACCCCCAAATAAAAAATCGTCAAGATAATGCTCAAGTTCACCAACGGTACAACTACTCCTGACCACCCACTCCAAAATTGTAGCAAACATCTCAAAAATAGCACAGGAAATGCTGCAGCCAAAAGGCAAAGACTTGTCAAAGTAATAATTATCACCCCATTTGAAGCCTAATAAACTGAAACCTTCCCAGGCTACTGGTATCAATTGAAAAGCGGATTTAATGTCTGATTTTGCAAGCAACGCCCCTCTACCTAATCTTTGCACCATTCGGACTGCAGCATCAAACTGTGTATATTGTACTGAACATAAATCTGGATCAATGTGATCAGCCCCCCGACTTGACAGAATCCCCCTTAGGGTATGACAAATGGTGAATCAGCCTAAATTGGCCCGGGTCCTTCTTCGGAACAATACCCAAAGGAGATACTTTAAAATGTTGAAAAGGGGGCCCTCAACTCGACCGGCATCAACTTCCTTTTCAATTTTTTCTTGAACGACTGTGGGATTTTCTCTCACAGATTTCAAATTGTTAGCCTCTAATGAGTTTACTGAGCCTTCATAGTGCAAAGAAAAACCATATTCAAAGCCATGTTTTATTTTGTTTGCGGCAACTCTGTTTGGGTACAAATATGGAATCGGTGCATTAAGCTTGACAGGGGTCTCGGCTAACTTACATCTGCCTGTGGTTTTGTTTTGTTTGGAATGGCATACCACGTCCAGGTCTGGACTGGCGACGAAAATTAGGGCCAAAATTTAGTCATAATTGCCAAAAATCTACCGAAAAGGAGCATTAACTAGGGACAAGGAAAATTTTAGAATGTTGTAGTTTGAAATCATTGTGATAAATAGAGCATTTGCTCCTATAGGAGCAAATGTTCTATTTATCACAATGATTCAACAGGTGATTTTTACAGAGGTGTAGAAAGGCGTATTTATGGAGGAAAGGGTTAACCTTTTCCTTCATATAAACGCTTTTTCAAGCATTTGCCAATAGAGTTGACCCAGATCAGACGGCTCATTTAGGAGTCATCTGATCAGGGTCTGCTCTGTCTACTAATGGAACTTGGATGTTCTGTTTCTTTACTTTCTAAAATGGCTATAATAATCCATTTTCCATATTTTATTATAGCCTTTTTACTCATGAATAGTCAGTAGGTATTGAAATTTGGAATAAACATAGAACAGGGAAATAGGCTGGGTCCTAGTCATGATTACCGTAGCATCCCACAGGAGCCATCTAATCTGATTGAACTCTGTTTGCAAAGGCATAAACAGGAATATTTATGGAGTAAAGGATTAAGAAGCCCTTAACACTATGAAGTACAGAGTTAAATACATGTACTCCTTATTTTAGAGAAATTTCCTATCTATTGTTTGTATTTCAGTTTCTACAGGATGCACCAGGGAGAGGTTTGGTGAAGTCAGTCATCCTCATCCAGCTGAGCCCTGTCTGTACTGTGTATGCCAGGTATAACTTGTCCTTATTGTATGCTCCTGTATAATAGAAATACAGTAAAACCTCACTAATGTGACCACCCAAAAGTGGTATAATTCTGGGTGCTAGATGCAGGTGGTAGCTTAATGCAGGACAAAAGTAATGTAGACAGCTCCTCTAGGAGCTTTCTGCATTACTTTTGTCCTGCATTAAGCAACCACCTGCTTATAAAGACACCCATGTTTATTCATTAAGTGGTCACATTAGAGGGGTTCTACTGTACATGTATATGCAATCAAAGAGCCATTACATTAACCCTTTACTCCATGAAATAATCATATCACCATGCATATTATTTGGCTGATTTTTCATAACCCATTCCCTCATACTGATGGCTTTTGATGACTCTGTAGAAGTCACTTTGTGAAACCATTGTGATAAATAGAGCATTTGCTCCTATAGGAGCAAATGCTCTATTTATCACAATGGTTTCAAACTACAAAAATCTAAAAGTTTCCTTTTCTCTAGTTAATGCTCCTTTTCAGTAGATTTATTCAAAGAGGTTGGATCTAAAAATAGCCTATGAGGTAATGGGATAATTACATAATTTTATGAGCAAATGAAGATTTGTTCACAGCCAACATTGTAGAGTGACTAGAGTCAAACCTGAAATATTTTATAAGAATACAGAACAGACCCATGATTAGCCAGCTCATACAGGAGTCATCTGGTCTAGGTCAATTCTGTTTGCAAAAGCATTAAAAGGCATATCTATGGAGGAAAGAATTGAATGTTACTTTTTCATCAACATCCTTTGGACCATTGCCTCCACACTGGCTAGGTACAAGGGTATCGCTGCTTCTATAAGTGATCAGAAAAAATCTGGAATTAAACTTTTATACTCTGCACCTGAAGAAGAAAAACATTTTGCTTGAGTCCTGAAATAATTTGTGAAACTCTAATTCTGATAAATCAGATACTTAAGAATGATCTCGGATACAAATTCAAAAGTTTTATAACATTGAGACTTGGTCACAAATTCAGCATACTGGTACATCTATTCTCAAGCTTGAGATTCAAGAATAGTCTCAATCATATTTGCAAAATGTCTTCAGAATCATCATGATCTTAATCCATTCCCTCATATTGGTGCCTTTTGATGTCTCTATAAAAGACACATTTTGAAACCAGTGTCTTTGCTCTTATGTTTAGTTAATCTTACAAACATTGACTTTTAGATAGCTTAGCAACTGTTTTGTTTTGTTGCAGTCAACTTTTCAGTGGGAATGTCAGGAGGAAGTTTGTCCAGCAGTATCCTGCCCCAATCCAGTGGCGCCACCTGGGGCATGTTGTGCAGAATGTGTCTGTAAGTTGGTTTTGTCGTTGTCACGTTGTCATTAGAGATACTTGCCTATTGACTACCGTATAGGAGCCATCTCATCTAGATCTACTCTGTTTACAAAGATGTGAAAAGTGTTCATGTAAGGGAAAGGACTGAAGTCCACGCTGGATGGATTAGAACCAGTTCCACTTCCTCGTACTATGCCTGGTATTTTGATACAGATTGTTTGCTTGTATCATTGGTGTTACAAACCATGTATGACATATAAACATGTTTCTGTCTCTTACATGCAATTATATACAATGTATTCATGACTGATGTCTTTCTGATTTCCTGCAGATATGTCCTACAGTCTTTCTTTGAATATGCTGATTGTCTAGTAGTGTGTTCTACCTGCTGGCATGCCTCTTGAACAATTGCAATCTATTGTGTAGCCGCTCAGCTGAACAGTTTATTGGTACTTGGTACCTTGGCATCAGTAATTCTCTTCTGTTAATGTCAAAATGAATTACTAAGTATGTGAAAATGAAGAATGTTCTCATTTATTGAAGCAGAAAAAAAGTATGCCACTACATGTATTGGAAAATTATGAACATTATATTGCTTTGCTATGCATTATGTAACAAATGCTCCCATATCTGAGAGAAGACATTTACATACCCTTGTCCATCAATCTATCAGTCCACACATTCACTCATCAGTTCATCCACCCACCACTTATTTTGTATTGAGCATAACTCCAAAAATAAAATTGACATAGAGCAATGAACGTTGTAGCATGTTTAATAAATGTGTGATCATGTACACTAAGGATATGGTCAAGATATGCACTCAGTAAATCTAGAGTTACAGTCCTTGTTATAGGCCATGCTGTAGCTACACAGTCATATATATGTAAGTAGAGCATCCTTATCCTACAAACTCATTGTGATTGTTCTTATTATGCTGTTAGAGAATTATGGATAATATTCCAGATAGAAATAATGTGGATATTGATGGTTGTCTAGTGACTCAATGTGGATATTGATGGTTGTCTAGTGACTCAGTGTGGATATTGATGGTTGTCTAGTGACTCAGTGTGGATATTGATGGTTGTCTAGTGACTCAGTGTGGATATTGATGGTTGTCATATTGATGGTTGTCTAGTGACTCAGTGTGGATATTGATGGTTGTCTAGTGACTCAGTGTGGATATTGATGGTTGTCTAGTGACTCAGTGTGGATATTGATGGTTGTCTAGTGACTCAGTGTGGATATTGATGGTTGTCTAGTGACTCAGTGTGGATATTGATGGTTGTCTAGTGACTCAGTGTGGATATTGATGGTTGTCTAGTGACAAGTTGTCAACTGATTTACAATCTGATTAGACCCTTCTCTGTTCCGTATTTATTCCAAATTTCAATACCTAATGAATAGTCATGGACAAAATAGTCATAATTTAATGTTGAAAGTGGAATATTGTAGGCATTTTAGAAAGTAAAGAAACAGATCTTTCAAATTGCATAAGCAAATAGAGCAGACCCTGACCAGACTGCTCCTATAGGATCCGCATGATCTGGGTCTACTCTGTTTGCAAATGTGTGAATACATGTTATATGAAGGAAAGGATTAAGAAAGGGAAGAACATTGTTGTAAAGGCATTATTGAAGCAGATGATGAATGCTTCAGAAGGACTTGTTGTAAAGGCATTATTGAAGCAGATGATGAATGCTTCAGAAGGACTTGTTGTAAAGGCATTAATGAAGCAGATGATGAATGCTTCAGAAGGACATTGCTGTAAAGGCATTATTGAAGCAGATGATGAATGCTGCAGAAGGTATTTTCTAAGTGTGCTAAGAGTAACACAATGTATTCCTCTCTTCCCAGCATGTTTCGACATAGCTACCAACAGGGAGTATGGGGATGGAGCGGTGTGGAGCCACACCAACAACTGTAATACCTGCAGATGTAAGGTAAGGCATTCAGTCTCTCTTGTTAGATACAGTAGAACACGTCTTTACCCTTTCCATGTTGAATATTCATTTGAGAAATATATGTAATGACATCATGAATATTTATTAGCTTTTATAATGGCATATGAATACAGCACATATTTGGTACTGGTAGAAACTGAAGAGTCAGATCTATTGTTGATTTCATAAGTATACAGAGCAGACCCTGATCAGATGGCTCCTACATGAGCCATTTATCTGCGTCTACTATGTTTGGAAAGGTGTGAAAAGCGTTCATATGAAGGAAAGGGTTGAATCAAAAGATTCTGGAGTTTCTACCAGTACCAAAATATTCATGGGTACATATGCCATATAAAAATTCAGCTAATGAATATTCATAATGTCAATAATTCTTACATGAATATTTAACAGGGAGAGGGGTAAATGATGTCAACACTTTGAAGAACGTATAAAATGTTTGAGTGATATATGAATATACACATGTAGATCTAGTATACATGTATATTGCTTTGAGAATTCAATAACTTCTGTGTTTTGTTGTTTTCAGGCTGGGTCTATTGAGTGTGCTGTGACTGTATGTGGGGCTATAACATGCACTCTGGGGGAGACACTGGTTACCCCACCAGGTCAGTGCTGCCCTGTGTGTGACAGAAGCGGGGGCAGTGGTTGTCTGGTGGATGGCACATTGAAACAGGTATGGGCGGGCACACACAAATATGCTCAGTTGATTCCTTTTAAATGTATATTGGACACTATCGAGGACAGATGAATTTTCCAGTTTACAGGGTTTTCCATGTTACAGAGAATTTACAGAAATAAATATAGGGACATACTGTTGACTCAGATCTGCAACATTCAGAAGTCATCTGATCAAGTTCTGCACTGTTTGTATGCCCTGTTCCTAAGATATAGGGCATACATTAGAAGCTGTTCTAAGCAGCCATCAAAAAGAGGCCTAATTATTGGTCTACCTGGCCACTTAGGACAGGTTCTACTATTCAAATTTCATTAGCAAACAGCAGCAGACATTGATCAGACAGCTCCTATAGGAGCCATCTGATCTGGGTCTACCCTGTTCGCAGATGTGTTAAAAAGCGTTTATATGAAGGAAAGGGTTTATACCAATTCTTAGTCTACTCTGTAAGCAAAAACTGTTAGCTTGTGACAGCACTAACTTTTCATTGCTCTTTGCACACTTTTCTAACAGGAAGGAGAGGAGTGGAGACCAGATGAATGCCGCACTTGTCAGTGTACGATGGGTGAGGTGTCATGCACATCGCAGGCTTGTATGACCTTCAGCTGTGGCCCTACTGACAGCCTTACAGTGCTGCCTGGAACCTGCTGCCCTGTATGTCTGCCAAGTAAGTTCTGATAATACAAAGGTGTAGATTCTTTAGTCCATAACCCTGCCTTCTGGTGCCTTTGCAAACAGTAAACCCAGACCAGACAGCCCCAGAAGGAGCTGTTTAATTAAGGTATGCTGTTTGTTGTTTATATCTTACAGATCAGAATTTCTTCTACAGTGCAATAAATTTCAAAATTTCATACTTTTAGTACAAGAATTAAACTTACTGGTATTCAAAATGGGTGGAAGCTGGCATGAATATTTACGGAGTAAAGGGTTAACCCTTTACTCCATAAATACACCTTTCTATCCTTTGCAAGTAGAGTAGACCCAGATCAGACAGCTCGTGTAGGAACCATCTGATCAAGGTCTGCTCTGTTGCTTAAGATATAATATACATGTAGATATGTTCTGCCATCTGCAGATGAAAAATTACTTCGTGTGCAAAAGTTAAATTATATTCAATAGTTTTAATAAAACAACTGCACAACATGTCAATCTTTATAAAAAAAAAAAAGGCTAATAATAAAACAATCACAAAGTGTTGCGTCATTTATGAAGCATGCGTTAAGTGTGACATTCTTTATAAATCTCTCTGATAGAGTGACATTTGTTGTAATGGGGCAAAGCAATGAATTTACATTTACTTGCAACTACAGCTAAATTAATCCTTTACTCCATGATTATTCATTATTCATGTAAGAAATAATGACATCATGAATATTATTTTGATTAACTTTTAAATAGCAAAAGGACAGAGGAATGTTTGTCCAGCAGAAACTGTTGAATCATATCTATATAATATCATGAGTAAACAGAGCAGACCCTGATCAGACAGCACCTATAGGAGCCATCTGATCTTGGTCTTGTCTGTTTGCAAAGGCATTAAAAGGCATATTTATGAAGTAATGGGTTACGTCAGAATTGATATTTTATGCTGTCACATCTTGTGATATCAAACTATCACAGCAGACCCTTCCTGTTCTATTCTTACAGAGCCGGCTACATGTATAGTTTATGGAGACCCTCATTACCGGACATTTGATGGACAGGACTTCCACTTCATGGGCACATGCAAATATGACATGGCTCGGGACTGTGACAATAGGGACTTCAGGTAAGAAAAAATACCAGAAATATCATTATACCCCCACAAACTTGTTTGAGTCACCCTGTCAGGCCACATTTGAACATACAGTATAACGGCTTTATTTCGACTCTCGTTTTTCCGAGATACCCGCTTATTCCGAGGGAATGTTGAGGTCCCGGCTCAAATTCTATCAAATCTCATTGAAAATACCTGCATTAATCCGAATAGCGATAATCCGAAAATTCGAGCATGTGTGCTGGTCCCGCGGATCATTCTGGTTCCCTTTATTGATTGTTTAATTCGAGCACGGTGTTTTCCCACCTCCGAGGTAATTATTCACACCTTCTCGATGAGTTGTCGTGACCTTTTGAAAGATCCGTCTATAGGGTGAATAACACATTCATTGAATGCAGACTTTACTTTGGTGTAAATAATGATGAGAATTTGATAGACTGAAGTCTTAATAAACAAAGAGTCACACTCATAATTTGGATACGTTCGCAAACCTGTAGTGATTTTTCGGTACCGCTGAATGTGTGCCATATAACGTCTTTCTGCTTTAAATTTTGTAATAGTGCAGTGCTTTTCGTGTAGTGCTTTGACATTCGCAATATTTTTGCTACTTTTAGACAGTCTCGTTCATGTAGTCTCTTGCTACGAGAGATGATCGAGAATAACTATGTCAGACGAAAAAAGCCAAGTGTTCCGTTTATTAATTAATTTGGTCACTCGCCCCGATTTTCCTTACTACGAAACAGCACAGGAACGAAACGAAAATGTTTGTTTGTGCACCCAACTCAGCACCAACAACTAAATTAATGTCGACAAATGGAAAAATATGCAAAATAAACAACATAACGCTATACGCTACGACTGTTCTAGGGATATGTCTAAATGGTTTGAAACAAGTTTTGAGTTTATTGTGAAGGGTCCGTTGAACGGACCTATACAAATTATACTGAAACTTCGGTCGCCGATGTGAATGGTGTTTTCTGTTATCACTTATATAAGGAAAGAATAGATGAATCATATATGCATTGAAGTTTATGATAATGTTAAAACAGTTTACTGTGAAGAAATACGCTTCCTCTCGTCGTCAAACAATGCTCTTGGAAATGACATAAAATGCTCTCGGTTCTTTTGAGCATCGCGATAATCCGAGGTTTTTGCCGATTCCCGATGGTGCTCGAAATATCGCCAATATACTGTAAGTAGTTCACTAGTTGGTGTTGCAAACTCCTCCTTCAGCTTTAAAGTTATTGAATTATGTCTCCTCCAAGACATATTGATTTTGCAAGAGTTGTCTGTCCGTCCGTCCGCACTCATCAATGGGTAGTTGCGTGACTTTTTCTGACTAGTCGTGCAAGTAAAATAATTAACTTGGCAATCTCTTGTGACATTAACCTGGCCATTTCTTGTGACATTAACCTGGCCATTTGTGGGACATAGGGTTAGGGTTAGCTTCCAGATCATTCTAATCCAAAGTTAGAGCCAAAAATATGTTTTACAAAAAAAGATCAAAGGTTCATTTGTGAGTATGTGCGTCCATCTGTCCATAGCACTTCCTTGTCTGGACGATAACTCCTATATGCCTGATGCCAGTTGGTTGAAACTTCATATATGGAAAGAGCATAATGAGAGTAAGTGTCATGCACAAGGTCCATAACTCTGGCTTTAATAGTATTGGAGGTATTGCCCCTTTTACATTTTTTCATACTTACTTGTCCGGAGGATAACTCCTATATGGCTAGTGTCATGTGATTGAAACTTCATAAGTGTCATGCACAAGATCCATGACTCTGGCTTCAATAATATTGCCCCTTGTACAATTTTATTCACACTTTCTTGTCTGGACTATAACTCCTATATGGCTCATACCATTAGATTGAAACTTCATACATGGAAAGATTATGATGAGAGGAAGTGTCATGTACAGGGATCATAACTGGTTTCAATACATTTGGAGTTATTGCCCTTTGTTAAAAAGAATTTGTCCAATCAATAACTCCTGTGCTACTGATGCTATTGGAATGACATTTCGTTTATGGAAAGAGCATAATGAGAGGAAGTGTCATGCACAATTTCCATAACTCTGGCTTCAATAATATTGGAGTTATTGCCCCTTGTACATTTTTTACACTTTCTTAGCTGGATGATTACTCCTATATAGCTCATGCCATTGGACTGGAAATTCCTACATGGAAAGAACATAATGTGAGGAAGTGTCATGTACAAGGACTAGGACTCTGGCTTCAGTACTTTTGGAGTTATAGCCCTTTGTTACATTGTTTTGGCTGTTCAATATCTCCTATTCTTCTGATGCTATTGGAATGACATTTCATTTATGGAAAGAGCATGATGAAAGGAAGTGTCATGCACAAGGGTCATAACCATTGTATTTTTGGAGTTATTCCCTGTTATCATGTTTTTTTCTTAACAATTGTGGTTTGGAAAGCACATGATGAGGGGAGTATCATTCATCAAGTCTATGGTATCAACATTTTTGAGTTATTTCCTTTTACATATTGTTTTTGTTAGAGTTGTTTGTCTGTCTGTCTGTCACACATCTTGTCCGGTCGAGTTTTTATGTACAGAAATGTGTCGCAGTGTGTATGTGTGGGTGCGAGGGAGTGGGGAGACAACTGTTTTTGTGACAAAAACCTCTAGTTTATATTTGGTATACATAATAACCATGTATGGTAGATGCGCAAGACACAATTTTAATGTGTTTACCACTGGGCATTGCAGAATTATCTCATTGCCACAGGCTTGGTGCTATCATCATTGCCACAGGCTTGGTGCTATCATCATTGCCACAGGCTTGGTGCTATCATCATTGATCACTTCTCTGTCGTCTTTCCATCTGTCATGTGTGTGTCTGTATGTGACACTGTTATTATGCTTTTTCATCACTTCTGTCAGCAGGTGATAGATGTTCCTCTTATTATGCCTGGATCTCTGTTTACAATTCTTGCCTGTTGATGAAATAGGATAAAAGTCTTGAACACTGTATCTACAGATTCAGAACTTTGAATTTTCCTTAAGAGTCTTGTAGTTCTTCTTACCATTATAGGAATTTGTGCTCATTTGGGTCCAGCCACTATTAGTGGAGTTATTGTCCCTTTTAAACAATTGGAGATGTGTGATCAGGGCCTGCTTTGTTTGCTTATGAAATGATATAGATCCAAATCAACAGTTTCTGCCATTTTCAAAAATTCCCTTGTTTATAGTGCCTTTATATAAAAATTTAGATATTTGATATATATATTGTCATCATTTCTTATGAATATTCATGAGGTAAAGGGTTAATTAGACCTTATTTATCGCTCTTACTTTAGAATTGAGGTACAGCATGATGACCGTGGTATAGAAGGTGTGTCATGGGCACAGAATTTCACCATTACTGTGAGTGGTCTACGTATTGATGTGCTACAGAACCACGACATTCTGGTGAGTTGCCCCTACATCTGTTAGTTTTAACTCTTTGCAGGCTAAGTAATTTTTCTTCTGTACCAATTGTCGTCTGCTTCAATTTTTCTCATTTCTTTGCATAAGTATGGTCACAATGTCAAACAGTTTGGATCCTGATGGGATGCCGCATTATGCGCCATTCTCGTCTGGATCCAAATTTGATTTGCTGACAAAATATTTGCATTATTAGCTGCTCTGTTTTTCGAAAAGCCTATTAACCATTCGCTTGCTATTCACGTCAATATACCTACCTGTAAATAGTGAAGACCCTGATGAGACAGCTCCCGCAGGAGCTCTCTCATCAGGGTCTGCACTATTTACAAGTTGATTGTGCAACCAGTGCACTCCACAGCAGTGATTGCACAGCGAAATACTTGTACACAGTGAAGAGATATGTAAATATACAACAGGGCATGGGTAAAGAAGGAGAACTGTTTTTTAAAATTCAGCAAGAGAAGGGTTAACACAGACTTGGTGCTATCATCATTGTCACAGGCTAGGTGCTATCATCATTGCCACAGGCTTTGTCCTATCATCATTGCCACAGGCTTGGTGCTATCATCATTGCCACAGGCTTGGTGCTATCATCATTGCCACAGGCTTGGTGCTATCATCATTGTCACAGGCTTGGTGCTATCATCATTTTCACAGGCTTGGTGCTATCATCATTGTCATATGCTTGGTGCTATCATCATTGCCACAGGATTGGTGCTATCATCATTGCCACAGGCTTGGTGCTATCATCACTGTCATATGCTTGGTGCTATCATCATTGTCACAGGCTTGGTGCTATCATCATTGTCACAGGCTTGGTGCTATCATCATTGCCACAGGCTTGGTACTATCAGCATTGTCACAGGCTTGGTGCTATCATCATTGTCACAGGCTTGGTGCTATCATCGTTGCCACAGGCTTGGTACTATCAGCATTGTCATAAGCGTTGTCATTTGGACAACAGTACAGGCATCAGTATCAATATTCATACAGCTGCCCATCATCAGTACAAACATCAGTATTAGTAAAAGCATCAGTATCAGTACAGGCATTAGTGTCAGTACAAGCATCAGTATCAATATTCATACAGCTGTCCATCATCAGTACAAGTATCAGTACAGGCATCGGTATCAATATGCATAAATTTGTCCATCATCAGTACAGGCATCAGTATCAATATTCATACAGTTGTCCATCATCAGTACAGGCATCAGTATCAGTACAGGCATCAGTATCAGTAGAGGCATTAGTATCACTACAGGCATCAGTATCAGTCCAAGCATCAGTATCAGTACAGGTATCAGTACAGGCATTAGTATCTCTACAGGAATCAGTATCAGTACAGGCATCAGTATCATTAGAGGCATCAGTATCATTAGAGGCATTAGTATCACTACAGGAATCAGTATCAGTACAAGCATCAGTATCAATACAGGCATCAGTATCAGTACAGGCATCAGTATCAGTACAGGCATCAGTATCAGTACAGGCATCAGTATCAGTACAGGCATCAGTATCAGTACAGGCATCAGTATCATTAGAGGCATTAGTATCACTACAGGCATCAGTATCAGTACAGGCATCAGTATCAATACAGGCATCAGTATCAGTACAGGCATCAGTATCAGTACAGGCATCAGTATCAATATTCATAGTTATCCATCATCAAAAGGGTTGCCATCTGATAAGGGCTCATTACTCTTACATGCATTTTTAAAGATTTATGATCCATCAAAACAGTGATTTGCATGCAGTGCTCTTAAATACATGTTCATACCACATGTAGTTGTACTTTCCTTCCTTGAAATGTCTAGAAAAGTGGTTGCTATCCCACTATTTATTTATTAACTAGCCACTATTTTTTCGTTTTGTTTCATCAGTTACTTATTTATATGCAAAAAATTGCTTTTGTATCACAGGTGAACAACCGTTTAGTTAGACTGCCATTCACTCTGGGCCCAGACCTGTCTATAGAGAGATTAGATAAAAATGTGTTGGTCAACACCAAACTTGGTGTGAAGGTAAGGTTCAATAGTCTAGTAAGATCTCCAGTCTTAGCCATAACATTCTACTACAAGACTGCAATCAAACAATGCATTCTCACACTCATTCTCAATGCATTCTCACACTCAGAATTCAAGTATGGTTTGGCCATGACAGTAACTGTAGAATCATATCTACAGTCTAATTGCGATACTACGAATCGGGACGGGGTCGGGCCGATTTTTCGTAGTTTGGCATTTTCGTATTAATGCATCTTTAGGATACGAACTAATTTCCACTAACCTTTTCTCGGTTTCGTAGTGAATGCATACACATACCATACATCGATATTGTATTGGTCATTATATGTAATAATATTGTCGCAATTTACTGTTGCGTAATAAAGATATTCTTGTACATGTTTGTGTTATATTTAATATATTTTATGTCTCGTTTGACAATCTACTCACATTCCCGCTTACTACAGTGTACATTAATGATTTTGTATCACGCGCCTCACGCAAGAGGTGGTCAAATCATAATGTGTAATGTCATATGCCAGTGCATAACGGGTTATGTAAAAAACACGAACCGCGCAATGCCAGCTCATCATAACTCTAGATAGGAGGGAGTAAACGAGTCATTTCCAAAGATTCTGTTCGTTCTTTTTCATCAAACCATATTCTGTGACGAACGTGAAGTGACAACCTAGAATTTGGTGACAGCATAAGGATTTTAGTATTTAAATGCTCCCTTTAACTAGAGACATGAAGTCGAACTTTCTAGCAATCCATAAGGGTTATGTATAAAACAAGAAACGAATCAATACATTCATATTTTTATTCAGGAATAAAAAAAAAATGCATAGAAAACTGTGATATCGTTTATATGCGTATAGAAGCAGTGTAGACACAGGTTTGATGACCAGTGTAACGGTTGCAAGTTTTATATGCTATGAGACATTGACTCAGTATGCCTGTATGCTAATCATTTATAACACGATGTGTGTGAAAACGTAATTATGCATAATTGCACAATACAAACTTTAATAATTTGCGACATTTGATATGTAGTTAGTCTAATCATGTCACAAACAAACACGGGTGCTGATCATAATACGCTACTGTACGTGTTAAAGCGTATCGGACAGGCCAGATGTGTCAACAATGGATAATTATGCTGAATGTCCAGAGCTACGAATGTCTCTCAGAAGTGTGAAAACATCGCACAGGTGAGATTCGTAAAAATGCATCTTTTTGCTACTGTTTTTGTGTTTAAGGGACTGCGAAAACCTCTCGCAATAACGTGTTTTTCGTAATTAAGCATTTTCGTACTTTTGCATCTTTTTGCAATTGAATCAAGAACAAAATCGGCCGGGACCTGGGGTGTTATTCGTAGCAAACCGGTATTTCGTTCGAACGTGATCCGTAGTATCGTGATTAGACTGTATATTATTTTGTAGATAAATAGAGCAGACCCTGATCAGACGACTCCTATAGGTGCCATCTGATCTGGGTCTACTCTGTTTGCAAAGGCGTAGAAAAGCATATTTAGGAAGTAAAGGGTTTGTTTTTTTTACAGGAGGAGTTAAAGTTAAATATGATGAATATTGATTGGTTTTTGACAATAAAGAAATTAAAACCAATTATATTTTTTGGGAATTAAATTCTGGGTCTAGGCTGTTTGCAAAGGCATCTGTATAAGGTCAAAGGTTAAAGAAAAGTGTTCTTTTACTCCAGTTTGTGTGGGACGGCAGAAGCTATGGTGAGGTCACGGTTCCTGGCAGCTATAAGAGGAAAATGTGTGGTCTATGCGGTAACTTTAACGGGTTTCCCCAAGACGACCTGAGGACCAGTAGCGGACAGATTACAAACTCAGCAGCGATGTTTGGTAACAGTTGGAAGGTAACAATGTAATACCTTTAAGCCGGAATTCTAGAAGAGAAGAATTTAGATACTTTTAGCCAGGTGGTTGCTTAACCCATTCCCTCATATTGACGACTTTTGATAACTCTGTAAAAGTCACTTTGTGAAACCATTGCAATAAATAGAGCATTTGCATAGAGCTCCTATGGGAGTTTTTTGTATTGGTTTTGACCTGCATTAAGCTACCACTTGCCTTACTGACCAGTAATTAGACCTCAGAGAAGCATACATACAATCTACCCATACATAGGTACAGTATAACACAGAGAAGCATACATACAATCTACCCATACATAGGTACAGTATACTGATTATACTGTACCTATGTATGGGTAGATTGTATGTATGCTTCTCTGTGTTATACTGTACCTATGTATGGGTAGATTGTATGACTGTATGCTTCTCTGTGTCATACTGTACCTATGTATGGGTAGATTGTATGTATGCTTCTCTGTGTTATACTGTACCTATGTATGGGTAGATTGTATGTATGCTGCTGTGTGTTATACTGTTCCTATGTATGGGTAGATTGTATGTATGCTTCTCTGTGTTATACTGTACCTATGTATGGGTAGATTGTATGTATGCTTCTCTGTGTTATACTGTACCTATGTATGGGTAGATTGTATGTATGCTTCTCTGTGTTATACTGTACCTATGTATGGGTAGATTGTATGACTGTATGCTTCTCTGTGTTATACTGTACCTATGTATGGGTAGATTGTATGTATGCTTCTCTGTGTTATACTGTACCTATGTATGGGTAGATTGTATGTATGCTTCTCTGTGTCATACTGTACCTATGTATGGGTAGATTGTATGTATGATTCTCTGTGTTATACTGTACCTATGTATGGGTAGATTGTATGTATGCTTCTGTGTGTTATACTGTACCTATGTATGGGTAGATTGTATGTATGCTTCTGTGTTATACTGTACCTATGTATGGGTAGATTGTATGTATGCATCTGTGTGTTATACTCTACCTATGTATGGGTAGATTGTATGTATGCATCTCTGTGTCATACTGTACCTATGTATGGGTAGATTGTATGACTGTATGCTTCTGTGTGTTATACTGTACCTATGTATGGGTAGATTGTATGTATGCTTCTCTGTGTTATACTGTACCTATGTATGGGTAGATTGTATGACTGTATGCTTCTGTGTGTTTGTAGTCTGTAGATCAGCTGCCAGGAAGCTGTAGTGATGCCACTGACACATCACCTTGCCTAAGTGCCGGCTACAGGGTGAGACAAAGGGCATCCTCCACCTGTGAGGTGATCAGGGTAAGTCTTCAAGACTGTTACAACTCACAATCTAGATGGCCTAATTTAGTGAAAATTTGGTTAATTTTAGTCATTTTTCCCGTTTTACTTTAATTTCATTAATAGTAATTAAACTGAAGCTTTCTTAAAACATGTTGAGAACCACTTTATTAAATATTCATGTTAACCGTTTTCCTCATATAAATGCTTTTTCACAACTTTGCAAACAGAGAAGACCCAGATCAGATGGCTCCTGTAGGAGCTCCTGTAAGAACCATTTGATCAGGGTCTGCACTGTTTTTACTCCTGGACTGATAACAGATGTGACTCTACAGTTTCTACCAATACCAAAAAGTCCTGTTCATATACCGCTACAAAAATTCAGCTCATAAATATTCATGATGTCATTATTTCTTATATGAATATTGAACAGGGAGAGGTTTAAGATATTAGCAATGTCTTTAACTCTTAACCTGCTGAATATTAAAAATAGCTCCTCCCTTTCTGAATATTAATTAAACAAAAATTTATCACAGACAAAAATGATTTTTATAATAAACAGTACAGACCATGATTAACCCTTTCCTCCATAAATATGCCTTTCTGTGCCTCTGTAAAAGTCACCTGTTGAAACCATTGTGATAAATAGAGCATTTGCTCCTATAGGAGCAAATGCTCTATTTATCACAATGGTTTCAAACTACATGTACAAAATTCTAAAAAAAATCCTTTTCTCTAGTTAATGCTCCTTTTCGGTAGATGTAAAAATAGCCTATGAGGGAATGGGTTAAATGGCTTCATCAGGAGCTCTTTGATCTGGCTCTACACTGTTTGCAAAGGACTTATATACCCTCTGTATTAGATAATTACGATGAAACAAAGTGTGTCTGTTATCAGTTTATCATTTCATTTCAGGGCCCCAAATTTTCAGCCTGTCACAGGGTCATCTCTATGAACCCCTACTTTGACTCGTGTGTCTATGACTTGTGTGCCTGCACTAATGTGTCAGCATGTCTGTGTGATGTTCTGGCCACCTATGCTAAGGACTGTGCCAAGGCAGGAGTGACTCTTCAGTGGAGGTCCGGTGACTTGTGCCGTAAGTTGAATGGCTGAGTTTGTGTGATGAACATGTCTCAAATGTTTGACTCCAAGCGTGTTACTTAACCCTTTACTTCATATATATAGACACTTTTTACACCTTTGCAAACAGTAGACCCAGATCAGATGGCTCTAGTAGGAGTCATCTGATCAGAGTCTGCTCTGTTTGCTGGTTGAATTAGAGTTGATTCTACAGTTTTTGCGATGATAAAAAGTCACTTGAATGTATTTCATAATGCCATTATAAGAAAAAATCAGCTAATTAATATTCATAATGTCATTTAAAAGTGTTAATGATTAATGAGAAAGGATGATATTTTTGTTGCATAGAAACAAAAAAAAGTATGTTATAAGAGGCATGTTTTTAGAGCAATGAAGTTAGCTTGTATTAAAGAGGCATTATTGCATGGGTAGTTTTTAAAGTAAATAGTGGTCAATAGTTAATAAGGAGATGGATAGTTTAACAGCAAATCTAAAACCCAAATATATATTGTTAATTCAAATACCATGCTATTTAGTTTATTCAGTAGAAAAAAAATATTCCACATGTGACATTGTATAATGATATTGAAATATTTCTTTGACAACAGCCATTGCATGTGACGAAGACAAAGGGTTCCTGTTTAATGAATGTGGTCCAGCCTGCGATAGAACATGTGACAATCGACATACTCCTCTTGGAGAGGTGACAGAGAACTGCTACAAACCGTGTGTACCAGGATGTCGATGTACCGCAGACAAGGTTGTGCACCAGGGCAGGTGTATAAACCCTATAGAATGTCCGGACAGCAACAAGAGATAATAATAGAATAGTCAATAACATTTAGTTCAGTTAAATGGCTGATACTTGATATTATTTAAGATAGATGTGAACTTTATCTGCTAGTACTATAGTAGTGATATTTTGATGACCCATGCAAATAATCTAGATTAAGATGAGACATCAAGTAATGTTTCATCGGAATCCATGTTGTTAGATATAAACTCAGAGTTGTAGTGTTTTATTCAAAGCAAACATTTTGTATGTTGAGAGTTACTGTTTCAACCATTTCCCTGTTTAATATTCTTGTAAGAAAAAAAGACTTCATTAATATTAATAATTGCATGTGAACACGAAACATTTTTGCTCAGTCAGAAACTGTAGAATCAAATCTATATTATACCATAGCCAAACAGAGTAGACCCAGATCAGACAGCTCCTATAGGAGCCATCTGATCTGGGTCTACTCTGTTTGCAAATGCAGTAAAAGGCATTTATGTGTATATGAAAGGGTTGACCCGTTCCTTCATATTGATGCTTTGTGATGTCTCTTTGTAAAAGTCAAATTTTTAAGCCATTTGCTGCTATGGAGCTAATGCTCTGTTTATCACAGTGGTTTCAAAACTACACAGTTTCTAGTAAATGCTCCATTTTAGTAGATTTATTTAAATCTTTCCATCATATAAACACATTTTCTTGCATTTGCAAACAGAGTAGACCCAGATCAGACTGCTCCTATAGGAGCACTCTGATCAGGGTCTGCTTTCTTTGTTTACGAAATGATATAGATCTGATTCTATAGTTTCTACCAATAAATCCTGTGTATATATGCAGATACAAAAATAATTCCAATTAATATTCATGATGTCATCATGTCCTCCATGAATATTTAATAGGGTTAAAGAGGTTGGGTCTAAAAGATATGAGGGAATGGGTTAACTATGTAGTTGATGAATATTCATGTAAGGAATACTGACTGATATTTTAACTATTTATTTGTAACACATGACTAGTTGACCATGACTGACACTAGAATTTAATCTACATGTATACAATTCCATAAGCAAACAGCAAACCTAGACCAGACGGTTCATACAGGAGCCATCAGATCAGGGTCTACTCTGTTTGCAAAGACATCAAAAGGTGTCTATATCAGGTAGAGGGTTAAACTATGCGGTCTATTCAAACCAAAAAACGTGAATCAGCACAAGGCGTTCATTTGTCCAGTTACTTGATAAATATTCATGCAAGACTTAACTCAAAAGTACAAAGGATTAGAACAAACAATTGGGCGTTGTGGTGGTGACTATATTTATTTGATGAATTGTAATCAAAGATTTACCCCTTACTTGGTAATCACTCCTATTTATGCCTTCGCAAATAGAATAGACCCTAACCAGACAGGTCCTGTAGAAATTATCTGATAAGGGACTGTTCTGTTTGTGTGTGTCACAGATCTGATGGTCTGTTGCTGTATGAATAGATTATCTTATTTGGCATTTTTGATACAAGAATTAATGAGTTTTGCCTGAACATTCATCAAACAAAGTGTTAACGCTTTCCTTTATATGGACATCTTTTGGCACCATTGCAAACAGAGTTGACTCAGATCAAACAGTTCCTGTAAGAGCTGTCTGATCAGGGTCTGCTCAGTTTGCTTATGGAATAACATTGATCAGATTCTGATGTTTCTGCACAACCAAATAAATCATTGTAAATGTGTTACATTTTATAATAAAAAATTAAGTCCATGACTATATATACATTAATAAATTCTTAAATTAATATTCCTTGGGTAACTACCTTCCTTATCAACTTCAAGTTCCAAAGAATCATTTCACGCCCTCCACCAGCAGAGCTACAGATAAAGGTGCGTACCCTAATATTAAATCTTCATTTCTCCACAAAACCCTATACAGTGACCACTCTTGAGAATTGTCTCTTGGAGATGATTCTCAAGAGTGGTCACACTATAGGGTTTGATGGAGACATAAAGGAACTATTCCTGAAAATGTTTAAATTTACGCATCTTATCTGAACCTCTGCACCACCAGGGTGTCAATATTTGTGTGTGTAATTCATGTCTCAGATGAATCTAAAAGCTTGTTAAAGGTTATCAGATATTCACCTTATTGAAAGTACCGGTAGTTAGTTTTACATTTTTAAACCTTTTCTCCATAAACATTCTTCATATGATATCATTAACTAGAATAATTTCTAAAATGCCATATGATGACAGATATTGTTTGTCATGGCTGAACTGTAAAATCAAATCAAATCTATCTTTTTCCATAGCAAACAGATCAGTCCCTTAGCTGATAGCTCCTACAGGAGTCATCTGATCTGGATCTACTCTGTTTGCAAAGGCTTCAAAAGGCGTATTTATGGAGTAAAGGGTTTACTAAGCTCTCAGTGTATTGATAGAATTTATATGTTTGTACATACATGAACTTGATTTTGTTTATGAACTGGTTACAATTCTTATGCAATCACTGCCATTTATTCATATATGTGCCTTTATCCTATACAAATATCTTGATAATAATGTATGTGGAAACAGTTATTTATGTTCACTCAACTTGCATGTTTATGAAGAAAGTAACATGTTTAACCCTTTACCCCATGAATATTCATGTAAGAAATAATTGCATCATGAATATTAATTATTTATAATGGCACATGGCCACAGGAATTTTTGGCCATGACAGAAACTGCAGAATCACATGTATATTATTTCATAATCAAACACAGCAGACCATCATCTGACGGCTCCTACAGGAGTCATCTGTTCTGGGTTTTCTCTGTTTGCAACAGCATGAAAAGGTTCTTTTGTACGAGAGAAAGGGCTCAAGATTTGATGATCATATTAATTTTGAGATCCACTTAAATCATTGCTCCATAGATATGCCTTTTTAATGCTGTTGCAAACACAGTAGACTCAGATCAGATGACTTATCTAATCAGGTTCTCCTCTGTTTGCTTATGAAAGACCTGATTCACGATTTCCCGTCTTCACATGCAATTGTTAAAATTCATCTAATTAAAAGTCAGTATACTGTATTATCTCTAATAAACGCACCCAGGTTGTGTGTGTGGGGGGGGACCTCTTCTGCATTCTTGTACATAGGTGGTTGTTCAATGCAGATTGAAAACAGTACAGAAAGCTCCTAGGGGAACTGTCTGCATTGCTTTCAGTCTACATGAAGCTACCACTTGTATATTGAAAAATGTATATTTTTCAATTTATTGGGTATTATATAGGGTTTTAGTTGTTTTTATTGAGCATCAGTTTCCCCCAGAATTAAGGGGGATTCTGTTAAAATGTGGGCGTTTATTAGGGAGAATATAGTATACATGTATGTGTTAAGGAATACGGTACATCTAATAATAATAGCTATTAGCTTACAGTCTTTTCAGTTCAATAGAATATAAAATACATAATTTACAAAAGATGTAATACAATACTTTCATATCCGTTGATATTGTATTTTCTACTTAATGTTACAGTAATAAATTACTTGTTGTGGAAACTGTTTTCTCACTGTTTAATCTTTCCTTACACATACATGACCTTGCCCTTTGTTTGGACTTCACTTGATATTCACAGCTTTTTACTCCTTTTACATTGTAAACTCAGATCAGACAGCTCCTATAGGATTTGTCTGATGAGGTCTGCTCCATTTGCTTCTGGAATAATATAGACCTGATTCTACAGTTGCTGCCATGGCCAAAAATTCCTGTCAAGACACTTAATATCTCATTATAAAAACTTGGCTCATAATTGTTCATAGTCAATATTGCTTACGTGAATTTTCACTAAGTTTTGATATATTTGATTTTTTTTGCAAACTCTTGGGATTCATGTGAGACATTCCCATGTGTATGCAGTTCCTGATCAGGATCTATACTGTCATTCAGTCATCAGTTCCTGAATGAATGCAGGTATCACCTGCCTGCTAAGTGTTACATTAACCAATTCCCTCATAGGCTATTTTTAACCCTGTCCCTGTTAACCCTTTAGGTCATGAATATTCATGTAAGAAATAATGATGTCATGAACATTAATTAGATTAATTTAATATTATAGCACATGGACACAGGAATTTTTGGCCATGGCAGAAGCTCTAGAATCATATCTAAATCATATTGTAAACAAGCAGAGCAGACCCTGATCAGATGGTTCCTATTGGAGTTGTCTGATCTGGGTCTGTTCTCTTTGCAAAGGCGTATTCATGGAGTATATAGGTTTGAATATTTATGTAAACAATAACATGAATATGTATTAGCTAAATATTTAACCAGGTTTTCAACGAAAAACCTGGTTATTAGATTGGTGTATGGCGGTGGGAGGGCCTGTGGGCGGGCGGGTGATGTCAAACAGGTGGTTTCCTGTCGATAACTTTAGTTTGGATTGACCGATTTAGACCAAACTTGGTATGTAGGTAGCTTACATGAAGACCTAGCTTTGATTTGTATTTGGAGGTTCTCTGGTCATAGTCACTGTTTCCACAAATAGCAAAACGGTTTACGGTAAATAACTTAAGTTTGGATAGACCAATTTTGACCAATCTTTGTATTTAGCAAGCTTACATGAAGACCCAGCTTGGTATTGTATTTCAGGGTTCTGGCTCAAGGTCACTGTTACTAAAAATAGAAAAACGGTTTCCGGTCAATAACTTCAGTTGGAATTGACAGATTTTGACCAAACTTTGTATTTAGCAAGCTTTTATAAAGACCTAGCTTGGGATTGTATTTGTGTGTTCTTGGGTGAAAGTCAAAGACACTGTTACTAAAAATAGAAATACTGTTCCCGTTCAATAACTTAAGTTTGGATACACCGATTTTGACCAAACTTTGTATTTATCAAGTTTATATGAAGACCTAGTTTGGGATTGTATTTTGGGATTCTCAAGTCAAGGTCACTGTTACTAAAAAAGAAAAATGGTTTCCGCTGAATAAATCTGCCATATGTACCCGGTATGTATATGGCAAATCTTGTGTGTCAAACACCAGTGAGAGGATTTACTTCACAGTTTCAAAGATAAACATAGGTGATGTGAAGTATTTACAGAAGGGAAGTTTTGCTCTGATCATTTTTACACAGTTATGGGACTTTGAAATTTTCTATGGATGAACAGACAAGAACAAGGCTATATGTCTCCCTTCTTGTGGAAGGCATAATCGTATAATAAATCAAAAGTAATTGTATATCTGCTGTGAAAAGTGCACCAAAACGTCTTTAGACTGTCTGTAGGTATACTTACAATAAACGTGTAAACCAGTGTAATTGACTACAGATTTGAACCATTACCTGATAGAGATCCCTTTTTTGATGCCTTGCAAAGAGAGTAGATCCTGATCAGACGACTCATGTAGGAGCAGACCAGGATCTGCTGTTTGCTTATGAAATGATGCATATCTGATTATAGTTCCTGCCGTGGTCAAAACTTCCCTTGTTGATGACGCCATTATAAACAAGAGGACCATGGTGGCCCAATATCGCTCACCTGTACATAAGAGGACCATGGTGGTCCAATATCGCTTATCTGTACATAAGAGGACCATGATGGCCCAATATTGCTCATCTGTACACAAGAGGACCATGGTGGCCCAATATCGCTCACCTGTACACGAGAGGACCATGGTGGCCCAATATCGCTTATCTGTACACAAGAGGACCATGGTGGCCCAATATTGCTTATCTGTACACAAGAGGACCATGGTGGCCCAATATTGCTTATCTGTACACAAGAGGACCATGGTGGCCCAATATCGCTCACCTGTACACAAGAGGACCATGGTAGTCCTATATCGTTCACCTGTAAATGCAGGACTAGATAGAGATAAACTAGTCACTACCATCTCCGGAAAATGAGGATAAGAGGGCCATAGTAGTTTTAATATTTTCAATTGAAGATTACTCAGTTTGTTCAAAATGCATGGTAGTCGTTATAATTAATTCTCAATAAGGTCATAAGGGGACTATACCTACCAAATGACGTTCAAATTGGACCACCAGTTTTGGAGAAGAAGAATTTTAAAACTTTCGCTACAGTCATATAAGAAAATTAGACCCGCCCCTGGTGGTCATGTTTTTTTTCCAGATAACAACATGGTCTTGGCAATTTTGATACAGGACCACCAGGGGATTATTCCAACCAAATGACGTTCAATTTGGACCGCTAGTTTTGGAGAACATTAAAGTTCTCCCTATAATCATATGAAATTAGCTCCACCCATAGCGGCCATGTTTTTCAGATATAAGCATGATTTTAGCAATTTTGATAAATGATCACTAGGCGACTATTCCTGCCAAATACTATTCAATTTTTAATCCACCAGTTTTAGAGAAGAAGATTTTTAAAAGTTTTCTGTATAGTTATATAAGGAAATCTAGCCCCGCCCGTGGCGATCATATTATTTGAGACATCAACATGATTTTAACAATTTTGATAAAGGGTCACCAGGCCAATATCCCTACCACATACCATTCAAATTGGGCCACTCGTTTTTGAGATGATGATTTTTAAAGGTTTTCTATATAGGGCCTACAGTAAAACCTCTCTATAACGGCTACTAAATTACATCAGATATTTTGTGTTAAAGGTATGTGTCTGCTTAAAGCAATGTGAAAGTAAAACAACGCTCCTATATGAGCGTTCTGTTTTATTTTCACATTGCTTTCAGCAGCCACCTGCCCTTAATACCAACTAATTGACACAATTTAGTGGCCGTTATAGGGAGGTTTTACTGTAGTTGTTATTATATGGAATAATACCAAATGCCATTCAAATTGGACCACCCCCCCCCCCCCCCCCCTGGAAAAATATTTTCTAGAACGGCGTAGGTGCATTCTGGAGGGTATTTTGGAAAATAAAATAATGACTAGAGGAATCTATATTTTACGGATTCAATATACTAAACATTTACAGATTAAACATATAATTTTCTAAGTACACAATTGAGGTTTTACCCAAACGTAAAATAGCTGCGTAAATCATGTTTAAGCATCGTAGAAGAAATCACAGAGATCAATATTATTTAGTAATTTTGATTAAGAGATACAACTCTTGACTTAACAAAATGGTTCCGCTTGTAAAACATATATCGCATATCATATTGAAGAACTATTGAACTATTCTTCTTCAAAACAGTTTTCGAATCATTCAAATACGCAACGGCATTTGTAAATAAATCAAGAAATACGCAAGCACATGCGAATTGCTAAGGTGATACCAGAGGGCGCTTTGGACGTGATGCATTGCTAAGCAACCGACGCCAAATTTAAAATGAACGTCGCAGTCGTTTCGGCGGTAACTTTCTGAATACCTGGAGCAATTATGATGTTAATTGAATAAACTTCGATTTTTGCCGAGCAACAGCGCAAACTACCTCAACCCTTTCGGCGCAAAATTTCTAATTGTCGTCTGCAAATATGGAAAAATAGTCAAACAGGGAGAGCCACACACGAAATGACACCGCACCAAACACCATCTAACAAGAAACGGTAAAGCCACAAGACAACAAAACATAACGCATATCAAGACGAAAAACATTAAACATTAAGCATATTGAACTACAAAAAGGCAATGTGCACATTTGGAAACTCAGACACGTATAGTTCTCACGTGATGTTTCGGGCATTGATAAATCCTTTGACAGTCAATTTGATAGTTGTAAGTTAAAGCATGCTTTGAAACTTTTTCAAAGTGAATATCTGCGATTAAAGGATCTTTTCTTATTTCTAATACAAAACCTTTTCTGTTGATATGCATTTACAGAAATGTTATGCAAGGACATACCAAGTTCTGGCCAATGGCGTTTTTAAAAATGGAGTAAATGGTTAAATTCATTTTCAATCAGTGTGAGCAAAGTTTGTACAAAGCGAGACAACTAGAACAAGAACGAAGGGAGACTACTCATGTTAGACGAAATTCTGCGAAAAAAGTTTGTCGATAGAACAATAGCATGGAAGGTAATCTTTTTCAACGGTTGAGTGATTAATAACAAAAGCAAGGGAGGTAATATCTACGTTAGGTAATCTACCTCTTTCAATGGCATTGCACCATGTACATGTCAATTTGAAGATACCTGTAACCCCTTTGCCTGACGCATCTTCACGCCTTTCCAAACAGAGAAGACAAAGATCAGACGTCTCCTGTAAGAGCTATCTGATCCGGGAGTCTAGTCTTGTTTGCTTGTGAATGTGTATAGATCTGATTATACAGTTTCTGTAATGGCTAAATATGTTCATGTGACATTAAAAGTTCATAAATAATATTAATTTTAACATTAATAGCAAGGGCGTAAATAGTTAAATATATAACGCTATGTACATGTATTACAAAACCAATTGTCGAGTCATAGGTGCGTCGTCTGATCAGGGTCTACACTGTTAGACACTTGTAGCAATTGTCAACATATAGTAAAATCTCTCTATGGTGATATATTCGTGCAAATTCATTAGTGTATTAAAACGGCGGTTGCTTCGTGAAAAAAAATGCAGAAACTGTTGTCCCGTTGGCTTTAATGAAACAGAATTGGACTTACCTAATTGATGTAGGAAACATCTGGATCTGCTCTGTTTGTTCATGAAATTACATAGATCTGATTCCACACGGTTTCTGTCACTGGCAAACATTCCTGTGTACATGTACACATGCTATTGGCAAATGTTCCTGTTTACCAATGCCATTATAAAATACAGTAGAACCCCTCTAATGCGACCACTTACTGAATAAACATGGGTTTCTTTATAAACATGTGGTTGCTTAATGCAGGACAAAAGTAATGCTGCATTACTTTTGTCCTGCATTAAGCTTCCGCATGCATATAGCACCCAGACTTATACCTCTTTTAGGTGGTCGCATTAACGGGGTTTTACTGTATATTCATGATGTCAATATTACTTATATAAATACTCATGAGGTAAAAAGTTAAGGGTCGTTTTAGAGACGTTTACTGTAAAACTATCCAACAAACAGTATAGACCCGGGTCAGACCCGTTACCACAGACTCAGCAGATTGTCATGGTATTCACTGAATCTTACTGTACGGTTTGCAGGTGCGGATCCAGGATTTCAGATGGCGCCTCGATTTTTAAAAGTGCTTATACCTGGTATGTACATGAGTAAAATGCGGAAAGAGTAATTAAGTGAAATAGAGCGAACCGGGAAATAGCAAACTCAGGTTAAATCATTGTTTTTTGGATTTATTATTAGATTAGTTCTGCATAGATCCAGATTCTTTGAACAATTTTGACAGACCACGATACAAAGATAATTTTTGTAAAGTTTGGTTACATTCTGCCTTGTGGTTTCAGAGATGTTGTTTAAAACAATTTTTGATGGATGGACAGACTGACGGACGGGCGCCGGACGATCACAAAAGCTTATTTGAGTATACTCAGGTGAGCTAAAAATTAAGCTAAACTACGAGAACTATCACTAAAGGTGATGGAATATCCCGCTCAGCTGTCTTGATCGTAGATCAAACAAAACCGTAACCAAAATTTTCTTATTTAGAAAAGGGCATACTTCTGTCAAAATGCTTGGCAGAGTTATGTACTTTTGCCTGCAGATGAAGCTTGTGATGGTAGACAAGTGTGTAAAGGGTTATGTAAATCTCAAAGGGTTATGTAAATAAGTGGACTTAACCAGGTTGTGCCACGGACAGGCAGGCCAACCATAACAAGAGGACCAGAATGGCCCTGACATCGCTCACCAGACAATCAGAGGAGAAAATTTTCAAGGTTTTTTTACTATATGTTTCTATTGAAAACTGACCACCCTGGGGCGGCGCCAATTTTGACCCAGAGGCATAATTCAAATAACTTTTGTGGAGGACCTGAACATGATGCTATGTGCCAAATATGAAATCTGAGAACATTCCAGCTTCAGCAGAAGATTTTCAAAGTTTTCACTATATGTTTCTATCGAAAACTGACCACGCCTGGGACTGGGCCAATTCTGACTCCAGGGGCATAATTTATATAACTTTTGTAGAGGACAGAAAGATGATGCTATGTGCCAAATATGAAAGCTGAGAACCCTGCTTTCACTTTATTATTTCTAACAGATGACGGAAACTCATGTTATAACCCTATCTGTGACTGCTGAGCATGACTTGACTGAATTTAGCACAAAGTTTGGATTCTGATCTAACATATATGTAACTTCATATGTTGTGTGTACAAGAGGGTTAATTGTAAGATTGATATCTATTAAAAACAGTGTGAACAAATTTAAACAAGCGAACAATTCTGAAGCAGATAACATCACTGTACTGAAAGAATGGGTATTAGTGCATAGAATACTGGAACTTGTATTAAGCTAACTTCACAACAGATCTGATAGGCTCTATATTGATAGCTGGCAGCTTAATGCAAGGCATAGGTATGAAAACAGTTTTAAGAGCTTTCTACATTTTGAGAATTATCCAAATAGTTTTCTCAATCTAAAATGAGTGTGTGTTATTTGTCTGAACACAATTTCTACTCTACTGATCAGGTTAAGGGTGATTACATCAGCACTCACACTGGCAAGTCTCAGTCTGGTTTAAGGGGGAACTTTTAAACTGTCGTCTCTGATGTGAAGAAGTCTATATACACAGGGCAGGGCCAATTTTAACCCCAGAACTATGATGTTAACAAAACTCATAAAGGTATGCTAAGTAAATCTATACAACAAATATCTAAACTCTGGGACATGTAGTTTTTGACAAGAAGGTTTTGAAAGTTTTTTCCTATGCATAACTAGTGATCCCATGGGCTGTTTAAGCAGTCAGCTACAAAAAAACTGGCAATCCCTGGGGTGGGACCAATTCTGATCCTAGGGGCATAATTTTATATAACTTTTGTAGAAGACCTGAAGTTGAGGGAAGCTATGTGCCAAATAAGAAAGCTGAGAACCTTCTAGTTTTAGAGGAGAAGAATTTCAGTTTTCAATATATGTTTCTATTGAAAACTGAACACCCCTGGGGCGGGGCCAATTTGACCTCAGGGGCTTAATTTATTTAACTTTTGTAGATGACCTACAGATGATGCTATGTACCAAAGATGAAAGCTGAGAACCTTGTAGATTCAGAGGAGAAGGTTAAAGGTTGAAATTGTTGACGCCCGACGACGGACATCAGGCGATCACAAAAGCTCATCCTGAGCACTTTTCCCTAAGCACTTTAGTGCTCTGGTGAGCTAAAAAGGGTAATAATTCTGTCAAAATGCTTGACAGAGTTATGTACTCTTGCCTGCAGATGTAGCTTATGATGGTTGACAAGTGTGTAAAGTTTCAAAGCTTTATCTTAAAGGGTTAGGTAAATAAGTGGACTTAACCAGGTTGTGCTACGGACAGACCAACCGACTGTCCAACTCCTATATATCCCCTCTCTTTGCGGGGTATAATAATATTTATGTACATTCATTTCAAAATTATAAAATTCATCGAGTAAAAAGGTGTAAGCTACAAGAAAAGTCGTTTTGGTGTTTTATCACTTTTATTCAACAGAACATATAACAATTGTCAGATGAGAATCTTTAATGCCTTCAGTAGCATTATTGGATCCGTTTCACTAAGCATGCAGACAGCAAACAGTGTAGACCTACTTCAGACAGCAAACAGTGTAGACCTACTTCAGACAGCAAACAGTGTAGACCTACTTTTATATCTGTAGATAAACGGAGTACAGTAGAACCAGTTTTAAGCGACCATCAAAAAGAGGTCTAATTAAGGATCTGTAAGGCAGGTGGTAGCTTAATGCGGGTCAAAAATAATGCAGAAAGCTCCTATAAGAGCTTTCTGCATTACTTTTGCTCTGCATTAAGCAACCATCTGCTTTTAAACACTCCTCTGTTCAATAAATGGCTGCTTAACACAGGTTCTATTGTATATAGGAAATACAAAGTGAAATATTTCCTATATTTCTCAATCTCTTTATTGGTGCGCATTAGAATCACCTCTAGTGCCATCTGTCACTACATAAATAAGCCCATAGTTAGTTAACCCACTGACCGCGGGACATGCTTGTACTGTCATTTGCAAACAGTGTAGACTTAGATTGTAGAGCTCTTCCTATCAGTGTCTTCACTGTTTGTCATTCAAAATCTTCTAGTAAGTTTAAATCTTTGAGTGGACTCTAACGGTAAACACTGTGGGCTGTTCCATTCTGAAAACTCAGCATTGAAGGGTTAAACTGATAGATATAAAATACTTCTTAGTCTACACTGTTTGCAAATGCTAGACATCTCAAATCTCAATGATGAAGTGTAAGTGACATGGAACTATATGTAAATAATGCCAGAAGCTATGTTTAAATACCCTTTACCTGACAGAGACACATCTTCACATCTTTGCAAACACAGTAAAACCAGATCAGACAACTCCTATAGAAATTGTCTAATGAGGGTCAGCTCTGTTTAGTTATTAACTCATTGCACGCTAGCGGCAAAATGTGATTACCTATGCAAACAGATCCAAACTGTTTGTCACCTTGACCACATTTTTGCAAAGAAATAACAGAAAGTTTATCTTAAGAATTGAAGCAGATGACAATTGTTGCAGATGAAAAATTACAAAGAGTTAACTAGTATAGATCTGACACTACAGCCTGTTGCCATGGTAAAACTCCCTTGTTCATGATGTCATTATAAAAATTCAGCTAATTAATATTCATTATTTCTTAATGAATGTTCACCAGGCCAAGGGTAAAGTGATTCAATATGTTAACTCATTCCCTCATATTAACGCCTTTTGCAGCCTCTGTAATGGTCAATGTTTGAAACCAATGTGATAAAGAGAGCATTTGCTTTATCACATGGTTTCAAAACTACACAATCTAATTTTTTCCTTTTTTCATGTAAATGCTACTTTTCAGTAGATTTATTCAAAGAGGTTGAGTAAAAAAAAACTATAAAGGAATGGGTTAACTTAAAAATAGGTGGCAGTTTTTGCCATACAAGTTACAGTTGTACAAACAGTATTTTCATGAAAAATATATTCATCATTCTGCCTTGAAGCAGTCCGTACTCTTATTTAAAATAAGAGAAGCAAATAAAGTTCAGCATTTTTTATTTGTTGCATAATTAAAAGAACCTTTTGATAAAAAAAAGAGCACAGACAATTTCCAAATAGAACTGATTCAAAGTGCCCTATTGAGTTTACACATACAATCCTAACTCTCGGTGTAGAATCTGTAAGAAAAAAATGAGTGCCAGACAGTAAAATAAAGCTTTGATCGTGCAGACCCCAATTCTCTGTAAGTATTAAGACTCCCAGTCACCCCTCTCCCATCAGACTGTAAAGCTGACCTAATCAGTTTGGCACCATTTATGATACTTCTAAATTTAAGTATGTTTGTCCGAATACTTAAGTAATTGACACCCTTTTTATACTTTTAAATAAGACTGGCATATTAACCAATAGTAAAGACCCTGATCAAACTGATCCTTCAGGAGTAACTGATCTTGGTTTGCACCATTTGCCTATTAACCCTTTCCTCCATAGACTATTTTTTAGATCAAACCACTTTGAATAATTTTACCGAAAAGGAGCATTAACTAGAGAAAAGGATTTTTTTTAGAATTCTGTAGATTTGAAACCATTGCGATAAATAGAGCATTTGCTCCTATAGAAGCAAATGCTCTATTTATCACAATGGTTTCCTAAATTGACTTTTACAGAGGCGTATTAAGGCGTATTTATGGAGGAAAGGGTTAAAGTATGTTTGTCTAATTACGACAATTATGGTACTGGTACTCTTGATCAACAACTGTTTTCAAAGGTCATCAAAGACCTACAATGTTGATAGAGTTAATGGGCAAATGCTTTGAAACAAGATATACAAGGACAAATCAAAACAAATTGCGGAAAGTCTTTACTTTGCAGGTCCCGAGAAAAGTACGGGAAAATAAGGTATATCTACTGTATAAGAGAAATTGAGTGAGAGACCGATTAAGTTGTTTAATAAAGAACTTTCGGCTATTCTGACCCCTAAATCGGATTCTACGCACTATTTAAGGTTAGATACATTAGTCGGGGCTGCTGCCCCCAAACCCGCGCTAACAATGTACAAACTTTGGATTGTTGTGAATCCAAGATGACGTCATTTGTTTACTAGTGCAAACCAACCAAATGACATCACCGCACTTGCGCAGAAAAGTAACATCCAGCGACCGGCAAAGTAAAGGCAACCCCTAATTGCAATATTCACATGCAATCTAAAGATGCCAATGCAGGGTATGTGTATTTTTCATGACAAGAAGACACCAGGTTTTATAGCAAACCTCAATTGGTACATGGTACTCTGGTGACCCTAAGAACATAAGCAAATTGCGAAGACCTAGATCAAACAGCTCCCAAACGAGTCGACACTATTTGCTACAATGTCAGTCTAATTAACAGTTATCATAATGGGGCCAAACTGAATGATTTAGCTCTACAAACCAGTGAAGACACAAGATTTGATGTCTGAATACCAAGGGTACCGGTATGTCAATCTCACATATTATTGAGCAATAATTAATACTATTGTTATTATGATGGCTTTTGTCCCTTTCCTTCATAAATATGCCTTTCTACACCTTTGCAAACTGACTAGACCCGGATTAGTGATCAGGGTCTGCTCTGTTTGCTTATGAAATAATACAGATATGATTTTTCTGACATGACCAAAAGTTCCTGTGTCCACGAGCCATTTTAAAGAATAATCTAATTAATATGCCTGACCTGACTGGAATTTGCAAACAACTGGGGCCCATTTTATTAAAGATCGTTAAACCAATATCATAAGTCCATATTTAGAGCAATTGCAACTTGTATGGCTAAAATCATTACGCATTCTAGTATGTAGCAATTAAGGCTAACTTTGTATGACAGAAATTGTCATAAGTTCTGATATGCAATTATCAAAACTTCCAGTTGAGATCGTCATAAAGAACGTAGGATAATTTCAGTCCTACAATCTTTAGTAAAACAGGCCATTGGGCTCCAGATAAGACACTGTAACTCTGCATCTCACCAGGATCTGAGGTCTTTGACACTTTCCCTGTTCCATATTTATGTATGAAATAATGACATCAGTGATATTTATTAGTTGAAGTTTTTATAGTAGCATATATACACAGGATGTTTTGGCATTGGTAGAAACTGTTGTCAGATCTATTCAATTTCTTAAGCAAACAGAACAGACTCTGATCAGTCTGCTCCTTTAGGAACCTTCTGATCTGGGTCTGCTCTGTTTGCAAATGCATGAAAAGGTGTTTATATGAGAGAAATGGTTTACAAGCTGGGATGAATTAGTTGTAAGTAAAAATTGCTCCACATAGGAGTATGAAATAATCAATTTCACACAAGGATAAAACTGCATGGTTTGGTGAAACCAAAATGTTGCAGGTAGCACCGAGGGGAAACAAATAAATGTATAAGATTGAATAAAAGGAACTATTTGTATCAAGCAACAGTCTTCTGGGAAGACGGTGTACCAAAGACGGGAAAGCAATTTTTTTTCACAAAAAATACAAGTAAGTTATGTGTCTTGGTCGGACTTTGTTTAGAAGCATTATGATAATTATTTAACCCTTTCTCTGTTCAATATTCATTTAAGAAATAATGACATTATGAATATTTATTAGCTGAATTATTACAATGTTAACAAGGGATATTATGATTTTGACAAGAACTGTAGAATCAATCTATATCATGTCAAAAGCAAACAGTGCAGACCCTGATCAGACGGCTCTTACAGGATCTATAGGATGTTTTCTTGATAAACAGATGTATATAAGTTTTTTTGGTACATAGGAATAAGCAAAATAACATAAAATGCAATCAAATCAACAAATGCAACAAAAAACACATCTTTGGTTACATAAAATAAAAGTAAAATTAAAAGCCACTTGGAGCAAAAACTTTGTAGCAGATTTACCAGCATGGAGTATGAAATACCTAAATGGCTGACATCCTCCATAGCTGAACCATAACTCAATGAATGTGGGAAACAAGTAAATCCTTTCCCTGTCAACCCTTGTTAACCCTTTCCCTGTTCTATGTTTATTCCAAAATTCAATACCTACCAAATATTCATGGACAAATTAGTTATCATGAAATATGGAAGGTGGAACATTGATGCCATTTTAGAAAGTAAAGAAGCAGAACTTTCAAATTCCACTAGCAAACAGAGCAGACCTTGATCAAACGGCTCCTATAGGAGCCGTCTGATCTGGGTCTACTCTGTTTGCAAATGTGTGAAAACACGTTTATTTGAAGGAAAGGGTTAACCCTTTTCAGCAAAACCAAATAAAATGCAAACAATACTAAAAAATTAATTCAGATAAAAATTCTTCTCATTACCATTATATTTTATTAAAGGTTTATAAATATTGGCTTAATCCTAGCTTCAAAATGAAGAAAAGATTTAAAAATTTGAGTTGAAATCCCAAAACAAATTTTTAAGCCAAAATGTTTCATTACAAAGAATACTTTTTGTTATAATGTAGACATCCAATTGCCATTAAAGCTAAACAAAGCAGCTAATGCAGGTACATGTATATGTCATTGCTGATGGATGTTAAAGCTGCAGGGTTGGTAACAAAAAATATCTTTGGTGTTTTAAACTGAACCGAACCGATATTCAAAATCTGAAAACAAGGAACACTGTTCTTATGTGTACTCTGCAGGTTAACTTTGATGACCTCTCACCGCAGACTGTAAGCAGACGAGGCTTTTCTAAGTCAACAAGTATCATAAATACAAGTACAGTAAAACCTCGATTATTCGTATTTTCGGTATAGAAGAATTTAGATCCTTTCAGGCAGGTGGCTGCTTAATGCATGGTGAAAGTCATGCAGAAAGCTCCTAGAGGAGCTTTCTGCATGACTTTCACCATGCATTAAGCTGCCACCTGTCTTAAAGATCGATAATAATACGTATTTTAGTGTTCGAATAATCGAAGTTTTACTGTAATTAATTTCATAAATGATCATAACATTTCAAAAACAAAAATTTAAACAAGATTCTAGTTGTGACATTGGTATATTACGGTGGATGATTACATCCACATATTGGCTAGAACAAACCCTTTACCTGATGAATATTCATATAGGAATCAGGAAATATCATCATCAATATTCGTTGGTTGAATTTTTTAACAATAGCAGGTGAACATAGGATTTTTTTGCCACTGGAATCAGATCTACAAAAACTGGAATCAGATCTATATCAGGCTAAGCCTGTTCAGATGGCTCCACAAGATCCCTCTGACCAAAGTCTTCTCTGCTGAAAAGGTGTCAAAAAAGGCATTTCTATCAGGTAAAGGGTTAAAATGCATACAAAAAACTATCAAATGCATGAACAGTGCACAAGAAATGAGTGGGAATAGAAGTGTGCTGTAGGTGGTGGGGAGGGCAAGTGTTTGTGACAACATGGCACGTAGCAGAGAGGTATAGGATGAATAACTCTATGCATGCTAGACGTGAATTTGTGATCACCTGTGCAAACAGTTTTGATCCAGATCAAAAGCCAAGTAACTCTGTGTCTCATCTGGATCAAAACTGTCTGAAACTCCTGACACTATTTTCAAGAGAAATTAAGCATGCGATTTTGTAGATCACAATGATTTAGCATGCAAAGAGATAATTTGTATAGAAAACAAGCACAGCTTGTCAAAGGTGTTCACAGAACCAACTTCACAATAGAGCAAGTTTACACAACACCATTTTCAGAGCATATTTACTGACAAAACAAAACGTTCTGTTTCCAAGAAGTGACAAAATATAACAAAATCAGCTTTTAAGCTCAACAGCACTAAACCATACAAAAGTAGCTTCATTTAATCCTTTTGAGTGCCAAAAGTTTGAAATGGAAGGAGTTCTTTATTGTATAAATCTTTCAATGTTGGAAATATGTGTACTGCAGGCAAAGGCAAACAGTGCAGACCCAGTCCAGAGGGCCCCTCTAGGAGGAAATTGTTCCTTAAACTTAAACCCTTTGATGTGGGAAATTAGTGCACTGCCTTTTCAAAATGGTTTAGACTCAGATCAGAGGGCTCTTGAGCAGCCTTCTGATATGAATCTCCACTGTTGGTCATTCAAAATATGCCAGCAAAGTAATACTTTCATGCTCTATTGTCAAAGAATGATGGACCATTTGTCTATGAAAATTCAGCATTCAAAGGAATAAAAACAGTGTCTATTCAGTATAGGAAAGGGTTTGGCAGAGAGGTAAGATATTTGTGTAGATGAATATATATCTTATCTACATTTCTTGTAGGCATAGCAAACATTATTATGGGTTTACACTGTCTGTAAGTCCTGATTATCCTGACCAATATATTCAAAGGGTTAACCCTTTCACTCCTTTGCAAACAGAGTTGACCCAGATCAGATGGCTCCTGTAGGATCCTCGATCAGGGCCTGCTCTGTTTGCCTATGCAATTATAATAGATCTGACTATTATTCCTACAAAATACCAAAATATCCTGTGTACTTGGCATTATTAAAAATCAGCTAATTAATATTCATGATGTCATTATTTCTTACATGAATATTCAACAGGGAAAGGGTTACCCAGTGTCCTGAAAACTCCTTTGCTTATGGTCTGTAGAGTTGGCTTGAAAACTTAGTTTTCCAAGGTCAAGTCAAGATAATTATTGGTCTGTATAAACGCCCCTTACAATGAAATTGAAGATTGATTTATAACACAAATATGGGAGGAGTACTACATAAAGGCCAAACCCTTTCCCTGATGAATACCCATGTAAGACATAATGACATCATGAATATCTATTAGCTGAATTTTCATAATAGTATATGTGCACATTACTTTTTGGTATAGGTAGAAATTATAGAATCTGATATACTTTCATAAGCAAACAGAGCAGACCCTGATCAGACGGCTCCTATTGGGGTTGTCTGATCTGGGTCTACTCTGTTTGCAAAGGTATGAAAAAACATTAGAAGGAATGGGTTAAATGGGTTTAAGTACAAACTATGGTCATGAGGTATTAAACTATTTCTTGACTATCATGTATCACATGTTATACAGTCAACACTGTTTTAAGCGACCACCTACTAATTAAACATAGGAATCTTAAAAAGCTGAAAGAGTGAGTGAGTGAGTTAGGTTTAACGTCCGACCAACAAAGATGCTGAATACAGAGTACAAATAATGCAAAAATCTCCCTTGAAAGCTTTCTGCATTACTTTTGCCCTACATTAAGCTCCTCACTGCCTTAAACCCCAGAATGAGACTTTTTTATAATGGTTGCTTAAGACAGGTGTTACTGTAATTTGATACCTGATTTCATGTTAGGTATCTGACTAGCTGAGCATAGCACTACACCTTGAACAAAATTATGTGCTTCCAGCATCTGGAAGTCTACAATGAACTTTCTTTCATCATACACATTACATGTATTTATTTGTCTGTACCTTTGCAAATAATATGTCTATTTACAAAGATGTGAGCATTGCACATAATACTGAAGTACTCTGTTATTTACTTGATATCACCATTGGAACATGATGTGATTTGACTATGATCACTTGGTTAATGCACTGAACTATTATAGATGGCAGAAATACAAACACACAGGGCTATAGAGAAGATGCATACTTATCTATCAAAATTTATTTCTCGACAAAACACTATCTTGCTGACACTCATTAGAATCACCTCTCTCAGGTGAGTAGCAGCAAGACTGGGCGTGGCAGAGAATTATTGAAAATATTTTGATTAAGATTCTCTAAATATACATCTTATCTACAGCTCTAAACAGAGGACTCTATCAACCCATAATGTGTGGGAACAGAGTATATAAGACCTATGCAAACAGTGTAGACCCAGATACAAGGGCTCATGAAGAAGCCCTTTGATCACGGTCTGCACTATTTGTTATAAAAATCACTTTATTTGATGATAAATTTTGATACACTTATTTATTTAATTAAAATTCAGAAAGGGAAAAGCCAGTTTCAATTATTTAACAGATTATGGGTTAAATGTCAGACCATTGTATCATGGTTCCAGTTCAAACAAAGTTTCATTTTTGCAACACTACCTTAATTACAAAGCCATGACATCTATATCTCCAAATATAAAACTATCAAAGTGCAAGTAATTGTCATAATCCATGAAACAAACATAATATAAAATTAATATTAAACAATGACTTTCTCCCTATTAAAAATGCCATACTGATATTTTTTTCATTTTCTTAACTCCTTGCAAGCTAAGTAAGTGTCATCTGCGAAGAATTGTTTCTCCATTTCTCTTCTAAACTTCAGTCTGACTGAGTTTGGATTCTGATAAGATGTAGAGTTATCAACATCTCATTTGGATTCAAAATGTTTGCACAGGTAATCATAACTTCATGGTTAGTGAGTTAAATAATCCTTGGGGCATTAGTGACTTCTTCTTTTGTAAAAGAATAAATCATTTGAAAATGTCATCGACTAATGTGCAAAAAATAGGTGTTTAAAGAAAACACACACACATATATATATGATCCCAAGGTGTTTTCCTGCTTGGCAGACAACACAATAAAGTTCAAGAAACCCCCTATTAACCCCATTTGAGCCTAGTGTCCCTAAAAGGACATGGGCAAACAGTTCAGACCCATACCAGAGGGTTCCTTCATTGGGTCTGCACTGTTGGTTTCTCATATTATTTCCCAAGGTTGCACTATCAAAAGAATTCCTACTGAACCCCCTGCCCCCTTCAAAATACAAATTCGGTTCATTGAATAGGTTAACCATTTACTCCATAAATACACTTTTCTATGCCTTTGCTAACAGAGTAGACACAGATCAGATGTCTGATCACTGTCTGCTCTGTTTGCATATGAAATGATATAGATATAAAATGTAATCAATATTCATGATGTCATTATTCATGGAGTAAAGGGTTAAGTACTTCACCTTAACATGCTAAACATTTTAAATGTGGGAAACAAGAGTGATGGTATTTAAAAACACTATACTGTTTGTCATCCTCTTGCATAATCATACCCTTTCATACCTTTTCATCGTTTAACCCATAACTTCATAATGTTTATGAAAGAAATCACATCATGAATATCAATTACATGCATTTTAAATTCATAATGGTATATGACCACCTGAAGTTTTGACCATGGCAGAAACTATAAAATCACATCTATATAATTCCGTAAGCAAACAGAGCAGACCCTGATCAGACGGCTCCTACAGGAGCTGTCTGATCTGGGTCTATTCTGTTTGCAATGGCATAAAAAGGTGTATCTATGGAGTAAAGGGTTAACAATGATTGACCATTCCAATGTGAAAAAATCAGCATTCAAAGGATTAAGTATCTCACCATTTAAAACATTTTTTTTCTCTAACAGAGTATTTTAGAACATTTTAAAACAAAGGCTACATATGTCATATATCTAGCCCCCTTACTAAAGATGTTTCTAAGATAATGTCAAAGTCATTGAGGGTGTCCAGAATGTGGATAATGAAACTGATGAGGTCTCCGTCACGCATAAACGACTTCTCCTCGTACATCTGGGCCGTCACAATGGTTCTCGCAATCATTGGCAGCCAGCGCTGTAATGTATGGTCTCTGAAAGAGAAGGAATCATCTTGCAATTACTTTTATTCCAATCAAGATATTCCAAGCAATCTTGGTCAACAGGACACTTACAACCACAATATAAGCCATTCTGTTAACCCATAATGGCATTCCTTTATAGGCTATTTTTTAGACCAAATCTCTTTGAATATATCTACTGAAAAGAAGCATTTACTAAAGAAATTATTTTTACTTTGAATTACGAATTATGTAGTTTTGAAACCCTAGTTATAAATAGAGCATTTCCTCCTATGGAGCAAATACACTATTCAAATGTGACTTGTACAGAGGCATTAAAATGCATCAGTATGAGGGAAATGGTTAACCCTTTACTCTATAGATTTACCCTTTTATGCCTTTGACACATTCAAACAATTTCTGCCATGGCTAAAAATCCTGTGTTCATATGCCATTATAAAATTTCAGGTAATTAATATTCATAGACAAGATTTCTTAATTGAATATTCATGGTGTAAAAGGTTAAACTGAATTTGGGATGAATAGATACATGTATGGATTGGGAAATGACAATGAAGAGTGAGAAACACATTGTGACTTCAAGTATTCTAATGAAAGAATCATTACCTTTAACCCTTTACATGATGAAATAATTATGCATGTAAGAAATAATTACATCATAAATATTCATTAGCTGAATTTTTAAAATTGCATAAAGAACAGGGGAATTTCTATCATGGCAGAAACTGTATTATCAGATGATGAGAACTATATTATTCCATAAGCAAATAAAAGTAGACCCTGAACAGATGACTCCTACATGTGCTGGCTGATCTGGGTCTACACCGTTAGCAAAGGTGTGTGTATCGGGTAAACATGTTAACCTTGAGCATTCTAAACAATAGTTGTTCGCAAATATCATCCTCTGCTCCAATAATTAAAGAAGATTTTTTCAAACATCCCTCCAATAAAGTCAAACGGTTTGAATCCTAACCTGAGATATCAACTCAACCGGCATCTCACCCAGCATCACATACAGTGAAACCTCATTTCAGTGTGTACTACCGGCATCACATACAGTGAAACTTCATTTCAGTGTGTACTAAATACCTTGTAAAGATAGTAAACTAGCAGTGAATTTGTGTCCAGATGAGGCATTCATTCGTTAACTCTGTACTTCATATAAATAGCAAATTAGCAGTGAACATGTGTCCCGATGAGACAGTCATTCATTTACTTGATATCTCAACAGGATTCAACTACTTGACTCTTGATTGAGTGTTTGGAGAGAAACAGAAATAAATTTCAAAAGATATGTAGAAAAGACTAGGCAAGTTGACACATCATTTGGAGACTGCTTCACAAGTTTCATTTACTAATTTCGTCCTGGTTAGCCTTATCAGAAAGTTGCGAGCTTCATACTTATAATTCCAATCCAGTGACGTTTACACAAAATCGCCGAATCTGAATGGTTGAAATTTGACGGTCATTTCTCAATGAATGTAAAGAGCTGGTTCTCTGCCGTTGCTCAATGATTTACATGAAGTTGGTAACCAGTAGCCAATACACTATGGAACTACTTCTTTTCACTATGCATGAAGTTCTATTTATAGAAAAATTCCTTGAAACCATGATAACGTAGAATTATTGGGGGGAAAAATATTGTTTAAGGTTTGTGGAGCGGGTATTTTGAAATTTATGGGTAATGAGTGAGTCAAGTAATAATATATGTTTGTTATGACTGACATAACACAAACTTTGATTTACGTTTTTCTCACAGTTGAATTTAGGTTTACTTCGTTGAGGTCTGCTATGTGAGGTTTACTTCTTTTTGGAAGCAGACCTCTTGTTTGAGTTTTGTTTCTATTTTATAGTTTTGATGTTGACCTCTGTGTAAGATCAGCTTTTATTTTAAGGTGATTCCTTTCATTTTTTAAATGGACCTCTGTAGAATATCTGCATTTTTACGAAGCAGACCCCTGGGTATGGTTGGATTATTAAGAAGCCGACCTCAATGTGAAGTTTGCTCTTTCTTGGAGCAGATTTCTTCTGCGGTCTGCTTTTTTTTAAAGCAAGGTCTCTGTGTTTAGGTCTGGCTTTTGCTTTTCAAAGACAACAATATTAGCCGACAACTATTACTAAGTGAACATAGAGATAACATAAGAGAGTAGTACTTTACTGGCCAACAGATTTTGACTGTTAACCCTTTCCCGCATATTGACGCCTTTTGACGCTTCTGTAAATGTCACTTTGTGAAACCATTGTGATAATTAGAGCATTTGCTCCTATAGGAGCAAATGCTCTATTTATCACAATGGTTTCAAACTACAAAATTCAAAAATTTTCCTTTTCTCTAGTTAATGCTCCTTTTCAGTAGATTTATTCAAAGTGGTTGGATCTAAAAATAGCCTATGCGGGAATGGGTTAATATAGCAAAACCCTTCTAAACCAACCACTTTGTTAATAAACACAGATGTCTTTAACAGCAGGTGACTGCTTAATGCAGGACCAAAGTAATGCAGAAAGCTCCAGGAGGAGTTTTCTGCATAACGTTCATCCTGCATAAAGCTACGAACTACCTTTAAGACCATAATTAGATCTCTTTTTTGGTGGTCAGTTTAAAGTGATTTTACTGTATGTGTAATTGTCATCAATAATTCCCATCAACTTTACTATGCTACAAATAATGCTACACTGCATTTTACCTGACTCCTACACAGACGAAGATTTGGAACTTTCCATCTTTACCGACCGACTCGGCTGCCTGGTTGATCTTGCTTAACAGGGTACAGAACAGCCAGAAGTCCTCCTTGCTGGAGTCGGACATAGGTCGCCGTACCTCCCCCTCTAGTGAGCTCTCCAGGTGCGTCATCACTTTCTCTGTAAATGTAGAAATTCTTGTTATACATTAAAACCTCTTTAAGGTGACAACTTCAGTGAAGTATAATTATTCTTCATACCAGTCCTCCATGAATAATTTTATCAATGTATGAATATTCATGGACTGAAATTTAATAATTACATATTAACAAGGAAGGTTTAGGCCGTGACTTAAACATTAGAATCAGATCTATATTCTTCCATTACCAAACATCAGAATCTGACCAAACAGTTCCTACAGGTCTTATCTGGGTCTACACTGTTTGTAAAGATGCCATAATTGTCCATACGAGGGAAAGGGTTAAGGCAACTGGTACTGTAATGCAAGACAAAAATAATGCAGAAAACTCCTTTGCAAGCTTGTACCGATCATGATCAGACATTGTTTAACCCTTTCCCTCATAGGCTATTTTTAGACCCAACTTCTCTGTATAAATCTACCAAAAAGGAGCATTTACTGGAGAAAAGAAAAATGTTAGAATTGTGTAGTTTTGAAACCATTGTGTTGCTATGGAGCAAATGCTCTATCAAAATGGTTTCATAAAGTGACTTTTTAAGGCAGGTGGCTGCTTAATGCAGGGTGAAAGTCCTTCTTTAGGAGCTTTCTGCATGACTGTCACCCTGCATTAAGCTGCTACCTGTCTCCCAAACCGATATTTATACCAAATTTAACGTCCGGTTTAGAGAGTTTTACTGTAATTTGCACAGGCATTGTTTTACAAGTACATTTCTTTCAACAAAGATTTTGTAAGAATTACATTAAGAACCACTAAAATGAGAAATAGACAATAAATTCTTGAAAACATGGTTGGCTTCAAATCAAAGAAAACTCATTACTATTCAGGATTAACAGTCTGTCTTCAACCTTTAACTCTTTACCCCATAAATACGCTTTCTACGCCTTTGCAAAAAGAGTAGACCTAGATCAAATGGCTCCTATAGGAGCTGTTTAATCAGGGTCTGCTCTGTTTGCTTATGATATAATATAAATATTAATCTACAGTTTCTGCCCTGGCCAAATAATCCTGTGTACACGTGTCATTATAAGAAATAATATAATTAATATTCATAATCGAATTAATATTCATGATATGATTATTTTTTACCAGAATATTCATGGAGTAAAGGGATAAAATATTTCCTTGAAATATAAGATCACTTGTCAATGTAAATGCAGCTACTTCTATAAACATTATTAATCCTTTGCCTCATAGTAACATCTTGTCATGACATTGTACATTTTTATCTTTAAATCAATATCAGATGGCAGATTTTTATGTACCAATGAATTCTGATAATACTGAAATTGATGGGTGACAAACACTTAAGCAGCTACACAATCTTGTTCTACACAGCTTGCAATTTGCAAGTATCTTTTGTATGTTATATGACTCTATTATTCTTTCTGTGCTCTTTGTTGCCTAGTACGCACCCAGGTAGTCCCAGATGTAGAACTTGTTTCTGAACAGTCGAGAGGATCTGAAGCCATACAGGAAGATGTGTTCCATACACTGCACCAGGCCCCGCTCCCCGCATAGCAGATATGTAAGATTACCACGCTGTAAAAAAATGATCATACAAAATCTTGATCATGATTATAAACTACCTTAGAACCTCTGTCAAACAGTCATTTAATGATTAACAATTTCCCAAATGAACATTTATGCTTGAACTGATCACTTCAAGAATATTCATTAACTAATTATTCATAATGTAAATTTTTTCAAGGGAATGTTTGACTTCAACAAAAACTCCTTATCATGCTATAAAAACGGATGACTGCTAAACTTCTCATCTTTTGCAAAATTAACATATTTCAAATAACTTTGCACAAGCTTCTATGAAACTATTGGCCAAGTGGCAAATTGTGTGGGTGAGACATTAACTCTTTCGTTGACAAATTTTGTCGTCTGCAAACTTTTTCTTCTGCTACAATTTTCTTCTTTTTTTTTGGTCATAGTAACAAACTTTTTGGATCCTGATGAGACGCAAAGTTACTCCGTGTCTCATCTGGATCCAAACTTTTGCATAGGTGATCACAGATGTGACACTGGCAGCAGAAGAGTTTCTCTGCATTTAATCTAGATCCAAGTTGTTTGCAAATGACAGTCAGGCTGAATTTCAAATTATAACAGTTGAACCCTTTACTCTTTCTAACCACTTTGAAAACAGAGTAGACCCAAATCTGATGGCTGCTGTAGTTGCTGTCTGATCAGGGTATGCTCTGTTTGCTGATGGAGTAAAATATTTCTTGTGTGCATATGCGAATATATAAAATCATCTAATTAATATTCATGATGCCATTATTTCCTACCTGAATATTCATACGGTTAAAGGTTACGTATGAAACTTAAGTCCACGGCATGATAAAGGTCACAGCCATGGGACATTTGTGATCATCTTTGCAAAAAGGTTGGATCCAAATGAAATAATGGATAAGTTAGCATCACATCAGGATGCAAACTGTCGGATACTATGGTTACATAGTGTGACAGAAAATTCAAAGAAGAAAATTGAAGGAGACAACAAATTTTGCAAAATGACAATGGAAGAGATTAACTGTTTCCCTGTTTAATATTCATCATGTAAGGAATTATGACATCATGCATATTTATCAGCTGAATTATGACATTATGCATATTTCTCAGGAATTATGACATCATGCATATTTATCAGGAATTATGACATCATGCATATTTATTAGCTGAATTATGACATCAAGCATATTTATCAGCCGAATGTTTATGATGGTATATGTACACAGGATGTTATGCCTTAGGCAGAAGCTGTAGTATCAGATCTATTTTATACCATAAGTATAAGAGCCGTCTGATCAAGGTTCTACTCTGTTTACAAATGCATGAAAAGGTGTTTATATCAAGGAAAGGCTTAAACATTTAGATTTCATTTCTGGATATAAAGTATAAGCATATATGTAACAATGAAGATGTAAAGGTTTCCATGGTTTTGTAAGGTTTTAGGTATGAAGCCATATTTATTGTATTGTTTACCTCTTTCTCAGGTTTGTAGAAGTGTTTTATCAGCCCATTCACAGCATGACCCAGCATCTCCTGTATATCAGCTATGGACATGCCTACTGGAAACAACAATTTGTACATTGTAACTCACACCATTAACATTCTTCCTAGAGAATAGTATCATAGAAAAGTCATCAACAACAGGGAACATCATCTTTATCGTATTAACCCTTTACCTGACAGAGATGCTCTTTGAGGCCTTCACAGAGTACACTCAGATCAGATGGATCATGTATGAGCTGTCTGGGTCTATTCTGTTTGCAAAGGTGTTAAAAGGCATATCTATAGAGTAAATGAATAAAGAGTAAATATGTCAGTCCTTAAATTTATTCAAACAAAACATCAAAAGCAACATCGGAAATACGCCAACTAGTCAATACTGACACTGGTTTTATTATCAAACCTTATAAACAGTGTAGTCATGTGCCATAGCTAATCTGCATCCTTAATGTCCCAAAACTCAATAGGTATCATTTAAATTGATACTGATCAATGAAAATACTTGCTCAAGAATTTTTTACCTTGTTCCATCTGCTTCCGTGGAGATACAGGGGACCTGGCCCTTGGCGGTGTTCTGCTGGCACTGGCAAGATCTGTAAACAGACAAATGACATGAGCATGTTGAAAACATTTGTCTTTTGTTTCATTGCTTGACATAGACTAACTTCTCTTTCTTTGAAAAACTGATACCTGGGGTTAACAATAAATAAAAGAACAAACAATGGGCAGTAAATAAGGGCCTAATGTAAGTCCTAATTTTGGGTAATTACTACTAAAGATCCACAAAAACCTGTAAAATTGAGCTTAGTTTCATGTTTTACTACATTTAAAAATACTTTTATGTTATTTACATGCTAAATAGAAAAAAAAACACCTTAAGAATTCAAGTATTAAAGAAGTTTTGCCATGAATCTTAGTATTTGGAGGTTAGCCTGTGACAGAGGTGAGTGCTGACGTGTAACTGGTAACTTTCAGCAAGCAGAGCATGTAGTTGATTGAAAAAATGTCACCTCGGCCAATACTATGCTGAACCAATAACCAGAGAGAGACAAAATTACAAACAGAGTAGACACAGATCAAATGGCTATGTTTGCGTATGGAATTACAGAGATTTGATTTTAATTTTTTTTGCCACAGCTTAAACATCCTATATTTACTTACCCTTATAAAACTTCAGCTAATAAATATTCATGATGTCATTATTTCTAACATGAATATTTATCATGTAAAGGTTTGACTCATTCCCTCATATTGCCACCTTTTGATGCCTCTGTAAAAGTCACTTTATGAACCCATTGTGATAAATAGAGCATTTGCTCCATTGGAGCAAATGCTCTATTTATCACAATGGTTTCAAAACTGTACAATTCTGAAATATTCCTTTATCTAGTAAATGCTCCTTTTCAGTAGATTTTTTCATAGAGGTTGGGTCTTAAAATAGCCTATGAGAAAAAAAGGTCTATAAATAGCCTATGCGGTAAAGGGTTACGATAGACATTATAGGATGTGGTGATAGTAAACATTCATGGAAATGTGTCAGCTGTTTGTACCATCTGTGTCAGCATCCTTTGCCAACAGTTCTGCCACCAGTAACCTCTCTATACTGCCATCATCCACTCCTTTCCCTAGCCATCGGCCACAGGTAAATCTACAACAAAACAACACAAATATCAACAATAATACATGAATCAAAATCATCATGTTTAAATAAAATGGTTTGAATATTTATTAATATCCTTTTGGACATTACTTTTTCCCCGTGCTATTTTCCCATCTACCATTGTAGAGATCACCTGTATAAATTCTGATCAGGGCCTACATGATTTGCCTATGTAAAACATATCCTTCAACCCACCATTCCAATCAGAATACAGTTGCAATGAAGATCAAAACATGAGTTCATTTCACCCTATACTCCATGGATAAGCCTTTTAATGCCTTTGCAAACAAAGTTGGTCCAGGGCCAGCTGTTTGCTTATGGAAAAATATAGATATTAATTCTACAGTTTCTGCCAAGGCAAAAATTCCCTAATGTATACCATTTTAAAAAGTCATGTAATTAATATTCATGACATCATTATTTCTTATATATCAATATTCATGGACTAAAGGATTACAAAATTCAGAATTAAATTTAGACTTTAACCCCTTACTCCATAAATATGCCTTTCTATGTCTTTGCAAACAGGATAGATCAAGTTCAGATGGCTCCTGTAAAGTCCATTTGATCAGGGTCTGCTTGGTTTGCTTCCAAAATGATGTCACTCTACAATTTATTCCATTACCAAAAAAATTAATATTCACAATGTCATTATTTCTTATACCAATACATGTATTAATAAGGAAAAGGGTTAAATTTTCCAGTGAGAAATATGTAAATATCTAAATCGTTTGAAAGTCTCAGTATGATGTTGGCAAGAGCACAAAGGCGTCGCCACATAATTCAGTAGGCACTTCACTCAGTGATATATACAAACAGATAAGCAACAAAATAGTGTCTGTGAATGAGGTCAATACTGCATGTCACAGTGTTTCTGCCAGCTCTGATATTTTGGGGGTCATGTTTGACCACATGTTTAAAAATCTGGGGGTCATTTGAAATTTTGGTGGGTCATACCCTTAAATTTAACATTGGCATGTATGATTTATGAAATGATGTTTGAAGTGATTTTTAATATACTGCTACTTAAAGTAGTGGACTCCACAGCTGCCCTATGTTGATTTGAGGCTAAATCATAAATGTCAAACAAAGAGTTGATTGGTGAAAGTTGGTGCAGCCAGTTGTTAATGGATTGACTTTCCCCTCATTGGTGCATACCTTACACGTCAATTTATTAGAGTCGTAAGAAAGTCATGATTTTTCATTCAGCCATTCCTGGTGAATTTCCCGTTTAGACAAATTAGGGTTGCTTTTTCAGACATGGTGACAGACTTTTCACTCACCGACTTTTCACTTGCTGAACTCGGCAAATTATCAGTTGAAGTAGATTTGGTCCGGGAACTAGCCCCCATTTCAGCGGGTAAATCATCTCTTTTATCACAATAATTGTCTATGTTACAAGATGATTATTTCCGAAAGAAGGCTGTCAAGGAGCAGACATTGTATTTCTTTTCGCGGAATATGACTGTATCAACACACTCGCCTAGGCGCTTATATGTCTTTGATAATGAATAAGTGTCTACTGACCCGGAACGGGTTGGGCACGACTAAAACCCGGTACAATGGGACACGGAATTCGCGACTTTGAATAATTCGGCGACGAAAAAATTCCTGCGTCAGGGAAAACGCACAGTCCGAATTTCATTGCGTCAAGGCCAAAAAAAGTGCGCCAAAAACGCAGAAAACACACTCTCGCGGAAACACTGATGTCACTCAACGTCCACAGCTTCCTGTTCCACTTACTTGTATGCATGGCCTGAGATTTCATTCCTGATTAGCACATGCTCCACCAACCATTTTGGAGTCAGTCCACTATTGTCATGGCCAATACGCAGGGTTGTTAAAACACCAAGGTTCTTGTGCTACATAAAAAATAAATGCAAACTAAAGATATTGGAAAAATTGGGTCATTCAACCCTTGACTCCATAAATATGCCTTTTTAAGCATTTACAAACACAGTAGACCCAGATCAGATGGCTCATCTAGCAGTCGTCTGATCAGGGCCTGCTCTGTATGCTTATAAAATGAAATAGATATTATTCTACAGTTTCAGTCATGAACAAAAATTCCTGTATTCATGTGTCATTATAAAAATTAATCTAAGCAAAGATAAATTGTCTACATAAATAATACACAATGAAATGGTCACATCTATTTGTCCTGCATTAAGCTACCACCTGTTTTAGAAATCCATATGTTGACCTCTTTTTAATGGTTCTACAGTAGATGTTGGAATGTAATCAATGCACCCAATCTCTCCTCACTACCAGTTTGTAAAGATAAATATTCAATACGGGACCATATTGCTAAATTTGACTTCAGGAGTAGTTAGATCTGTGTCTATACTATATGCATATGTATAACTGTCCAAATACTTAGGGAAGTTAGGGTATGTGTATCAGCCTCACCAAGCCTTTGTCAAACAAGATGTGTTTGTGAAATACTATGCCTCCCGACCTTTGACCTTTGAAGGAGTGAGTGAGCCACGCGGCCGGTTTGACCCTGAAGGATGACCTTGACATTTGACCCATGGACCAGGGAGTTGAACGCGACACATCATCTTTATGTGAACATTTGTGCCAGGTTATTTTGAAATCCATTCACTGATAAAAAAAGTTATAGAAGGGACATGAAATAAGGGACGGACGGATGGGTGGAAGGTCAGATAGATGGACGGACAGATGGAAGGACGGACAATGCGATTACAGTATAACGGCGTTATTTCGACTCTCGTTTTTTCGAGATACCCGCTTATTCCGAGGGAATGTTGAGGTCCCGGCTCAAATTCTATCAAATCTAATTGAAAATACCTGCATTAATCCGAATAGCGATAATCCGAAAATTCGAGCATGTGTGCTGGTCCCGCGGATCATTCTGGTTCCCTTTATTGATTGTTTAATCCGAGCACGGTGTTTACCCACCTCCAAGGTAATTATTCACACCTTCTCGATACGTTGTCGTGACCTTTTGAAAGATCCGTCTATGGGACATTAGATCTTCCAAATGTGTGAATAACACATTCATTGAATGCAGACATTACTTTGGTGTAAATAATGATGAGAATTTAATAGACCGAAGTCTTAATAAACAAAGAGTCACACTCAAATGTGTAGTGATTTTTCGGTACCGCTGAATGTGTGCCATATAACGTGTTTCTGCCTTAAATTTTGAAATAGTGCAGTGCTTTTCGTGTAGTGCTTTGAAATTCGCAATATTTTTGTTACTTTTAGACAGTCTCGTTCATGCAGACTCTTGCTACGAGAGATGAACGAGAATAACTATGTCAGACGAAAAAAGCCGAGTGTTCCGATTATTAATTAATTTGGTCACTCGCCCTGATTTTCCTTACTACGAAACAGCACGGGAACGAAACGAAAATGTTTGTTTGTGTACCCAACTCAGCACCAACAACTAAATTAATGTTGACAAATGGAAAAATATGCAATATAAACGGCATTACGCTATACGCTAGAACTGTTCTAGGGATATGTCTAAATGGTTTGAAACAAGTTTTGAGTTTATTGTGAAGGGTCCGTTGAACGGACCCATACAAATTATACTGAAACTTCGGTCGCCGATGTGAATGGTGTTTTCTTTCACTTATATATAAGGAAAGAATCGATGAATTATATATGCATTGAAGTTTATGATAATGTTAAAACAGTTTACTGTGAAGAAATAAGCTTCCTCTCGTCGTCAAACCATGCTCTTGGAAATGGCATAAAATGCTTTCGGTTCTTTCGAGCATCGCGATAATCCGAGGTTTTTGCTGATTCCCGATGGTGCTCGAAATATCGCCAATATACTGTACTATATGTCCGCCATTGGGGGGCGTAAAAAACAATATTTGACAAAGGTCTGACAGAGCAGCAACAATAGTTCAATGAGTGCCTTATGTTATCATACCTCCACACAGAACTCTAGGACTCCTTTAGGGATCTCAATGACCCCCGTCTCTCCCATGTGGCCAGCAAAGGTAAGCCAGGGATTGGCACTGGTGGTTGTGCAGCCAAACTTCAAACTAGGGTAGATCAGTACACGATATGGCACCACTGGAAACAGAGCAAGAAAAATCAGCATTTTACGATACTACTCACAATAACACTGCTTCATGAATAACAATGTATGGTATTTTCCTTTAACCCTTTATTTCATGAATATTCATGTAAAAAAATGACATCATAAATACTAATTTTTATAATGATATTTGAACACGGGAATTCTGGCTAAGACAGAAACTGTAGAATCAAATCTATGTTATTTCATAAGCAAACAGAGCAGACTGATCTGATATCTCATACAAAAGCTGTCTAATCTGTGTCTACTGTGTTTGCAAGTGCATAGAAAAGCATATTGATGGAGCAACGGGTTAAAATGTCGATTGCTGTGTATCAGATCGTAAAGGCAAGCGAAGCTCGGGTTACTGTATATCACTGATTTTTTTTGTGAATCTAGGATCAGGCAACAAGATTCAATAGTCAAAGTTCAATCAATAAGGCATGAAAAAACTTGGGTTGTTTCTGCTGCCCCACCAATTCAAAGTGTTACCCCTGTCCATCCTTTTGTGAGTCAGACTTAATTTTCACTCATAACTTAAATTGGTTAGCCCATATGTGTCCTTTGGTTACATTTCTAGACTTTTTTCCTCTATTTTATGAACCTAAATTGAAACAAAGATCTTTCTTGTCATTTTGCCAACATGCTAACAACATCTGAACAAGATGTAGTTCCTTAAAGGGATGGTGTCTCCATTCTTATCAACAACATGATTTTGTGAGAAAAAAAAACCACCTCAGCTGATGAAGTACACTTTTTCTTTGTTAACACTTTACTCCATACAGATACCTTTTGACATCTTTGCAAGCAGACCCAGATAAGATGGCTCCTGTAGGAGTTGTCTGATTAGGATCTGTTTTGTTTGCTTGCAGAATATGTTAGGTCACCATCTGATTCTATACTATATGGCATAGCTATGAATTTACTTATTCTATATAACAATATAAATTAATTACACAATGAGTGGAGTCTGCCATGAATTTTTGTAGAGTAAAGTCTTAAAGCAGGACTAGCCTTTTAATCTTTCAACTGCAAAAATGTTCTAATATTAACCTTATTTCTAGTCACTAAATACAAACCATGCATGACTTGAAACTTTCTTAAGCCTTTACTCCATGAACATTCATTTAAGAAGTAATGACACCATGAATATTGATTAGATTATTAGGTACATAGTACAAACACAGGAAATTTTGGCAGAAACTGTAGAATCATATCTATATTATTTCAAAACCAAACAGAGCAGACCCGGATCAGATGGCTCTGACAGGAGCCATCTGATCTGGGTTTACTCTGTTTGCAATGGAGTAGAAAGATGCAGTACATACCTGCACTGGGGAAAGCATTGGTGAAGCAGAAGTAGTCCATGGCATTGAGGGAGAGCAGGTGGTACAGGAACTGTTCCCTCTCGTCCTCACACCGCAGGAAGGCGTAGCGCTTGTATAAGCTCCTGCAATATCAGATAAATATGTGATGATACTTGCAAATACTTTGGATCCAGATGAAAGGTTGAGTGTCTTTACTTCTCATCAGGAGCCAAACTGTTTGTTACTCTGATACAGTTTTGGAACAGAAAAAAAAAGAAGAAAGAATAATTTGAGAATTGTAGAAGACATAGAGGATCTGTTGCGAGTTGTCTTTTAAGATCACATGTTCCTAAACGAGCCTTGGAAAATGTCATTATGCGAGCCTTGGCGAGTTTAGGAACATGTGATCTTAAAAGACAATGAGCATCAGATTCTTTTTCTCACATAACAAAAAAGTCTATTTTCGCCGTTTAAATGACATGTAAACATCGGTTTCCATGGTTTGACGTCATATATGACGTCATATATGTTCTAAAGTGATCTTACACGTGTTACAGATCAGGGAATCTTAACCTATAGGAGCAAATGCTCTATTTATCACAATGGTTTCATAAAGTGACTTTTACAGAGGCGTAGACAGGCGTATTTATGGAGGAAAGGGTTAAACTTACTTACAGTAATGGATAGAGTGATCTAATGACAAAAGTGTTTGAAGGAGTGGCAAGCAGACATGTATGAAAAGAGGCCAGGATGAATCAGCACAAAACTGTTGTATTACCTTATCTAACCTGTTAACTGATGAATATTCATGTCACAAATAATGACATCATGCATATTAATCAGATTTATTTTTATAATAGCATATGAACATAGACATGTTCGTTCAGATCTATACTATTCCATAAGCAGACAGAGCAGACCCTGAATTGACAGCTACTATAGGAGCTGTCTGATCTGGGTCTACCCTAGTTTAAAAGGCATCAAAACGTGTCTCTATCAGGTAAAGGCTTAAATGCAAATTTTCAGGTCAATCCATCTTCAATTTCTTATCAAAAACCCCAATGAAGGTAACTTTTGTGTCTCATCAGGATCTAAACTGTTTGGTCAAAGATCATTATATATTCATATACAATGTGTAATCAGAATCATTTTGCATTAAGACTTCTAGATATAATGTGATTCAGAAAAGGCAAAGAAAAGTAATGAGAGAGAAGCCTAAATGTGTTTTGTACTAAAGGCTAACCCTTTCCTTCATATAAATGTGCCTTCACGCATTTGCAAACAGAAAAGACCCAGATCAGATGACTCCTATAGGAGCCATCTGATCCAGGTCTGCTGTGTTCAGTATTGGAATTTGATAGACCTGTTTCTTAACTTTCTAAAATGGCTACAATGTTTCTCCTTCCATATTTCATTTTAACTAATTGGTCATGAATATTCAGTAGGTATTGAAATTTGGAATAAACATAGAACAGGGAAAGGGTTAACAGAGGTATGGGATGTACCTAAGGAGGTAGGAGTCAGACAGCAGTTCCTTCAGGTGATTGGACAGCATCTTTTTCTCAAGGGACAGCCTGACCCATGCCCGGGCATAGCCCACATCTGTCTTGATGTCACCCATCTCTTGTACCTTTCTGCAAAAAAAAAGAAGACAAAAAAAAACAATCAAATAAAGGGTGCATATAAAAACTTTAACATATTAGGAGCATGATTATTAACATGGCATATCATTTGGATATACTCGAAGATTAGAAATACAGTAGCCCTGTGTCAGGTCAGAATAAAAAGAAAGTTCAAAGGATGTGTATCATCTGCTGAAAGAAGTCTGATGAAGAAGTGTGACAAAACAGAAGATCAGGGTTTAACTGTATTTCTTTTGTTGATAAGTCAACAAAACAGATTGCTTTAGTTTTCAACTGGTTGATATTTGTCTTAACCCTTTACCTGTTCTATATTTTAATAGTCCAATTTACAATAACTACTCAATATCATACTGAAATATGGAAAGTGTAACATTGTAGCTATTTTAGAAACTAAAGAAACAGGTCCATCAAATTTCATTAGCAAACACAGCAGACCCGGATTAGACAGCTCCTATAGGAGCCGTCTGATCTGGCTCTACTCTTGTTTTCAAATGCATGAAAACACATTTATATGAAGGAAAGGGTTAACCAAAGTGGCTGTTACTTAAGTTACTCCTTTGATCTTACTATATAAGACAAGACTGGAATGTGTTTTACCACCATACAAACAATGTTTTAACCTTTTTTCTCCATAAAAACACCTTTGCAAACAAAGTTAGAACCTTTGCAAACAAAGTAGACCCAGATCAGGCATCTCCTTCAGGAGCCATCTAATCAGAGTCTGCTATGTTTGTTTATGGAATAATATAGATCTAATTCTACAGTTCTCCCAAGACCCAAAATTCCTGTGTTCATATGCAATTACAAATTTCAGCTAATTAGTATTCATGATGTTATCATTTCTTTTATAATTATTCATGGAGTAAAGGATTAACCCCATGTCATAGGACATTGCTTAATCCTTTCAACATTAACTCTTTCCTCCATAGGCTATTTTTAGACCCAGGCTCTGAATGAATATACCCAAAAGGAGCATTTACTTGAGAAAAGTAAAATTTAGAGTTTTGTAGTTGAAACCATAGTGATAAATAGACTCTATTAGAGCATTTGCTCCTATAGGAGCAAATGCTCTATTTATCACAATGGTTTCAAGAAGTGGTTATTACAGTGATGTAGAAAGGCATATTTATGGAGGAAAGGGTTAAGTTACTTAAGTCTGAAAATTCAATAAATTAATTTTAAAGTCGATTTTTCTCCCATTTCTTTTTTGAAGTGTGTCAGTTTGGATCCTGATGAGATGACACGTTACCAGCAATCTAATCTGGATCCAAACTGTTTGCAAAGTTCTTCAAATATTAGTCCACAGTGTTGTTAGAACTTGTAGAATAAGAGTGGAAGTAGACACACACGACCAAGGCAATATGGTGTATCAATGTGTTATTCCAACGTTTCGACCCCACATCGGGTCTTCATCAGAGTGTTGTAAGAATAAAATAATTCATGAAACATATACGTGTACATTTGTAGCTACATTGCTATTCTCACCTCATATCATAGGAAAGTGTTTGAGGTAGTGGTTTCAGGACAGGTAACTCTATATTTCCCCTACTGCCAGTCCTGCGGTGACCTTTCTTCACAGTTTTCTCCCCTTCTGTGATTGCTAGTGATGACAGGTCTGTAAGCAAAATTGTAAGACATACAGCATTGTTTTATCCAACCAAACATGTTTTAATTGGTTTTTAATCCTTTACTCCATAAAAAGGCCTTTTTATACCTTTGCAAACAGAGTAGACCAAGTTGAGATTGCTCCTGCAGAGACTGTCTGATCATGGTGGTGCTCTATCTGCTTAGAGACTGATATTGATCCTATTATGCAGTTTCTGTCATGATAAAAAATTCTTTTGTTCATAGAAAACACAGGCAACTAATATTCATGATGCCATTATTTTTTCTGAATATTTATGGAGTAAATTGTTAATTTTTTAATCGGCAATGTCAGCCTATCCCCACACAAGTAAGTACCGCTCATAAATGAGAATGTTCCATAGGAACATGACTCTTTATTGCATGAAGCAGCTTTAAGCCCAAAAGCTGCACTTTTATTAACTGTGTTCATGTTTCCACTTTTCTTCATAGACAAGTCTATTAACACCTTTGCAAACAGAGTAGATCCAGGTCAGATAGCTCCTGTAGAATCCATCTGATCATGGTCTGCTCTGTTTGCTTATGGAATAATGTAGATCAGATTCTACAGTTTCTGTCATGGCCAAAATTTCCTGTGTGTTTCAGAAAAGTTAATATTCTTAAAAATTAATATTAAAATATTAAAATCAATATTCTTGATTCCATTACTTCTTACCTATTCACACATTTGCAAACAGCAGACCCAGATCAGATGGTTCCTATAAGAGCTGTCTGATCAGGGTATGCTCTGTTTGCTTTTGACATGATATAGGTCTGAGTCTACAGTTTTTTCCAAAGCAAAACAATTCCTTGAAAAGTTTACATTATAAAGACACATCTAATAAATATTCATGATGTCATTTCTTGCATGAATATTCAACAGAGAAAGGGTTAACCCATAGCATGCTGAGTGAATTTTGTGTCAAAAATTCGGGCATTATTTTCAAAAACATAATCAAAGTGTCTTGTAGTTTGGATCCTGACGGGATGCTGAGGTACCAAGCATCTCATTTGAACCCAAACTACAAAGGCTGTAGCATGTTACAGATAAAAAACAGAAAGACTAAGACTTAAAAGCAGACAACGAGACATCGTCAACAACATTAACCAATTATCGCAAACATCAATGGTTACTTGACAGCCATCAGTGATAACTGTGACCACTGTGAAACAGACCAGGGACAATAAAAGCTAAGGTCAATCTAGACAAGTATTATAAATCAAAACATCAAAAGCACAGGTCCAAACAATACATCAGAACCATCACAGGTCCATGACAGGATTTTTAACCTATTCCCTCATAGGCTAATTTTAGATCCAGCCTCTTTTGAATAAATCTACCGAAATGGAGCATTTACTTACTGAAGAGGATTTTTCTTTTAGAAATATGTAGTATTGAAACCATTGTTATAAATAGAGCATTTGCTCCATAGGAGCAAATGCTCCATTTATCACAATGGTTTCAAAACGTGACTTTTACAGGTGTCAACATGAGGGAATGGGTTAACCTTTTGAATGTAGGGAAACCAGTGAACTGGCATTTGCAAACAGTGTAGACCCAGATCAGCGTGCTCAAACAGGAGCCCTGTAATGACGGTTTACACCGTTTGTCATTAATGGCCTGAATACAACTTTTAACACTTTACTTTATAGAAATCCCTTTTACGCCTGTGCAAACAGAGACGACCCAAATTAGAGTCTACAGTTTCAACGATGGTAAAACAAATCCCTTGTTCATTATGCCATTATAAAAATTCAGCTAATTAATATCCATGGTCATTATTTCTTACATAGCATTATATTCATTAGGAAAATGGTTAAAGACCCTAAATATTTTGATTAACCCTTTCCCTGTTGTGCGAATTAGTCACATCATGAATATTCATTAACTTATTTTTATAAGTAAAATATTCAAAGGAATTTTTAGCTATGACAAAAACTGTAGGGTCAGAACTATATAATTCCATATGCAAACAGAGCAGACCCTGATCAGAGGGATCCTGCATGAGTTGTCTGATCAGGATCTACTGTTGGCAAAGGCATGAAAAGGTGTCTATATGAGGGAAAGGGTTAAGTCACTGCTATAGATAGGTTATACTGTACCTAAAACAATGAACCTGATACACGTATTTGTTCACACTATCCTGATTTTTCCAGGAAATTTGAGATATGTCCAACCTCAGATAATGGACACGCGATATCATATGGTACAAGATAACTCCGCATGTTAAGTAATTGTTGCCTTCTGCAATTCTGAAAGCTTAACAGTTTTTTAACTCTCTTAAAAAGTCCAGTAAGAGCGTCGCCACAGTTCAGCCCCTGATGATATACCAAGTTACTTGACATCTCATCTGGAGCCAAAATGTTTGCATAGGTAATTCACAAAGTCAACGCTAGCATGCAAAGAGTTAATAAATGAACCTATACGACCTGTACTGGTAAGTGCTAACCTTATCAAACAGGTTTACGAGGCCCATCATCAAAGGCTATAAAATTATTGAGGGATGACAGCACATCATCAATCTCTAGCCCCCTCTGTTGGAATACTTAACCCTTTACTCCATAAATACGCCTTTGCAAACAGAGCAGACCAAGATCAGATGGCTTCTACGGGAGCTGTCTGATCAGGGTCTGCTCTGTTTGCTTATGACACAATAAATAACAGTATAATTTCTGCCATAGCCAACATTTCCTATGTTCATATAATATTATGAAAATGAATCTAATTAATAAATGAGCTGTGAGATGTGAACTTTACCAGAAATTATCAATTACTATGAAATTATCAGATATACTCCGAGTACATAGAGCTTATTGTACAAAAATAAAACATGCATAACCATAAGCGACTCATCATTGTATAGGTTTTATACAGTTTGTAGAAAGTACCAGTTTTACAAGAAATCACTGACATAATGGGTCACCAGTGTAAAATTGCTGCACATGTTAATCATTTCTATAGTCAGGTTAACCCTTTCCCTGTTGAACATTCATGTACAAAATAATGACATCATGAATATTTATTACCTGTTTTTTTTATAATGGCATAATGTACACAGTATATTTTGATATTGGTAGAAACTGTAGAGTCAGATCTATTATAATTTCAAAAGCAAACAGAGCAGACTCTGATCAGATGACTCTTACAGGAGTTGTCTGATCTGAGTCTATTCTATTTACAAAGGCGTGACAAGGGTTTATATGAAGGAAAGTGTTAAGGGTACACAAGTGTGTTGGCAAAGAGCATCATATTGATAAGGCAACCCTTATTAAACAAGTAAAACTACAAAAACAATATCAATGAATCAATGTAAACATGACAGACAAAATGGACCTTCAAATCAGGCAAACTAACAAAACATTTAAAAAACAAACAAAGTCAAGCTATTGCAGTTAAAATAATCAAAATGGAGGTTAAAATCCAGATCCCCACTCTCCTACTAACAAATTACTGAGCAGCAAATCCATTAGAAATTCGTTTCTGTGAATACTTCAAATTGTTTTTTTCTTTAAGTGCAAAATATGTGTAGAAAACTTTTATGCCATTATAACATAAGTAAACCAATCATGAAAATTATTCTCCGTTTTACAACATGTTGGATGAAAATGATTCCTTGATTCTTTTTAACTCTTTGCACGCTAGCCGCGAAACTTTGATTACGTACATGCATAAAAAAACCCACATCAGAACCGTCAAAGGTCCATGACAGGATTTTTAACCCATTCCCTCATAGGCTATTTTTAGATACAGCCTCTTTGAATAAATCTACCGAAATGGAGCATTTACTTGCGAAAAGGATTTTTTTTTTAGAAATATGTAGTATGGATTGTCTCATCAGGATCCATACTAGTAGTACTGTTTGTTACATTGACCGTATTTTTTCAAAGAAATGTGAGTTTATTTTAAGAATTGAAGCAGACAACAATTGTTGCAGACAAAAAATTACTTAGAGTGCAAATAGTTAACTCTTTGAATGCTGAATTTTCAAGAAGGAATGTGGCATTATTGTTTAACAATTCAGTCCATTCAGTACAATAGGGTATAATTTGTGAAAGGATTCTGAATAACAAACTGTGCTGACCCTGATCAGAGGGCTCCTCTAGGAGCCCCCTGATGTGAGTCAACACTGCAAATGCCTGCATTCAAAGGGTTAAAGAGAGCATTTATCATTCTAAATAATGGTACCATTAAATATGAAGTACGGAAAAGAACTGCTTAATGCACTCTTTTTTACTAATTTTCGATATTCATTTCTATACATAAAAATTCCCTCACACAGAATACGATATATTATAAAGGCATAAATATAAATTAAGCTAGATATCGTTTGATACAAAAACTACTAAAAGCTTATTTTTACTATAATGTATGTCATACTATTACTATCGTATTAACCCTAGATATTAGGAACCCTACTTTCCCATCTCCATTACTTTGTATAGTTAATAAGATATTTAGTAAAATAATTCATTTCTGCACCGTTTTGATAACTTTAACCCTTTACTCCATGAATATTTATGTAAGAAATAATGACATCATGAATATTAATCAGCAGAAGTTTTATAGTGAAATATGAACAAAGAAATTGTTGGCCATGACAGAAACTGTAGAATCAGATCTATATTACTTCATACATGTAAGCAAACAGAGCAGACCCTGATCAGAAGGCTCCTTAATGAGCTGTCTAATTTTGGTCTACTCTGTTTTTAAAGGTGTTATAAAGGTATCTATGGAAAAAGAGTTAAACAACTTTATTGCAGTAGCAAATAGTGTAGACCCTGATCAAAAATGTCTGGTAAAATATCTAGGGCAATTACGAAATGTATTTAACCCTTTACTCCATGAATATTAATATAAGAAATAATCATGAGATGAATATTAATTAGAATCATTTTTATAATGGCATATGAACACAGAAACTTATTTGCCATGGCAGAAACTGTAAAGTTTTAAATATTATTTCATAAGCAAACAGAGCAGACCCTGATCAGATGGCTCCTACAGGAGCCATCTGATCTGGGTCTACTTTGTTTGCAAGGGTATATTTAAGGAATAAAGGGTTAAAGCCTTTGGGGGGAACATGCGACATGCAGATGTAACCATACAAATCCTCCACCTACTCTGGTATCTCTTACGCAGAATACACCATGCCAAGGCTGTTAGTGCATGAAAGAAGAACCAGCAACCGTTAGTTCATACCTCTCTGGATGCCATCTTTGTTAGTCTTTCTTATTTGCTCATACACAATTAACCATGTACATAACTCTTTATCTCATGAATATGCATGTAAGAAATAATGACATCATGAATATTTATTAGCTAAATGATTTTTATCATACATGTAATTATGAAACAAGTTTTGTCCATAGCAGAAACTGTACAATCAGTTTACATATATTTCAATAGCAAACAGAGAAGATTTAATAAGACAGCTCCTACAGGAGTCATCTGATCTGGATCTACTATGTTTGCATAAGAATATACATATGATTCTACAGTTTTTAACAGAACAAAAACTACCTTTTCTTAAGATAATTAATATTCATAGTCATTATTTCTTACATGCATATTCATGGAATATAGACTTTACTAAATAAGTATTTGTTATGAGTGGAGACTTTGCATGAATATTCACAAAGAACGGCCTTTAGATTATTAAACCCCCAACATTTTAGTTTTCATAATTTTCTTTTTTTATGAACACAGCTTTTATTAAATGTTACATTTATGACTCTTACAGTAATAAATGATATGCATATCAAATTTGTGTGCAAACTTTCAAAGCAATTCATTTGCACATAAAGATGCATGATTTTCATGTAGAGTATGGATGGTATGGAACAAGACAAACTGCTACCTCAGAAGTTTGTTAGAGAATATTAACCCTTTCCCTGTTCTATGTTTTCCCAAATTTTAATACCTACTGAATATTCATGGAAATTATAGCTATGACATATGGAAGGTGGACCATTCCAGCCATTTTAGAAAGTAAAGAAAAATACCTATCAAATTCCATAAGCAATCAGAGCAAACCCTGATCATACGACTCCTACAGGAACCATCTGATTTGGGTCTTATCTGTTTGCAAATGCATGACAATGCGTTTACATGAGGGAACGGGTTAACCCTTTCACTCATAGACCCTTTTGGCACCTTTGCAAACAAAGCGGACCCAAATAAGACGGCTCCAACAGGAGCCATCTGATCAGGTTCTATTCTGTTTGCTTATAAAATTATACAGATCTGAATCTACAGTTTCTGCAAAGCCAAAAAACATCCTGTGTTCGTGATAATTATACCAATATAAAAGTTCAGGTTATAAATATTCATGATGCCAATATTGCTTACATGAATATTCATGAGGGAAGGGTTTAAACCATTACCTCATAGGCTATTTTTAGATTCTACCTCTTTAAAAAAATCTACCGAAAAGGAGCATTAACTAGAGAAGAGGAAATTTTTTAGAATTTTGTAGTTTGAAACCATTGTGATAAATAGAGCATTTGCTCCTATAGGAGCAAATGCTCTATTTATCACAATGGTTTCATAAAGTGAATTTTACAGAGTCGTCAAAAGTCGTAAATATGAGGGAATGGGTTAAACACACATGAAGTTTAGATCCTATTATTGTATTTGTAGCAATGGTTTGTAAATTCATCAGAAAACCATCCTTCAGCTTATAACCATCCTTGCAGAATATTGTTGGAAATTATTTTACAATTTACTGGGATTAAAAATTAAAGAGTATAATTATTTTCTCATAACAACAGGCCCTCCCTTCCAGCCTCATTGATCAAGCATCACAAACTTGATAAAAACTTAAGTAAATCCCACAAGACCAGATTACATTGAATAAACCCTTTACTTCATAGGGAAGTCTTTAGACACCTTTGCAAAAAGAGTAGACCCAGATCAGATGTCTCCTGTGGGAGATGTCTGATCAGGGTCTGCTCCGTTTACTTATCAAATGATATATCTCTGATCTTAGTTTATGCCATGATAAACAAGAGATGTCACAGTCACGTGACAAATGCCCCCAAAATTATACCCTGTGACCTTGACCTTTGACCCATGGACCAGGGAGTTGACACATCGTCTTTGTGTGGTGAACATTTGTGCCAGGTTCCTTTGAAATCCATTCACAGATAAACAAGTAATTGTACCCTGTGATCTTGACCTTTGACATATGGACCAGCGAGTTGAAAGCGACACATCATCTTTTGTGTGGTGAACATTTGTGCCAAATTATATTGAAATCCATTGATACATAAAGAAGTTACAGACCGGACACGAAATTTGTGACAAAGTAATTGTACCCTGTGACCTTGACCTTTGACCTATGGACCTGGGAGTTGAAAGCGACACATCGTCTTAGTGTGTTTAACATTTGTGCAAAATTATATTGAAATCCATTGATAGATAAAGAAGTTACAGGCAAAACACAAAATTTGTTACAAAGTAATTGTACCCTGTGACCTTGACCTTTGACCCATTGACCTGGGAGTTGAACGCGACACATTGTCTTTGTGTGGTGAACATTTGTGGCAAGTTATATTGAAATCCATTGATAAATGAAGAAGTTACAGACCGGACACGAAATTTGTGACAAAGTAATTGTACCCTGTGACCTTGACCTTTGACCCATGGACCAGGGAGCTGAACGCGACACATCGTCTTTGTGTGGTGAACATTTGTGCCAAGTTATATTGAAATCCATTGATAGATGAAGAAGTTACAGACCGGACACGAAATTTGTGACAAAGTAAATGTACCCTGTGACCTTGACCTTTGACCCATGGACCTGGGAGTTGACCCCGACACATCGTCTTTGTGTGGTGAAGATTTGTGGCAAGTTATATTGAAATCCATTGATAGATGAAGAAGTTACAGACCGGACACGAACTTTGTGACAAAGTAATTGTACCCTGTGACCTTGACCTTTGACCCATGGACCTGGAAGTTGAACGCGACACATCGTCTCTGTCTGGTGAACATTTGTGGCAAGTTATATTGAAATCCATTGATAGATGAAGAAGTTACAGGCCGGACACGAAATTTGTAACAAAGTAATTGTACCCTGTGACCTTGACCTTTGACCTGGGAGTTGAACGCGACACATCGTCTTTGTGTGGTGAACATTTGTGCCAAGTTATATTGAAATCCATTGACAGATGAAGAAGTTACAGACCGGACACGAAATTTGTGACAAAGTAATTGTACCCTGTGACCTTGACCTTTGACCCATTGACCTGGGAGTTGAACGCGACACATCGTCTCTGTCTGGTGAACATTTGTGGTAAGTTATATTGAAATCCATTGATAGATGAAGAAGTTACAGACCGGACACGAATTCCGGACGGAAGGACAGACGGACGGACGGACAGACGGACGTACTAACAAATGGGTAGTTGTGTGACTTTTTCCTTTGATCTTTTCTTGTGTGACTAATCGCCCGCCTTTGGGGGCATAAAAATGTCCTTGTTCATGATGCAATCATAAAAAATCAGCTAATGAATATTCATGATTTCATTACATGTTACATAAATATTCATGAAATAATGGGATATACTGGAACTTATACGATAATTCAGAATGTTCCATCTGAGCAAAATCTCTACACTTATGGATAATGTCAGTTGCCAACATGTCATGTTATCCTATGTTGAATATTTTTGTTTGAAATAATGACATCTATTAATTAGATAATTTTTCTATAGTGGAATATGAACATGTAGGACATTTTTGCCTAAGGAAGAAATAATAGAATCAGATCTATATTACATCAAAAGCAAACAGAGCAAACCCTAATCAGTCGATTCCTAAAGGCATGGAAAGAAGCCATCTGATCTGGGTCTACTCTGTTTGCAAATGTATGAAAAGGTGTTTATACATATGAAGGAAAGGGTTAACCCTTTCCCTCATAGAGACAACTTTTGGCACCTAAGAATAGAGAGTAGATCCAGATCAGATGAATGCCATCTGACCAGGGTCTGCTCTCTTTGCTTAACCCTTTTCCTTATATAAATACCGTAGACCTATATCATGTCAAAAGCAAATGGAGTAAACCCTGATTAGACAGCTCCTATAGGAGCTGTCTGATCAGGGTCTACTCTGTTTGCAAATGTGTGAAAAGGCGTTTACATGAAAGAAAGGTTTGACTGAAAGTATATATATACTGTTTGAATCACTGTATTTCACTATTCTATGGATAATATAACTACAGTAACTGCTATTACAGAATGTTAGTTTAACAATACGATTGCCATCACCATGGTTAAACTGTAACAATTCATACGGTACAATTTGCTTATGTTAGTATGGGGCTAGATGCATTGGCTATAAACTTGCAGTTAATCATGAACATAGTTCACACTATATGCATTTTAAAAGGATGCCTGTGGTCAGTTTGCTGTTGTGGGTATATGAAACTCAGTCAATAGCCAGTGGTCTTTAGCCCATTCCCTCATAGGCTATTTTCTAGATCCAACCTATCTGAATAAATCTATCGAAAAGAAGTACATGTACATGTATTTACTAAAAAAATGAAACAATTAGTAGTTCTGAAACCATTGTCATAAATAAAGTGTTTGCTCCACAGGAGCAAATGCTCTACATGTACATGCATTTAGCAAAACGGTTTAAAAAAGTGACTTTTACATAGGTGTCAATATGAGGGAATGGGTTATGGGTCTTTACGGAAGGTGGCTGCTTTATGCAGAACCCGCATTTCTTTCTTCCTGCATTAAGACTTGATCAGATTCTATTGAAATGTCACTTTAACCCTTTCAACACTGAACTGTCAGATGGAGTATTGCAAAATTCAAACGGGTCGAAAGCATACCTAAATATTCAGGAATATTTTAAAAACAGTGCAGACCCTGATGAGAGGGTTCCTCTCAGAGCCCTCTCATCTGGGTCTACACCATTTGCCAAGGACATTAATGATTTTTTCCCTACACTTAAAGGGTCAATGAGGTTTTACTGTATTGACTAGAAACCATTTTTCTTACAGATTGACAGACATACAATTTGACAGCATAGCTTATTATGTAACCTTTTATCTGAAAGTTTTAATTGTTGCTGTATTTTTTCAAATCAGTCAGTACCCAGTACACTTGTTTCCTGGATTCAAAGTGTTAACAGTTTCAGCATATATTAAGTTTGAATTCACAGTCTAAAAATTTCTTCAATCTTTGTATATTTTTAACCATTTAAATTAGAATAAATCTAGATCTTGACATTTATCACTCTTCACATTTTATCCTCCTAGCTAGTCTATTTTGTGAAATTCTAAACTCTTCTCAATCTACAAAGATTGGTTCAATACTGCAATAAGTACATACTAAACATGGAACCAGACAAATGTCAAATAAAACTTGCTGAGTAATAAACATGATCAATATCTGGGATATTTTCTTTTTCTAAGTTAACTCTTTAAATATGGGAAACAAGTGTACTGGCATCTTGCTAACAGTGTAAACCGGTATCAGAGAGTTCCTAAAGGAGACCTCTGATAAGGGACTGCAATGCTTGTCATTCAAAAACAGTCTAGCAAGTTTAAAGCTTTCACACTGAATGGATTCTAAAGTTAAAACACTAACCGACATTCCACTTTGAGTATTCAGCAGAATAAAGAGTTGAATCTTAGTACAGTAAAACCCTCTTAACCCATTCCCACTTAGGCTATTTTTAGACCTAACCCCTTTGATTAAATCTACCAAAAAGGAGCATTAGCTAGAGAAAAGGAAATTTTCAGAATTGTGTAGTTTTGAAGCCATTGTGATAAATAGAGCATTTGCTCCTGTGGAGCAAATGCTCTATTTATCACAATGGTTTCACAAAGTGACTTTTACAGAAGCGTCAAAAGGCGTCAATATGCGGGAATGGGTTAACAGGATGTTAAATCAAGTACATGTATAAATATCTGCCTAAGAGACAGGTGGCAGCTTAATGCAGGAAGAAAGCCATGCAGAAAGCTCCTGTAGCTTTCTGCATGTCACCCTGCATTAAGCAGCCAATCGCCTAAACGTATCAAAATTCTTATCTACTAGAATTCCAGTTCAGAGGGGTTATATTGTATATTATTATGCTAACTTTGGGAGCAGTCTGAATCCAAAAGGGATGCTGAGTAGTTCAGTGACTCTTCCCTGTTTGATACTATTTTTTCAAGTACTGGTGGAAAAATCTATTCGACAAATGAAGCAGATGGTAATTCTAGCTCTTTGCACTCTAAACAATTGTCATCAGCTTAAAATCATGAATACTAATGTTTTTGGCAACAAGAGAACCATGATGGCCTTGTTTCACTAGCCTGAGTAACAAGTTTATGTGAAATGGTATAACTGATATTGGCAAAAGTTCAGATCAGAGACAATCCTTCAAAATCATACTGAAATCAGGCTAGTGTAGAAGACTTCTTTAAATACCAGTGGCCATGTTTACAATCACAATGGTTTGTACTTGGTAGGAGTTTACCTAAGAATCTGCCTAGTAATACCAAAATCTTGCCATTCGTTTCAGAAGATTTTTTTTTAAACTTTTGAAAGCGGGAAATGACTGTAATGTCATATGCAAACAGCCTAACACTTTTGAATCACAGTGTATTAAGTTGGAATTCTGACAAAATGCCTCATCTGGATCCAAACTGTTTGCATGGGTAATAAATTCATTGCTAGCATGCAAAAAGTTATCCCTTTACTCCATGAATACGCCTTTCTACGCCTTTGCAAACAAAGTAGACCAGATCAGACGGCGCCTGTAGGAGTCATATGATCAGGTTATGCTCTGTTTGCGTATGATATGATTGCATTCTACAGTTTCTGCCATGGCCAGCTATTCTTGTGTTCATGTACCATTGTAATAAAAAAATGTATTAACCCTTCGCTTGCTATTCACGTCAATATACCTACCTGTAAATAGTGAAGACCCAGATGAGACAGCTCCTGCAGGAGCTGTCTCATCAGGGTCTGCACTATTTACAAGTTGATTGTGTTACCAGTGTACTCCACAGCAGTGATTGCACAGCGAAATACTTGTACACAGTGAATATATATGTAATTATACAACAGGGCATGGGTAAAGAAGGAGAAATGTATTTTAAAATTCAGCAAGCGAAGGGTTAATATCAATGATGTCATTATTTCTTACATGAATATTCATGGAGTAGAGAGTTAAGGTACATCAGATGCTTAGTTTGTTTTCAACCACCAGCTCTTCTATTCTGACCACACACATCAAACTGACCACACCCTCCAAACTTTGGTTGCTAGGTAACTTACTGCACAAGGTCACATAAAGGTCAGCAAAGGAGTTTATATCTAAAGAACTACTCCTTCTCTTCTCCCCAGGACTCAGAACTGTTAATGTGTACACAACAAAAGGGTAAAAATATTTTGAATTTACTCTTTCACTCTAATGGTTATAATCATGTCAGCTAAATATCAATATCAGGTGAGGTCAAACATTGCAAAGGTCTTTTTCAACCTTTAGCACTTTCAATGAGGCACAATGACCAACCTAAAAATCTCTTATTTCTCAGCCAAACTCTCTTTTATTGGTATTGATTAGAATGCCCTCGGAGAGAGGCAATTCTAATGAGCACCAGCAAGACAAAATTTGGCAGAGAAATATAGAAAATGGTTTTCCTAGATTTTCTAAATATTCCTCTTTTCTAGCGTGTTATTCTGCATTCCATCCAGAGAAAAATTACAGAAGTAAGTGATCCTTACTTACACAACTGAAGCAGACAAGACCAAGATCAATGGCCTTATTGTTTGGAGTGCTAAAGATTCAGACTACATGTAAACACAGACCAGCTCATTATGTGGTCTGTACTTTGTATCACAATGATTCCATTACCAATCTCCTTTCAGTCTGCTGAAGTAAGTCCTCTGTGGTGTCTTAACTTCTAATATCTAAATTCTGCAACTCTAAATTTAGAGGGATTGGCATTGCTAAATATTACCCTTTAGCCTACCATGGGCACATTTGGGCTCAATTTTGCAAACAGTTTGGATCCAGATAAATTTGTATGTCCTCATAATCCAAACTGTTTAACCTTTAAATCGCTGAGTTTTCAAATGGACCCTTCCAGATTTGATATTAGACTGTCTCATGCTGATTCTGGAGGGGTACTTTTTCCATAAAGTGTAAAATATGGCAAAAGGTGCAAACCTTTATCAGAGGGCTCCATCAAGAGCCTTTTGATCTGGGTCTACACTATTTGCAAATATTATTTATCTCAGTTCCTGACTCCCGTACTGTTAGGGTTAACATTCCCGTACTGTTAGGGTTAACATACTAATCATGTTTTGAAAGAAATAAAGAAGACTTGAATTTGCCCAAATTCCAAAAAGGTTAAAATCCCCGATTTTCATGATCTATGCTATTTTTATATAAATTTAAGCCCCTCTAAACTGGAGTTTTGATAAAAAATAATTTAGGACATTTTAGGCAGGAAGCTACTTAAAGCAGGGTGAAATTCATGCAGAAAGCTCCTTTCTGTATGACTTCAACCTGCTTTAAGCTTCCATCTGTCTGAAAGACCAACACTAAGACTAATTTTAACATTTAACTGATTTAGAGCTCTAGGTCTATACTGTGCACTGGTTTAGAGAGGTTTATACTGTGCACTGAAAAGTTTGTAAATGACAGCAGACTAATAGGAACAAGTCATAATCATGACATAATCTATACACTCACAACACATACATTATAAAACAACATACATATATACACTAAATCAAAATATCATATCAAAGGCACTATACAGCAACACACTATTCCCTTTCACCCTTTCAAGGCTGAATTTTAATGGCCAATCATTCTTTAACCCATTTCTTCATAGGCTATTTTAAACCCAAACTCTTTGAATTAATCCACTGAAAAGGAGCATTTACTAGGGAAAAAATGAATTTTTAGAAATATGTAGATTTGAAACCATGGTTATAAAGAAAGCAAATGCTCAATTTATCACAATGGTTTAAAAAAGTGACTTTTACAAATGCATCAAAATGCATCAAAATGCGTCAATATGAGGAATAGAATAATTGCACAGTCCATTAAATATGGAATGGTATATATAATCTGTGAGAAGATGACAAACAGTGTAGACCCTGATCAGAGGGCTCCTCTAGAAGTCCTCTGATCTGGATCTGTTTGCAAATACTAGTATGCCCATTTCTCGCATTGAAAGGTTTAACCCCTTTCCTGCATTGAAAGGGTTAACAAAACTGAAAAGAACATGTAATTGTCAAACTGAAATTGTTAAAATTAAATTTACTAATATTAATCAAATCTACTACCATTAAATCACAAAATCAAAACAAATCAAATAGCAATACATGTATAGCAGTGAATGTCTGTGATTTTTTGTGTGAAAAAGTTAATTAAGTTTTGCACAAACTGATATAAGTTACATGGAGAGGATTTCAATTATAGGGGTTGTATATTAAGAGCTTAGAGTGAAATTATTGCACTACATAAATTAGTGTACTGCATAATACATTATATGAGCAAATTATAGTCTGGCTGTGACTGGAAAAGAAAAGGAAGATTTTGGTTGGAAAATGAAGTAGATGGCATGTTTGAGACAAGCTGTCTGAAACTCTGTAAGGATTTTCTTGAAAACTTGACCAAATTGAAAGTAAATTATTGTTCTAGCTCAGAGTAAGCTGATATAGTGCCCCCATCCCAACCCCCAACAGGATAAAGGTTAACCCTTTCCCTCATATAAACGTGTTTTCACGCATTTGCAAACAGAGTAGAGCCAGAACAGATGGCTCCTAGAGGAGCCATCTGATCAGGGTCTGCTCTGTTTGCTATTGGAATTTGAAAGATACGTTTCTTTACTTTCTAAAATGGCTACAATGTTCCATCTTTCATTATAACTTTTTTGTTCATGAAAATGTAATAAACATAGAACAGGATAACGGTTAAAGGAGTTACAGTAGAATACAAACTGAATAGTCAGATCTATCATAATTTCATAAGCAAACACAGCAGACCCTGATCAGATGGCTCCAACAGGAGCTGTCTGATCTGGCTCTACTCTGTTTGAAAAGACACGAGGGAGAGGGTTAAGCCCTTGAAATTAATTTCATATTACCGTTTCTATTATATCTATCAACTTTTCTAATCACAATATTTCAAGTAACAAATCCTATGTATAACACTGTTCATATTATTTTTATGCAAAAAAATAATGTATGCGACAGTCATGGATTTACATTTTAATATCAAAATGTCACACTTTCTTATCTTAATTTGCTTTAACAGGAATGTTATCATTGTGCAAGACGATATTTTTTAATAAAAAGGTAATGACAAACAATTGGTTAGACATGTAGAAGAAACGAAAAATCCCAAATTTTCTCCCTACTTTGATGGGAACAGATTTAAAAACAGTTCATTTCCATTTATATTTATAATGCCATCAAGTAAAGTTTAGACATACATGCAATTCTCATGATAATACATTTTGCCAATGCTGATTTTCCCTCCAACACTTTTATATCTGAACATTAATATTGTTTTTACTTTAAACTTGTTATTTTTCTAACGTTTCAGTCCCTGTAGTGAGGGACCAGCTTATTTTCCCTGTCCATTTGATGTGTGAGGGAAACCACCCCGCAACACCTTACAAACATTTAACACATGTAAGTTTCCAAACAGTTAAACTTATATAATGATTAGGCCTTAACAAATCCCCCTCCCCAATGTACTGAGACATAAAAATATCATTTTAATTTCACATTTTAAATTCAAAATCTGTTACAAGGCAATACGATCGATCAGCAAATAAACTGTCATTGACTAAAGACCACCAGATGACGCAGATATAACCCTTTACCACATGAATATTCTTGAAAGAAATAATTACATCACGCATAATATTTTGATGTTTTTCCAAAACGTATTAAACACAAAATGTTTTGGCCATGGCAGAAACTGTAGAATCAGATCTACATTAGTTCATATTAAGCAAACTGAGTAGACCCTGATCAGACGGCTCCTACCGGAGCCATCTGATCTGGGTCTACACTGTTTGCAAATGCATTAAAAGGTGTTTCTATGAGGTAGAGGGATAAGCAACATGTAAAGCATATATGTATATGGTACATTAGTTCAGTCATGTCAAGACTAACCTACCTGTATTTAAGAGAGATAGGCAAACATGAGACCAGTTTCTGTATATGGACACTGTTGAAATGTCAAAGAAAAAGAGTGCACAGAGGTCCAATGTGTAAATTACAACATTTTCAAGAATAACTTATTTATTTCTCAACCAAATCTTACGTTTTTAATTTTTTTACTAAATGCCCAAAACATTCTCATTTCAGTCAGTTGGGCTCAGCACTTTATATGAAGTGAAATTTAAGAGGATAATAATGAGAAATACGGCTTTTAAATGCAAGATATTAAGAGTCAAATAATTTCTTAGGGACATTGACATTGATCTCTAAAGAAATCCTGATATTCTTAATTAACCTAGAAAATCATTTACTTAACCCTTACAATGCAGGACAAGAATAACTAATGCCCTCTGCAAACAGTGTAAACCCAGATGATTTTGGAATAAGCACAGAACAAGGACAGGGTTAAGCAGATCTTGGGCTATCCTAACACAAGGCTGCACCATTCCTATTCAGAAACAAAACTTGCTAAAGCCATCATTAGTTATCCAATTGGCTATTACCCTTTAGAACTTTATACCAAAGTACTTGTCTTGAATTTGGAAAGACAAAGATGAAAGAATAGCAGCAGAACAAGAGGACTGTAGATAAGAAGCATAGTTAGAAAATCTAAAAACAAAATTCTATCTTGCTGCAACTCATTAGAATCACCTCTCTGAGGCAATTCTAATGGTGTGCAACAAGATAGGGTTTGGCAAAGAAATAACAAGATTTTCACATCTGGGTCAATGCTTATAAAACTTTTAGCTGAGCCTTTGGCTCAAATCTGACCAATCAAAAACGTGAGAACTCAAATCTGACCAATCAAAAGCTTGAGAACGAACTCAGACTCAACTAAAAAGCTTTATAAGCATGGACCCCGATTTGCATCAAGACAGGGTTTGGCTGAGAAATAACAGATTTGTTAACCCTTTCCCTCATATAAACGTGTTTTCACTTATTTGAAAACAGAGTAGACCCAGACCAGACGGCTCCTTCTGATCAGGATCTTCTCTGTTTGCTTAAAGAATCTGATAGATCTGTTTCTTTGCTTTCTATAATGTCTATAATGTAGTACCTTCCATATTTCTTAATAACTATTTCGTGAATGAATATTCAGTAGGTATTGAAATTTGGAATAAACATAGAACAGGGAATTTGTTAAATCAGTATCAATACACATCTGATCTACAGCCCGGCAACAACGAACAAAAAATAAGACATTTACAGACTCAACAACTGAAACGCTTCTGCCTAAGTGATAGGAACTAAGTCAAATGTAGAGGAAAACGGACTACAAATAATGTCAACATACCAACGTTAGTAAAAATCCAGTTATACAGAATCATTTTTTCTGAGAGAAATGCTGAAAGCAATTACACATGTTTAAGGCAATACTGAAAATGGTACTTTCATTTTTTCCCCATAAAGCAATCAATCTGTGGAAGATTGTTTAACAGATTAACTGTAAGAAATTGCATAAATTTAGTGTTTAAAGAAATAATCCTTATTTGTCTAACACTTAGAATGAAACAAGTGTTGTATCATTTGCAATCTGTGTAGACCCAGATCAGAGGCTCCTAAAGGAACCTTAAGATCAGGACCTGCCCTGTTTGTAATTTATAATTCTTTCATACCTCTCACTAAACACTAGTTGACTATTCCATTTCGAATATTAACTCTATGCACGCGAAACAGTTATGAAATATGTAAACAGCTTGGACCCAGATGAGACACTGCATAATCCAGTCTCATCAAGATCCAAACTGTTTGACACTTTGACCATATTTTTGCAAAGAAATGAGAAGAATTGAAGCAGATGACAGCTATTGCAGATGAAAAATTACCTCACATGCATAGTTAATCCTTTACTCCATGAATATTCATGTAAAATATAATGACACTATGAACATTAATTAGATTAGTTTTTATAATGGCACAATCATGAACACAGGAATTCTGGTATCTGCAGAAACTGTAGAAACATATCTGTATTATGTCACAAGCAAACGGAGCAGACCCTGATCAGACGGCTACTATAGGAGCCGTCTGATCTGGGTCTACACCATTTGCAAAGGCATAGAAATGTGTATTTATGGAGCAAAGGGTTAAGCATGCACAGAGTCTTTTGCATGGAATTTCTGACTCTGTCAATGCTGAAATTTCAGAATGGAATAACCATTCTGTGATAAACTAAAGAGTCCACTCCTATGAAAGGCTTAATCTTGTAGATGATTTTGAATGATCTGGGTCTATACTGTTTGCAAATGCCAGTGCATGTGTGTCCCACATTCAAAGGGTTTAACATAAAACAAGAGGGCCAGAATGGCCCTGACATCGCTCACCAGACAATCAGAGGAGAAGATTTTCAAAGATTTCACTATATGTTTCTATTGAAAACTTAACACCGCAGGGGTGGTGCCAATTTTGACCCCAGGGACACAATTTATATAACTTTTGTAGAGGACCTGAACATGATGCTAAAAGAATGTAGTGAAAGAATGGATAGAGCATTAAACCACTGGAACTTGCATTCTTTGGATGCTAGAGGCGGATTCTCCCACCACTAATGACCTTTGCGAACAGTTTGGATCCAGATCAGGCCCCACATAATGTGGGGACTGATCTGATATCCAAATTGTTTGTAAATGAGACTGAACTTCTGTGTGTAGTGGGATTCTCCCGCCACTAATGACCTATGCAAACAGTTTGGATCCAGATCAGCGCCAACATAATGTGGTGCCTGATCTGATATCCAAACTGATTGTCAATGAGACTGAACTTCTGAAAAACTTTGAAAGAAAGTGTGTAGTGGGATTCTCCCACCACTAATGACCTATGCAAACAGTTTGGATCCAGATCAGGGCTAACATAATGTGGTGCCTGATCTATATCCGAACTGTTTGTCAATGAGACTTAACTTCTGAAAAACTCAGAAAGAAAGTGTGTAGTTAAGATAACTTGTGAATATGCTGCAGACAACAATTTAGCAGATGACAAAATTACCCAGCATGCAAAGAGTTAAGCTGAAATTCACAACAGGTATGCTCTATATTGATAGCTGGTAGCTTAATGCAGGGCATAGGTATGAAAAAAAGCTTTAAGAGTATTCTGCATTTTGAGAATTTTCCACAGTTTTCTCAATCTTAAATGAGTGTGTGTTATTTGTCTAAACACAATTTCTACTCTACTGATCAGGCTAAGGGTGATTATATAAGAACTCCCTAACTGACTGGTCTCAGCTAAAAGTGATATTAAGGAGAAACCTTTAGAATGTAATTTCTGGTGTAAAGAAGTATATATACACACAGGGCAGGGCCAATTTTAACCCAAGAACTATGATACTTATAAAACTCATAAAGTTATGCTAAGTAAATCTATACACCAAATATCTAAGCTCTGGGACATGTAGTTTCTGACAAGAATATTTTTAAAGTTTTTCCTATGCATAACTAGTGATCCCATAGGCTGTTTACGCAGTCAGCTATTAAAAACTGGAAATCCCTGGGGTGGGACCAATTTTGACCCTAGGGGCATAATTTATATAACTTTTGTAGAAGTCCTGAAGTTGAAGCTATGTGCCAAATATAAAAGCTGAGGACCTTCTAGTTTTAGAGGAGATGATGTTCAAAGTTTTCACTATATGTTTCTATTGAAAACTGAAAGCCCCTGGGGCAGGGCCAATTTTGACCCCAGGGGTATAATTTATATAACTTTTGTAGAGGACCTACATATGATGCTATGTGCCAAAGATGAAAGCTGAGACCCCTGTAGATTCAGAGGAGAAGAACTTTAAAGGTTCAAATTGTTGATGACGAACGACGGACGACGCACGCCGACGGACGACGGACATCAGGCCATCACAAAAGCTCACCCTGAGCACTTTGTGCTCTGGTGAGCTAAAAAGATGAGTTATACCCTTTGGATTGAAGAATTTTTGTCATCAAAGGGACATTTGCTCCTTAAATTGTTTATACCGTATCTCATTAACCTGTAGCCTTCTGAGAAAATCAGTTTTGCATTGTCACCCACTACACTATCAAAATTCAAGCTTTAATTATTTTGTCTACTAAAATGCAATCAGTGTGTCAAACAGTTTGGATACTGATGACAGCTACAGATAAAAGGTGTGTACCAAAATATACTAAAATCATCATTTCTCCACAAAACCCTATACTGTGACCACTCTTTAGAATCATCTCGAAGTGACAATTCTACAGAATGGTTACAGTATAGGGTTCAGTGGAGATTCTTGAAAATGTTTAAATTTATGCATGCTATCTGGACCGGTTCTAGGACATTAGCCCACCCGGACCACAGCCCACCCGGATGACAGCCCACCATTTCTCTTAGGGCGGACATTAGACCACTCGTGTTTTTGAGGGGGGCGGACATTAGCCCACTCGTGTTTTTGAGGAGGGCGGACATTAGCCCACTCATGCTTTTTTGATGGGCGGACATTAGCCCACTCGGACAATAAACCACTCGCGCTGAATATTAACGAGGCGGACATCAGCCCACCCGGACATTAGACCCCTCATCATTTGCTCACCTATTTCTGTATGTCTGTAAGGCCAAATGACTGTAAAAATAATATCTTCGACTTTAGATCGGAGCAACATATCACACAAATTTTATTTTTCGGTAATGTTCGATTAAGTACGTTGAACTACAAGATAATGGTCCGAGATGTTACGGACTAGGGGTAAAAAAAATTCCCAGACGACTGCAGATAAATCAAAACAATCTTAGAAGAAATATTGACCTTTATTTTAAAGAAGGTGTTAATATCTGACTCGGCGGGTTTGACTGAAACACTCGTCTACAGGTGTGATAATCCAATTAATTACATGCACGTGGTTGATAATCCAATTAGATGGGTATGCTGAGCTTTATCCTGCTGTTTGTAAGTAATTAAAGGTAATTATCGGTTTATACATTGCCCGGCAACGGAAGTGATTATATTGAAAGCAGTGTTCGTGTTTATTAAATAGAAATAAATTCGGGGAATAAATAAATAACAGTCGTTCAATTTACAGTATCAGTACAGTATTTTTCAGGTTGTAGCTAATAATCCATCGATGATTTATCAAACAGTGCAGTGCAATGAAACATAAACAAACATTATAACTAAGATAATTAGGGGCCAAACATCCGAAAGAGACCTTTTTCTGTAACATAAAGAGCCAGTAAGAGTAGCTGAATATTTTATAAATCATGGGTAATTACAACGACTTTCAACTAATTGGGAGTGTGAATAAACACATATTATAATCTCGAGGGGTCTCTTGTCCGGGTGGGCTGATGTCCGCCTCGTTAACATTCAGCGCGAGTGGTCTATTGTCCGAGTGGGCTAATGTCCGTCCATCAAAAAAACACGAGTGGGCTAATGTCCGCCCTCCTCAAAAACACGAGTGGGCTAATGTCCGCCCCCTCAAAAACACGAGTGGTCTAATGTCCGCCCTTAGAGAAATGGTGGGCTGTCATCCGGGTGGGCTGTGGTCCGGGTGGGCTAATGTCCGTTTACCATCTGGACCTCTTGATGAGACGCCAAGTTACTTAGTGTCTCATCTGTATCCAAACTATTGGTCTAGGTTATCACTCATCTGTTAGCTGCAGGCTGATGGTCAATACATATAGTATTCAAAACAATACTCAAAGAAAGAATATTTCGTTTTGTTTTGTGAAATAAGAAAAAACAGGTTAGAGAAGATAATTTCTATTAGACAATCTAAAATTAATGCTCTTTGCTTTGTTGGAAACAGACATTAACCCTTTACCTCATAGATACCCCTTTTACTGTCTTTGTAAACAGGGTAGACCATGATCAATTGGTTCTGGTAAGAGCTACCTGATCAGGGTCTGCTCTTGTTTGCTTATGGTTTAGTATAGATATGATTCTACAGTTTCGGCAATAACCAAGAGTTTCTTATACAAATACCATTGTAAAAACATTGGTTAATTAATATTCATGAGACAATATTTCTTACATAAACATTCACCTGGTAAAGGGTTAAGTACAATTATGTAATGAAACATCAACTGCTTTGTCTTAACTCTTTCCCTGTTCTATGTTATTCAAAATTTATTGAATATTATGGACACAATAATTATAAAGAAATATGGAAGGTGGAACATTGTAGACATTTTAGAAAGCAAAGAAACAGATCTATCAAATTCTATTAGCAAGCAGAGCAGACCCTGATCAGACGGCTCCTCTAGGAGCTCCTCAAGGAGCTGTCTGATCTGGGTCTACTCTGTTTGCTAATGCTTGAAAACACGTTTGCATGAGGGAAAGGGTTTAGATGTGAAACAAGACACACATGTAACAGAGAAGCAAATCAAGCAAAGAGGAACATCAATGGTATAAGGAAAGACCAATTAAAGATAAATTGTTGCCTGTTCAATATAATTCCAGTCCTTTGAACATCAAAACTGACAAAAGCACTTAAATTGTTCAATACTTTTAACTTGTAACAAACTCTTCTCTGATTAGATGCTTATCAACATTTTGAAGGTTCTTCTGTCACTGTATACATGTATACAGTAAAACCTCTCTAAACTGGAATTCTAGTAGAGAAAAAGTTTGATACTTTTAGGCAATTGGCTGCTTAATGCAGGGTGAAAGTCATGAAGAAAGCTCCTAGAGGAGTTTTCTGCATGACTTTCACCCTGCATTAGCTGCCATCAGTCTCCAAGACCGACATTTACACTAAAATTGAACATCCAGTTTAGAGGGGTTTTATTATACATGTATACATAAATTATTATATACATTGTACTTACACCACTCATTCTTAAAACATTTGTGAAAAAATATCTCAGAAGTCTATACTGATTGCAAAGGTAAATCATTTACTACATTTACAGATAAAAAACAAGAAGTTGCAGCTGTTAGCAAAAATATTTGGGAAATTTGCAGTTATGATTGAGCCATTTAAGCGACCTCACATGACAAAAAAAGCTAAGACAATACAAAAGTGGGTAGACCCAGATAAGTTTAGCTGTTCGCAGTTTTAATCCTGTACTTGATTATTTTTATGCTTTTGTAATCAGTGCAGAATCAAAATCAGACAAATCTGATTCTCTACTGTTTTCCATGGCAATATTATTCAACATTTTCATAGTTTTATACAATAACTAAATCATTTACTATTCGTAACTGGCGGAGTCTTGCATGAATATTCATCAGGTAATCAACTTGTGTAGATCATGTTCATAGTGGATATGCTGTCTCTATCTTGTTTGCAATGTCTGAGTGCCTCTTTCTCATGCAGGGTTGCCACAAACCATAGGAAACAAAATTCCCTGACATGTCCCTGACATAACTTCTAATTCCCCTAGCATAAATTTTGGTCTTTCAGTCATAATATATGTAATAATTTTGCGGAAGTTTAAAATATATGGCCTTGAATCTCATTTTTTTCCCTTCAGATTTCTGATATTTGCCTATATTTTCAAATTTCCCTGGCCTTGAGAAAAAATCAATTTCCCTGACTTTTCCATGATGTGTGGCTACCCTGTGACATGACACAGCTAATACAGTAATTGAACTGCACACATCCATCTGCACAATTATTAACTGACATAATCATGATGTTGAACATGAATAATTACTGGGTAATGCTTCAAATGAATATGACTGTGATTTGCAAATAAACAATTCAGCAAAAACCAGTGCTTCAAAAAAAAGAACATAAACTATGCAGCACACATAAATACTAGACGTTATGGCTTACAATAAATGGCCTGCTTCACAGAACGGTTTTCCCCCCTCAATACGAAATACTATCAGAAGATTTCATAAGTATAGTACATGTAATTGTCAAATCTTAGTTCAGATATCTGTTACTAAGGGATGGGACATGTATTTGATAATGTTTGTGCAAAACTTACAAGGCATTCAAAAATCTTAATCCTTCGCTTGCTATTCACGTCAATATACCTTCCTGTAACTGGTGAAGACCCAGATGAGACAGCTCCTGCAGGAGCTGTCTCATCAGGGTCTGCACTATTTACAAGTTGATTGTGCAACCAGTGCACTCCACAGCAGTGATTGTACAGCGAAATACTTGTACACAGTGAAGATATATGTATTTATACAACTGGACATGGGTAAGGAAGGAGAAATGTATTTTAAAATTCAGCAAGAGAAGGGTTAACCCTTTCCCTGATAGAGACCCCTTTTCTAGCCTTAGGCACAGATCAGATGGCTCCTGTAGGAGAATTCAGATATGGGTCTGCTCTAATTGTTTATGATTTTCCATAGTTTCTGATATGGTAACAATTTTCCTTAAGGTCATACAGACATCATAAATATACAACTATTTAACCATTTACTCCATAAATAAGCCTTTCTATACATTTGCAAACAGAGTAGACCCAGATCGGAGGACACAGGAATACTTGGTCATGGCAGAAACTGTAGAATCATATCTATATTATATCATTAGCAAACAGAGCAGACCCTGATCAGACGGCTCCTATAGGAGCTGCCTGATCTGGGTCTACTCTGTTAGCAAAGCCGTATAAAGGTGTATTTATGGAAGAGAGGGTTAATATAAGTAAAGGGTTAAGTTATAAACGTAATAAGATAAAAGTACAAGTGACTTGATGCAATATCAAGGTCGTCTACAAGGACACCCAGACTCCCTTCTCAACTGATTTATAAAATTTGAACAAATCAATTTTGATCAATATAAATGATTATAAGAAGCCAATAAGGTAGATCCTGATCAAACTGCTCCTAGAGAAACAATGTAATCTAGATCTATACTATCACTCAATGTTTGTCTACCCAAATATTTAGATTAGAACAACGTTTCCCATACAAAAACTATTGATCTATTTGTACTGAAAGCAACGAAAACTGCTAGATTGCATGTGACTTACAATAAAGATATCTACTTACATAAAAACTTAACCATTTACCTGATAAAAATTCATGTGAAAAATAATTAGATCACCAATATTTATTATCTGAACTCTTAACCCTTTCCCTGTTCTATGTTTATTACAAATTTAAAAATATTCATGGACAAAATAGTCATAATGAAATATGGAAGGTAGAACATGGTAGCAATTTTACGAAGTATAGAAACAGATCTATTTAATTCCATTAGCAAACAGAGTAGACCCTGATCAGACGGCTCCTATAGGAGCCGTCTGATCTGGGTCTACTCTGTTTGCAAACACGTGAAAACACGTTTATATGAGGGAAACGGTTAAAATGATACATGAACACAGTTTTTTTACGTTGGCTGAAACTGTAAAATCACATCTCTATAATTCCATCAGCAAACAGAGGAGACTGATTAAGATGGCTCCTATAGGAGCCATCTGATCTGGGTCTACTCTGTTTGCATAGGCCTGAAACAACATCTATATCAGGTAAAGGATTAAAACAATTTGTGCACAACAAAAGAAATATAAGGCACTAAATATCAAGCAAGGAACTAAGTCAAAGCCCACCAAAGCTACATTGCATGGACGTAAGCTAAGGAGGAATGAGAGAGTATGAGATGTTATGCTAACCGTGACAATCCACTTTATTACCTGGGGATAACAGGTTAGGGTCAACCTGCATCCCAGCGTCATTGGCCGACTCCACCTCAACAAAGTTCTGCAGGTGAGACCACAAGGCAGACTTGCCCTACAAAAAACCAACAACAACATTGAAATTACGTCCTTTAACCCGTTACTCCATAAATACACTTTTCTACACCTTTGCAAACAGAGTAGAGCCAGATTAGACTCTTCTTTTAGGAGTCCTCTGATCAGGGTCTGCTCTGTTCGCTTATGAAACTATAAAAGATCTAACTATACAGTTTCTACTAATACCTATCTATCAACTGAAAACAGTTCACTCTCACTTATGGTATCACAGACACACTCCCACACCAGATAGTCTTGTACCCATAAAGGTCAGGCATGGTACCTCTTAACCCTATAATATTAGTTATTGGGTTTGTCACTGACCCACTACGGAAATATACAGGGTCTGTAGGATGAATAAGGGGTGATAGAAGTATAGAGCGTCACCACGTGACGACCCTTATCCAATGAAAAGGCCAGAAACTAGAGGGAGGTGAAATAAATACTGAATATTATTACAGCTCTTAGCAAGGAAGTTAGTGCTGTGACTACCTTTTTGGTCTGCAGACCATGACTCCATATTCTCTCCAGGAGATCACACAGACTGGCGATCAGCGTGTTCTCCTCCACACCGGTGATGTTGCCTTCACTGTGGCCCAGCTCCACTGCTTCCTGACCCATTTTCTCCACCAACATACGCTTGGTCTAAAACAGGAATCATTGCAGATTCAAATCGCTCAAATAAAGAAATAAAGCTCAAAGAAATTGCTGGTGATCATTTGTTAATAACATGATGCAATTTAACATACAGTTCACAAGTCACTTGTCGACAGACTGGTTGATTTGATGGTTGGTTGTATGGTTTATGTCCGTATTTAACCACTTGCAGATAATGGACACTTGTAGGAAGGATTTGGAAGTATAAGCACCCTCGTTTAAGGAAAGACATTCACGGTTAGAATGTACACTAAGTCACAGTATCCTCACACCGGGCTAGAACTTCTTTCATAATTCTGAGCATTATGTGTCTTTATTTATTTTCTGGTTTCTGGACAAATTGATATCGCTTTACACAGTACAACCTGTTTTAACCCTTTCCTCCAAAGTCTATTTTTAGACACAACCTCTTGGAATCAATCTACCGAAAAGGAGCATTTACTAAAGAAAAGGAAAAGTTTAGAATTGTGTAGTTTTGAAACCATTGTTATAAATAGAGCATTTGCTCTTATAGGAGCAAATGCTCTATTTATCACAATGGTTTCATAAAATGACTTTTACAGAGGAGTAGAAAGGAGTATGTATGGAGGAAAGGGTTAAGGACCTTAGATTGACTAAATATAGGAATCTTAAAAGGCAGGTGGTTGCTTAATACAGGGCAAAAGTCATGCATCCCTTTGGAACTTTCTACATTACTTTTGAACTGTATTAAGCTATCAGCTACCTTAACAATCCAGAATCAGACCTATTTTAATGGTCACTTACGACATGTTTTATTTTGGTAGTCAATAATTTACATCTCTCATTGAGTGATTCCATCAAAGTGTTATGCCTCAATTACCTTGGTTTTACATTCCTTGAGCAAAGTTTCGACAAACTGCCAGTTTGCGCGGCTGACCCCTCCAGCTGCCAAGTCTGAGAACTTTGGCTGTCCCATGAGCTTACTGCGGGCCTCTGCCATGTACTTCTGCAAACAACAATACAGAATGACATTCAGACAAATACACACCGGCCCAAGTCGAGATAAACACATCTGAGTAGGTTGTGACAAGGACATTCAGATTGTGAAGACACAGATCAACAGCTAAGTTGAAAATACAATATTTAATCTGGATATTTATGTACTCCCTAAGTACAGTACCCTATGACAGATAAAATTTGGCAAAAAGTAAAAACCCAGATCAAATTGCTCCTTATACTATTTGCTTTTATGTCAGTTTAATATAAAGCCGACAAACTTATTCAGCCTAAGTCGTTCCCTCATATTGACACCTTTTGACACCTCTGTAAAAGACACTTTTTGAAATCATTGTGATAAATAAAGCATTTGCTCAAAAGGAGCAAATGCTTTATTCATCACAATGATTTCAAAACAACACAATTCTAAAATTTTCTTTTTTTTGCCATTATTTTATATTTTGACTACAATAATGAAAGTTTTGTCAATGGAGTAAAGAGCAAAATCTTCAACTCTGCATGTAACATGTAGTCTGTAAAAATAGTCCTTCTGCAATTCTAAAAGTTTGGTGTCTTTTTTTCTCACTTTTTTTTTTATTTTTAATTTTTTAAATGAAGTCTGGAGTATCAAACAGTTTTGATCTGATGAGGTGACACATCACTTGATGTCTCATCAGCATCCAAACAAGTTTGTATTGATAATTACACATTTGCTGCTAGCATGCAAATAGTAAAACATTTTACACAATGTACCATGCCACAAATCCATATCCTGTTGGACCTATGGGGAGCAGATATATTTTAAATGGCAAACAATGCAAACATTACTAAAGGGCAGTTAGAATCATTTTCTTTTTTAACCCTTTCCCTCATACAAACACATTTTCATGCCTTTGCAAAACAAAGTAGACCCAGATCAGACAGTTCCTATAAGAACCGTCTGATCAGGGTCTGCTCTATTTGCTTATAAAATTGGAACAGATCTCACTCTACAATTTCCACAAATATCAAATAATAGAGGGTTAATACACGTTTGTTCGGGCAATAACGTCTGCTGTGTCCCGAGGAACTGTTGTTGGCCCGAGCCCGAAGGGCGAGGGCAACAACAGTCCCGAGGGACACTGCAGATGTTATTGCCCGAAAACAAGCGTGTATTAATGCTATTCTTGCATAAAAGACATTTTCTGCTTTCCTGCATCAATTTAATTCTTCTAAATACAAGCAAAACTACGGCAGCAAAACTATACACTTCTTTGACACTTCGTTCGATTTATGCTGTTTCTGGGCCACTGTTTTCTTTCTGACGTCAATTCATGATCGTATCAAATACCGTTTACACGGAACTTCCTTCAATTTGTCTATTACAAAAACAGTTCATTGTCGGCGCCCCTGATATGCTCGCACTCGGCGTTCACCTAGCTTTGGCCAAAACGCTATATAGCATTCACGTCCATTGTTTACCTTAGGCCCCGAATAGGTATAATTAAAACCGGTCAACAACAGCGTGTGAGCACGAGAATCGCCTTGTTAATACATGGTCTAGCGGGACTAAAACAGCACGTTTTGTGCAAGAATCATCAATAATACATTATGCCATTATAAAAATTCAGCTAATAATAAAAATTCAAGATGTAATTACTCCTTATATGAACATTCAACAGGAGAGGGTTAAACAAAGTTAGCTGTTAGCACATAGTGTACATACTCAAATATTTCATATGTGAACTGGATGTCAACAATTTCTAGTCTTGTTTACCAGTTCCAGCCTAGATCATCCTTGACTAGCTTTCATCACAAACTTCTTTAACCCTTTGAACGTTGAATATTCAGGAGTGGAATAGTCCATCACTGTTTATTGACAGAGTCCATACAGAATGAAAGGTAAAATTTGAGACAGGACTTTGAACACAAAACAGTGAAGACCCTGATCACACGGCTCCTCTAGGAGCCCTCTGATTAGGGTCTACTATGTTTACAAATGACAGTGCACTTGTTTCCTGCATTCAAAGGGTTAAATTGCTACAAATTCATGAGGGGTAAATGGTATATGATAATTCAATTATCCTTAATCAGCAAAATAAAATGTGTAAGGAAAAATCGCTATTTGGGAAATATTTTTAATTCAATTTAAATGCGGTGTAATTGTTTTCTCAACTCTTTGCAGATTAATTAAATTTCTTCCTGCAAATTTGTCATTTGTTACAATTATGAAAGTCTTATCTTCCATTTCTCCTAAAAAAGTCAGTGTCTTGAACACTTTAGATCCTGATGAGATGTCCTACTCATATCTCATCTGGATCTAAACTGTTCACATATTTTATCGCAATTTTGCCGCTACTATGCAAAATGTCAATTAAAGGATATGCTGTAAACAATGATTTTGACCAACACAGTTTGTTTACAGTAAAATACCCGGTAGTCACATCGGAACATAAAAGCATATTAACCCTTTAGCTGATGAAAACTGACTATCAATATTAGATTAATTAATATTAGGGAATTTTGACCATGGCAGAAAAATGTAGATTCAGATTTACATATAATTTCATTTGCAAACAGAGCAGAACCTGGTCAGATGGCTCCTACAGAGGCTAGCTGAGCTGGGTCTACTCTGTTTGCAAAGGCATTAAAAGGGATACCTATGGAGTAAAGGGTTACAAAGCTCGAAATGTGAACTGATTGCTGGTGCATATTTCAAGTGGAGGGATATGCTTGGTGCAAATATGAAATTCAATGTCTGGACAGTTATATTCTAAGTGTGGTGACAATGTGCAAAGGCTGTATAAATTCTGGATAAAGATGAGTGGTGCTGACTGCTGAGGACTGTGATTACAGCTGCAACACTAAATCTGACATCTGTTACATTCATTAATTCTTTACCTTATAGCAATGCCTTTCGAAATCTTTGAAAACTGAGTAAACTTCTTTATTTCTCCAACAAACCCTATGTTGTAACCACTCTTTAGAATCGTCTCAAAGAGAAGATTCTAAAGAGTGGTCACAGCATAGGGTTTGGTGGAGAAATGACGATTTTAGTACTTGAGTATGCACGTTTATCTGTTGGTCAGCTTTAATAATGTCTAATAAATACATTCATTTCTATAATTATATGGTAATTACCCTAAATATTTGACCATAAAAATTCAGGCCAATAGTGTAGACCTAGATCTAATAGTTCCTCAAGGTTCGGTCAGATCAAGATTTCCACAATTTGACATTCTGTTAGTTTCATTCAAAGTTATCAAAACAGTAGTGAGTTGATTTCTTCAGCATTACAAACTGGTGGGCTTGGGGGAGACCGGATATCTAATACTAAAGGTAAATTTCATAAATCAGTGAGACAATCATTGATATACTTGTATTTATGCATGTGCAAAATGATCCATTCCATAGCATGCCATGCAAACATAACAGATGATAATGCAGAGTATTCAACAAGGCTGACACAAGTTTGTATGATATATTTATAATTATCATCCTGCATTAAAAGACAAATAGAAATCTTAATAACCTACTTATTCTGGTATATTTTTTATTCCCATGCTTATATTTTACATGACTATTGATAGGCATATTGCTTGATCAAGTAAACTATTCAGAAAGTGACCAGATCATTCAAAGCGAATTGTAATTAACCCATACCTCCATAAATATTCCTTTATACGCCTCTGTAAAAATCACCTGTTGAAACCAATGTGATAAATAGAGTATTTGCTCCTGTATGAGCAAATGCTTATTTATCACAATGGTTTCAAACTACAAAATTCTAAAAGTTTCCTTTTCTCTAGTAAATGCTCCTTTTTGGTGGAATTGTTCAAAGAGGTTGGGTCTAATAATAGCCTATGGAGGAAAGGGTTAAATACTAATATACAGTAAAACCTCTCTCAAACAATCTACTACAAGAAATATAATTCTGTTAATCCCCCTAGATGACGTTGAATGTTCAAAGTGGAATGGTTCATCAATGGTTAACAACAGAGTTAATTCACGATGAAAGGGTATAATGTGCCAGATAATTTTTAATGACAAAGAGAGCAGACCCTGATAAGAGGGCTCCTCTAGGAACTGTCTGATCTGGGTCAACACTGTCTGCAAATGACAGGACACACATGTCCCGCATTCAAAGTGTCAAGATGGATGGTAACTGATGTGATGCAGAAAACTTCCATGGCAGCTTTCTACATCATTTCTGTCCTGCATTTCTGTCCTGCAATAAGCAGTCACTTGCTTTTGTAGACTGGTGTTTACTTGTTTTCAAGGTATTTGTATACTCATTTTCTATTATAGAAAAACAATTCGAGTGTTCAGCATTCTGGACTCACGGGAAGCAAAGTGCTTGTAATTACCAGTCTCACCTAGATCTAAACTTATTGCAAAATGCCATCACTGGTTGACTAGTCATATACATGTACTATATATCAGATTATTAAGCTGTTTTTATAAAGAAGATTTAACACTTTACTTCATAGATAGGTATTATTAGCGCCTCAGCAAAACAGAATAGACCCAGGTCAGATGATTCCTATAGGAGACCTGATTCTACAGTTTCTGTCATGGCCAAAGCTGTGTTCAATGTGCCATTATAAAACTTAATGTAATTATTACTATTCATGATGTCATTATTTCTTACATGAATACTCATGAAGTAAAGTGTTAGACCGATACAGCCACCATTCAACATTCATACAAAACCTAAAGTTCAGAATACATAAACAATTATTGTGAGCTCTAGGCAAAACTGTGGCAACTACTACTTTATTTGCAAATTTAAAAACAGTGTAGACCTGATCATATAATGTGTCTTACACATGGCAGCTGGCTTGGAGTTACACAGACTGCACATGCACAGTGCACATGCAGTCCTTATAGTACATTTAACACCTGAATGTTGAATATTTCAATTTGCAATAGTTCATCATAATTTAATGGTTGAAATAATTCAGATGAAAAAAAGAAATTTGCAATAGAATTTTATATGACAAACAGTGCAGACTCTGATCAGAGGGCTCCTCTAGGAATCCTATGATCTGGGTCTACACTATTTGCAAATGCCTTTTTACTTCTTTCTAACATTTACTGGGTTAATATGACAGCTAAGCTCGTAAATTACCGGTATGTAGAAAATATTCAAGTCACCTGTAGACTACTATCACATGGGCATTTAAATGCCCACATTTAGGAAGAATGAAATTCTAACAGAGTACTATTGCTTGAAAATCGGTGTAACAAAATAGCCAAATTTCATTTTGTTGTTCAGTAAGACATATCAAAACAAATCACCACGTAGAATAATGCACTATATATATATCCTTTCTCCATACACAGAAAGCTGAAAAAGATGTGTTTCAAAAGGAAACCCCCACCCTTACAAAACACGCTCCTGGCTTTTCAATCAATTCTTATTATTTTGTATCAGGTTTTATTACTGCAGTTGAACAATTATTTCAATAAACAACTGTATTTATCATTAATGGTTAGACACCCAATCTCTTCTCCACTAGTATGTAATGCATTGAAAAGGTTATGAATATCTATAGGGTAATTACAGCAGATCAACATTCCTTAAAGAGCAATTGAAAACTTTATATCAACCCTTTACTCCATGAATATTCATGTCAGATCTATATCACGGCATAAGCAAACAAAGCAGACCCTGTGCCATCTGATCTGGGTCTTCTTTGCTTGCAATGGCATAAAAAGGCATATTTATGGAGTAAAGGGTCAAAAGAGCAACTGAAAACTATTAAACTATTTATCTTGAAGATGCATGAAAGGCAAGCAAAATACAATTTGACATGATTCCCATTCTTTAAATGGCTTAGGCATAAACAGCTGATGGACAGTACAGTAGTATAGGCATAGGCTGGAAAAGCATTTGGAAGCCTTGGATAGGAGAATCGTTAGAATGCATTCTGTCGAATTTATTGTAGGGTTATTTTATATTAGCAATATATCAAAGTCTATACTTCTCCATCACTATCGGAGTTGTTATCAGACAGTGTGGCTTCTAATTCAACTGAGTTGAGGCTCATTGTGTCTCTTGTGGTCTTAAAGCAAGCAGGATCATATCATAAATAAACTGGATCAATTTTACAACATACCATAGTTACCCGTAATTTCAGAACATATTTGTGTAAAGCCAAATGAGTCCATTATGCCGTTTTGATCACTTTTAACTAACAAACATTTATGCGTGAATTGATCACATAATGAATATTCTTTAACTTAATTTTTATAACATAAATTTTTCAAAGGAGTTTGTTATTTCATAAGCAAACAGAACAGACCCAGATCAGATGGCTCCTACTGGAGCCATCTGATCTGGGTCTACTCTGTTTGCAAAGGCATGAAAATGTGTTTATATGAGGGAAAGCAATTTAAATTGGGTTTCCACTATTTGCCAAAGTTTGTCTGGCTGAGTATTTATGGTCATTACACTTATTTACAGTATGTAACTTTCTTTGCACATTTATTTATAACAAATTAAATTTAAAAGAATCTGCAACAGTTTTCTCTCATTTTAATTTCCCATCAAATTTCTACTACTTTCTTTACAAAAAGACGGAGTCTCTATATGTGGCAAAGAATAACAGAAGAATTCTTTTGACATTTATCCTCTGAATGCTATTTTAAATGTGGAATGGTGCATTACTGTTTATCAGTAGGGTCCATACAGCATGAAGGGTAATTTAAAATTTACAAGAGGATTTTGAATGTCAAACAACGCAGACCCTGATCAGAGAGATCTTCTTGAAGTACACTGATCTGGGTCTACATTGTTTGTAAATGAGAGTACACCTGTGTCCCCCGTTCAAAGGGTTAAAGGTCTTTTAACCCTTTCCCTCATATAAACGTGTTTTCACGCATTTGCAAACAGAGTAGACCCAGATCAGACGGCTCCTAGAGGAGCCGTCTGATCAGGGTCTACTCTGTTTGCTAATAGAATTTGATAGATCTGTTACTTTACTTTCTAAAATGTCTACAATGTTCCACCTTCCAGATTTCTTTATAACTATTTTGTTAATGAATATTCAGTAGGTACTGAAAAATGGCCTAAATATATAGCAGGGAAAGGGTTTGACCTTGTGATGTCCTTTACAATCAATTTGGATCCAGATCAGAAGATGAGTAACTTATCAAGATCCAAACTGTTTGAAATTCAGACAGTGTTTAAATAAAACAATGCAAGAAAACTGAAGCAGATGGCAGCTGTTGCAGACAAATTGGTCCATAGTCTTGAAAGAGTTGTCAAACTAAATACATGTAAGTGATTTACAGTAAAACATGAATGTGGAAAAATTAAATATTATAGTACATTATTTTAAAACAAGAGGGCCAAGATGGCCCTTAATCGCTCACCTGATTACCATAGATTTAAGATTTTTGCAAGGTAGCCCATGGGTAGGGTCAATATTGAACTTAGGGACAATATATGAACAATGTTGATAGTGGATCATGAGCAGTGGATTATGAGCAGTGGTTCTGCGGAACAAGATTTTCAAAGATTTAGTATATTGATTTTATCAAGACAATGATTCTGACCAATGAAGATTGGGCTAAAAATGTGCTCTCTAAAGTAATTTTTCTAAGATTTAACCTAGTGACCTACTTTCTATTCCCACCCTACCCATGATCACACTCAACCTTGATATCACCAAGACAAACAGTCTGAGCAAGTTTGAGGAAGACTGGGATTAAAATGTGGCCACTGGAGTGTTAACTAGATATGACCCAGTGACCTACTTTTTGACCTCACATAACCCACTTTCAAACTTGTCCAAGCTTATATAAGGACAATCATTCTGACCAATTTTCATGAAGATTTGGCTATAAATGTGACCTCTAGGGTGTTGACAAGGTTTTCCTACTATTTGACCTAGTGACCTAGTTTTTAACCCCACATAACCCACTTTCAAACTCTTTTGAGATTTTATCCAGACAATCATTATGACTAAGTTTCATGAAGATTGGACTAAAATTGTGACCACTAGAGTGTTCACAAGGTTTTTCTACTGTTTGACCTAGTGACCTAGTTTTTAACCCCACTTGACCCAATTTCAAACTAGTCCGAGATTTTATCAAGACATTCGTTCTGACCAAGTTTCAAGAAAATTAGACTAAAATTGTGACCACTAGAGTGTTCACAAGGTTTTTCTACTGTTTGACCTAGTGACCTAGTTTTTAACTCTACTTGACCCAATTTCGAACTCGTCCGAGACTTTATCAAGACATTCATTCTGACCAAGTTTCATGAAGATTGGACTAAAATTGTGACCACTAGAGTGTTCACAAGGTTTTTCTACTGTTTGACCTAGTGACCTAGTTTTTTACCCCACTTGACCCACTTTCGAACTCGTCCGAGACTTTATCAAGACATTCATTCTGACCAAGTTTCATGAAGATTGGACTAAAATTGTGACTACTAGAGTGTTCACAAGGTTTTTCTACTGTTTGACCTCGTGACCTAGTTTTTTACCCTACATAACCCACTTTTCAAACTCCTCCGAGATTTTATCAAGACAATCATTCTGACCAAGTTTCATGAAAATTGGGCTAAAAATGTGACCTGTAGAGGGTTCACAAGGTTTTCCTACTATTTGACCTAGTGACCTAGTTTTTAACCCAACTTGACCCACTTTCGAACTCGTCCGAGATTTTATCAAGACATTCATTCTGACCAAGTTTCATGAAGATTAGACTACAATTGTGACCACTAGAGTGTTCACAAGCAAATTGTTGACGACGCACGACGCACGACGCACACCGCACGACGGACGACGGACATTCAAGTCTCCCAAAAGCTCACCCTGAGCTTTGCTCAGGTGAGCTAATTATCAAATATATGTTATTTAAACCTTTACTCCATAAATTTAAAATATGAAATAGTTATGGACATCAATATATCAGTTGCAGTTTTTTAATGGTATATGAGTACAGAATGATTCTGCCAAAGCAGAAACTGTAGAATCAGATCTATATTTTATAAGCAAAAAGAGCCGACCCTGATCAGAAGACTCCCACATGAGTCATCTGATCTGGGTCTACACTATTTGCAAAGGAGTTAAAATGAATAGCTATGGAGTAAAGGGTTAAAATGAGACTATTACACATCATTAAAAATTTAAAACTGTTCATTGGTTTCTTCATAATTCCTTTGAATTCAGTGTTTTTCAGAGAGTAAGAGGAAGTATGGAAAATAAACTCAGAGCAAGGCGAAAAGGAAACACTTACAAGCCATGTGCGTTTTGCAATGATCCCTTCAAAAGAAATCTTAAAAAGGGAAACAAACAGTTACCACAGGTTGCAACAAATGGTCAAACAAAATAACACATACAGGCTGCATTCATGGGAAAAAGGCAAAATGTAGAACTGTTACCAAACTATGGTAACTATGTCCCAATCCATGAGGATCATAGCAAGCAGTTTGAATCTAGTTGGGACATTTACCAGCTTAGCATCACATCTTGACCCAACCTGCTTGACTGTTCATTTTGAGAAGGACGCAAGACAAAATTTCTCTTGATTTAACCCTTTACTTCATGAATATTTATGTAAGAAATAATAACATCATGAATATTAAAAAGATTATTATTTAAAACGGCATATTAACAGAATCAATTTTTGCCAAGGCAAAACCTGTAGAATCAGACCTGTATTACTCCATAAGCAAACAGAGCAGACACTGATCAGACGGCTAATACAGGAGCCATCTGAGCCATGGCAACTTTGTTTGTAAAGGTGTAGAAAGGGGTATTTATGGAGTGTTTGGTACTCAATATATTGAAGAAAAATTGAAGAAACTTATTTAATGTGCAAAGAGTTAACTCTTTACCTCGAGATTACAATCATGTATTTAGTAAAATTACTGACAATATGAATATTAATTAAAACAATTTTTTATACTGGAATTATGAACAAGGGAATTGTTTACCTATGGCAGAAATTGTAACATCAGATAGATCTATATCATTTTATAAGCAAACAGATATGACCCTGATCAGATGGCTCCAACTGAAAGCTCAGATCTGGATCTACTCTGTTTGCAAAGGAGTGATAAGGTGTCTATTTGAGGTAAAGGGTTAGGCAGATGACAATTTTGTCAAACAACAGCATTATCTTTAATAAAACTAAAAGCAAAACACCCATATGACCAGCATGGCAACCAATATTTGAGCTCCTAACTAAGCATCAGATCCTATCAGATGGAGTTGGAGGATCTACATGTTGACAAAACTAAACAGTTCATATACATGGGGTTCAACATCCATGACAATGCATTGCATCTGTTTACACTGGCAGGATGTTACATCTGATTTAACCTGTTACTTCATAAACACACCTTTTAACATCTTTGCAAACAGAGTATACCCAGATCAGACAGCCCCTGTAGGAGTCATCTGATCAGGTTCTGCTGTTTGCTTAGAGAACAATATATATGTAAATCGGATTTTAAAGTTTGAATATTAAAGGGTTAACACTTTTTTCATATCATTTGTCATTATAACTACAGTAAAACCTCGATTATTCGAATTTTCGTTATAAACGAATTTAGACCCTTTTAGGCAGGTGGCTGCTTAATGCATGATGAAAGTCATGCAGAAAGCTCCTAGAGGAGCTTTCTGCATGACTTTCACCATGCATTAAGCTGCCACCTGTCTTAAAGATCGATAATAATACGTATTTTAGTGTTCGGATAATCGAGGTTTTACTGTATGAAGCTAATTAATATTCACATGTACATTATTTCTTACATGTACATTCATGGAGTAAAGGGTTATCTGACCACACCTATATATCTGTTTTCTGAGCATTACTCTGCGGCATACACAGTATAACCTGTCTTAAGTGGTCATTTATTTATTGAACACAGGAGTGTTAAAAAGCAGGTGGTTGCTTAATGCAGGCCAAAAATTATGTAGAAAGTCCTCATAAGAGCTTTCTGTATTACTTTTGACCTACATTAAGCTTACACCTGCCTTACTGACCCATAATCAGACCTCTATCTGATGGCCACTTAAGACATGTTCTACTGTATATCATTCTTCCATGGGAACCTAACTAAAGAGTAGTAATGACTTCACTCCTATTGTGTTTGAACCCTTTACTCCATGAATATTCATGCAAGAAATAATGACATCATGAATATTAAATAACTGTTCTTTTTTATAATTAATGATGTTTGAACACAGGAACTGCAGAATCAGATCTATATCATTTTATAAACAAACTGAGCAGACCCTGATCAGACGGCTCCTACAGGAGCCATCTGATCTGGGTCTACTCTGTTTGCAAAGGTGTAGAAAGGCATATTTATGGAGTAAAGGGTTAACGGTTAACCTCATACTCAATCACAAAGCATCTCTTCAATAAGCTACATGTTATCTATGACAACCAATCTGGAAAAGCTGAGAGGACCCCAACGAATCATCTGGGGCTCACCTTTCAGAAGATCATACTTCCAAAATTATCATTAAGTCATAATATACTATAATACGTAATAATTTCAGTCATATGATCTTCAGTAAGATGGGCTTCAGCCTACCTATTTTATATATTACAACTCTAATCTCCAATATAGAGACTGCCAGTATCTAGTATCACTAATTTATGGTCAAATTAAAAAGCTCCCTATGGTTTCTGTATAAAAGCTGCCATATATGCTTATCGGATATATCTAATAATTCTGCCTTTCCCCAGGTGGGAAACTATGGAAAATACTTACATTGTTCCAGTAATTCAGTAAATTTTTAAACTAAGGTCATACAAAAATCAGCATTTTAGCATGTACAGCTAAAAAACGCAGGAGCAGTGAAATAAAGCACCAATATATATGTTTATGAGCCCAGCATTTGAGAAAAGTTACTACCTGGTTTGTAAGCAATGTAGATCCAGTTCAAAAACAGTAGATGAGACTGTATAACCCCTTTACTACATAAACCCCTTCCCTGTTCAATATTCATGAAAGAAATAATGACATCATGAATATTTATTAGATTAATGTTTATACTGACATACAGTAAAACCTCTCTATAACGGCCACTAAATTATGTTAATTAGTTGGTATATTAGGGCAGGTGACAGTGTAAAGCAAGGTGAAAGTAAAACAGAATGCTCCTATAGGAGCGTTCTGTTTTACTTTCACCTTGCTTTAAGCAACCACCTGCCTTTAACACAAAATACTTTTTGTAATTTAGTAGCCGTTATAGAGAGGTTTTACTGTATATACATAGTAGATTTTGGTATTGGCAGAAACTGAAAAGTCAGCTCTATTATACCTTCATAAGCAAACAGGACAGATCCCAAAAAGACTGCAGGAGCCATCTAATCTGGGTCTACTCTGTTTGCAAAGGCCTGAAAAGGCATTTATATAAAGGAAAGGGTTAATATTCCACAGGGAGAGGGTAAAGTTACAGCTGCAATAAATATGCAGATAGAGAAGTGTTACTGTGTCATACAGTGCAGACCCTGACAAAACATGGTGGTGACTACACGCCTACAATGTATAATCCAGATGCTGTGTCATACAGTACAGACCCTGACAAAACATGGTGGTGACTACACGCCTACAATGTATAATCCAGATGCTACCTTTTCTCATGGGGACACTCATATCTATTATCAAATTTTCAAACATAAACAATAACGAAAAACACACACTATGCAAACTATGTTAACCCTTTACTCAATAAATACCGTACACCTTTCTATGCCTTTGCAAACAGAGTAGACCCAGATCAGACGGCTCCTATAGGAGTCGTCTGATCTAGGTCAGGTCTGTTTGTTTATGAAATAATATTGACATGATTCTATAGTTTATGCCATGGCAAGCTATTCCTGTGTCCATGTGCCATTCAAAAATTTAATCTAATACATATTCATGATGTCATTTTTTCTTACATGAATATTCATGGAGTAAAGGGTTTATGTAAAGACTTGATAAAATTACTAATCCAATTAAGTACAAACGTTATACAGGTCATGCTAACTGTACTGTAATATATACAAATGTACAATAAGAATTGAGGAAGAGGCCAATCTTATCTAGCCAAAAAGGAACATATACTTCATCCTGGAAGTGTTACCCTTACCTTACTTAGAGTAAACTTAATTTGCATCTGCAAACAGTTTGGATCCAGATGAGACACTAATCTGCTCAGCATCTCATAATTATTAACCCTTTACCCCATATATGCGCCTTTTAATGCATTTGCAAACAGAGTAAACCCAGATGAGATGGCTCCTATAAGAACCGTCTGATCAGGGTCTGATTTGTTGCTTATGAAATGATAGAGATACTACTTTAGTTTCTGCTCGGGCAAAATTTCATGTGTTCATGTGCCATTTTAAAAATTCATATTCATGATGTCAGTATTTCTGACATGAAATATTCATGGAGTAAAGGGTAAAAGCTGCTTGACACTTGATCAATGGTTTTTATAAGTTTGAACGAGGTAATTATGTGAACACTGCAACACATTGGAGATATGCATACTTCTTTCAGCAGCATACAGGTTAAATGAAGTCTAACCTACTTTCAGTACTTAACCCTTTCCCTCATACAAACATATTTTCACGCATTTGCAAACAGAGTAGACCCAGATCTAGGAGCCGTCTGATCAGGGTCTGCTCTGTTTGCTAATAGAATTTGATAAATCTGTTTCTTTGCTTTCTAAAATGTCTAAAATGTTCCAAGTTCCATTGGAGATATGCAGACATACTTCTTTTCAGCAGCATACAGGTTAAATGAAGTCTAACCTACCTTCAGTACTTAATCCTCTACTCCATGAATATTCAGGTAAGAAATTATGATATCATGAATCTTAAGTTTCTTAATTCTTAAAATACCCCATGCATCCATGGCAATCAAGCATACCAAGTTTCATTGCAATCCCATGTCATATAAGGAAATAGTTTGTGCCACAAATCTTAGTACATATCCCTAATCCAAAAACCAAACACGATGTCCGTGTTTATGTGTCATTCTAAAGTTAATCTAATTAATATTCATGATGTCATTACTTCTTGCATGAATATTCATGGAGTAAGGGGATAAACCTGCCAAACATCATTTGTGGGGTTATAATTAGCCCTTTTTATGCATGTGTGTACAATGTATACTTGATAAAAATATATATTCCATACTTGGTTTCAAGAGCACTCCTACTGTTCTATATTCTATACAGTCAGGTCCACACATTCTAAGAGGAAATTGTTTGACTGTGAATTAGCAGTTCTAGTACTAATGACAATATCTTCACACAGTACACCATACATCATGTGATTGTCTGCATTAGCCAATCATATCTGAGACCAGAATATCAGACTTACCTCCCTCTGTGAAGAGTTGAGTTTGAGATGCTGGCTATGCTGAAGCAGTCTGTCCTTCCTCCTCCATTTGGCACTGTCTTTGGCTTTGGGTCTGAAAAAGGAATCCCATACATTTAACACTAACCATTTTAACCCTTTCCCCCCAATGAATATCCATGCAAGAAATGTGTGTATGGATATAATTAACTTTAATTTTTATCATGGCATATCAACAAAAACAAATTTGCCATGGCTGCACGATGCTGCAACTAGAATTATTACTGAATACATGTATAATCAATAATCCCACATATGTGCTTGTCAGAGTATGTGCTACTTGCCAGTACATGTAAATTTGTACATAAACTTTAAGGAAGTTCAAGCGCTCACAAGTCAAACAAGTGCTATTCAAAACACAAACAAAATAGGTCACACACATCTACAATTCATAGTGATAAGTTTCATCAACGTATCTTCAAAATTATTGAAGTAGTTTGCCGCACAAGATTGTATACTCTGAAGTGTTCAGACCAACTGTCTGCCCATCAGGGTAAAGTTCTCCAATACACTCCACCCCAAACTACTTGCTAACATTTCTTATCATTTTCCTACATTTCCACAAAATCAGATCATAATTCAGAACCTGTCCACAGTGGCCACCCATTTAATCCTCTACCTGATAGACACTTTTAACACCATTGCAAATGGAGTAGACAAAGATCAGACAGCTCCTATGTCTGCACTGTTTGCGTATAAAATTAAGCTAAGCAATAATTCAGTGTCATTATTTCTTTCATGAATAGGCAAAAGGGTCCCTTATATAAATGTTTTTCAAGCCTTAGCAAACAGAGTAGACTCAGATCAGACGGCTACTGTAGGAGGAGTCTGATCAGGGTCTGCTGTGTTTGCTCATGAAATTATAAAGATCTGACTCTATAGTTTCTATCAATACCAAAAACTCTTATGTTCATGTACCATTATAAAAACTCAGGTAATGGAATTTCTATCATGAATGTTCATGGTATAACCTTTTCCCTCATATAAACATGTTTTCATGCACTTGCAAACAGATAAGACCCAGATCAGACGGCTCCTAGAGGAGCCATCTGATCAGGGTCTGCTCTGTTTGCTAATAGAATTTGGTAGATCTGTTTCTTTGCTTTATAAAATGTCTACAGTATTTCACCTTCCATATTTCATAACTATTTTGTCCATGAATACTCAGTAGGTAATGAAATTTGGAATAAATGTAGAACAGGGAAAGGGTTAAAGAAGAAGAATTAGACTTATTTGTGTCTTTCGCAGAGAAATTCTACTGCAGTACAAAACTTACTTTGAGCTGAGTGAATCTGAGTTGAGTATTTCTTTCTTCAGTATTGGGAACATGCCCTGTACTACTAAGGCAGGTGTTGCTGTGGTACCCTCTGGAATCTGAGGCTTCTTGGCTACATGATCAATGTAGTTAGACCTCTTCTCGATAAAAATCTCTGGATAAAATATAAAATGTCACGGTAAAAATCTGTTTATTTCAACTCTTCCTGTAGAATTTTCAAAACTCAAGGCAATAGAAAGAGAAGCATTGATTCACAATAATAAAATTTAATACAGTAATAGAATTTAAAAGACAAACTGAGAACTTCAAATTTTGAACATGTGAGCTTGCCTCATTCTACATGTACATGTATATGGCTGAATACCATAGTGAATATTCATAATTAGAGGATATTATCTCCATTTTATTATCACACAAATCCAACAGGGACCCTCTCATCTGGATTTATTATTTATATATGCACACTTACTCATTTATTCTAACAATCTCATATATAGAGCAGAGGCAAACACTGTAGGTCCACATCAAAGGGTTCCTGAACCCTTATTTTACTCCATGAATAATTATGAAAAAAATAATGACATCATTAATATTAATTAAATTAATTTTTATAATGACACATGGACACAGTAAGAATTGACCATGCAAAATATTTATAATCATATCTTTATTATTTCACTGGCAACCACAGAAGATCTGGATCTACTATGTTTGTAAAGGCATAGAAAAGCATGTTTATGGAGTAAATGGTTATAAATCACCCTGATCAGGATCTATACTGATTGCTACAATGCAGCAAAATGTAAGATCCAGATGAGACGTTTGACATCTTTACTTCTTCCATTCTGATGAGAAATAAAAATAAGTTCATGCTGGCAGGCAGCATGTCAAGTCCTTGTACAGACACAATCCATATAGCAAAAAAATAAAGACTACATGATCAAATGTTTACTAATGACTGAGACATACATGTGTCAAATAATGTTGTCCATGTAAAGTAAAAGAAAGGTCAGGACAAAATAGGATGAATGCTCAAGCATACATACACTAATCGCCATTGTGCTATATGCCGCTCTGACCACAAGCTGACAAAACAAAGTTTGAGCAATGCTGCAGTTTTGCATATAAATAAAAATTAATAAAATAAACATTTATTTCAAATAAGAAAACAAAGTCTTGAATTAACCCTTCACATGCTAAGTACCACCTGACATACATTTGCAAGTGGCTTGGATCAAGATGAGATGCCGACTAACTCAATGACTCATCAGGATCCAAACTGTTTTTCACTCCATCAATAGTTTCTTAACCCTTTCCCTGTTCTATATTTAGTCCAAAATTCAATACCTACTGAATATTCATGTAAAAAGAGTTATAATGAAATATGGAAGGTGGAATATTGTAGCCATTTTAGAAAGTAAAGAAACAGATCTATCAAATTCCACTAGCAAACAGAGCAGACCCTGATCAGACGGCTCCTCTAGGAGCCGTCTGATCTGGGTCCACTCTGTTTGCAAATGCGTGAAAACACGTTTATAGCGGGGAAAGGGTCAAAAGTTTGAATGAATCAAAAGTACGAATTGTAGCAGCTTAGGGTTTGAGTAGATTTTATTTTTTCACCAGGCTAAGGGTTAATCCTTTCCTACATATAAACACCTTTTCACACCTTGGCAAACAGAGTAGACCCAGAGCAGATGGATAGGAGTGGTCTGATCAGGGTCTACTCCATTTGCTTGTGAAATTATACAGATCTCATCCAGCAGTTTTGGTCTAAGCCAACAAGTTTCTTTTAAATGTTTACCGTATAAAGATTAAGTAATGAATATCTATGAAGTGATCAATTCATGTGTAGATGATCATTAGGTTAATTATACCCTTTACCTGTATCTTTAACTTTGGAACAAGCAATGTAGGTATGAGATCTTGGAGAATAGACATCTAGATCCTCCCTCAAACTTTTAACTCTCCCATCAAACACTCTCAGATGAGGATCCCCCTCCTCCCATTGTGACAAAATCTTGTTGTCTATAAGAGTCGCAAACATCTGCGTCTCTAGGAAAGGTGAAAGGAATGGGAGATAACTCTCGGGCTGGTCACTGAGGAATGATGCCTTGTCAAAATTATGCATACACTCGCGGTTACTGATCCAGGAGTCCATATCTTGAGATGTTTGTATCACAAATTCTTCATAAAGACAAAACATGTGCACAAAACGATTAAGAAATACTTCCCTAACAGCATTGTTAAACTTAAGCTCTTCCAGTTCTCTTGTTGGCATACTTGCAAGATCTTGAAACTTCTCTTTGGTAATTTCTTCTTTCGCAATCTTTGTTGATGTGTCAGAATTCACATCTTCAAACTCATGGCACCATACACCAGACTTCTTAGCAAGTGCAGATATCTTTGAAAATGCTTCACTTTTCTGCAAGATCTCCATTTTTCCTAGACCTGCATAACTACTGTTTTTCCTCATGGTTGTCTCTGACACCTGACTAGTCAATCTATTACTAGGAACTTTGCGTTTTGGACTAGATATGACACTATCACTGAACTGTTCTTTGAGCATTTTTTCTTTGCAGCTGACTATGGATTGGTACAGCTCCTCCTTGAGCTCTTGCTCAAAGGGGAAGGCAGGAAGGTCCTCTGGCACCTGCACTGTGTTGCAGTCAATGTCTACAAAACAGGTGTTGGACTGGAAAACACAAAGACAAGGCATTGATAAACATTGTAATACTCACTGGGAAGAATAACAAAAGTTAAATAAAGGCATGCCAAACGCAATCAGTTTGCAAAACATTCACGTTTGAAAGTTTCTGGAGATATCCAAATTTCTTATTTCTCAGCCAAAACTGTATACTGATGATACTTACTAGAACTGCCCGTCTGAGGTGATTCTAATGAGCACTAACAAAGAAGGGTAAGGCAGAGAAATGTATATAACCCTTTCCTTCATGTAAATGCTTTTTCACACCTTTGCACATAGAGTAGACCCAGATTAGACAGCTCTTCTGTTTGCTTATGACATGATATAGATCTGATTCTGCAGATTTTGTTATAAGGTAAAAATTTCCCCTGAAAATGTTTCATTATAAAAATTAAGTCCATATATAATTGCTCATAAGGGAAAGAGTTAACCACAATATTCCTCTTGTTTATAGCTGAGATTTCAAAGGGACATTTCTCTAGCAATATATGGACATCTGATATTTCAATCTCCATGGATTTGAAAACAGAGTAAGTCAATTTGGTATTTGTTTACAGATCTTGCAAGTTTTCAAAGGAACATCACTGTATGATGCATGATCAGTCCTAAGTTATAAAATTCTGTGATTGATCAGAATTTGAGCTGGAATCAAAATCTAACAAATCATATGTGTTGAGAATAAACTAAGATTCAAACTGAGAAGTTTTGTAACCTCAAAACTTAACCTTTTCCCTGTTCTATGTTTATTACAAATTTCAATACCTAATGAATATTCATTAACAAGGTAGTTATAAAGAAATATGGAAGGTGTAACATTGTAGACAGGTGATTTTTACAGAGGCATAGAAAGGCGTTTTTATGGAGGAAAGGGTTAAATAAGTAAATGTTTTCAAGTTTTAGTCAGTCTTAATATTAGGACTACAAATAAGGATAGTCGAATGCTATCAGAATAATTTGACTTTTTTACGTAAAACGCAGACAACCTGAAAATAATGTTACATGAGATACATAAACAAGTAACCTATTCAGTTAGGGAGAGAAATGTTTCAGCGAGAAATAATTAACCCCATTACCTCATAGGCTATTTTCAGACCCAACCTCCTTGAATAAATCTAATGAAAAAGCATTTACGAGAAAAAAAGTAATTTTGAATTGTGTTGTTTTGAAACCATTGTGATAAATAGAGCATTTGCTCCATAAAGAGTAAATGCTGTATTTATCACAATGGATTCATAACATGACTTTTACTGGGATGTAAAAAGGCGTTAATATGAAGGAATGGGTTAAAACTCATCAATATGAGGGAATGGTTAAGAGGAATAGTACACAATTCCATGTCTGTACCTCATTTGGTAGTTGAGGTTTGGAGTGATCGTCCTCATGATGGTGGAGACCCATTATAAATGGCACAGGGGCATCTAGGAAGTGCTGAAGAGATGCTGGTAATACTGGCACATATACATGCTGCCAACTGAACGGGAATATAAGCGTGTTGATACTCTCAGCTACCAGCATCAGGCGATGGAAATCTGGAGAAAGAAAAATCAAATGATCCTGAACTCTTAGTCTTAGCATGCTTTACATGTACATGACCTTTGGAATTGGATGGATAAGCCACATTAACTTTTTACCATAAACAGTTACCATTAAATGCCATTGAAAACAGAGTAGATCCAGATCAGAGAGTTCCTGTAGGAGCTCTCTGATGAGGGTCTGTTCTGTTTGCTTATGAAATAATATAGATCTGATTCTACAGCTTCTGCAATGGCCAGAACTTACTTTGTTCACTGGCCATAATAAAAATTTATGAATATTCAAGAAGTCAATAATTCTTGTATAAATATTCATTAAGAGTTAGAAGATGATTTTATTCTGTTAGTTTGACATGGTTTTTAGATAGAAATAAATATATCAAATGTCAAGACATCACATAACTTCTTTTTGTCTTAACCCTTTCCTCCATAAATACGCCTTTCTCCGCCTCTGTAAAAGTCAGTTTTTGAAACCATTGTGATAAATAGAGCATATGCTCCAAAGGAGCAAATACTCTATTCATCACAATGGTTTAAGAACTACAAAATTCTAAAAATATTCCTTTTCTCAAGTTAATGCTCCTTTTGGTAGATTTATTCAAAGAGGTTGGGTCTAAAAATAGCTTATGAGGGAATGGGTTAAACCTTTACTCCTTGAATACTCATGTCTGAAATAATGACTATAAATATTAACCCTTCGCTTGCTAATCGCGTCAATATACCTACCTGTAAATAGTGAAGACCCAGATGAGACAGCTCCTGCAGGAGCTGTCTCATCAGGATCTGCACTATTTACAAGTTGATTGTGCAACCAGTGCACTCCACAGCAGTGATTGCACAGCGAAATACGTGTACACAGTGAAGATATATGTAATTATACAACAGGGCATGGGTAAAGACGGAGACATGTATTTTAAAATTCAGCAAGCGAAGAGTTAAAAGCTGAATTTTTACATACTGGCATCATGGGCAATGGAATGTTTTACCTAGGCAGAACCTGCAGAAATAGATCTATGTTATTTCATAAGCAAACAGAGCAGACTCTAGTCAGACAGTTCCTACAGTACATGGGTCATCTGATCTGGGTCTACTGTTTGCAAAGATGCTAAAAGGACACTATAAAAATCTAGGTAAACTATTTTATATATTTCTCCATCAAAAACTGTCTTGCTGGTACTCATTAGAATTTCATCTCTCTCTCTCTCTCTCTCTCTCTCTCTCTCTCTCTCTCTCTCTCTGAGGCCAATCTAAATTCTAATGCATTCCAATCAGAGTTTGGCTGGGAAATAGGAAATTTTAAATGTCAAGTTCACTCTATGCGGGACCCTTAGCCCTTTCAGTGCGGGAAATGAGTCACTAATGTCCTTTGCAAACAGTGTAGATCCAGATGAGGATCAGGGTCTTCACTGTTTGTCATGTTACAGTTTTAATTTTTTTTAAAAAATCCCTGAATATTCACGGTAAGCTTGACCTATTTAAAAAAAATCCCTGAATATTCACGGTAAGCTTGACCTATTTGAATTTTGGTATAGTCCATTTACTCAGCATTGAAAGAGTTACAGCATACCTGATGAGTAGAGAAGTATCTGGTGTTCCAGGAGGACACTGACAAACAGCTGGATGAGGTGGTCGAGACCCAGAAGGCGGACTAGATCCCACAGCGAGAAGTCAAATAGTGGAAGCTCATTGGTACCTGTACAAACACAAAGCAAAACAGTTGCGGGTGATATAGGAGCTATTTCTGTTTTTCTTTTAATTTGAACAGTCCCAATAACATAAAATCTTAATACATACAAATTACTTCACAACTAAACATTAAATATCAGATTCATGTCTGGTTCAAAGTGAACAAAAACCAATTGGTGTCTTACAAACTTAAACCATTTTATCTTTCATGATATGATGAACAACTCATCTATCAAAGAATAAACGAAGACGTCCTTTGAAATAAGGTATTAAAATTCAACTAAAGTAAAGTTTCAAGAGTGTAAACACAGGAAAAATGTCTCATTTTCTAAATTTCTGGTTTTATTGTAATTATTTTAATCAAGCACAAAATAAACATACAGTCAGTTCTCCCAAGAAGTAATAACAAACCTGGCTATGTTAAATATTTAGGTCTGAGCATGAAACTGAGTTTGGCATGAAAAGTAGAATTGAATTAAAATTGGAGAACATATTTTAATTTTAAAAAACATTTATAAAGACTTATTGTGTCCATTATAAATATGCCCATTTCCTCTCATTAATGAAGCTTTCCACAAAGTTTCGTCAAAATCATATTTGTGGTTACTGAGAAATAGCACTGACAAGAACAATTAAGCTACAGAAATGTTGGTTGTGAATATGCAAGGGACCATACTTCTGTCAAACCAGAACCTCCTCTTAATAATGCTTCCTACAAGTTTATACGAAATCCTGTGAGCAAATGCTGAGAAACAGAGTGGGCAAGAAAAACCATTAGACTGATGGATAGACAGACCGACATAATGACTCCTGCATTCACCAGCAACTCCTCGTTTGTATGAGATAATAAACTAAGCAATCACATTAGCCCTTAATGTGTGGGAACCAAATATATAAAACCATTACAGTGTAGATCCAGATCAAAGGGCTCCTGAGGGAGCTCTTTCAGATCAGTATCTACACTGTCATACAAATAATTTTCATCATTGATAAATTCTGATATAACTTTTGTTTAAAGTGATACTCTCTACTTGCAACGGAGTTTAAATATGCCTTAAATCACATAAATCGTTAAATTTTTGTTAATATTCTGAAAAGAAGTACATCTATATCACAAGAAAACCAAATGAAAAATGCTGGAGTAGACAAATCTTAACTTTCATCATAGTGTTTGATATCGGAGATTCGCCAATGTAACAGTGTTTATCCGGGTCACAATTTAGTTTTGTAACTGTTCGACATAGGTTGATAATATTTTGTTGATAATACATTGTGTTTTGTTGTACAACAAACAATTGTAAGTATCCATCAAAATGGTTTATTTTGCAATTGACAATCATCATTAAAATGATTGAACATAACAAATACCATGCTTTATCATGTTATTGAAAATATGGGTTTATTGTATGGACTATCACTTAATTATTCAAAAGAGGAGGAGCCAGTTTGAATTGTTCAACAGATTAGGGGTAATAATGTAGTGCAATACCACTGTACCACAATATGATTATATCAATATGTTGTTTACATATTATTGTTATCAATACCTCTAAGCATATTTGCATATATGTATATATAAATAAATGCCTTCCCCAAAGCTAACTACAGTCTAACTAGTCTAGAGGTAATAACAATATATACTGTATATATACATAAACCTCTGCTAACTTGGGTGTTAGTAATCAAATCTTTAACTCTTTCCTCCATAGATACGCCTTTCTTCGCCTCTGTTATAGTCATTTCTTGAAACCATTGTGATAAATAGAGCATTTGCTCCTATAGGAGCAAATGCTCTATTTATCACAATGGTTTCAAACTACAAAATTCTAAAAAAAATCCTTTTCTCTAGTTAATGCTCCTTTTCGGTAGATTTATTCAAAGCGGTTGGGTCTAAAAATAGCCTATGGAGGAAAGGGTTAATCCATTCCATGCTGAATTATCACAGTGGACTTGTCCATCACTGTTAACGATACAGTCCAGTCAGCATAAAAGTCTCAAATGTGTAAGTGGATTCTGTATGACAAACAGTGTAGACCCTGATCTGAGGGTTCCTCTAGGAGCCCTCTGATCTGGGTCTACACATTTTGCAAATAAGATTACTCTGGTTTCTGCATTGGAAGGGTTAAAAATAAGTAAATAAGAAATTTATCTAATTACGTACTTGTTTTCTATTCAATTCTTAAAGAACTCATTTTCTACCTTTTTTTTTTTTTAATCCTTTCCTTCATATAAACGCCTTTTCACGCATTTGCAAACAGAGTAGACCCAGATCAGACACCTCCTATAGGAGCCACCTGATCAGGGTCTGCTCTGTTTGCTAATGGAATTTGATACAGGTATATCTGTTTATTTAGTTTCTAAATGGCTACAATGCTCCATCTTTCATATTTCATTGTCCACTATTTTGTCCATGGATATTCAGTACTGGTATTGAAATTTGGAAAAAATATAGAACAGGGAAAGGGTTAACGAAAAAAACAACTAGTGTCAGAGTGTTTAACCCTTTCCCTGTTCTATATTTAGCCAATTTTCGATACCTACTGAATATTCATTGACAAAATAGTTATAATGAAATATGGACAGTGGTACATAGTAGCCATTTTTGAAAGTAAAGAAACAGATCTATCAAATTCCATTAGCAAACAGAGCAGACCCTGATCAGACGGCTCCTCTAGGAGCCGTCTGATCTGGGTCTACTCTGTTTGCAGATGCGTGAAAACACGTTTATATGAGGGAAAGGGTTACAATTTAGATCTTGATGTGATGCCGTTATTCAGCATCTCATATGGATCCAAACTGTTGGCAAAGGTTATCACATACTGCTGAAAAGTTTAGTACATGTACACAGTTAAATACACTGCCGTCCCTCATGCATTAGCCCATTTATATATATCTACAGCAAAACCTCTTTAAAGCTGCCACTGACAAAGGAGTCTAAAACTTTCAGGCAACCAAATTAAGATACCAGTAAGTGGCAATTTAACAAAGGACAAAATTACTGCAAAATGCTCCAAATGAGGCTTTCTTACGTAACATTATGAAAATTCCGCATTAAACAGCAATCATTTTTAAAAACAATTTCTTAAAAAAAAAAATGTACTAAGTGACCTCTTAAAAGTGCTTTTGCTGTACTATGCTGTATTAATAATGATAAGGGACTGCACATGTGCAAGAAATAATGACATCATGAATATTAATTAGATTGATTTGTATAATGGCACATGAACATATGAATTATTGGCCATTGCAGATAATCAAATCAAACTAGAATCATAATCTTTATTTTTTATAAGCAAACAAAGTAGACCCTGATCAGATAGTTCCTACAGGAGCCATTCGATGTGGGTCTACACTGTTTGCACAGACATAGAAAGGTCTGTACTAATTATATCTCTTTGCAGTTGGCACATCTCTCACATATATCCTGGTTAAATAAATCCAGCTTGAAAATCTCATTTTGCCGTCACCAGAATTAGCAGAATTTTTCAAGAATGTCTTATGCTACAGGACTGTATGTATGTATGGTCTAGTTCAGTCATTCTACTTGAGCTTTTTTTTTTCAAAGGAATTCCTTAATCCTTTGCCTGCCAATCATGACCTACATGACACTTTCAAACAGTGTGGATCCAGATGAGACACTATGTAACTCAGCACCTCATCAGGATCTAATCTGTTTGACTCTTGGTCAGTAGTTTCTCAAAAGCTTGAACAAATCAGAAGTTAGTGAAAAATGTAGCAGATCTTAGTTTAAGCAGACATCAGTTCTAAAGCAGGCTAAAGGTTAATACGAAAGGGATAACCCAAAATCAAACATTCCTCTTGAATTAACCCTTTTTAGTATCTTCATTGTTCCACAAAGTATCGAATAGTTTGGATTTTGAGAATCTGCCTGGCATCTGGATCTCTACACAATTTTAAACTTTTCCTTTTCTCTAGTAAATGCTCCTTTTCAGAAGATTTATTCAAAGAGGTAAGATCTAAAAATTGCCTGTGGGAGAATGGGTTAATTAAAGCAGAGGAAAATCTGCTTCCAGCTCCAGCTGTATTGAGATTTTCAAACAAACAGATTGTATAACAAGTTTCATACAAGTCTAGTAATCTACAGCTACTGTCAAACCTTTTGTGTCCTTTAACTCAACTGAAAAAAATGAAGAAAACACAAAAACATGCATCTACATGCTAAAAAAAGATAAAACATCCAGTGAGTTGCAAATGACAGAAAATTGTGCATTCAAATCATATGCTTGTTACTAAAAGATAAGTTTTGTTGTGTTGTTTTTTTTTGGTCATAGGCTTAACCCCTTAATCCATGAAATATTCACCCAAGAAATAATGACATCATCAATATTAAATAACTCAATTTTCATTATCGGTATGGCACTATGAACACAATATTTTTTTAAATCATGAAAGATACTGTAAAATCTGATCTACAGTATATCATAAATCACAAGTAAACAGTGCAGACATGATCGGACTGCAACTACAGGAGAGATCTGGTAAATGAATTAGCCCAAGTGAGTTTATGTCTTTTAAGAGCTGCATGCGCTGCCTTAAAATTCTCTCTGACCAAACTTTTCATTAAATATTCTATTTACATGTACATGTATTTGCATAATTCTTAAGACATTGATTGGGATCTACACTGTTACTTGTTTCCACATTTCAAAGGGTTAAAGATTTGTAAAGTTGATTGAGCTCTAACCTTTTCCTCCATGAAGCCATGACAAAAACTGTAGAATCATATCCATATTATATCATAAGCAAACAGAGTAGACCCTGAGTAGACTCCCATAGGAGCCATCTGATCTGGGTCTACTCTGTTTGCTAATGCATAGAAAGGCATACATGTATTTATGGAATAAAGGGTTAATATTAAGGTTTTACTAATGTACTGGCAAAACACTACTGAAGTATTTCATACTTATGCTTTTATGTTATTTTCAAACACTGATGACCCAGATAATAGATCTTCTAATAAGACTCTGTTCTGTTTGTACTTTTTTTCCAGCAAAATATACCTTTCAAGTCTAAATGGGCACAACTGTTAATCATTTATAGACTATGCTACAGTACTAAGAAAATTCAGCATTCAAAGGTTTAACCCTTTCCTTCGTATAAACACCTTTCATCCCATTGCAAATAGAGTAGACCCAGATCAGACAACTTCAACAGGAGCCTTCTTATCAGGGTCTGCTCTGTTTGCTTTTGACATGTGATATAGATTTGATTCTACAGTTGGGGTGGGGTCAAAGCAAAAAAAAAATCTTTGAAAATGTTACAAAAAATTCAGCTACTAAAATCAGACTTGTGTAGAGATAAAGAGCACAGTTTTGAATTTCAAAACTCAGAGCAGACATCATTTCAAACACTTGCAAAATGTGTAAAAAGAGAAATGCATAAATGCCAGCTTGTCTCTAGGAAGAAGTTCTTTGCCTCAGACTAATTTCTAACATGTTACAACACTTCCTGCAAAACGTAACTATGTTTTTACTGTTGGCAACAGTCAGTGAAAACAAAACATATTTTCCTAGAACTTGAAAATGCACTTATTCTTGAAGGACTCTCATGGTAACATTATGTTTTCCTACCAATCTGTTTGGAATGGAAGTATATAGGTCAGAAAAGAAATGTTAAACTGGGAATAAGTGAAATTCCTGATGAAAGTGAATGTGTCTTCAAGCAATTGAAACAAATGTTAGAAAAAGATATAAAGTTCACTAATTCATGCAAATCTCCTTGAAAATAAGTAAGAAATATACTTACTTATACAGTAAGCTTCTCCAGTACAACTTCTTAACCTTTTTAACCCTTTCCCTCATATAAACGTGTTTTCACGCATTTGCAAACAGAGTAGACCAAGATCAGACGGCTCCTGTAGGAGCCGTCTGATCAGGGTCTGCTCTGTTTGCTTATGGAATTTGATAGACCTGTTTCTTTAGTTTCTAAAATGGCTAAAATATTCCACCTTGCATATTTCACTATAACCATTTTGCCCATGAATATTCAGTAGGTATTAAAATGTGGAATGAACATAGAACAGGGAAAGGGTTAACCTAAGAGGCGACTTTTGGCACCTTTGCAAACAGAGTGCCTAGATCAGATGGCCCCTGTAGGAGCTGTCTGATCAGGATCTGCTCTCTTTGCATATACATGTATATGAAGAAATATTAAACTGATTCTAGTCTGTGCCTTGATAAAAAAAATCCTTTTTTCATATTATGCCAATATGAAATTTAGCACATTTATTCATTATCATAATGTCGTTAGTTCTTGTCATTAGTTCATGAATATCCATGAGGCAAAGGGTTTAATAAATCGATATGGGAGAAGCAGGCGGCTGCTAAATGCAGAATAAAGGTAATGCAGCAGGCTCCATAGGGAACTTTCTGGACAACTTTTATCCTGTTGCTTACACTAACTGTTGCCTTAACACTTTCACTGCTGATGTGAAATGACCTAGCAGAGTTACCACAAGTATCAAAGGCTTAAATTTGCTAGAGGAGTTCGAACAATCACCAGTCAAACATCTAGGAGCCTTCTGATCTCGGTCTACACTTTTTGCAAAAGCAAGTATAACTGTTACCTGCATGCCAAGAGTTAAAGACCCAAAGTATGTACGTTTTGACAAGGCAATGGAGAGAAATTTTACTGTATACTTATTTCATGGAGTTATAAATCAGAAAGTAAAATAAACAATCAACCACAAAAAAATTAAAATGCAACATTCAAAATTCAAGAAAAACTCGACCAGCACAGAGTATTAACCGTTTCCTTCATATAAACGCATTTTCGCGCATTTGCAGAAAGAGTAAACCCAGACGAGCCGTCTGATCAGGGTCTGCTCTGTTTGCTTAAATGGTATGGTAAGGCACAAACTGGGAAAGGGTTATCACAATTACAGTAAAATAGCGATAATCCGAGGACTGTCTGGAACTGAGAAAATGCTCGGATTACCGCTACCCTCGGATTATCCATGAATTCATACTTTGTAGATGCAACGTGTCAAATATATCGTACAGTGTATGCACATACATGTGTTTATTGCTTACAGAATGCTTAACAGATAAATTGACATATTTGCGTATTTTTAGAAAAGTCTCGTTCAACCAAACGCTTATTAAGAGAGTAAACAATCTTTATAGAGTATTTCAGAAGAATAACACAGAGTGTTCCGATTATTTATTAATTCAACTCGCCCTGATTTTTCTTATCACGAAACAGTACGGGAGCGAAGCGATGTTGTTTTTTAACATCCAGAACTAAAATGAAATGTCGACGAATGGAAACTTAGGCAAACTAAAATCCATAAGTATGAGATTAGAAGCTACGACTGTTCTATGTCTAATAGTTTGAAACCAAATTTGGGTTTATTGTGAAGGGTCCGTTAAACGTATAAAACTACCGTGAAACTTCGGTCTCGGCTGTGAATGGTGTTATCACTTATATAAGGAATGAATCAATGCATTATACACAATTATGTGCTCACAATTACTGTCAACATACGTGTATACTGTTGGACCCGGTGTTATTCACACATAGTAGCAAACTAACACAGTGGCACCTCTAATTGCTGGGGCACACGAAGTCGCGAGACATCAACAATGGAGGTGTGATAAATTGACTTCGAAGTGTCCGCGATGCATGCTCGGATTAGGCAGGTAAATTAATGAAGCAATTGATTGAAGGGACCGAAAAGCGTGCTCGAAATATCGGATTATCGAGACTCGGATTACACGGTACATAGTTGTACTGAAATAATAGATTTCATGTCCGGACCATACAAATTCCCTCGGATTAGACCATATACTCGGAAAATCGCTCCTCGGATTATCGCCGTTTTACTGTATTTAAGTCTTTGAATGCTGTGATGGCCCTTCAATGTTTAATTGTACAGTACTTTCATTATGAAAGCTTAACTTTGCAATAGTATTTTGAATAATGAACAGTGTAGACCCTGATCAGAGGGCTTCTCTATGAGTCCTCTGGTCTGGGTCTACACTGTTTGTTCACTCTTTGCACACTAAAAGTTAATCCTAATATCCTTTGCACACGTACACTCAGGACCCAGATGAGACAACAAGTAACTCTCTGGCTCAACTGGTTCACAATGGATTCATGCTAAATGATTGCATCTTTGAAAAGTGAAAAAAAACCGAAACAATGACAGCATTGTAGGCAAGCATAGCTCATTTCAATCAGAAGATGACAATTACAATGGCATATGAACACAGGATTTTTTAGATAAAAAGCAAAAACTACAGAATCAGATCTACATGTACTTCATTCCATAAGAAAACAGAGCAGAATCTGATCAGATGGTTCCTATAGGAGCCATATGATCTGGGTCTTATCCCATTCCCTCATATTGACGACTTTTGACGACTCTGTAAAAGTCACTTTGTCAAACCATTGTGATAAATAGAGCATTTTCTCCACAGGAGCAAATGTTCTATTTATCACAATGGTTTCAAAACTACACAATGCTATTTGTTTCCTTTTTTCGAGTAAATGCTCCTTTTTGGTAGATTTATTCAAAAAGGTTGGATCTAAAAATAGTCTATGAGGGAATGGGTTATCTGTTTGGAAAGCAGTCAAAAGGCTTGTTTATCAGGTAAAGGTTGAATGTGCTAAGAATTTTACTTTTAAAATGCTACGGGCAAATAGGTGATTACCTTTCCTAACAGTTTAGATTCAGATGAGATACCAAATAACTCCGTATATTAATTAGGATCCAATCTGTTCTACACTATGAGTGCCTTTTTGTAGAGAAATTGTTTACACCTTGTATTTTGAAAATGCTATGGGTGATGAAAGTCTGTGCAATTAAAAAATGCTCTTCATGTTTAAGGTTACCATTTACTCCATAAATATTCAATTAGATATAATACTACCGGTACATCGTCACAGGAACTTTTGGTTATGGCCTATATTATACGATAAGGAAACAGAGCAGACCCTGATCAGACGGCTCCTACAGGAGCCATCTGATCTGGGTCTACTCTGTTTGCAAAGGCATAGAAAAACGAATAAATTTATAAATAGAGTAAAGGGTTGAGTACAAGTATAATGAACTGACGTTCTAGTAACAAACAGAAGTGATTTGTACTAGTACTTACTAGGACGTTGACAAAAAATAGGGGACATAACTCCATAAAACTTCATACTCCTGCCTGGTGGGGGTAATGGCACTTCGTACAACATATTATATACATAAGCTTCTAATGGCGACTGGTCCGTTATGGGTTTGGTCACTCCATCATATAACTGGCGTAAAAATGTCCGTGGAGCTGACACAAACTGCATCTGTGATATCAAGCAGATACACTTGGTTACATACAGGCGATCTAACTTGATATCATATGTATCATTAGTATTGTAAATTTCCTGTCGTTCAATCAAGGGGCTATGGTCCTTTAAGGGTTCCTGCAGGGACATGGTGGACTGTAGGTGAAAAGAAGAAATCTCGGCCTCATGCATGTTCTGTAGTGTTTGCATGGCAGCACATATTTCCGGATTTGTCACCTCCTCATAAAACACATATGAGGACCCATACAGTCTTGAGCCATCCTCACGGGTGATCACAAATGAATGAAATTTTGATTTTCTGCTGTGCTTGTCTGTGCGAAATGTCAGCCCCTTTGGAAGACACAGCTGAAAATAAAATGATAATGATAATCATCAGACCTGTAGATACAAGTATTTTGAAAATTTAACCCTTACAACGCTGAATTTTCAAATGGAATATTCCAAAATTCAAATAGGTCAAGCTTATAGTGAATATTTAGGGATGTTTTCTAAAGAAAAGTGTAACATGACAAACAGTGGAGACCCTGATGAGAGGGCTCCATCTGGGTCTACACTGTTTGCAAAGGACAGTAGTGACACGGGTCCCGCACTGTAAGGGTTAATCTCAGTAGCATCAGAGAGGAGATTCTAGTGAGTTCCAGAGAGGGGTCAAATCAGATCTGTACACAGAGCCACAAATAATTGAAATAAAACTTGTCATTTCTCCAGTTAACCCTATCTTGTGACCACTCTTTAGAATCCTCTCCTCAAGACCATTCTAAAGAGTAGTCACAACATAGGGTTTGGTGGAGAAACAAAGGAGCTATTTTTTTAAACTGTATTAATGTACATATCTTATTCAGGTGTCAGCGTGTCCTCAACTTATCTACAGCAATGACATGATTTTCTTGAGTATATTCACAACTAATTATTTTGGACTATTATTTAAAATTATTTTTAAATAGCAAATGTTAAAGCCAAATTCATATATTTATTTACCCTTTCCTTAATATAAACGTGTTTTCAAGCATCTGCAAACAGACTGGACCCAGATCAGATGGGTCCAATAGGAGCCATCTGATCAGGGTCTGTTCTGTTTGCTAATGGAATTTGATAGATATGTTTCATTACTTTCTTAAATGGCTATAATGTTCCACCTTTCATATTTCATTATATCTATTATGTGCATGAATATTCAGTAGATATTGAAATTTAGAATAAATATAGAGCAGGGAAAGGGTTAAATAATTGGTTATTGTACAAGTTCAATGTCTACATTTCTTCAAAGTAACAAGATCAGCGTGTCAGTTGGTTTTGACTTTGGGTCCTTATGAGATGCCATATATGTCAAAACTAATTCTTTCCAAGCATGCTGTGAGTTAACCCTTTCCCTCATACAAACGTGTTTTCACGCATTTGCAAACAGAGTAGACCCAGATCAGACGGCTCCTATAGGAGCCGTCTGATCAGGGTCTGCTCTGTTTGCTAGTGGAATTTTAAAGATCATTTTCTTTACTGTCTGAAATAGCTACTGTGTTCTACCTCCCATATTTCATTATAACTATTTTGTCTATGAATATTCAGTAGGTATTGAAATTTGTAATAAACATAGAACAGGGAAAGGGTTAAATGATCGGTTTGCAAAACTGGTTGTCTGCTACACTTTGACCCTTTCCTTCATCTAAACACATTTTCATACAGAGTAGACCCTGATCAGATGGCTCCTATACGAGTTGTCTGATCAGAGTCTGCTGTGTTTGCTTTTGACATGATATAGATCTGATCTACAGTTTTTGTCGAAGCAAAAAGATTCCATGAAAAGTTCACATCATAAAAAATCAGCTTATAAATATTCATGATGTCATTATTTCTTACATGAATATTGAACAGGGAAAGGGTCAAAAAATACATTTTCTTCTATTACATTTCAAAAACAGTGTCATCGTGTCAAGGAGTTTGGGTCCTAGAGTAACACAAAATTACTTGGTATCTCATCTGTATCCAGTGTTTGCAAGGTCATGAAACATTGGTTGTTAACCCTTTCCCTGTTCTATGTTTATTCCAAATTTCAATACCTACTGAATATTCATGAGCAAAAAAGTTATAATAAAATACGGAAGGTGGAACATTGTAGCCATTTTAGAAAGTAAAGAAACAGATCTATCAAATTCCAATAGCAAACAGAGCAGACCCTGATCAGACGGCTCCTCTAGGAGCCCTCTGATCTGGGTCTACTCTATTTGCAAACGCGTGAAAACACGTTTATATGAGGGAAAGGGTTAATGCTGAAATGGTTATAACATTTTCCTTCACATTAACGCCTTTTCACCCTTTAGCAAACACAGCAGACCCAGTTAAGATGGCTCCAATAGGATCAGGTTCTGCTCTGTTTGTTTACGGTATATTATAGATCTGATACTAGAGTTTCTGGCTGAGGCAAAATATAATGTGTTTATATGCCATTATAAAAAATAATCTAATTGACATTAATGACATCATTATTTTTACGCAAAAAATCAGCAGGCAAAGGATTTAATAGATTCAAAGTTCAAAGGAATAAATTATTGACTTTCGCTACATTATAGAAACACCACACTATCTATCTTTACTACTAGGATTGTATGACATGTGCTAATAAAATTTGCATTTTATTTTCTCTGTGCATGTTTGAGTCAATTTTCAGACTCATGTCGTTTCAAGTCAAATAAGGCATGACTTGTAGTTATCAGGCATCATTTGTTTTATTATTCGTTAGCCCTTTCCTTCATATAAAGGTATTTTCGCGCATTTGCAAATCAGAGTAGACCCTGATCAGATGGCTACTATAGGAGCGGTCTGATCAGGGTCTGCTGTGTTTGCTTTTGACATGATAAAGATCTGATTCCAAAGTTTGTGTCAAAGCAAAAAATAATCTTGAAAAGCTAGTAAATATTCATGATGTGATTATTTCTTGTATGAATATTAAACAGCGAAAGAATTAAATTGCATACAGTTGAGAAGAAAGAAACAGGTCTGTACGTACACTGGATCCAAACTGTTTGATAAGGTTATCATGGATTTTCCAATTGTAGCAAAAGAATTAGACTATTATAGAAACATACCATTCCAACAGCATCTTTGTCGATTGGGTTCCATGCCAGAGAATCCGGGTAGTTGGCCAGGACGTATGACTTGTAAGGCCTGTTGAGAGGGGCACAGTGGAGACTATCACCTGAAACAGACAATGACAATGTGTAAATGAGGTACACATTTAGAATTAAGCCTGAACCCTTTCCATCATATAAACGCATTTTCACTCATTTGCAAACAGAGTAGACCCATATCAGACCGCTCCTGTAGGAGCCTTCTGATCAGGGTCTGCTCTGTTTGCTGATGGAATTTGTTAAAATGACTACAAAGTTCAACCTTCCATATTCATTATAACTATTTTGTCCATGACAATCCAGTAGGTTTTGAAATTTGTAATAAACATAGAACATGGAAAGGGTAAATCCCTTACATCATTACAGATATTATAAGGTATGCATTTTCACACCTATACAAACAGAGTAGATTACTTATAAATGCAATTGGTTTGAATCCAGATGAGATGTCAGATTATGTAGCATCTCGTAACAATCTAAACTTTTGGATACTTACTGCCCATATATTTTTGCAAAGAAATGTGAGAAATTTTATTTAAAGAAATGAAGCAGATGACAAATGATGCAGACGAAACATCACTTAGTGTGCATAGAATTAAAAACAGCATAAACTCTGATCAGAAGTCCCAGTCAAACATACAAGAGGGCCATAATGGCCCTTAATCGCTCACCTGGTTATAACAGATTTATGTATACAATGAATTCATGTAATCTGGGGCAGGGTCATTTTTTTGCCAAGGTGTCATAATTTGAAAAATCTTGGAAAAGAACCATTAAAGGATGCTACATACAAATATCAAAGGTCTAGGCCTTACAGTTTCAGAGAAGACTTTCAAAGATTTTCCTATGAAAAACTGATAATCCCTTGGGCGGGGTCATTCTTTGTAGAGGACCATTAAATCATGTCTAGGCCTTACAGTTTAAAAGAAGATGTTCAAAGGCTTTCCTATACAAGGTACACATTACTATTGTAGCTTGAAAAGTTGACCGCATGTCTATGATTGCCAATTCTCTTCATTGCAAATCCAAACTAGCTCATTTAGATATTTAGCTGTATAAACAGCAAGCTTGCTACTTATATAGTTAAATACCTAAATGAGCTAATTTTATGGACTATCGGTGAGGCTTGTGTTGAAAACAAATTAATATTTCTAATTTTCATTTGATAACATTGAAAATATCCATATTGTGCAGAGAGTTATTCAATCTGAAAGGCTTATGCAGACAAGGTACACATTACTATTGTAGCTTGAAAAGTTTATTCGAATACAGCCCCTCCAATAGGCTAAAGAATCACACGGCATAAGGTTATCATTCTGAGCAAGAATCACACGGCATAAGATTATCATTCTGAGCAAGCGTGATCAAGATTAGGCAGAAAATGTGGCTTCTAGAGTGTAGGCAAGATTTTTCTAAGATTTGACCTAGTGACCTACTTTTTCACCCCACACCACCCACAACCGAACTCAAATGAGAGATCATCAAGGTTATCATTCTGAGCAAGTTTGATCAAGATTGGGCTGAAAATGTGGCCTCTAGGGTGTAAACAAGATTTTTCTAAGATTTGACCTAGTGACCTACATTTTGACCCCAGCCCACCCATGATGGATCTCAATTGAGATATCATCAAGGTCATCATTCTGAGCAAGTTTGATGAAGAATAGGCAGAAAATGTGGCTTCTAGAGTGTAAACAAGATTTTTCTAAGATTTGACCTAGTGACCTACTTTTTGACCCAAGCCCACATATGATCAAACTCGATCAAGATATCATCAAGGTTATCATTCTGAGCAAGTTTGATGAAGATTAGGCAGAAATTGTGGCTTCTACAGTGTAAACAAGATTTTTTTAAGATTTGACCTAATGACCTACTTTTTAATCCTGCCCCACCCATGATCGAACTTGATCGAGATATCATCAAGAATATCATCCTGAGCAAGTCTGATCAAGATTGGACTAAAAATGTGACCTCTAGATTGTTCACAAGGTTTTTCAATAATTTGACCCAGTGACCTAGTTTTTAACCGTATGTGACCCACTTTCAAACTCATCCAAGTTTCTATCAAGACAATCATTCTGACTAAGTTTCATGAAGATTGGACTAAAAATGTGACCTCTAGAGTGTTCACAAAGATTTTGAATAATTTGACCTAGTGACCTAGTTTTTGACCCCACATGACCCACTTTCGAACTCATCCGAGATTTTTTCAAGACAATCATTCTGACCAAGTTTCATGAAGATTTGGCTACAAATGTGACCTCTAGAGTGTTCACAAGCCAAATGTTGACGACGCACGACGCACGACGCACAACGCACGACGCACGACGACGGACGCCGGACGGAGCACCATGACAATAGCTCACTTGAGCAAGCTCAGGTGAGCTAAAAAGCTGGTCGTCTGGTTCACACTGTTTGAAAATGCCAAAATGCCCTTTTTAACACAATGCCAGCAAAATGTGTTGCATGTAGTTATAACTGACTTTTAAAACCCTTTCACTGCTGAATTTTCAAATGGACTTTTCCAAAATTCAAACAGGTCAACTCACGGTCTTACCAGGAATATTCACAGATATTTTTAAAAACAAGAGGGCCAGAATGGCCCTGACATCGCTCACCAGACAATCAGAGGAGAAGATTTTCAAAGTTTTCACATATGTTTCTATTGAAAACTTAACACCCCAGGGGCGGTGCCAATTTTGACCCCAGGGACACAATTTATATAACTTTTGTAGAGGACCTGAACATGATGCTGAAAGAATGTAGTGAAAGAATGGATAGAGCATAGACCACTGGAACTTGTATTAATTCTTTGGATGCTAGAGGCAGATTCTCCCACCACTAATGACCTATGCAAACAGTTTGGATCCAGATCAGGGCCCACATAATGTGAGGCCTGATCTGATATCCAAATTGTTTGTAAATGAGACTGAACTTCTGAAAAACATAGAAAGAAAGTGTGTAGTGGGATTCTCCCACCTCTAATGACCTCTGCAAACAGTTTGGATCCAGATCAGGGCCAATATAATGTGGGGCCTGATCTGATATCCAAATTGTTTGTCAATGAGACTGAACTTCTGAAAAACTTAGAAAGAAATTGTGTAGTACGGATAACTTATGAATATGCTGCAGACAACCATTTAGCAGATGACAAAATTACCCAGCATGCAAAGAGTTAAGCTGAAATTCACAACAGATATGCTCTGTATTGATATCTGGTAGCTTAATGCAGGGCATAGGTATGAAAAAAAGCTTTAAGAGTGTTCTGCATATTAAGAACTATCCACAGTTTTCTCAATCTTAAATGAGAGTGTGTTATTTGTCTAAACACAATTTCTACTCTACTGATCAGGCTAAGGGTGATTATATAAGAACTCACACTGACTGGTCTGAGATCTGCAGGCTGATATATTAAGGAGAAACCTTTAGGCTGTCGTTTCTGACGTGAAGAAGACTGTACACACAGGGCAGGGCCAATTTTAACCCAAGAACTATGATACTTATAAAACCCATAAAGTTATGCTAAGTAAACCTATACACCAAATATCTAAGCTCTGGGACATGTAGTTTCTGACAAGAATACTTTTAAAGTTTTTCCTATGCATAACTAGTGATCCTATGGGCTGTTTAAGTAGTCAGCTTAAATAAACTGGCAATCCCTGGGGTGGGACCAATTTTTACCCTCGGGGCATAATTTATATAACCTTTGTAGAAGCCCTGAAGTTGAAGCTATGTGCCAAATATGAAAGCTGAGGACCTTCTAGTTTTAGAGGAGATGATGTTCAAAGTTTTCACTATATGTTTCTATTGAAAACTGAAAACCCCTGGGGCAGGGCCAATTTTGACCCCAGGGGTATAATTTATATAACTTTTGTAGAGGACCAACAGATGATGCTATGTGCCAAACATGAAAGTTGAGATCCCTGTAGATTCAGAGGAGAAGATTTTTAAAGGTTCAAATTGTTGACGACGGACGACGAACGACGGACGACGCACGCCGACGGACGACGGACAACGGGCGATCACAAAAGCTCACCCTGAGCACTTTGTGCTCTGGTGAGCTAAAAAGTGTAACATGACTAACAATGCAGACCCTCAATGAGAGGGCTCCTTTTGTACACTGTTTGTAAAGGATGTTTAAGTGAATACTTTCCTGCACTAACAGTGTTAAGAAAATTCTGTTAGCGAGGAGCCAGGTTTCAGAATTTAACTTTTGCCTATTTCTGTTCCAGACTCACCAGATCATAATTGGATACAATTATGTGACCTGGAATTCTGGCACTCGATAATTGAATATCTGTAGTTCTGGTGCACAATAAATTTAACTGTCTGCCTAAGAAAACAGCAAATTGGCTGACATTTCCAAAGTGTTGGGTATTTCAACAGTAACTGTAAGTAGGCATATGCTGTGCAATATAGTCAGTAAGTATATCCTGAAGCACATTTTTGCTATCCTGCAGCTGGTTACCGTATCATTATACAGTGAAACCTATCTTAACCCTTTACTGCATGAATATCTTAACCCTTTACTACATGAATATTTATGCAAGTAATAATGACATCATGAATATCAATCAACTTAATTGTTATAATGAGACTGTGAACTAGGGAAGTTTTATCATGACAGAACCTGCAGAATCAGTTCTATATTATGTCAAAAGCAGACACTAATCAGACAGCTCCTATAGGAGTCATTTTACAGATGGGTCTACTCTGTTTGCAAAGGTTTTAAAATGTTTATCTATGGAGTAAAGGGTTAAGTATCCACTAAAGTCTGAGTTTAGGTAACTAAGACAGGTGGTTGCTTATTGTTCCATGTTGAATATTCATGTAAAGAAATAATGACATCATGAATATAATGGTATATGAACACAGGATCTACTCTGGCTCTACTCTGTTTGCAAAGGCATCTTCATCAAGTACAGGGTTACATGTAAAATGGGTCTTTCAAACACTTGAGAAGCCCTCTCATCTGGGTCTACATTGTTTGTCATGACACACTTTTCTTTAAAAACAAGATGTGTTTGTGAAACACTATGCCCAATGTTAAAGGGATAAAAATCTCTGAATATTCATGGTAAGCTTGGCCTGTTTCAGTTTTGGAATATTTCATTTAAAAGGGTTGAAAGAGTTAAATATGTTTGAGAAAGAAACAAACACTGGGCTAATCCTTGCCTCTTCCTAAAGCTGATTTTCAAAGGAAAATAATTTCACAGTGTAATCTCATTTCCTTTTTCTGTTGTCCTGCAATTTTGTGATAATTGTTTGAAGCCATTTGAATCTCACAGAGTGGACAAGGAATTTAGAAATAAGAATATCCTTAAAATCTATCCTATTTGTCATTTTTATTATGATTTTGCGGAAAAAGGAAGAAATCCTAATTTGTGATTAAACAGAAAATGACAATTTATTTAGCATGCTAAAGGTTTTATTGTGACATATATCTATTGAAAATATTTTCATTTATGCTATTGGTTACTCCTTTGTAATCCTCACAATACCATGTAATAAAAATATTTGGATCAAATACACTTCAGCTTTTTAACAAAATATACCGTAATTACTATAACTATTCGGACAGATAAACTTAGGCAAATAGTGCAGATCCAGATCAAACTGATCCTTCTGATGTAAGTCTACAGTAATTGCTACTTATTATGTCAATATAAGTTCCAGTTATCAAAATGGTGCTAAAATGACTTACTGAGATTTACAAACTGAAGGACAGGGGAGAGTGGGTGTATGGGTATTTACAAACTGATGGACAGGGGAAATTGGGTGTATGGGTACAAACTGATTGACAGGGGAAATGAGGTGTATGGGTACAAACTGATAGACAGGGGAGATTGGGTGTATGGGTATTCACAAACTGGTGGACAGGGGAGATTGGGTGTATGGGTACAAACTGATTGACAGGGGAGATTGGGTGTATGGGTACAAATTGATTGACAGGGGAGATTGGGTGTATGGGTATTTACAAACTGATGGACAGGAGAGATTGGGTGTATGGGTACAAACTGATTGACAGGGGAGAGTGGGTGTATGGGTATTCACAAACTGATGGACAGGGGAGATTGGGTGTATGGGTATTTACAAACTGGTGGACAGGGGAGATTGGGTGTATGGGTACAAACTGATTGACAGGGGAGATTGGGTGTATGGGTACAAACTGATTGACAGGGGAGATTGGGTGTATGGGTATTTACAAACTGATGGACAGGGGAGATTGGGTGTATGGGTACAAACTGAATGACAGGGGAGAGTGGGTGTATGGGTATTTACAAACTGGTGGACAGGGGAGATTGGGTGTATGGGTATTTAAGGTAAATAGGGTAAGTTACTGCAACGTAAAAAGCCAAATACATTCTTGTCCCAGATATTACTAGAGCTCTCCCATATGATATTAATTGATTTCCCAATAGCTTTTTCATGACACCATATTTGCATAATACTGACACACCAACGACTTAGCAAGTAGTAGCAATGTGACGTATCAAACATCACACTGAAATAACTATCATACCCTAATACCATTTTTATTCAAAATATTCAGTCCCCGAGGCTTCCCTGTCCTCCTGAATTATATAAATTCTGTCTGTATATAATTAACACTTTACTCCATAGGGATGCACCTATGCAAACGGAGTGGACTTAGATCAGATAAGATGCCGAGTAACTTGGTGTCTCATCAGAATCGTGACACTAGGTCAGTAAATTTTAAACAGCTTGATCAAATCAGAAGTAACAGTCAGTCTGAGCAGACATATTTTTTTAGCAGGATATGGATTTAACCCATTCACTACTAGTCTATTTTTAGACCCAACATCTTTGAATAAATCAACCAAAAATGAGCATTTACTAGAGAAAAGGAATCTTTTTTTTTTTAGAAGTTTTGAAACCATTGTGATAAATAGAGCATTAGCTGCTGATGTGCTGAATCTTTACTTTTTTGCAATGACCTAAGTTTCCTCTATTTTTTTTTGTTTCTGCCTACACAGGGATGGATAAATAAATGTCACTGTGTAACGACAAGCATCAGTTTCTGAACAGATTTTATAGATTTATAAGTTCTTCCTGCAAGTTCCTATTTGACCATGACTGCAGAAACTGTTACTAAGAATCAAATCAGGGTCCATGCTTATAAAGCTCTTAGTTGAGTCTGAGTTTCGTTCTCAAGCTTTTGATTGGTCAGATTTGAGTTCTCAAGCTTTTGATTGGTCAGATTTGAGCCAGAGGCTCAAATCTGACCAATCAAAAACTTGAGAACGAACTCAGACTCGACTAAAAGTTTTATAAGCATGGACCCAGTAGTACATGTACATGTACTTGTACATACTAGCAAACACATGTACAGTAGACCCTGATCAGACAGCTCCTCCATGTACATGTACTGGAATATAGTAACTACATTTGAATGCCGATTATTCAAAAGTGAATCCATCCTCTGTGAATTTTAAAAACATGCAGCTGAATCATTGAAAAGTTAGATCAATTGTAGTCACTAAATAATAATGACAATTCAGCGTTTAACCCTTTACTCCATAAATACGCCTTTCTACGCCTTTACAAGCAGAGTAGACCCAGATCAGATGGAGTTTGATCAGGATCTACTCTGTTTGCTTATGATATAATATAGATATAATTGTATAGTTTCTGCCTTGGTCAAAATCTTCCTGTGCTATTATAACAATTAATCTAATTAATATTCATGATATTATTTCACACATGAATATTCATGAGTAAAGGGTTAACCCTTTATTCCATAATAAATTTAAGGGTTAACCCATTATTCCATAATTCTTCACCTCTGCAAACAATGAAGACCCTTATCAGACAGCTCCTATAATAACTAAGGAGCTGTCTACAGGAGCCGTCTGATCAGATCTGCTCTATTTGCTTATAAAACTAGAAAACTGACTCAGTCAGAAAGGGCCCTGTAATCAAGGGCAGAAAACTCTAGACATAGTGATCTATTTAAACCCACAAGCTATAGGTATCTTCCCCTGATGATCATGAATAATAATATGCCCTTAATATGAAACCAATATGTGAAGTTCTGTTTGAATTATCGTGTCACATCAAAAGTGTTGATGGACGGACAGAATGATGGACAGACAGAAAACATGATTCCTATAGGGCTCGTGCATTTTCAATGCACTGGCCCTAATAAATAATATATACATGTATCTAGATACTATTCTAGTTTCTGCCATGGCCAAGAATTTCCTGTGTCATTACAAATATGAAATTAAATGAAATTAATATTCATTACATCATTATTTCTTACATAAATATTCATGGAGTAAAGGGTTAACATGAAGTACTGTTCATTCAGTATAAAAGACATAAATTTGCTAGAAACTCTCTGATCTGGGTCTATACAGTTTGAAAATGACAGTTAATTTGTTTCCCACATTTGAAGGGTTAATGCCATACATATTATATAATGAGAGAGTAGATAGCCATGTTTACCTCGTGAGGTTACTAAGTATTGTTTATAGACATGGACTGCCACATGACAAGGTCAAACTACTTAATTCTTTGCATGCAGAATATTCATGAGATACATGTACATGTATCACTTATTCACTTTTTAATATTTATTTAACCCGTTCCCTCATAGATTATATTTAGACCCATCCTCTACTAAATCCTCTAATAAATCTACTGAAAAGGAGCATTTACTAGAAAAATGGAAACTTCTAGAATGGCATGGTTTTGAAATCATTGTGATAAAAACAGCATTTGCTGCCATGGAGCAAATGTCCTATTTGTTTGTTTGTTAGTGTTGATTAACGTTGGTTTCTGCTCACTATAGGCTAATTGGATGCCCCGGAGAGAGCAGAGGGGAGAGGATACAGAGAAACCTGGATGCGATGCCCTACTCTTATTATCAACAAAGTTTCTCTGTTTCTTTTAGATGCCCAGTATAAAGCACTGATATATCAGACCTTGGTTTATAGTCTCGTCCGATGGAATTGGTCCAGTGGGGGATGGAACCCGGGACCATTCCACTCTGACAAATCCAACTGTACAGTTTCTACCAATACCAAACAAGTCTTAGTACATATTATACGCCATTATAAAATTCAGCTAACAAATATTCATGATGTCATTATTTCTTACATGAATATGCAACAGAGAAAGGGTTAACTCAATTTCGCTGCCACAGGCAACAAGATAACCATTGTGAACAGTTTGGATCCAGATGTGCCAAATAACTCGAGTCTCATCAGGATCCAAAATCTTTCATCCTCCTGGTATACATGTATCTTTGCAAAGAAAATGAGGAGAAGCCCACTTTCAAACCTGAGGCTCACAGTCACTGTAATTTTGGTAAATAAAATAAAATTAGCAGCCGAAGGGATAAAACAGATGTTAGTGTACAATAATATAGTTTCAGTCACCAGTTTTGATAATGTCAAGGCTTAGCACGAAAACTATTTATATGGCTTGTTGTAAGTATAATGATATACTCATACAAACATTGCTATCTCTTGAAACTTAACTTTCCTAAGAGTTTTAAATATGTAGGACGACTTATCAACAGTTTACATCAAATGCTGGGGGTGAAATTTATACCTCATAAAAGAATACAGGATGCTTAAATACCACTTGATATGTATAAAAGTAAAATTGACCCTTAACCTGCTATTCAGTCTAATCTGACTAACATTTGTAAACAGCTTGGATCCAGAAAAAACACCAAGTAACTGGCAGCAATTTAACCCATTCCCGTATAGGCTATTTTTAGATCCAACCTCTTTGAACAAATCTACCGAAAAGGAGCATTTACTACTAAAAAGGATTTTTTTTAGAATTGTATAGTGTTGAAACCATTGTGATAAATAGAGCATTTGTTCCCATGGAGCAAATGCTCTATTTATCACAATGGTTTCACAAAGTGATTTTTACAGAGGCGTCAAAAGGCGTCTATATTCGGGAATGGGTTAAATGTATCCAAGCTGTTTGATACTTGATCAGCAGTATCTCAAAAGCTTGAGCAAAATGGAAGTAAATAAACATAATGTTCCTGATCAGAGTTTGAGCAGATATCAATGTTTAAAAGTAGGACAAGAGTTTGAACAGTAAACCCTTTACTCCATGATTATTAACCCATTCCCGTGTATAGGCTATTTTTAGATCCAACCTCTTTGAACAAATCTACCGAAAAGGAGCATTTACTACTGAAAAGGAAAATTATAGAATAGTGTAGAGTTGAAACCATTGTGATAATCATAAATACAGTACATATGTAGAGCATTTGCTCCTATGGAGCAAATGCTCTATTTATCACAATGGTTTCACAAAGTGACTTTTACAGAAGTGTCAAAAGGCGTCTATATCTGGGAATGGGTTAATGTATAAATAATGTATGTAAGTATGAACATTAATTAGCTTAAAAGATTTACAATAGCATAAGGACAAGAAAAGCTTTGTTCCTGGCAGAAACTGTAGAATTAGATCTATATTATTCCATATAGCAAACAGAGCAGACTCTGATTAGACAGCTCCTATAGGAGCTGTCTGATCTGGGTCTACTCTGTTTGCGTATTTATGGAATAAAGGATTAACTATAAGTCTGCTCTTTACTCAATGAATATTCATGTAAGAAAAATTAAATACACCATTCTGTGCCTTTGCTAACAGTAGACCCAGATCAGATGGTTCCATAGGAGCAGTCACTGATCAGCCGGTCTGCTCTGTTTGCTTTTGATATAATAGATACATGTATGATGCTACAGGTCCTGTAGGAGCCTTCTGATCAGGGTCTACTCTGTTTGATGATGGAACAATTAATATAGATTTGATTCTAGTTTCTGAAATGGCAAAAAAATCCATTTTTCATTCACCATTATAAAAATTTGGGTAATGAATATTCATGAAGTCACAAATTCTTGTGTAAATATTCATGAGGGAATGGGTTAAATTACAGGCTTTATCTATCTTCAACATAAAGTACATGTACAGTAGCAATGAACAGTTTCTCTAGAAAACATGACAAGTTACTCAGAATCTAATTTTGGTTGAAAGTGTTTCAAAACATGTCAACAAATTGTGGTCAAATTCTCCCATAAGCTGTTAAAGATTAAAGATTAACTCTACACATGCTAAGTAATTTTGTCATCTGCTCAATATTTTCATTAACGATTTTTTTTGCAGAAGCTGAGCCTGTGTGACAAGCAGTTTGATTCTCAGATCAGGCCCCATGTCATCTTGTGGGGCTTGATCTTGATCAAAACAGTTTGAATATGTCATAAAGCTGGAGAATTTGCCCAGGGCTCGAGCAACAGGGCGATTTGGGCGAAAACTGCGCTCAAACAGGCCAGTTTTCGCCTTGATCATAAGGGTTTGGCGAAATCCAAGTCGCCCTAACTTTAAGACTGTAAACACCGCTCTCGTACGTGAAAAAGCCATCATTTGTCAACCACTGACCCCCAAAAATAAGCTCCACCCATGGGTGTTAATGAGTGTTAGATAGACAAAGGTTCAGACCATTCCTCCAATCAAAACGAAGGTATTTGAGACCACCTATTGATTTGTGAAATTGCTGACTTACGCCGAGTCCACTGACATGTGACAGAGCGAAAACCAACACGTTATGAATGTGTTATTAAAACATGTGCAAAACAGCAGACAAACTCGAAATGGATCACTCAACCATTATCTACAGTAATCAATTTTAAATGTTTTAACGATTATGACTTTAATTTAATTAGAATCATTTATTTCTGCAGGTCAGTGGGAATTCTTGCAAAGTTTACTTACCTCATAAAATCATTTTAAATCCCAAATCATTTGAAGTTAACACAAGATTATGTTGCAGCCTGCAGGTCAAGCGTCTAAACCAATTGTTTTTATGATAGAGGGCGTTCCAAATCGTAATTTGCATTATGTCAAAGGTCAAATCTTAGCTGCACAATTATCACGTAATGATTACATGAATCTGCATACACATAATGTGGAATATGTTTAAACTTCTTTCAGTTATAACATTTTCAATGTTAATCTAATGTGCTTTCGTGTAATGTGTTGAAAATTGAATGCATAAACACAGCTCGATTGTAAACTTCATCAAGAGGCTGGCACCGTGTATTTTTGTCACTGGCAAAAAATCAATAGTCCAGCTCCAGGTGTTTAACCTTTAGCCTGCTGAGCAAATTATGTTTACTGAATTTTTCACCTACTACATTTTCAAAATTCAAGCTATAATCAATTTGTCTACCAAAATGCAATCAGACTGTCAAACATTTAGATCCTCATCTGGATCCAAACTATTTGCATAGATATCCACTCATCCACCCATAGCAGGCTAAAGGTTAAGCATCTAATTTTGTGTTGATCTGCAACGGTTGCTGATTTCTGCTGACACACAAGGTCACACAGAGAGTGAACATTTAATTGGTTATTGCACATGTAGACAGTAGTATTACAGAGGGGATTAAAAATAACCACAAATTATTTTAAGAGAATATAAATAACTTATTTCAGAGGAAGAAATAATACATCAGTATCAGCATTGCATAACTGATTTTTTATGCCCCCCAGATCAAAATCTGGGGGGCATATTGTTTTTGCCCTGTCTGTTTGTCTGTCTGTTTATCCGTTTGTCAGCAACTTTAACATTGGTCATAACTTTTGAGCCAGTACAGATAGAGACTTGATATTTGGCATGCATATGTATCTCATAAAGCCGCACATTTCGAGGGGTGACATGTCAAGGTCAAGGTCATCTTTCAAGGTCAGAGGTCAAATATATGGGTCAAATCACCGACTTTAACATTGGCCATAACTTTTGAACCAATAGAGATAGAGTCTTGATATTTGCTGCATATTGAACTTTCAATATTTTTGAATGATTAGTTTTGTGGATTTTAGACACTATTAAGAAGTCAATATTGCATTCATACACTTTGATCTAGTGACACTAACATTGTTTTAGTATGTACTTAAACATTATAAAAGAGAAAAGGTATATTATGTATTAGTATCCGATAAGCGAAACGGTTCACTTCTCCTTGAGCCTCCTCACTTCTCCCTAATCTGAGGCCCAAGGAGAAGTCACTTCTCCCTAAAATTTGAACCCAGCTTGAGCCCTGTTGCCGCTAGGATACATGGAGTTAAAGTCTTTTTAAGTTGAAGTAAACAGTACTGCCACATTAAATGCCTACAAAAGATAGACCATTGTTTATCATTAGCCTTGGCAATAAAAATATGAGACGAGATGTTTTTGTGAACTATACATCCCCTAATCACCAATTTTGACCCTTATCTAAGACCTTGGCCTATGTTTGACATGATTGGAATTTGTGCAAGGCACATGCTGCATATCACATGTTTATGTGGAGTATGTAATACTTATTACTGTATGCATGAAACATGCATGTGCACCCAGATCTGCTGTCTGAACATACACAAAATGTATACTGCAGTTTGAGTCCCTCTCAGCTAACAACATCAGGAGACTAAGTACAGTAAAACTTGTCTACAGCAACCATCCAAAATAAGTCTGAGTTTTTATGACAGATGGTGGATTAACCCATTCCTTCATAGGCCATTTTTAGATCCAACTTCTTTGAATAAATATACTGAAAAGGAGCATTTACTAGAGAAAAGGAAAACTTTAGAATTTTGTAGTTTTGGAGCAAACACTGACCATTTATCACAATGCTTTTAAAAAGTAATTTTACAGAGGCATCAAAAGGCGTCAATATGCAATATGTGGGAATGGGTTAATGCAGTACAGCTCCTCTAGGTGTTTTCTGCATTTCTTTTGTCATGCATTAAGCAACTACCTTCTCTTATTTATACATCCATGCTTATTCATTACATAGTCATTACAAGCAGCTTCTACTTTATAACATACATACACATGTACAATCACTCACAACCCCCCCCCCCCCCCCCCTCCCCACCCCCCCTGCATACCAATTACTAGTGTTAATTGCACAGTCTTGTTTCTTACAGCTTACAAGATGCAGCCTTCTGAAACTCATATTTTATTGATGAGCTCAGGTGTTTTGTCCAATCAACATTTTCTTATTATACTGCCTCATGGATAATTATTGTGTATTGATTGATGACCTATTTACCAGGTCCTTCTATACTCTTCTATACTCCGCTGACAATCAGACCATATCACTATATAAATTTATTACCATTTCAATTTCAATTTGTTACAATCAATAATAACTTACTGTCTCTCAATTTATCATGGTTCATCTAGCATGAAAGAACCAACTCCAGAGATTGAAACTATACAACAGAGCTCCGGATACAAGTAAGTAGGAAACAAGCCCAAGGAGTCTCAGTGTTAACCCTTTCCCTGTTCTATGTTTATTTACAAATTTCAATACTTACTGAGTATTAATCGATAAAATAGTTATACTGAACTATGCAAGGTGGAACATTGTAGCTATCTTAGAAAGTATAGAAACGGATCTTTCAAATTCTATAAGCAAACAGAGCAGACCCTGATCAGACGGCTCCTCTAGGAGTCATCTGATCTGGGTCTACTCTGTTTGCAAATGCGTGAAAACACGTTTATATGAGGGAAAGGGTTAAGCCATTACTCTATAAATATTCATGTAAGATATAATGACACCATAAATATTAATGAAAGTTATGAACAAGAGAATCTTGTTGTTTTTTTATCATAACAGATACTGAAGAATCAGATGATCTATATTGTTTTACAAGCAAATAGAGCAGACTCTAACCAAATGACCCCTACAGAAGCCATTTGACCTGGGTCTACTCTGTTTGCATAGATGCTTAAAGGCTCTCTATGGAGTAACGGTTTAATAAGCATTGGTGCCAGTAGCAGAGTTTTGTCATGTGCTGCATGACACTGGGTGAATGTGATCTGCATGTAGTTATCACCCCTTGAGTATTAAGCCTTTGTATGACATCTGCAAATTTGTGATTCCTATGTAAACAGACTTTGGATTCAGATGAGATGCGGAGTAACTTTGTGTCTCACCAGGATCCAAACTATTTGACACTCTGCCTGTATCTTTTGAGGAGAACAGGAAGCAACTGAACTTCTGAGAATTTTAGCAATCAATAATTTTTCAGACTAATGTTTTCATTACAAAGAGATCAAGTCATTTATCCTGATGCTTGGTAAACAAGAGCTGTCCGCTGACAGCGCGCTCCACTTTCTTTAGTGCTGGATAGTGTAGTGGAAGTCTAAGTCAGAAAGGGGAGATAACAACAGCAAAACTAGTTTTATGGTTACCTGCCCTTATGAAATGGGTCCCCCTTGTATTAGTTAATATGTATACCAAAGATGAACCAATTATCTTGTACAGTTTCTTAGACATGGACCTGAACATAAAACTTAACCAACAATGAAAATTCTAAGTCGAAAAAGGGGCATAACTATGGCAAAATTAATTTTAGGGTTACCTACCCTTGTGAAGTGGGTTCCCCTTGTGATAGTAAAAATACATACCAAATATGAACCAAATATCTTTGATGATTTCTGAGAAAAGGGCCTTAACAAAAAGGTTAACCAACGCCGACGCCGACGAGAGGGTCATGACAATAGCTCCACTTTTTGAAAAAGTGTACATGAAATGTACAATGTAAATTATGTAATGCTTGGCTCTGGAGTATTAACTCTTTGCACGCTAGTGGCGAAACTGTGATTACTGCAAACAGTTTGGATCCAGATGAGATGCCGCATAATGCGGCGTCTAATCAGGATCCAAACTGTTTGTCATCTTGATCATATTTTTGCAAAGAAATTAGAGAAAAGTTATTTTAAGAATTGAAGCAGACGACAATTGTTGCAGACGAAAAATTACTTAGTGTGCAAAGAGTTAAGTAAATCGTAATTGAAATAAGTTTAAACTTATTACAGTCTGGCAAGGAATCCAAGTCATGAACATCTGCCTGCAAGCAGATGATCTTACAACACCATCCGCCCTCATAGCCATGCAGTGCAAAAATCCCCTTTGTAAGAACAAGCATATATTGTAAATTCAACATTTCCTTGGAAATATATAGCTTCACACAGTCATCATTGGTCCTGAAATATATTTCCATTTCATGAAAATGTACTAGATCTAAGTCAAATATCTGTTGACAAGCACAGCACTGAGAAAATCATTCAGTGAATACTTTCTCTGAGACATGCTTAGCCATAAATAAAATATGTAAATTAACCCTTTCCTTTATATAAACGCTTTTTCACGCATTTGCAAACAGAGTAGATCTAGATAAGACGGCTTCTATAGGAGCCATCTGAATCTCTGATCAGGGTCCGCTCTGTTTGCTAATGGAATATGATACATGTACCGGTAGTTCTGTTTGTTTACTTTTTAATATGTTCCATCCTCCTTATTTCATTTTGTCTATTTTGTCCATGGATATTCAGTAGGTATTGAAATTTGGAATAAACACAGAACAGGCAAAGGGTTTAAACAATAAACATTTTCAGGAATGATTCCTTTATTTCTCCCTTGACCACCCTTTAGTATCATCTCTTCAGGACAATTCTAAAAGAGTGGTTACAACATATGGTTAGGTGTAGAATAATGACCTTCATCTACATGTATTGCTCTGCCTTCTGTATTTTTTATTGTATAGCTAAACAGACAGGTAATTAAGAGAATGAACACCAGACAAATTTACACAGACAGACACAGCATGAATCTCACTACAAGTTTGTCTGTTATGTAATTTGACCTTTGGTATTATGATTCCTTTAAATGAACGGAAATAACAGTTATACAGTAAAACCTGTCTGGAGAATGAATAACGCTTATACAGTAAAACCTGTCTTATATTCATGTAAGACATAATGACATCATGAATATTTATTAGCTAATTTTTTATAATGGCATAAGTACACACATGTTTGGTTTTAGTAAAAATTGTAGCCTCATATCTATATGATTCCATAAGCAAACAGAGCAGACCCAGATCAGAAGGTTCCTACAGGAGCCGTCTGATCTGGGTCTACTCTGTCTGCAAATGCTTGAAAAAGCATTTATGTGAAGAAAAGGGTTTAATAAGTAGTCAAAAAGATCTAATGCTGAGTATTTAACCCTTTACTCAATAAATATTCATGTATGTAAGAAATAATAGCATCATGAATACTAACTAGATTATTCTTTACACTGGCACATACACTAGGGATTTTTGGCAATACATTTGTACTTGTAAGTTGAAACTGTAGAATCATATCTATATTACTTCATAAGCCAGCAACCAGAGCAGACCCTGATCAGATGGCTCCTATAGGAGCTGTCTAATCTGGGTCTACCCTTTTTGCAAAGGTGTAGAAAGGCATATTTATGGAGTAAAGGTTTAAGGTAGGTAGTGGCTTTCTGCAAGATAAGTGATACCCAAAGGCTCCAAAAGAGCTTTCTCCATAATGCATTATTTAACCCTTTACTCCATAAACACACCTTATATGCCATTGAATTAACTCTTTACCTGAGGAATATGCATGTACAAATTCAAAACAATAAAGACATCACAAGTACATGTATTTACTAGAAGAATTTTATAAGGCTTTATGAACCAGGGACATTCTGTATTACTACTCAGGATGTACCGCCAAATACTACTGTAGTCGGGTAGAGATTGTGGTGAATAGTTGATAGGCTGAACCCTTTCCCTGTTCTATGGTAATTACAAATTTTAATACCTACTGAATATTCATGGAAAAAAATAGTTATAATAAAATATGGAAGTTGGAAATTGTAGCCATTTTAGAAAGTAAAGACACAGATCTTTCTAATTCTATTAGCAAACAGAGCAGACCCTGATCAGACGGCTCCTCTAGGAGCCGTCTGATCTGGGTCTACTCTGTTTGCAAATGCGTGAAAACACGTTTATATGAGGGAAAGGGTTAAGACTGTGTGGCTTGATAGCTCAGCTGGTAGAGTGTTGGCGTAGTAAGCCAAAGGTCCTGGTTCGAGCCCCAGTCTAGACCGTCTAGTTACATCTTTTTCACCAATGACCATGTTACACTACGTAAGTTATTAACAGAATACTCATGCTTTAAGTGATCTTAAGTGACGACAATGTGTGAAAACAATCTTGGAAATCTTATAATTTGTTCAAAACAACAAAGAAAATGACAATTATCATGTGATTTTCATATCTCACAAAATATTGTTCATCAAGCCATGCTTGCGAAATGTGTTCTTTGCCTAATGCAGCGAGTAATGCTAGTTGTCAATCTCTATCTAGGTATTAAAAAATATCTATATATGTCTCTGGAGCAATCAATTATTCATAGAATGATTCTTTATCATTACACATAAAAAATGAAACTTTTGGTGGCGATAGAAACTTCAGAATCTGATCTATATCATTTCATAAGCAAACAGAGCAGACTGATCAGACAGCCCCTACAGAAGTCTCATTAATGAGCTGTAATACAGCATGCTAATTTTGTGATGGTTGCCGTCTTACAGTCTCATGGCAAAACGTCAAATACGGGGTGGAAATCGTTAATTTTCGAATTCATAATCTGGTCATATTTGACCTAATTTTCAATGTAAATCTGCACTTTTGTGGTAATTACACAATTCAAACAACAACTGACCTCAGATACACTCATAAATCTACACTGCAACCCAACTGTTGTTGTCACACGATGCGAGTGTAAAACACACAAGTGCAATATAGTGGTTACTGTAGTACTGTACAAGCGATAGGGAAACTGATTAAATGGATTAAAAGCAACCAAAAAATAACTGACTTCGGAAGTTTCCCCATCAGGTACATACATTTAATACATATTTAGGTACTACCACACGTCTTTATTAAGAATTATGTTGTATTTTGGAAGAAAATCCAACCTGACAGGAATCATTAGGAACGTCCTAACCTAAATCAGTTTTAACGCCTGTGTACTCTGCCCAGATATCGTTAAAACTGAAAGTAGCTCGATATCACCATTTAGAGTACACAAATGTGAACTACCCCTACTGGATACAGGAGCTGTCTAATCTGGGCCCGTTTGTAAAGGAGCCAAAATTGTCTATATGAGGGAAAGGGCTAAGTGAATTAAGAGAAGATAAGTGTCTGCCCACTGAGCAACCCAGGGGGTCTGCTCTCATCAACATCTAATGTACAACTAGACTACACACTCATTGTAGCAAAGTAGCAATATCCTTTGCTGTAAAAAATGTTGTAAAAAAAGGGTGTTTGCTTTGACTGAAACACACCATTTTCTTACAATCGCAGGCTTAACGCACATATCACGAAAACATCACGCAAACATACAAAAGCAGAAAACAATGATACGAGAAATCAGAGCAAAATTTGACATCCTGTTTGTTGTGCTCACCAGAAAGTTGGTCTGGTTCCAATCCCGCATCAGCATCGAAGCCACTGATAACAAAGTAGTCGGCGAAGCGACTATCCGATTTGTGGATAGACATTCTTTTAACTTCACCTCTAATATGTTATCTACAACGAAACATTTTCACAATATTTAATTATTCTCTGATATCTCCAGTTTTGACAGTCATACCATCTTTGTTTGGATAATTTACAACTATTATCCACCACCAGTGGGCGCTTTAAACCGGTGTGTACGTAAATATTGTCAAGCCAATTTGTTACGCACTGGGCAAGGTAAAATATTTTCGAATTTAATGCAATGTTTGTTGCTTTTTTGTCTGTATTTTCATTGATTTCTGTAGATTAATAATTAAAGCAACTAATTTGAGTCAAACAATGGCATGACAATTTGTTTATATTACATAAGCTGTAGATACTTGACAGAAAATTAGTGCAGAAATGAAAATCAAAGTTCTGAAAGTCCTGAGTTTAAGTGTGCCATATAACAAAAAGTTGTTTTAATCAAACATGTTTTCTTTCCATACTTTTTACTATAGTAAGTTGGATAGTTTGACGTTGATGTAGTTATGCAGTAATTGATGTATTTAGCTGGACTACCAATCAGATTGGGCAACACATTTGATTCTTTAAAAATTAGACTTTATTGGAGAGGTCCAAATTTGTTCCAACAAAAAGATTTAATGGAAAGAAATCACTTCCATGGATTACACAGTCCATCAAGCGTTTGATCAGGAAAAGGGACCACCTATACAAAAAATTCAAAAAGAACGGTGACAGCAAAACTAGGTCTGCATTTTTAAAAATTAAAAACCTAGTTAAGAGTAATATTAAGACTGCCCATAATGACTACATTGAATATATTTTAGGTGTAAATAAAAGTGAAGATTCCTCTGAAAGCTCTGTATCCCAGTTCAGACCGAAAAAGCTCTATAGCCTAATCAAAAGTGCAAAGCAAGATGCATCTGGAATTGGCCCTCTTAAAGACACATCGGGATTTATAAGAACAGAAAATCATGAAAAGGCCAATATACTAAATAATCAATTTCAGTCTGTATTTACCTCTATGTCACCGATCTCACTTTCACAAACTTGCCTTTCAGCTATCAGAAGCTTAAATCTTCCCTTTCCTTCTCCTTACAAACAATACCCAGAGATGCCAGAAATCCATGTAACCACCAGTGGAGTTGAAAAGCTACTTTTAAATTTAAAGCCAGATAAAGCTGCCGGACCTGATAGTATAAAGCCTCTGATCCTTAAAAATCTCAGTCAGCAAATTGCACCCATATTACAACTTCTCTTTCAGAAATCTCTTGATACAGGTGATGTTCCAAGGATATGGACGTCGGCAAATGTTATCCCACTGTACAAAAAGGGAAATAAGGAAGACCCAGCAAACTACCGCCCCATTTCATTAACTTGTATTATTTGTAAAGTCCTAGAACATATTGTTGCTTCGAAACTCACTGAACATCTAAATAAACATAACATATTGTATGATTTGCAGCACGGTTTCAGGCAACGCCGATCTTGTGAAACTCAACTGATCCAGCTAGTTGATGAAATTTCTCAAAACCTGGCAAATGGCAAGCAAACAGATCTGATCTTACTTGATTTCAGCAAAGCTTTCGATAAAGTCAGCCATTTGAAATTATTACATAAATTACAAGTTCACGGCATCAACAAATCTGTTACTCTCTGGATCCAAAACTTTCTCATCGGTAGATCTCAGAAAGTTATACTGGAAGGTAGTAGCTCGTCTGAAGTCCCAGTCACATCAGGGGTCCCACAGGGTTCAGTATTAGGCCCACTGCTCTTCCTATTGTACATAAATGATTTGCCAGATACCATTACTTCCCAAGTCCGTTTATTTGCAGACGACACTGCTGTATATTTAGCTATAAACTCTATGAAAGACTGTGACCTGTTACAATATGATCTTGATAAACTTGCCATATGGGAGAAAACCTGGGACATGGAATTTAACCCCAGTAAATGTGTTACTATGTCCATCTGCAAAAGTAAAAACAAATTTTCTTACAATTATAAGTTACACGGTCAGATTTTGGAAAACGTGAATAGTGCAAAGTACTTAGGGATTACAATATCTGAAGATCTTTCTTGGAATAAGCATGTTGAAAACATATCATCTTCTGCAAATAAAACTCTTAGCTTTCTTTCCAGGAACATCACAACAAAAAACCCCAAAATACGAGAGGTAGCTTATAAGACCTTGGTAAGACCTCAACTAGAATACTCATCATCAGTTTGGTCACCTAGCTCAAAGGTAAATATTGATAAACTAGAAAAAGTTCAGCGAAGGGCAGCAAGATGGACCACCTCCAACTATTCTTACAATCAGAGCGTAACTGAACTACAGCAGTCCCTCGGCTGGCCGACACTTAGTGACAGACGTGACACAGGACGGGTCGTCATGTTTTATAAGATCGTGTATGGTTTAGTCGCCGTCCCATTACCATCGTATCTCAGTAGACCTGTGAGAATGACTCGCCATATGCACCCATTATCTTTTCGTCAAATACACACCTCTGTAAACTACTTTAAATATTCGTTTTTCCCTTGTACAGTGGTCATGTGGAACAGCTTGCCAGCATCTGCTGTTATGCAGCCAGATCTAGAGGGGTTTAAATCCATATTATCACCCTCTCTTATTTCAAACCGCCCCTAAAGGTCTGGAAATGTGTGTTTTACCTGATTTTAATCCTCACCTTGTTTTAACATCTATTTCACTATACTCTTTCTCTCTATCCCACTTTTGAAGTCTCACTTTCACAACTTTTATAGCTTTTATTCTTGCACGGCCTGCACCTTTTCATGCCAGTAATACGCGAAAGCGGAGTCAGGCATTATACAAAGATAGATAGATAGATAGATAGAGGTCATCAGACCTCTCAACAGTGTTGGAATTGGATGTCCATGCATTCTGGGATGGTTTACAATATATCTCGAGGAGTTTTAAATGGGGAAGGTAAAAAGAGAATCGGCGTCTATCGCCGTGGCTATACGCATGCACGAGTTTTGGTTATATAAAAACACTCAATCATACCAATCACTAATCAATAAGGAGTTTGAATAAAACTATGAATTTTTTGCACAGACAGAAACTGTAGAATTAGGTGTATGCTATACCATTACCCTCTCTTTCATATAAATGTGTTTTCACGCATTTGCAAACAGAGTAAACCCAGTTCAGATGACTCCTTTAGGAGCCATCTAATCGGGGCCTGCTCTCTTTGCTAAACGAATTTGAAAGATCTGTTTCTTTATCTTCTACATTTTTTTAATGGGTACATTAGTCTACTTTCTTTTTTTCATCATAACTATTTTATCCATGAATATTCACTAGGCATTGGAATTTAGAATAAACATATAACAGGGAAAGGGTTAAGAAAACAGAGGTGACCCTGATCACACAGCTCTCATAGAAACTGTCTGGTCTGTTTGCAAAGGCAAAGAAAGGTGTATAATATGGAGCAAATTAATAGAGGTTTTCATAGTTAATTAATGCAATAGAGAGCCTGTCAAATACTGCCATGTGATTGATATAAAATGTGCAGACTACCTGGTCTCACATTCTCTCTTTTTAATTCATACTTAATATATTTCTGCTGGGGTCTAGTCTGCCTTTTGTTCCTTGAAACACTCACTCTATGAATAATTCTTATAAGAAATAATGATATCTTGAATATTGATTAGATTAATTACTATAATAGCAAATGGACACAGGAATTTTGGGCCATGACAATCTTTATTATATCATAAGCAAACAGAGCAGACCCTGATTGGATGGTTCCTACAGGGACCATCTGATGTATGTGGGTCTACACTGACTGCAAATGTGTAGAAAGGCTTATTTATGGAGTAAAGTATTAAACGATAGATAGTATTGATAGCTTTGCAATATTTGAAAGTCATTATGTTAAGACATAGGTTTTAATTGCCAATTAAGTTTACATACCATATTAATTCATGATACTGAAGGTCTGATGTGCTTGTCTTTAAAGTGCAGTGCAAACTTTTTTTTATTTCAGTTGTCTCATTTGACGATGCTGAGTCTATTTAGACACATTTTGGTCAGTAGCAGACCTGTCAGGCTGCCATCAGCCTTAAAGTACCTTACAGCTGTGACCTTGACCTCCAGAGTTGTCACTGCACAGGTACATTGTATCACTTGATGATTTTAAATAAAATGATGTAAGGGTATTGTCAATTTACCAAAAACCCCAAAGAGATGGACCATTATAACTCAGAGTTTTGCTGGTGACACTAGTGGCTCTGACATGACAAATGCTTCACAATTGAGAAAGAGCGTGTAAGTGATTGAGCAGAATTTAAAATAAGAGATGTATTTACAAAATCTGGGTAAAAATAATTTCTATTTCTCCACCAAATCCTCTCCTAGGTGATTCTAATAAGATAAGATTTGGCAGAGATATGCAAGATTTAACCCTTTACTCCCATGAATATACATTTGAAAAGTAATGACATCATGATTATTAATTAGAGTTGTAATAACACATGGACGTGGGAATATTTGGCTGTGACAGAAATTGTAGAATCAAATCTATATTTATGTTTATCATAAGTAAACAGAGTAGACCCCATGATCCAATGGCTCCTATAGGAGCCGTCTGATCTGGGTCTACTCTGTTTGCAAAGGCATAGAAAGGCATATTTATAGTGTAAAGGTTTAAATAGATCAGAACTTCCTTTATCAACAATGAGTTTTTGTTTTGACACTACAATCCTTAGCTTTTTCCTCAAACTAATGCCTTTTCACACCTTTGCAAACTCAGATCTGATGGCTTCTGTGGGAGCTGTCTGGTTAGGGTTTGCTCTGTTTGCTTATGACATTAGGTAGATCTGATTCTGCGGTTTCTGCCATGGCCGAAATCATCTTTGTTTATAACTTTATATACCATTATAAAATTTCAGCTAATGATATAATATTATTTCTTACATTAAAACATGCATTGGACTATTCATGAGTTTAAGGCATTACCCTTTACCTGTTCAGTATTCATGCAAGAAATAATGACATCGTGAATATTTATTAGCTGATTTTTATTATGTAAAACTTACAACGGAAGTTTTGGCTTTGACAAAAACTGAAGTTATCAGATCTTTATCATGTCATAAGCAAACAGAGCAGACCCTGATCAGACGGCTCCTACAGATCTGATCTGATTCTACTCTGTTTGCAAAGGTGTGAAAAGTGTTAATATGAGGGAAAGGGTTAATAGTTTTGAAGGATGGTTTGTTACTGGAAGATGTGGCTATAGTGTTTATACAGCCTCACTATGCAAGCCAGCCTTTTGTGGCAGTGTAGTAGAATGTCTGACTAGGGAGCTTGAGGTTGTGAGTTTGGGCCTCAGCAGGCTCTATTAGATATAAAAATGGAAAGTTACCAATTACATTTGGGGACTTGACCGGCCACAGCGTTTGACTAGCACTGGTGAAAATATATGTCTGGTAAGGATTTGAGTGGAACCTCAGAAAAACAGTGGAGTTATGTAGACAGGAATATAACAGCATTAATGCTGCCTTGATGTGCAAGACAGCTTCTGTGGCGACTTGATAGAACATCTGACTGGGGATCTGGATATTTTGATGTGGAGCCCTAGTAAAGCCATTTAGATATGTATAGGTGAAGAGTAACTGTTACAACAATGCAACACATGGTATTTAAAATCATACTTATGCTGGAAACCTAGAATTATAATGATTTGACCTGTCTTTTATGATGCAATAAGAGCTGCATAGCAGCATGGTGGTTCAGCTCTGTTCATTTTGTCATTACATGTACTTACATATATCCATATTTGCAGCAAAGTAATTTTTTGTCTGCAAAACTTGTCTGCTGCAATTTCGAAAGTTAAATTGTCCTGTATTTCTTTTCAAAATATCAAGTTCGCGTGTCAAACAGTTCAGATCCTGATGAGACATCAAGTTATTCTATTTCATATGATTCCAAAGTGTTTGCAAAAGTAATCATAGATTTTGTTGCTAGCATGCAAAGAGTTAAAGAGGCACACCACAAGCAAAAGTTTCACAAGTACTTTGTAAACACTCTGGATTCAGACTAGTCATGGTATCAAAATCTAATCGGGGTATACACTGTTTTACATTCATCTACATTAACAGTATTTCATTATCTAAAACGGTTGTCATTACAGAACCTGATCAGATGACACATCTTTGACATAGTGGCTTGCCTGCAGGAGCATAGATTGGATGAATGAATTAACACCTTCCCTCATATATCATGTATTCACGCCTATGCAAACAAAGTAGACCCAGATCACATGCCTCCTATTAGGAGTGGTCTGATCAGAGTCTGCTCTGTTTGCTTATGGAATTATATAGATATGATCCTACAGTTTTTGCCAAAGTATGAAAATCTCTTGAAAAAATTATTTTACTTTAACAAAGTTTAAAACTATGAATACATGTACAGTGAAACCCCGCTAATGCGACCACTTAATAAACAGCCACTGGTGTCGTTTAAAGCAGGTGGTTGCTTAATGCAGGACGAAAGTTATGCAGAAAGCTCCTATAGGAGCTTTCTGCATAACTTTCGTCCTGCATTAAGCTACCATCAGTCTATGCCACCCAGAATTATGCCCCTTTTTGGTGGTCGCATTAGCGGGGTTTTACTGTATTCATGAAGTGACCAATTTATGCATACATGTTCATAAGGGAAAAGGTTAAATATTTTTCCAAGAATTGCTCCTTTATTTTTCAATCAAATGGTAGGTTCTTACTTCTATATAAGACTATTGAATCATCTCTTTGAAACATTTCTAAAGAATGGTTACAACATAGAGTTTGGATGAGTCTGTTCTGTTTGTATATCACCTTTTGCTTAGAAGGAACTTTTTCTGAGGGTATTGCACACATGTTTCAGGCCCAGTGTTACAGTGGTAAATGCTCAGATGAGGTGGCCAAGGCACAGGCAGCCAAGACTTCTGCAGAACCTACAATCTTCTCCAAAATAATAGACAAAACTATTCCTGCCGATATTCTGTATGAAGATGATCAGGTAATCTCACAGTCATTGTGCATGTTTTGATTGTTTTCAACTACTGGTAGATGTTGATATCCAGTAAAACCTCTCTATAACGACCACTAATTTGTGTTAATTAGTTGGTGTTTAGAGCAGGTGGCTGCTTAAAGCAAGGTGAAAGTAAAACAGAACGCTCCCATAGGAGCGTTCTGTTTTACTTTCACCTTGCTTTAAGCAACCACCTGCCTTTGACACAAAATATTTGATGTAATTTAGTGGCCGTTATGGTGAGGTTTTACTGTAATTCAAAATGTCTTATTTACCTTGTAAGTTGCTGTTACATCTAATTTATAACTTATCTAGAGACTAAAATCTGAACTTAATATCAATGATTATTATTTTAAATCAGTAGAAAGTTATAATCTTTTTTTAGGGCCCCACATTGAAATGCTGGTGCCCTATAGTAATCAGCTTGTCCGTATGTCCATCCGTCTGTCCAATTTTGGTATCCAATTACCTTGCATAGGTTCTGTGTTTGGCTATTTCTGCGCATTTTTTCGGGAAAATTACGGGCATCTGATGAGCTGATTGGTTTCCATGCAATATCTCCCCAAGGAATGGTCCAATTTTCACCAAACTTTGCATGAGTTCTGTGTTCGGCAATTTCCGCACATTTTTCGGAAAATTATTGGCATTTTCACTTACGCTGCTGCAATCTGATTAGCTGATTGGTTTCCACGCAATATCTTCACAAGGAATGGTCCAATTTTTACCAAACTTGCTCATTGTACTTGATATCCATGTACCTCTCATGGGTTCTGTGTTCTGCAATTTCTGCACAGATTTTTGAAAGTTATGGGCCTTTTCACTTAGGCTGCTGCTATCTAATTAGCTGATTTGTTTCCGTGCAATATCTCCTGAAGTAATGGTCCAATTTTCACCAAACCTGCTCGGTGTACTTGATATCCAAGTACCTAGCATGGGTACTGAGTTCGGCAATTTCTGCGCCTTGTTATAAAATTACAAGGTTGCTTGCTGGTTGCTGATTAGCCAATTGGTTTCTGTGAAATATCTACTGAAGGAATGGTCCAATTTTCACCAATCTTGCTCAGTGTACTTGATATCCAAATACCTTGCATGGGTTCTGTGGTTGGCATAATTATTCTGCACATATTTATTGATGATGATACAACCTGATTGGCTGATTGTTTCTGTGACATATCTTCTGAAAGATTGGTCCGATTTCTATCAAACTTGCTCACTATATTCTTATTATTCAAGTACCTAGCAAGAGTATTCAGTTAAGCAAATTATATGCATATTTAATTATGCTGCCGCAGTTCTTCATTAGGAAAATCAGGCTTACAATATGCAGGCGTACGCGATACCCCCTACGCGGGTGGGGCCCTTCCTCGACTGTAGTCTGGTTCATGCTACCAGAAATGTGTTATTTTTAGTTTTCAGTTTGTCTGTTCATTCATCTGTGCTACTGTACTGTGCATCCGTCCCACTTCTTACCTTTTTTTACTCAAATTTTACTTGTCAGATTTCAGTGAAAATTTATAATGTGTTTACAGTAAAACCCCACTAAACGAACAAATTAATATCAATACTAATCTTAAAGACAGGAGTGACAACTCCTTTGGGAGCTTTCTGCATGACTTTTACCCTGAATAAATCTACTGAAAAGGAGTATTAACTAGAGAAAAGGAAACTGTTAGAATTGTGTAGTTTGAAACCATTGTGCTAAATAGAGCATTTGCTCCTATAGGAGCTCTATTTATCACAATGGTTTCACAAAGTGACTTTTACAGAGTCATCAAAAGTCGTCAATATGAGGGAAAGGGTTAATATTCCACTTCTCATGATTTAGACATTTTTAACTGAGGCAGGTACCAGTTCATAGCATAGTCTTTTTGTGTGATTTCAGTGTATTGCCTTCAGTGATGTGCAGCCACAAGCACCTGTGCACTTTCTAGTGATACCGAAGCAGCCAATACCAAAATTAGACGATTCTACTCCAGAAGATCAAATGGTACCAATCTTGAATTGTCAGAAGAAATCCAACGTCATTCCACTTTACGTATTTTTAGTTTGCCCGAGACAGAAATGCTAGTGTTACTCAACAATTCGAACAAATTAATTACATTAATTGTTATGTTCATGATCTTATGTTGACTACATATATCTAGATTTAAATCAGATAAATCATTTTCTGGAGGAACTATCTGATTATCTGTTTGCTGTGTAAGCTGTAAACCAGCTGTGTCCCTTTAACCCTTTCCCTGTTCTATGTTTATTCCAAATTTCAATACCTACTGAATATTCATTAACATATAGCTATAAAGAAATATGAAAGGTGGAACATTGTAGACATTTTAGAAAGTACAGATACAGATCTATCAAATTATATTAGCAAACAGAGCAGACCCTGATCAGACGGCTCCTCTAGGAGCCGTCTGATCTGGGTCTACTCTGTTTGAAAAATGCGTGAAAACACGTTTATTCATGTAAGAATAATGAATGTATGAATATGGATCAGCTGGACTTTCATATTGGCATTATGAACAAGGGAAATTCTGGCCATTGCAGAAACAGTAGGATCAGATATTTATTATTACATATACAAACAATCTCCTGAACAGACGATTCCTACAGGAGTCGTCAGATCGGGGTCTACTCTGTTTGCAAAGTCATCAAAAGGCATTTCTGTCGGGTGCATTAATACCCTGAATAAACAACTAATGTTTTTCATTAATCCATGTTTTGTAAACTTGGTGGAAATATTTAGGTATAAATGAGATTTCAAATGTTTTTTTCAAACGGGACGTATTATGGAATGGCGCTGTCTGTCTGTCTGTTGGGCGGATTCTTCTCAAATTTAACCACAATGTTTATCTGGACATGCTACAGTAGCCTGTCCAGTCCCGGTATGTATATCCAAGGTCAAGGTATCATAATTAGACTTAGAATTTGCGTTTAGCATTTGCGTTTAGCAAATATGTTAAATGTCAGTCTGTCTGTAACATCTCAAACTCAAGTTCTGCTTCTCAAATTTAATCACAATGTTTATCTGGACATGCTACAGTAGCATGGGTGTGTCCCGGTATGTATATCCAAGGTCAAGGTCACACAATTGGACTTAGAATTTGCGTAAATCCACCTATTTACATAACCCTTTGAGATAAAACTTTGAAACTTGGAACACTTGTTTGCCATCACAAGCGTCATCTGTAGGCAAGAGTACATAACTCTATCAAGCATTTTAACAGAAATATTTCACTTTTTAATTTAGAATTTTTGGTTAATCTTTTGGTTAAAGTCCAATTATTTACATAATCGCACACATGGTCTTAGAATTTAGCAAATATGTTAACCTCAGTTTATGTTGAACAAGGCCTCTACGGGTGTATATTGTGCCCACTGGCACTCTTGTTGTTATTGATGTCTGCAAAAATGGTGTTCTGCTACAAATTCTTATTGCTGGTTTTCTCTGTTTGTTTGTTTTTTAAAATCATGACCAGTGTCAAACAGTTTGGATCCTGATGAGATGCTAAGCTGCTATACTAATATTTCTGAAAGAAAATGAATGTATTTGATTTATTTTGAGAAAGGTCTTTACATTGACAAATATGTTTTTTACATGTAATTAAAGTAATTTCAGTCTTGAAGTTGATGAGTTCCAAAGTTTCCTCCGAATCTTTTCGTGATCCTGACTGTTTGGAACTCAAATTTTGTTTGTGAATAGAAATATTATAACACATTAGGCAGACAGCATTTTTATAAATATGTTCAACATGCTTAAAAATGTTTGACTTAATTGTACCCTTGGCAATATTTTAACCTTTTGAATGCAGACTTTTAAATGTGGGGTGGTCCACCATTGTTTATTGGTAGAGTCCATACAGTAAGAAGGGTTTGATTTTGTGGGTGGATTTTGAATGACAAACAGTGCAGATGAAGTATCTAATTCACATATAAATGTTCATTACCCCTTTCCCTTATGAAGGTTTATGGGTGAATGGACCACTTCATCAATATTCATTAACTTAATTTTTATAAGGTACACTTTTCAAGGGAGGTTTTGGCTTACACAAAATTTGTCATTTTATGTGGGATCAGATCTATATTTTTCCATAAGCAAATATAGCAGACCCAGATGAGATGGACAACTCTCTTTGCAAAGATGTGAAATAACATTTATATGAGAGAAAGGATTATTAGGGATAAGAATGTTCTAGAGTTTGAATTCACCAATAATTTACAAAATTGTGACTGCAGAAGTTACTTGTAAATGCATAAGTTACTTTAAAAGATGTAATTTCAGCTGTTCACTTTACGATATATATTCTTTCAATATTTCAGTTACTGGGACACCTATTACTGGTTGCAAAGAAAGTAGCCGAAGAGAAGAAACTTGGGAATGGTTATCGGCTTGGTAAATATAGCACAGACTTTAACATGATATTCACTGGCCATTTCAAATAGGTCAACCATTGATAGAGATGCCTTTAAAATGGCCTTTTCAAACAGAGTAGACCTCTCTGTAGGAGCCATCTGATCAGAGTCTATTCTGTTTGCTTATCAAATGATACATATCTGATACTACAGTTTCTACCATGGCAAAAGATTCCCATGTTCATATGCCATTGTAAAAAGTACATACATGTATAATCTAATTAATTAATAATCATAATGTGATTATTTCTTACATTGAGAATCATCAGTTAAAGGGTTAAAGCCCTATGACATATGTGAAGACATACACCTGAAACTTATTCCATTTTTCAACTCGTTGCATACTTGTGGCGAAACCGTGATTACCTTTGCAAACAGATTGGATCCAGATGAGATGGTGTCTCAAACAGATTGGATCCAGATGAGATGGTGTCTCATCAGGATCCAGAATTCTGATACTTCGACCATATTTTTGTGAAGAAGTTTTATTGTAAGAATCGAAACAGACAACAATTACTGCAGTTGAAATTTTACTTAGCAAAGACAAGCGTTGGCACCAACACAGCAGTGCTCATATTTTATGTTTCTCTTCAAATATTCAAAGTGTCAAAAGTTTGGATCCTGATGAGACACCTAGTCACTTGGTGTCTCATTTGGATCCAAACTGTTTGCATTTGTATTCACAACTAGTGTACAAGTGTACTGAAACATTAAGTAACTGTCTTGAACAATATGTTTTGCATTAGCAGTCAACCTGCAATTTAAAAATTACCCATAGGAAACAAATTAACACTGTCATCTTGAAAATTGCAAAATGACTTTGAACCTATAAAGGGAATTGGCCTTGCGTGCAACTGTAATAATGACACTATTGATATCTGCAGAATCCAATAAAAACATACCCCGTAGCAGGTCCAGTGAGCTGACAGATAGACATGCATGACCAGGTTTTGAAGTGGGAATGCACATGATTGTATTACCTATGCAAGAGTAATATTCCAGTAGAGAAGAATTTAGATATTTTTATGCAGGTTGCTGCTTAATACAGGGTGAAAGTCGGGCAGAAAGATCCTAGAGGAGCTTATTGCAGGACTTTCACCCTGCGTTATGATGCCACCTATCTCCAAGACTGTTATTTATACTAAATTGAATGTCCAGTTTAGAGGGGTTTTACTGTATATAACAGCAGTGTGAAGCCTGTTCCTTGAGATATGCATTGCTGTTGCAAAAAAAACATGTGTGTAAGTCAAAGAGGCTGCTTGATTTACAGTAGGTGTCCGTTACACAAAAATTGAAAGTTAGGATTTTCTTTTGAATTAATTATTTTCTATTCACAGTTATCAACAATGGGAAAGATGGAGCGCAGTCTGTTTATCATCTTCATATCCACATTCTAGGAGGAAGACAGATGCATTGGCCACCAGGATAATATATTTCACTCTTTGAAAGTACATGTAATACTTGTCTGTGAAATTTGTTGTCTGCTGAATGTTTCACTTGTAAAGTGTCCAACAGCTTGGCTGCTGGTTAGATACCAAGTTACTTGACGACTCAACTAGATCCATACTGTTTTTAGTTATCACAAATTTGCTGCAGTATGCATGCAAAAAGTTAGTGCCATATTTTTAAATACAATTTGTAAGAGTGAATAGTTGATTTAACTCTTTCCCTGTTCTATGTTTATTCCAAATTTCCGAATATTCATGGGCAAAATAATGAAATATGGAAGGTGGGGCATTGTAGCCATTTTAGAAAGTAAAGAATCAGATCTTTCAAATCCATTAGCAAACAGAGCAGACCCTGATCAGGGGCTCCTGTAGGAACCATTTGATCTGGGTCTACTCTGTTTGACAATGTGTGAAAATAAGTTTATATGAAGGAAAGTGTTAAAAAATAAAATAAATTTATTAAAGCAACCACTTAATGAATAAGTATAGATATCTTTAGAAGCAGGTGGTTGTTCAATGCAGGGTTTACAGGAGATTACTGCATAACTTTCATCCTGCATTAAGCTACCACTTGCCTTAATACCCAGAATTATACCTCTTTTTGGTGGTTTGCAATAGACAGGTTTTGCTGTATTTTTGAGTTTTTGTTTTCCTATACATGTATTCCCCCGACGTTTTTAACCTTTTTCATGCTGCAAAAAATAATATCTGCTTAATCTCCGATTGTTGGAACTTTTCGCTGTCAGACTTCCGATTCATTCAATCCTTTGAGAAACTATTGAGAGAGTGTCCAACAGCTTTGATCCTGATAAGACGAGGAGTTGCCCCTGGTCTCATATGGATCTAATGTGTTAGCAGATGCGGGCCAAAATGCATGTAGCATAAGAAAGGTTAAGGGAAATACAGTGGAACCTCAATATCTTGAACTTTAACCAATTACCTCATATGCTATATTTAGATCCAACCTCTTTGAATAAATCTACCGAAAAGGAGCATTAACTAGAGAAAAGGGACATTTTAGAATGTTGTAGTTTGATACCATTGTGATAAATAGAGCATTTGCTCCTATAGGAGCAAATGCTCTATTTACCACAATGGTTTCAATATGAGGGAATGGGTTAAAGGATAACACAAATAACTTCCGAGATATTGGGAGTTCATCCTATTTCTAGCTTGGAAACTTTTTTTGACATGACAGCTTAATGCAGGTCGAAGGTAGTTGCAGGACTTGCCACCTGCATCAAGCTGTCACATGTCTTTACAGATATGTGCAGTTGTGAATTTTAGATCAATTCTGTTACAAATTTTGGAAGGGATTGTACTTTTGACTTGAGTTATATCAAAGTTCGAATAATTTGAGCTTGAGGTATTGAAGTTCCACTGTATATGATTAGACTAAAGTTCAGAGCTTTAAATATAAGATAACTGGGTAATTCTTTGTATATTTCTCCTCCAAACCCTCTTTGTTGGTACTCATTGGAATTATCTAAGCTCATTCTAAAGAGTATTGGTTCTCATTAGAATTACCAATCAGAAAGGAGAGATTTATATAGATCAGTGTTCAACTTAACTACAGCTCTGAGATATGCATTTTTGTTTTTTGCTGTTTTTATGGATTTTGAAAACTGTCTCTCAGTGTTCTCTTAACCCTTTCCTTGTTCTATGTTTATTCCAAATTTCAATACCTACTGAATATTCAGAGATAAAATAGTTACGATGAAAATTCCATTAGCAAACAGAGTAGAATGTCTGATCTGGGTCTAATCTGTTTTCACATGCTCGAAAAGGGGTTTATATGAGGGAAAGGTATGCCTTTTTAAGCAGAGTAGACTTATATCAGACAGCTCCTGTTGGAACCATTTGCTCAGGGTCTGCTCTGTTTGCTTATGAAATAATATTGATCCGATTCTACAGTTTCTGTCATGGTTAAAAATTCCTTTGTTCATAATGTCATTATAACATACGGTTTATTAATATTTATGCATTTTTTCTTAATTAAATATCCATAGAGGAAAGTATCCTGTGCCTTCATATAGACTACTTTTAGCACCTTTGCAAACACAGTGGACCAAGATCAGACAGGTCCTGCAAGTCCTGAAAATATTATGTCAACTTCTCCATCACCTTTGAATGGATGTTTCACAGATTGTCAACCATGATGTACAGATGCCCCTAAAATAATTTTTGACAGAATTACTGTCCTTTGTATTAGTTGTATAAGCTGCTGTTTGGCCTGCATAATGCACCAACATAAGAGCATCCAAATACATGTATTGTGGACATCATTCTAGTTTTCAATAAAATATGGCAATATTATTTCTTTCCCTCTTTACATTATTATTACATTTTAACCCTTTCCCTCATATAAACATCTTTTCATGCATCTGCAAACAGAATAGACTCAGATCAGATGACTCCTATAGGAGCCGTCTGATCAGGGTCTGCTCTGTTTACTTATGGAATTTGATAGATCTGTTTCTTTACTTACTAAAATCACTACAATGTTCCACATTCCATATTTCATTATAACTATTATGTGCATGAATATTCAGTAGGTATTGAAAATTGGAATAAACATAGAACAGGGAGAGGGTTAAACAGGGAAAGGAGGTTAAACAGGGAAATAATTGTCCTCCTAAATTCCTTTCATTTCTACTGAAAATTGATAACAGTTTGGATCTTGATGAGACACAGAGTAAAAGATCTCATCTAGATCCAATCCATTTGCAAAGGACATCAGGATTTGGCTCTGTAGGTACAGTAAAACCTTTCTATAACACAACTAAATTGTGTCGATTGGTTGGTATTTAGGGCAGGTGGCTGCTTAAAGCAAGGTGAAAGTAGAACAGAACGCTCCTATAGGAGCGTTCTGTTTTACTTTCACCTTCCTTTAAGCTGCCACCTGCCTTTAACACAAAATACTTGATGTAATTTAGTGGCAGCTATAGAGAGGTTTTACGATAGTAGCTACAACAGCTTTGCAATCATCCCTCCATGTATCATACTGTAATAATTATATAGAAATGATTAAAATAATAAGAATTGGATATCTTGTCTTGTGTTTTTATTTCCACATAATAAGTATTTTCTACTTCAAGATTTATGTAAATCAAGATACATGTATTTATTAATATTGTAACTTTATACATAATTGAAACTTTAACTAAACCAACTCATAGCATTCTTCTGGTAAATCAAGTAACTTTACCAACTCTGTCTATGCAGAGGTGATGGATAAATTGACACCTCTTACAGAAACCCACTATTATATACAGTAACAACTTTTCACCAGTCCTTAAAACAAGTATAATCTGCACCTTTAAGGCAGGTGGTAGTTTAATGCATTACCTTTGTCCTGCATTAAACAAGCACCTGTTTTTAAAAATGCCTATGTTTAATCAGCCAGTGGTTTTGCTGTTTATACTGAGGGGAATGAAACCAACTTGCTACAGCGATGGAAAAAGACAAAATATAACACTTTGTAGGCTGAACATTGAAAGCGAAATGGTCATCAGTGTTGAAATATAAGGCTTACATTTGTTAGAAGATTTCAAATGAAAAACAGTGCAGACCCTGTTCAGAGGGCTCCTCTAGGAACCTTATTTGGGTCTACACTGTTTGCAAATGCCAGTGCAAAGGGTTAAACCTGTTGTTATATAATGAAAGAAAACAAAAAGAACCCAGTGACACTTTAAGACTGCTACGAGTGGATTTCTCTAATATCTAATGCCAAGTGTAAAATACATTAACCAATATTGTAACTTTTTGCATTACTTTTGTTCTGCATTTAGCAAACACCTGATTTAACCCTTTCCCTTGTATAAATACTTTTTCATGATTTTACAAACGGAGTTGTAGACACAAGGTCTGCTGTTTGATTATGGAGTTATAATAGTTCAGACTCTAAGGTTTCTTCCAATAGCAAAACGTTCCGCATACATTTGCCATTATAAATAATCATGATGTCTTACATGAATATTCAACAGGGAAAGGGAAAAAGGGTTTGCTAACACAGCTGTTTTAATTGTTCTATTGTACTGCAAAACATGGTTAAGAGTCTAAAATTAAACTTCGTCATTTTTAATATTAAAACAATATTACTACATATTTCGTATAAATAGATAACAACAGTAATATATAACCTTTTGTCATGAAAACAACTTGTTTGTAACATTTAATAACACCTGCTAATACATCAAGACACTACATGTGGATTAACATATACATGGCCTTGTTACAGCAAGTATTCAACATGAATACAAAGAAAGAGGAGGAAGGGATATGAGCTATTCAAGACCGTGCAGCATAGGATAATTAGGATAACCTAACAACAGTGTAGACCCTGATCTAAAGCTGTATCTAAGACTCACTGGCTGGTCTGGGTCTACACTATTGGCATACAACTAGGATCACAAGTCGAAGCTGATTTTTCTCAGCACTAAATATTGTGGAACCACATTTAACCCTTTACTCATTTTAGAAATGATGACATTATGAATATTAATTAATTTTCAAAATGGCATATTAACACATGGAATTTTTTACCTATTAAGTAGAAACTGTAGAATCATATCTATATTATACCATAAGCAAACAGAGCAGACCCTGATCAGATGGCACCTATAGGAAGGAACTATAATCTGGGTCTACCCTGCAAAGGTGTAGAAAGGCGTATTTATGGAGTAATGGGTTAATTGTATACAAGGACAACTCTAGTTATCTTTAGATAAGTTCTGTAATCATGAAACCAATGCATTTATCAGTTAAAAAGGCATTTCTTACATAAAATGAAACATTTTTTCCTCGATAAATGTTCGACTGCCAAAGCTCCAGAATGTCACTTTGAATATGATAATACCGATAGTGTGATACATTAGTAGAGTATGATATGTATAAATGAGTGAAATGGTCTGGTGAAAATATTCTCTGTGCAGTGAGACAGCGAGTACAGCTATCTACAAACCTATGTACAGTGCATGTGTACCTGGATTTGTCCTGCCTAGTGTGTGAAACTGGTATGGACATTTTGGAATGGAAAAAAAATAAATCAAAACTGTCACTGTTAACTCTTCACTCCATAAATATGTCTTTCTACACACTTACAAACAAAGTAGACCCATATCAGACAGCTTCTGTAGGAGCCGTCTGATCAGGGTCTGCTTTGTTTACTTGTGGAATAATAAAGATATGATTCTACAGTTTTTGCTTTGGCAAAAATTTCATGTGCTAATATACCATTTTAAAAATTAATCTATTAATATTCATGATGTCATCAATTCATTTGTGAATATTAATGGAGTAAAGGGTTACATATTGGCTCATTTAATGGACAAACTTCAGTGATATAGATTTACCTGATATTACTTGTTTGACAAATTTGATTTAATCAGGAGATATTAATCTCAAAGTATGTCATTGTGTGATTTAACAGTAAATATATACCCCATGGCATTGAATGTTAATTGGTTAGGGCAGAATCACAAGAACTGTTCAAAATACTGGTAACTTGATGTGAAGAAGCAAAAATAGAATAAGTTAAGGACTTTGTGCAAAACTATTGTAATCACACACCACAGGTGAATTTAGGATAGTGTCTGTAAACAGTCTGAAGCCAAATTAAAATTGTAAATAACATGGTGTCTATCAGAAACAAAATTGTTTCAGCAATCATCTATGTAACCTTTTCCTTGAAATAAACGTCTTTTCACCCCTTTGCAAACAGAGTAGACCAAGACCGGATGGCTCCTGCTGGAGTCGTATGATCAGGGTCTGCTCTGCTTGCTTATGGAATGATATAGATGTGATTCTACAGCTTCTGCAAAGGTATAAAAATACTGTGCTCATAAACCATGATAAAATTTCAATTAATAAATATTCATATGTCATAATTTCTTGCATGAATAATGAACAGGCAAAGTCGTAAAAGTAAATGGACAAAATTTCGCAATCTGTGAAAAAGGCCTTTACTCCATGAACACACCTTTCTACGCCTTTGCAAACCGAGTAGATCCAGATCAGGCGGCTCCTATAGGAGTCGTCTGATCAGGGTCAGCTGTTTGCTTTATGAAATACTATAAATCTAATTCTACATGGCCAAAATTTGATGTGTTCATATATAATACTATTAAGAAATGCATCTATGTAATATTCATATCATTATTTCTTACATGAATAATCATGGAGGAAAGGGTTAACCCTTTCCCTGTTCTATATTTATTTCAAATTTCAATACCTATTGAATATTCATGAATAAAGTAGTTATAATGAAATATGGAAGGTGGAACTTTTTAGCCATTTTAGAAAGTAAACAGATCTTTCAAATTCCATCAGCAAACAGAGCAGACCCTGATCAGACGGCTCCTCTAGGAGCCGTCTGATCTGGGTCTACTCTGTTTGCAAATGCGTGAAAACACGTTTATATGAGGGAAAGGGTTAAAGGAGTTACAACAGTTTTGCACCAAACCTAATATCTGAGATGTGACAGTACAGCTTTTGTTACATCTAACCTACAGGGGTTATAGCATGGGTGAGGATTATTGGCCAGTACATTGGGATACAAGGCTTACATAGATAACTAAGCAATTATCAACAGGCACATCACAGCATTTATGATGAGGAGTGAGAGACAGTGCAAGTCATTACTGCTAGGGAAAATAATTCTGCAGATGTTTCCTCGCCTTCTCCAATTCCAACTCTTGCGAAGAGGCATGCTCCTCCATGAACTCTCATATTTCTCAGCCAAACCTGTCTTGTGATAAACCCTGACTTACTAAATTGCATTAAAGCCACAATTCTAATGAGTACCACAAAATAGGGTTTCACAGAGAAGTACAGAAAATGTTTCACCCAAATTTCCTAAATACACCTCTTTGTCTATAATTTTGCTGGAATTACCAAACCATCACCTGGCACACAGTATTCAGATTTACAGTTGAATTTTCAATAATTTTTGGATTTCATTAAAAGCCCCATTTTTACCACACAAGGAAAAATAGACATCATTAGGTAACAGATTAACTTGAGGCTAAAATAAAGCTTATACTGAAGTTGTAAACATTGCTTCACTTTGATAACAAACTTTCAAGAAGTAGTTAATGCAGAAAAAACTTGAACAGGAGCTTTCTGCATTTACTTTTGACTTGCATTAACCCGTTACTTAACATAGATACACTTATGTAAGCAGAGTAGACAGCTCCTGCAGGAGATGTCCGATCATGGTATACATGTACTCCAGGAGAAGCTAAAAAACAAAGATTCAGAATTATTTTCCCATAAGTAGTGATCAACATAGTTTTTCACTCAGATTATTTTTTTTTTCAAATTTCCTATAACCAATATTCTTGATTAAATAAAACACTCATTATCCCATGTACACTTTCCTATTGATAATTATTAATTTCTCTCTCTTAATCACTCACCAAATCAATCAAACATAAAAACGTTTCCTTGAAAACAGGTAAAAACCAACCCATTCTCCACTGGCAATCAACAAATTGTTCATATATTTCCTTCTTGGACTTTTGTAACCGTTTCAAACTAGCAACAATTCATACACATAAAAAATGCACACTACAACTCTTTCACCGCTAAATAAATTTCATCTGCTAAGATAATCATAGAATGTACTTCAGGTTTTAAAGTAAAGGTGTACTGTTTTCACTTTCTATTCACCCCCTTAACCCTTTACTCCATGAATATTAATGTAAGAAATAATGACATCATGAAGACTAAATGTTACAATAGCACATGGACACAGGAATTTATGACCATGGCAGAACATTTAGAATCATCTATATCATATCAATTAGCAAACAGGGGACACCCTGATCAGACGGCTCCTACAGGAGTCATCTGGGTCTACTCCATTTGCAAAGGCGTATTTATGGAGTAAAGGGATAATTAGTGTCAAACAGTTTGGATCCTACTGAGATGTGGAGTTACTCGTCTTCTCAACTGGATCCAAACCATTTGCAATGTTATCACTAATTCAAGTATGGTGACAAAAGTGCTAATACATAAAATCCCATTGGACATTACAGATACAAAAGTTGTACAGAAACTGACAAGAAACACACTTTATACATATATTAATATATTTTTCAAATCCATTTAATACAATTTCAGCAAACAAATGTGCAGCAAAAACTGCAAACTTTACAAACAACATGTAATGCCTTGCATAGCACTAATAGTGATGGACTAGAATTGCTGTGCTATGACACAAATACAAAATTCAGGATGATCCAAATATTTTAAGTAAATTCCATGCATGTTTTATACTTCAAATGACCATGTTATTCCTTCATATGCTTTTAGCAAATTTGTGATAATCTGTTTGATCCAGGTGAGATGACCAGTACAGTTAACAAAGCATCTAATCTGGATCAAGATCATTTGGCCCCTGCACATGTTCTTGAAAGTTAGGCTTTAGCCTGCTGAGCAAATTGTTTTTTCAGGATTTTTCACCAAAACTCGAGCTATAACCAGATTGTCTACCAAAGTGCAATCAGGTTGTCAAACAGTTTGGATCCTGATAAGACGCCAATTTACTCAGTGTCTCATCTGGATCAAAACTGTTTGCAAAGGTAATCTTGAATGAATCCACCGACAGCAGGCTAAAGCTTAATTAACTCTTTCCATGTGATTGGCAAACTCATGATTATCTTTCCATATAGTTTGGATTCAGACAAGATTCTGAGTAAATCTGCATCTTAACAGGATTGCTTTTAGAACTGAAGAAAACATTACTTATTGCAGATGACAACTGCTTCACAAGCAAATAGTTGAAGAAATATTCACTTTCTTTTCGCAGACATAATTTTCTGACTGTAAAACAGGTTACTTCAGCTTCGATAAGAAACAAAGCGTAGCCAATTTCACAATTATCTCTGTGTAAAGATATCAATGTCTTGAATATCATAAAGGGAATATAAATAATCAAAGGGAAACCACTACAACTGGATTTCTTTTTCATGAATAAGTCAATACATACTGGAATGATGTCCTACATGTTATGAATGGCACACACACTCATAAAAACAAAACTTATCAGAGCTGTAGATAAGAGGAGTATTAACCCTTCACTCCATGAATATTCATATAACAAATAATGACATCATGAATATTAATGAGTTAATATTAATTTTTATTGTGGCAAATGATCAAAGAATATTTTTCAATTTTGCCAATGGCATTAACTGTAGAATCAGATATAAAGCAAACAAAGCAGACTATGATCAGATAGCTCCTAAAGGAGATGTCCGATCTGGGACTACTTTGTTTGCAAGGTCATCATAAGGCTTATCTATGGAGTAAAGGGTTAAAGGAATCTTGGTAAAATATTTTCTGTATTCTCTCACCAAGTCCTATCTTGCTGGTGCTCAAAGAGGCAATACAAATGAGCACCAACATAGGGTTTGACTCAAAAATAAGCCATTTAGAGATTAATTAATTAATTAATACTCCTCTTGTCTACATTTTTGCTCACACAGAAGTGGAATGTGATACTGCATTGTTTGCATGTAAACATTAAATATAGTTAAGCATGTCTACAGCGGCCACCAAAATAACAAATCTTTTTCTTGGTCTTTAAAACAGGTGGTAGCATAATGCAAGGTGAAAGTTTTGCCGAAAGGTCTCATATGAGCTGTCTGCATCACTTTTGTCCTGCATTAAGCAACTATCTGCTCTTGTGGACATCATTATTTATGTTGTCACTATAGACAGGTTATTCTGTACACTGTATCAATGGCTTAAAACAAAACTACTATATGGAAACTTTCTTTCGATCTTTAATTTGTCAAATGCATGATCAGACTGCCACTTAGTGAGTTGTTTGGTTACAGGTAGCTCATCCAGATCAAAACTGCTGTGAAATGTAATCACAAAAAAAATCCCCATGTAAGAAGTTTTGTAAGAAGCCCTAATATACTAGAAATGCAAACTGAATGTTTTTCATGCTAAAATATGTCAGGGAAGTTAAGCGGCACATACCCTGATATTTACCTACATATTTTTCCGTTCTGTCTGTCTTACAATATGCATGTATTTACCGGCATGTAGCTTCATACTGATCATGAGGTACAATATTTGAAACTGATAATTAGACAAGTTCTTTGCAAACTCAAAAACAATTCTGTTTCACTTATTCATATAACTGAAAATGACAGAATGTCTCTGCAATACAAATTATTAAAACCTGTTTAATCTAAAGAAATTTGAGGGTCTGAAACCTTTCTGAGAGGTCACTATCAGTTCACAATTTTCACCATAAATGTTTGCAAATTTTATGTAATTTTCAAGTTAATTCTATCTGCTAAACACAACTGCAGTCTTATTTTATGACAGTTTGAATATATTTTCCATAGACTATGTATGCTAATTTGATCAGAACACCTGTGATAAGGGACAGGTCATGTATAATCTAGAGGGAGCTAGTCGAGGAACATTCTGTTGGGATTCTTGCCAAATAGGATGGTCCTCAGGTCTGGTACCATCTGGTGGCTGATGAGATCTAAACGACTCTCCAGAGTGTTCTGAACAAGGAACTTATTACCCTGGGCTAAAAGCTCAACACCACCGGACCTGCAAAATAAGGTACAGCATAACAAACACCTCACTACAATATCCACTAAAAACAGAGTTAAATGCTACGCTTTTGGATGTGTCATACCTTATATTAATGCAGGACAAAAGTTCTGCAGAGTGCTTCCGCAGAACCATCTGCATTACTTTCACTCTGTATTAACCTTAGTCATATGCGAATAAAGTTGATCCCGCTCAACATAATAAATTACATAAATGGAATGAATTAAGCAAAATTCTGTGATATCATGATATGTGACATGCGACTCATCATTTTTTGGTCCCAGCAGGTGTAATAGTATGTCGAAATGTGCAGTGAGCAGATTCTTTGGCGAAGGGGAAGGGTGTTGTCATGATGTCAAAATGGCTATTCTGTTGTTGTAATTGCCCATAAGGCATCATAATCTGACTAGAACTTCACTTCAAACTGTTTATCAGATTACTAAAGAATTTGTAATCTGAATTAAACATCTGCATTACCACCGACCAGAATGAGAAACATTAAATCATAATTGAAATATCAAACATATTGCTCCCCTGTTCCCTGTCAAAGACAACTATGCTTGGCCTTGTTGTGGCAATGGACTAAAACACTTCAAACTAGTGTTCACAAGGTTTTTCTACTGTTTGACCTAGTGACCTAGTTTTTAACCCCACTTGACCCACTTTCAAACTTGTCCGAGATTTTATCAAGACATTCATTGTGACCAAGTTTCATGAAGATTGGACGAAAATTGTGACCACTAGAGTGTTCACAATGTTTTTCTACTGTTTGACCTAGTGACCTAGTTTTTAACCCCACTTGACCCACTTTCGAACTTGTCCGAGATTTTATCAAGACATGTATTCTGACCAAGTTTCATGAAGATTGGACTAAAATTGTGACCACTAGAGTGTTCACAAGGTTTTTCTACTGTTTGACCTAGTGACCTAGTTTTTAACCACACGTAACCCACTTTTCAAACTCCTCCGAGATTTTATCAAGACAATCATTCTGACCAATATGGAAAAATAGTCAAACAGGGAGAGCCACACACGGAATGACACCGCATCAAACACCATCTAACGAGAAACGGTAAAGCCACAAGACAAAACATAACAGGACGCATATCAAGACGAAACACATTAAACATTAAGCATATTAAAAAACAAAATTGACCGTAGGCTGAAAGCAGGAGTGCCGCCTTGGAACGGCCAGCAGCCAAAAGCAATAAAAAAGGGCTACTGGGGGACTTGAACCTGGTTTACGGGTACCCAACCTCGTCCTTATCCCACTTTCACCAAAGTCAAAATGTAAATAAAATCCCCCTTCCAGACAACACCACAACATGCGTAACGATGTATGCCAAAATGAAAATGATTTGAAAATGAACGCTATTAGAAGTAAACAAGCGACGTCATCGTGTAAATGACGTCATAATTTAAAAGTACGGGAAAACTATTTGAAACACTTCTACAACGACATTTAAAAGATCAATCGCAAGAAAATACAATTACCAGTGGATATTAATCATACACAACTGTTTTGTTTGAAAAAGAATAAACTTGACATCGTAGGCATGTACTCGTATCCACAACTATGAAAATTGGGCTAAAAATGTGACCTCTAGAGGGTTCACAAGGTTTTCCTACTATTTGACCTAGTGACCTAGTTTTTATCCCAACATGACCCACTTTTGAACTCATCCGAGATTTTATCAAGACATTCATTCTGACCAAGTTTCATGAAGATTGGACTACAATTGTGACCACTAGAGTGTTCACAAGCAAATTGTTGAAGACGCACGACGGACGACAGACGCCAGACATTCAAGTCTCCCAAAAGCTCACCCTGAGCTTTGCTCAGGTGAGCTAATAAAAATGAATGCTTCATACATGTATACTCATGAATTTAACTTGTGAGTAAAATTGCTTTTCATTTAATAACAGAGTTAACGGTCAGGACATGACAGTAGAACGAGTACCAGCTAAAAATTCATAAAATTATTTCATTTAGACAGGTGGTAGCTTAATGCAGGTCAAAGGAATACAGAAAACAGAAGGCTCCTAATGGAGCTATCTGTATTACTATTGCCCTGCATTAAATTAAAACCTGCTTTTTAAGACTCCTATGTTCATTAATTGAATGGTTGTTTAAAACAGGTTTGACTGTATTTCAAATCACTCAACAATAACACCCATGTAAATTTGAAATGTCATCAGTTCTGCAAAAAATGTGATATCTGTGAAAACATGGACTATAGACAAATCTGTGAAAACATGGACTATAGACAAATTGGGATATCAAATTTTCTGGAGCCCTGGCTAGTACATAACAAGAAGTGTGTCACAGTAGGTGAAAAATTCCCCCAAACAAAGCACTAACAATGAAATGTGTTTTGTAAGCAGGCCTGCATATGCAACTGCAAAATGAAAGTATTGATTGCATAGTATGACCAGAATTTGAACTCAAGTCACCCTAAACAACAAGCTTCTTTTGTAATTGAAGTCAAAGTTCAAGGTCATGGCCACATGACCTACAAATGATATGTGACATTCCACCATGTGGAGATGAACTCACACACCAAATTTGGTGATCGTAGCCGATTCGGTATAGGAGGTAAGCTCCGGACCATTTTTTTTGTAAATGAAGCTCAATGTCAAGGTCAAGGTAACATTGACCTATAAATAATATGTGATACTCCGCCATCCCCAAATGTACTAACACACTATATTTGATGATCCTAGCTGAAGTAATGTAGAAGATATGCTTTTTTCGGACAGGCTTTTTTTTGTAATTGAGGTCAAAGATCAAGGTCATGGCCACATGACCTACAAATAGTATGTGACATTCAGCCATCCGAAGATGAACTCATACACCATATTTGGTAATCCTAGCAGATTCGGTATATGGATATGCTGTGGACAAGCTATTTTGTAAATGAAGGTCAAGGTAACATTGACCTGTAATAATACCGAACACTCCGCCATCTCAAGATGTTCTCACACACCATATTCGGTGATCCTAGCTGAAGTAGTGTAGGAGATATGCTCTGAGCAAGCTTTTTTGTAAATGAGGTCAAAGGTCAAGGTCACATTGACCTAAAAATAGTACGAAACACTCTGCCATCTCAAGATGAACTCACACACAATATTTAGTGATCCTAGCCGATTCAGTATAGGAGATATGCTACGGACAAGGTTTTTTTTAAGGTCAAGGTCACATTGACCTATAAATAGTATGCTACACTCCGTCGTCCCAAGATGTACTCACACACCGTATTTGGTGATCCTAGCTTTAGTAGTGTAGGAGATATGCTCCGGTATGCGACACTCTTGACATCCCAAGATGAGCTCACACACCATATTTGGTGATCATAGCTGATTCGGAAAAGGAGGTATGCTCAGGACTAACGGTCTGACTGACTGACTGACTGACTGACTGACTGACTGACAGACTGACAGACAGACGGTTCAATCACTATATGCACCAAAGCCTAGCTTTGGAGTCATAATAAAAATGTGAGGAATATTACTCACACATCTGGTGAAAGGAAGGTGTCTGTGTCTACAGTTATCTTTACATCTTTCTTGCCCTGGGTGGCTGTCCTGTAAGCCTCCACTGCATCTGGCCAAGCATCCTAAACACCATGTAAAAAGGTTAATGCATAACTATTGTAACTTTATCCCTAAGGAAATTTCATGGAATCAGATTGGATCCAGATGAGATGCCCAGAAACATAGCAAATTATCAGGATTCTAACTGTCATTGCCAAGATGCATTATTAAAAAGAGACAATATAACCCTTTACACCATGAATATTCAAGTAAGAAATAATGACATCATGAATATTAAGTAGTTTAATTTTAACACAGAAAGTGTTGGCCACGACAAAAACTGTAGAATTATAATGAAGTAAATATTCCAAAATAGGGAATTAATATAATACATAAATACTTAAACTGCTCTGATCTAATATTTCGACCACTAAGGGCCTTTGTCAAAGATTATCATGTCAAAATACACGTCACATTTTTGTTACATGCATTCAGCCATAAAATCAAAGAGATTATTCTCTTTGATTTTATGGCTGAATGCATGTAACAAAAATGTGACGTGTATTTTGACATGATAATCTTTGACAAAGGCCCTTAGTGGTCGAAATATTAGATCAGAGCAGTTTAAGTATTTATGTAGAATTATATCTATATTACATGTATATCATAAGAAAACAGAGCAGACTGTTCAGAACTTCAGAAGGCTCCTATAGGAGCCGTTTGATTTGTGTCTACCCTTGTTTGCAAAGGCATAGAAAGGCCTATTTATGGAGTAAAGGGTTATGTTTCAAAAATAGAATTTCTTAAATATGAAGTTTAGCCCTTTCCCCTCATACAAATACTTTTTCATGCCTTTGCAAAAAGAGTAGGCCAAGATCAGTGAGCTCCTACAGGCGCCATCTGACATTGGTCTACTCTGTTTGCTTATGAAATTATACTAGATCTTATTCTGCAGTCTCTACCAATACCAAAATATCCTGTGTACATTATGTCATTGTAAAAATCAGCTGATCATTATTCATTATGTCATTACAGTAAAACCTATCTATAATGACCACTAAATTACATCAAGTATTTTGAGTTAAAGGCAGGTGGCTGCTTAAAGCAAGGTGAAAGTAAAACAGAACGCTCCTATAGGAGCGTTCTGTTTTACTTTCACCGTGCTTTAAGCAGTCGCCTGCCCTAGATATCAACTAATTAACACATTTTAGTTGCGGTTATAGAGAGGTTTTACTGTATTTCTTACATGAATACTCAACATGTAAAGGGTCAAGAAGGACATATAGGAGCCGATTAAGCTGGGTCTTCTCTGTTTGCAAAGGCATAGAAAGGAGTATTTATGGAGTAAAGGGTTAAGCAACCACATGTCATTAAAACAAGAGGGCAAAGATGACTCTTAATCGCTCACCTGATTACCATAGATTTATGTTTATAGCTGGGTAGTTTAAGATGGGGCCAATTTTGACCTATGGGACAATATTTGAACACTGTTGATAGTGGATCATGAGCAGCGGTTTTAGAGAACCAAGATTTTCAAAGATTTAAAATATTGATTTTATCAGGACAATCATTCTGACCAATGAAGACTGGGCTGAAAATGTTACCTTTAGAGTGTTATTTCTAAGATTGGCCTAGTGATCTACTTTTTGATCCTTCCCCACCCATGATCGAATTCAACCGTGATATCACCAAGACTAATATTCTGAGCAAGTTTGAGGAAGATTGGGCTAAAAATGTGGCCGCTGGAGTGTAAACAAGATTTTTCTAAAATATGACCCAGCGACCTAATTTTTGACCCCACGTAATCCACTTTCTTACTCGTCCAAGATTTTAGTTAGGACAATCATTCTGACCAAGTTTCATGAAGATTTGACAAAAAGTGTGACCATTAGTGTGTTTGCAGGGTTTTTACCCTACATTACCCACTTTCAAAACTGTCTGAGATTTTATCAAGACAATCATTCTGACTAAGTTTCATGAAGATTGGACAAAAATGTGACCACTAGTGTTCACAAGGTTTTTCTACTGTTTGACCTAGTTTTTGACCCCACATAGCCCATTTTCAAACTAGTCTGAGATTTTATCAAGGCAATCATTCGGACCAAAGTTCATGAAGATTGGACTAAAAAATGTGACTTCTACAGTGTTCACAAGGTTTTTCTATTATTTGACCTAGTGACCTAGTTTTTGACCCCACTTAACCCCACTTTCAAACTCGTCCGCGATATTATCAAGGCAATCATTCCCAAGTTTTATAAAGAATGGGCAAAAAATGTGACTTCTAGAGTGTTAACAAGGTTTTCTTACTATTTGACCTAGTGACCTAGTTTTTGACCCCAATTAACCCACTTTCGAACTGATCCGAGATTTTATGAAGACAATCATTCTGATCAAGTTTCATGAAGGTTGGACTAAAATTGTGAACACTCTAGCAAATTGTTGATGATGCATGACTGACAACGCATGACAGACATTCAAGTCTCCCAAAAGCTCACCCTGAGCTTTGCTCAGGTGAGCTAAAACAGAATTAAAATTTCCTTTGAATGGTTATTGTAGAGAGGGTTTTCTGTATCTTTTAATATTTTATATCTTTTAACAGCTGGGAACCAAACAACATATTTGATGATATTCTTGAGCCTCAAGTCTCAGAAAGCATGGGTTCATGCAATGATAGTAGTAACTTACCCTCACTAAGTCAACGTCCTGTTCCTTACATCTGATAGTGACACTTGGCTCCAGCAGTTGATACAGTCCCTGCAGAACATTGCAAGAAATCTTATAATAGTATTATCAATAACCCTTTCCCTCATATAAACACCTTTTCATGCTTTTGCAAACAGAGTAGAGCCAGATCAGTTGCCTCCTATAGGAGCCGTCTGATCAGGGTCCGCTCTGCTTGCTCATGACATTATAATAGATCCAACTCTACAGTCTCTACCATACAAAAAAACCTTTGTACATTTTGCCATTATAAACATTCATTTTCAACTAATAAATATTCATGATGTCATCATTTCTTACATGAATATTCAACAGGGAAAGGGCTACTGTAATTACCCAAAACTCTTACCTCGCTTGAAAAAGTAAGGTATGCTAAATTTTGGATTTTGAGTTTTTGTCACAGAAAGTAAGGGCCACAATCCTGTATGCAACGACTGAAGCAATTTACATGACTATCGAACTTGACCAAGATATAATGGCCACAAACATGTGTTTAATGTTTGATGAGGATTGGACAAATACTTTCCAAGAAAGAAGCCAGACAAGATATTTTTTAAAGTCATTTTTGCAAATAAAGGACCGCTACTCCTACGACGACTGAAGCGATTTACATGGTTATTAAACTTGACCAAGACATAATTGCCACAAACATGTCTGTACAGTTTAGTGAGGATTGGACAAATACTTTCCAAGAAAGAGTCCAGACAAGATATTTTAAAGTCATTTTTGCCAATAAAGGCCACAACTCCTAAACAACAAGCGATTTACATGGTTATCCAACTTGACTAAGATATAATGGCCACAAACATGTGTGCAAAGTATGGTGTGGATTGGACAAATACTTTCCAAGAAAGAGTGTGGACAAATTCTAGATGTGCATACGGACTGACAGACAGACGGACGTATGTACAGACAAGGGCAAGCCTATATGCCACCACTATGTGGGGCATAACTATTGACCTAATGTCAAACATCTTGGATCTTGATGAGACGCCAAGTTACTTGGCATCACAAGTGGATTAACCCTTTCCCTCATATAAATGCCTTTTCACGCATTTGCAAACAGAGTAGACCCAGATCAGACGGCCCCTATAGGAGCCTTCAGATCAGGGTCTGCTCTGTTTGCTTACCATACAATACAGATATGGTTCTGCAATTTCTGTCATTGCTAAAGTTTCTATGTGCTATTATAATAAATAACCTAATTGATATTCATGATGTCATATTTTTTACATGAATATTCATGGAGAAAAGGTTTAAGAACATAGTGTACACATATAAATTCTCAAATTAATATAAGGTGTCACCAACTGATGATATTAAAATAAACTTTATTCTTCAATTTTTGATTTAGAAAATAATACAAGTGATCTTGTCAACGGTACTTACCTGAGCTATAAGTCCTTCCAGCAACTTCTTGTACTTATTTCTGTCTGATGTAATTTTGCTTAGCTGCTTCCTAGACTCTTCTATTAATGCCTACATGTAAGCAAAACAAAAAGTAAATAGATGACATAGCTCTTTAAATTCTGAAATTTTAAAGTGGAATGGTCCATCATTGTTTAATGATAGAGTTAATTCTGTAGAAAGAGTGTAACATGTAAGAGGAATTTGAATGACTAATAGCGTGTAAACTCTGATCAGAGGGCTCCTAGTTTTGCACATGCCAGTACACTCGTTTCCCGCATTCAAAACTCTGCTTTACAGTAATAACCTTTGCAAACATTTTTTATCCAGATAAGATGACCAGCAATTGACGGTCTCATATGAAGACTTTATGACACTCTCAGAGTAACAGATAAAGGTGTGTATAGTCTAGTATTCAAATACTAAAATCACCATTTCTCCATCAAAACCTATGGTGTGACCACTCTTTTGATTTGTCTCAAAGAAACAAATCTAAAGAGTGGTCGCGCTATAGGGTTCGGTGGAGAAATAAAGGAGGTATTCTTGAAATTGTTTTAATTTATACATCTACACTCTGATTGCAATTTTGAAAGGAAATAGAAGAAAACATTACTCTTGACCAATGTCCAGCTAAATGTGATCTGATTGACATTTGCAAACAAAAAGCAACATGGATCTCATCAGGATGCAAGCTGACTGACCCTCAGTCAATTGTTTCTCAGAACAAATTAGAAGCACTATTAGGTACCGTAAATATTATACGTCTGAAATCTTATAGTAGGATAAAGTTACAATTAAAGAAGCTCAATACATGTATAAAGAAATCTAGGTAAAAATTCTGAATTTCTCTTCAAAACCATAGCTTGCTAGTATTAACCCATTCCCTCATAGGCTATTTTTAGATCCAACCACTTTGAATAAATCTACCGAAAAGGAGCATAAACTAGGGAAAAGGAAATTATTTTTGAATTTTTATTTCTGAAACCATTATGATAAATAAAGCATTTCCTCCTTAGGAGCAAATGCTCTATTTATCACAATGGTTTCAGCAGGTGATTTTTACAGAGGTGTAGAAAGGCGTATTTATGGAGGAAAGGGTTAATAGCAATTATCATAAATCAAATACATGTATGTACTTACTTTAAGATGGTCCTCCCTAGCTTTAAGTACTCTTAATCTGGCCTGGTTCAGTAAATTAGAATTTTGACTGAAATATAAACATCAGACGATAATTATGAAATTGTTGATGAAATTTAAACTGTAACGCCGTAACAGTCACGGTGTGATTACACTGACTTATCAAATTTAACTCAAACTGTTTAAAAACACTACATCAATCCTGTCTCAATCTAAGTTCTTCTTACCTCTACTTAACCATTATCTGACTAACCCGTCGTAGTCACCGCGACCTTTGTAGCATTTACAATAAGTTTGGATGCAGACACAACACCAAACAACTTTTTTTCTCATCAGGAACAAAACTGTGTGACACTTGGTCAATAGTTTCTCAAAAGCTTGTGCCATGACACCTGGTCATTACTTTCTCAAAGACTTGATTGAATCAAAAGCAGTCAAAACTGAACAGATCCAAGATTTTGCTGGCAGTATTGTTTCACAGCATGTTAAGGGTTAAGATTTGGATATTCATATCTCTCAAAACTACATAGTTTAAATTTCTATCATTAGTACAAATGTATTTAATACATTATTCCAACATTTTAGCATTTTTTTTAAATCAACTGTGTTTTTGAGCAGATTTCTCTTTTCGTTTGCCTCAGTTTAAATCATTATACTTATATACATGTACTTACATTTTCTTCTGTAGCTCAACCTGTTTCTCTTTCCTTTCATAAAATTCCATAATTTTAACTCTTTGTTGCTGTACTAGACGCCCTTTCTCGATGTTAAATTCTTCCTCAGCCTAAAAAATTATCATGAAGATGTATTACAGTATCTTTAGCACTAAAGACATTTACAGTACAATTTAACCCTTTACTCATTTAGGCTATTTTTAGACCCAACCTCTTTAAATGAATCTACCCAAAAGGAGCATTTACTAGAGAAAAGTAAAATTTTAGAATTTTGTAGTTTGAAACCATTGTGATAAATAGAGCATTTGCTCCTATAGGAGCAAATTTTAATGCTCTATTTATCACAATGGTTTCAATAAGTGTTTATTACAGAGGCATATGAAGGCGTATTTATGGAGGAAATGGTTAACCCTTTACTCCATAGATATGGCAAACAGAGTAGACCCTAAAAATCAATATTTACCATGCCTGATAGAGTAATGATCGTTTACCAGACTATAGCGATGATGATGGTAAACAACTGTGTAAAGTTTGAGATTTTTTACTGTCGACAAAACTAGGACAAAATTATATCAAAGTTGTATTTTTGGTAAAATAACAAGGCTATGGAATGGTGACCTTTTCCTGTAAAATACAGACCAGCTAAAATTCTTTCATTTTCCTTGTTTGAATCCAGTTTTCATTTCGTATTTTATGTTACAGTTTTCCCAATACATGTAGTTACCTTCGCATCTATTTCTTCTGCTTTTTCATTGGCTTCTTGCTCAATGAAAGCCATCATGTGTTTAATCTGAAATGTATATGAAATTTGATTACAAATTGTAATTGTTACACAGGTTTCGTGCAAACTTTTCATCTCTGCTGAAAAACAATAACTGCATACCAATACAGGAATTAACTAAACTATCACTGAATGTGATTGATATCCTCACCCACCACCTTGCCAAAAGATCTAATGACTTCAATACAAAGGCAATAGCTCAATAATCTTTTCATCCACACTTGTGGTAAGAAAATTGTTAGAGTCAAATCAAGGAATGACTCACATGAAAATTATCCACACATCTACACATCAATAATAAATGCATATACAAAATTTGAGGTTCATTGGGAAGAAATGTAGAAGTAGTACTTGAGAAGTTATGCTCTGGACAAAACATTACTTAAGTAACAAAGTGGAGTAAATCCCTCTAAAAATGAATTTAGTGTTAGTCCTTGTTGACTACACATCCTCTCATCACCCTCTATCCATATATTATAAAGTTTCATACAATGTAGTTGTACCTACAATACTTGAGAAGTAATGCTCCAGACAAAAATCGCTTCTGAACAGTAACTAAGGGGAATAACTCGGTTAAAATAAATTTAGAGTTACAGCCCTCATCACCCTCTATCCATACATAAAATTTCACAGTTGTGCCTATAATACTTGAAAAGTTATGCTCAGGACAAAGAATTGCTTCTGAAAAGTAACTAAAGGGAATAACTCCCTCAAAAATAAATTTAGAGTTACAACCCTTGTTGAATGCACATCTTCTCATCACTCTCTATCCATATATAAAGTTTCACAGTTGTGCCTACAATACTTGAGAAGTTATGCTCTGGACAAAAAATTGTTTCTGAAAAATAAATAAGGGGAATAACTCCCTCTAAAATGAATTTAGAGTTACAACCCTTGTTGACTGCACATCCTCTCATCACCCTCATAATGTATACCAAGTTTGAAGACAATATCCTGAATAGCTTTCAAGAAAATGGCGTGTCCCAAAAATATGTCCCAATTAAGAGACAAAACATGAAGTTAAAAAAGGGGCATAATTATGTCAAATTTTGTGCAAGAGTTATGGCCGCTTACAGCAGTGTGGCCGCTGATACAAGGTGACCGCTGAAGCAGGTTAGACTGTAGCCCATACCACAGGTGGTTGGGGTATAATAAATGTATATGGATGTATGCGCAAATATATATATACTATGTGTTGATATGGAATGGAATATGACAATGGCCATACATGTACTTGAGTGTTTGTAAGTGCATATCATAACTAACCCAACAGTAAGGTGCTTAAAACTTCACTAAATAAATATTCATAATAGAAACTAGAACTTGTAAACATATGTCCTTGAATTGTGACCTTGACCTTTGACCCACGTGCCTGAATCCTGCTGTCTGCACATCGGCTTGTTAAGGAGAACATTTGTGTCTCAGCATTTTGGAATCCTTCCAAGGGTTTTACAGATGTGAAGCAAACATGACAAGGCAGTCCAAAGGACAGCTATATCCCCCACCGCCGCCACCTAAATTAAGACATTGACCTTAAGGTGATACAATGGGTTTTAACGTGGTTGACATTCAACCTTCCAGTTGTTAAGAAAATAGGACGCAGAAACAAATATAATGGAAACTGAAGGTAAGAACACGACTTTCAAATGTGACCTTGACCTTGAGCCGACATGACTGCCACATGTGTTCTGCACATCATCTCAATTCGGTTAATATTTGACTCAAGTTTTATGAAAATCCTTCAAATGGTTTAGAAGATATGGAGCGGACACGAAATGTAATGGAAATTGAAGATTAAATTACTTGGCCTTCAAATGTGACCTTGACCTTGAGCTGACATGACTGCCACATATGTTCTGCACATTGTCTCAACGTGGTTAACATTTGAGGCAAGTTTCTTGAAAATCCTTCAAGGGGTATAGGAGATAACGAAACTATAATGGAAATTGAAGGTAAGAACACTTGATCTTCAAATGTGACCTTGACCTTGAGCCGACATGACTGGCACATGTGTTCTGCACATCGTCTCAATTTAGCTAACATTTAACTAAACTTTTATGAAAATCCTTCAAAGGCTTTAGAAAATATGGAGCGGACACGAAACTGTAATCGCAACTGAAGGTTTGACCTTGAGCCAACATGACTGCCGCATGGGTTCTGCACATCGTCTCAATTCATTTAATATTTGACTCAAGTTTTATGAAAATCCTTCAAAGGGTTTAGAAGATATGGAGCGGACACGAAACTGTAATCGCAACTGAAGGTTTAAACACTTGACCTTCAAATGTGACCTTGACCTTGAGCCGACATGACTGCCACATGGGTTCTGCACATCGTCTTAATTTGGTTAACATTTGACTCAAGTTTTATGAAAATCCTTCAAAGGGTTAAGAAGATATGGAGCGGACACAAAAATGCAATGGAAATTGAAGGTTAAAACCCTTGACCTTCAAATGTGACCTTGACCTTGAGCCGACATATCTGCCACATATGTTCTGCACATCGTCTCAACTTGGTTAACATTTGAGGCAAGTTTCTTGAAAATCCTTCAAGGGGTATAGGAGATAACGAAACTATAATGGAAATTGAAGGTAAGAACACTTGATCTTCAAATGTGACCTTGACCTTGAGCCGACATGACTGGCACATATGTTCTGCACATCATCTCAATTTAGCTAACATTTAACTAAACTTTTATGAAAATCCTTCAAAGGCTTTAGAAGATATGGAGCGGACACGAAAATGTAACGGAAATTAAAGGTTAGAACACTTGACCTTCAAACGTGACCTTGACCTTGAGCCAACATGACTGCCGCATGGGTTCTGCACATCGTCTCAATTCATTTAATATTTGACTCAAGTTTTATGAAAGTCCTTCAAAGGGTTTAGAAGATATGGAGCGGACACAAAACTGTAATCGCAACTGAAGGTTTAAACACTTGACCTTCAAATGTGACCTTGAACTTGAGCCGACATGACTGCCACATGTGTTCTGCACATCGTCTTAATTTGGTTAACATTTGACTCAAGTTTTATGAAAATCCTTCAAAGGGTTTAGAAGATATGGAGCGGACACAAAAATGCAATGGAAATTGAAGGTTAAAACCCTTGACCTTCAAATGTGACCTTGACCTTGAGCTGACATATCTGCCACATATGTTCTGCACATCGTCTCAACTTGGTTAACATTTGAGGCAAGTTTCTTGAAAATCCTTCAAGGGGTATAGGAGATATGGAGCGGACACGAAATTGTTACGGACAGACGGACGGATGAAGGCCATTCCTATAACCCCCCTCCGATAGCGGAGGGGATAAAAATTAAGGCTAATAACATTTGACCTTGAAGTGTGACCTTGACATTTGACCAATGTGCCTGAATCCTGCTGTCTGCACATCGGCTTGTTATGGAGAACATTTGTGCCACAGCATTTTGTAATCCTTCTAAGGGTCTAAGAGATATGGAGCAGACACAAAGGTTGTGGTTAAAACATTTGACCTTGAATTGTGACCTTGACCATTTACCCAAGTGCCTCGATCGAAAGTTCTGCACATTACCTTGTTGAGTCAAACATTTGTGTCAAAGCATTCCGAAATCCTTCCATATTTGTGAGAGATGTGGAGAGGACACAAGTGTGACAGACAGACAGATGGACTGACGGACGGACGAAAGACAGTTGGACAACTTGACCAAAAACAAATTATAAATGGGGGAGACATAATAATCAAGTGCCACTCTATGTGACTGAGTATGTCAATACCTTCCAGATCAGTGTTACTGAACGACAAAAAAGTATTGATATAGCCCCAATATGCCTTTATATAAGTAATATGCAGCATTTGATCAGGGTGTCTGCATAATTTGATCCAATACATATATGTACTGTTTGGAAAAATAAAAAAAATGACAAGTGAAAGACCCTGATAGGATGCTGCATTTTAACGTACCACAGCAATTTTGCGAAACGGTCATTTTTTGTATCTCTATAACAAGTGTATATGACTGTAATCAACAGAAATATTGTCCTTCATTTTCTTATACATGTAGTTAGCACATTTCTATGTTTCAAGCAGTTGAAATCTCAGAATAGACACTGCAGTTGGTAGTACCAATTCTATGTCTTCAACTGTTGGCAATTTTGTTGTCATGTCGTATTTAGAGATTAACCCATTCCCTCATTGGCTATTTTTAGATCCTACCTGTTTGAATGAATCTACCGAAAAGGAGCATTTACTACAGAAAAGGACAATCTTAGAATTGTGTAGTACTGAAACCATTGTGATAAATACAGCATTTGCTCGTATGGAGCAAATGCTCTATTTATCACAATGGTTTCAAAAAGTGACTTTTACAGAGGCGTAGAAAGGCGTAATTATGGAGGAAAGGGTTAAAAGTCTGGGCTACCATGCTGATGCTGCCTGCTATAAAAATAGCAAGTGGTACTCTGGTATAATGTCATTAATTGAAGTAATTGGGCTATCCCTTAATTATGTCCTGTATTTAGTACTGTTTACCCTAACCGTTACAGTTCAGTTCTTTATTGGCAATCACCATACATTAATGCCTTTGACCACTGTACACAAGAAGAGGACATAATTTATTTGCACCAACTGTCAGGATACATCCCTGAACCATACATGTATATTTTGTTAAATATAGATAAAGATATAGAATAAAGTGGGAAATCTTTCACCTTGAAGATTTTTACAGAGGATCGACTCAGATATCTAGGTAACAGCAGGTGTTAATGTTATACACTTATTACGGTAACTGGCACTTTTACGTGACAGTTACACGTACACATGTATGTATGGTTCATTATCTTATTCGTTTTTTATTCAGAATTTTGCAAGACGTTCATAGATTTTGGTGTGCTTATTTTTTTTATTAAGCAGAGCTCCAGATAAGATGCGTAAATTAAAACATTTTCAAAAATACCTTCTTACTTCTCCATGAAACCCTATTCTGTGAAAATTCTTTAAAATCTAAAGAGTGGTCGAAGTAAAGGGTTTCGTGGAGAAATGATTTTAGTATTAGGTATGCATCCTTATATATCTGTAGCTCTGTTCAAGAAAAGATAACAAATTTAAATAAAATGAGGGACGATCTCAGGTAATGGGTCATATATTTATATTCTGATGATTTTCTACAATACCCGCAGGTAATCGGACACCCATCCATTTCAGCTCTACAACCTACATGACTATAACAACTGATATTATGCTCCATCATGCAGAAAATTGCCAAAGTAAAGCCAAGCGAAGGAGCAATGCTATTTGGTACATTGTTCCCTGGAACTATCACAGAAGTTGTTCCCTGGAACTGTCACAGAAGTTGGATACATATTTCAAATGTCCTGATCAAATAAAAGTTACTGGGAAAAATGTTTTCTATCCTAACACTTTTTCTATACTGGCAATTGGCAATCTTCGGTTTTTATTTTTAACCACAATTTATTTCCAACTTTCCTTTGTTTCTGTCTCAGTGCACCGTCAAAGAAATGTCAAGGATGTTTCATGTACTATAATATGTAGAACTAGATGTAGACATAAATGATAATTATGGCACAGTACAGTATGCTCTCCGGTTTTTACCAAAGAAAATATAAATCAACCAAAATGAAGGATTTGAAACCAAAAGACAAGGTCATGTATTGTTAGTATCGTGAATTACCTGTTTTTGCACATCTTGGTCGCTCAACGCCATTTTCCTTGATTAAAATTTGCAAATTATCAATATTTTATTTTGTTTCTGAACGTCAAATTTCCGGAAGTGGTGATCTTCTCGTGATGTACAAAACCTCTGACGTAGTACACAGGAAACACACTTCCTGTTGAAATTGACTGCACTTCCTGTCTTCTGTCAAAAGCAACCGTTGTACTTTCTCTTTTTCAAAAGTAAGTCATATCGTCACTATGACAGCATTCCTTAGTAAATCATTCACTTTATGTTAAACGTAAATCATGACAGCTTTATAGCATGCTTTCAGAAAGTGAATATCGTACCCTTAATTCCGCCCTATTAACGAAAAGGAAAATCAATGCAGTCTTAGGTCCGTAATTCATTTCGGACCTTGTTAAATTCGGACTGTATCAGTGTTTGAAATTAACTATTTTCCCTAGTACTTGCCACCTGATCTAAAAGTTGGTGGCAAAATGCTCTTACCTGCTGGCAAAATAAAGTTCAAATCTGACCAATCAATAATTTGAGAACGAACTCGGACTCGACTAAAAAGTTTTATAAGCATGGATACAGAGGGTGATGGTCGTTTTGTCGGCTTTCCGTTTTGTCGACCTTAATTTATATAGTAAACCCAATGCCGTTTCATCGACCTTATCATTTCATAGGGATTAAGTTTTCACACCTATGCTGCGGTTGTGTATTTGATGTTAGCTTTTCAAGTAGGCGCGTGTCTGCAATTATGGCAAACTGCCCAATCATAGTTCAGGCCTAGTCCTATAAATAAGACCTGACGTTGCTATTTCACATTTTTACATTTGCTAGTACGTCAGTTACATGCACGATAAATAATTATAAAATAAGGGGCATGTAGATACGTCTAAATGTTTGGACTAAGTTCTGGCCCAGATCAAGATCGTGTTATAACCTATTTGGTAAAAAGTGGTAGATTCAACTTGTTTTAATATTTATGAATAATTGTTTTATCGATATAACATAAGCATTTGATGTTAGCCTATCCAATAGACGCGTGCTGGCATTATGCAAACTACCGATTTCATAGTTTAGACCCAGATCTAAATCACATTATATTGATAAAAAAGATGTCTGTTTAAACTGTTAGAATTGTGTTTGTGTTTTTTTACATAGTAGATGTGTTTAGTGGGGAAGAGGGAAACATGTATTGGCAATTATCACATACTTCTGATTTGATAGTTTTTACACAGATCACATTATTTTTTATAAAAATCAAATGTGCACTTCATGCATTTAAATTTGTATTCAACATAGTGTTATATAAATAAAGTGTGTTATTTATTTAAATATTTATTCAATAATTTAAACAAGTATAAACAGTAACTTTCAATTATTGATAAAACACTGAAACATGTTTTATAAATATTGAAAATTATTGTTTATACTTGTTATTCACTGCGTAGACTGATTGAATTTCATTATTTTATTTGTAATTCCTGTATCAGTTCTTTTTGTAGAGTATACCTTCTACCATGTGATCACTGAACACATCTGCTTGGTCGAAAGTACACACTGCAGAAAGAAATGATGCAGGAATTATAAATAAAATAATGAAATTTTGATCAGTGTCTACATAGTGAATCAATGATTATAAATAAGAAGTTTCAATTATTGATAAAACTCTGATATTTAGATAGAAATATTTAGATACCGTAAATAGCACACTTTAGTTATCTAATAATACGTAATATTGAATGCAAAATTTAAATTCAGTACATGTTTGAACATTTTAATTTTATGAAATATAACATGATCTGTGTACAAACTATCAAATCGGCAGTTTTTGATAATTGCCAGCACATGTTTCCCTCGTGACCACTAAACACATCTGCTATACACAGATAATATAAAAAAAACACATGCACATTTTTAAGAGTTTAGAAACATATCAATTAAATTTTTATCAATATAATGATTTAGATCTAGGTCTATCTAACCTAAAAAAACATAAACACAATTTTAACAGTTTAAACAGAACACTTTTTATCAATATAATGTGATCTAGATCTGGGTCTAAACTATGAAATTGGCAGTTTGCTTAATTTGCCAGCATCTATTGGATATAGGCTGACATAAAATGCTTATGTTATATCGACAGTATACAATTAATCAATTATTCATAAATATTTAAACACACTGATTGAATCTACCACTTTTTATACAATATAAAGCGATCTTAATCTGGGTCTAAACTATCATTGGGCAGTTTGCCATAATTGCCGACACACGCCTACTTAAACAGCTTACATCAAATACATAGCCTCTGAATAGGTGTGAAAACTTAATCACTATGTAATGATAAGGTTGACGAAACGACATTGGGTTTACTATGTAAAATAAGGTCGACGAATGGGAAGGTCGACGAAACGACCATAAATAGATACAGATTGCTATCAATTGTGTTGTGCTGAAAATTCTTGCAACACCATCAACATTTAACCTTTTCAACATCATCAACATTTAACCTTTTCAACATCATCAACATTTAACCTTTTTCCCTCGTTCAAATGCTATTTCACACCTTCACAATCAGACGGCTCTTATAAAAGCCATCTACTCTGTTTGCAATAAATGAAATTATACAGATCTTAGTCTACAATTTCTACTATTCACTGTCATAATGTTTTAATTATCTGGTGAAAACTGCATCCAGTGACAAAGGTTTTGACTTCTTACAGGCTGAAACTGTTTCTTAAGATGTAACATCATGGCAACGGCTTATCCCCAAAGCCCAGATGAGTACCTACCAAAATTGAGTGAAAATTTGATGACTTGGGATCCTTCACATGGTAACATGACAAATACAACAGCCAATTCAAATGCACATAGTTCAGAGCAGCATCCACCAGGACAGGAAGAATGTAAGGATGAATTTGATCCTCCTCCAGATGGTCTTCCAAACACTACTGCCAGAGCCAACATGCCTGGCTTTATGTTTGAAACAAAATATGTCATGCTGAACTTCATTAGTCTTATTCCACCAGATTTGTATGTTGGTCACATAGTTTCATCTCCAGACAGCTTAGCCTCCTCAGAACTATCAGCGAGCGACAGCCTAGCCAGTTTAAATAATTTGTTTGCTGCAAAAAGCCATGCCCTGTCAAAAAGCCAGTCATTAGACACAGGTCTACATAAATCACACCCAAAACTAAAACATATCCATAAAGTGAAGCATTTTCAGCAGTCCATAGATTCCCCAGCGTCTGATGACAATTTGAATTATAAATACAAGGTGAACTGTGAGAGAACTTTAAGTCCAGATGGCAGTAACATATACATAAATGAAGCAAATAGTCATAACTTAGATTTCTCAGATGGTGTGATGTCTCATGCCATTGACAGTTCTAACAATGATCATTTTTCCAACGGAAGTCCCATCAAAAGTTCTAGGTCATCCTTGTATAGGATGGTCAGTGATATCAGTAGCTCAGGTGACTTCAGTTATGTAAGTGATGCTGATGATGAGTTTGAAGACAATTCAAATGCATCCAGTGTATTCAGTTCTCGGAGTATAACCTGCAGAGATGGATTTCTGGATTTGAGAAGAAGCACACCAAGGCTTAGCACAGTGAGGAGTGAATCAGAATCACTGGATGAACCAGATTGTAATCCATTCTTATTAAGGCATGATCTTCAAGATGTTCCAGAAGAAAAGGAAACAGCTGATGCTACATCTGTCCAACAGGAGCAAACACCAGAAGAGCAAGAAATGAGAACTGATGTGCAAGTACCTAGTAATGGCAGAGATTCCTGGTGTTCAAGAAGACCAGCTGCAGACAGGTCTAAACTGAAGCTAAACATTCCCAGCCAACCAGTGTATTTGAGTGACGTTCTTATTTCTCTTCAAACAGAAGTAAACAATGAGATGGGTGAACTGGAAACAGAATACGAAGAAGGTAAGGACAGTACTGTTCGGACAAAAAACATTGACATGTAAATGGTGTAGATCAAGATCAACTAGCGTTTTCATTTTCCATTGCTGGATCTTAGCAGGATCTGTATAAACGGAAAAAAATTGTATATAATTATGTTACTTCTGATACCATATTCTTCCTAATAAATGCCCCGTCCAATCAATTTTTTTTCTTACAAACAAGAGGTAAATATTCTATGAATGAGAAAATGAAACACATATTTCATTGGTGGTTCTAAGTGTTCATAATATCCTCCATTGTATGCTCATGAGTAGTACATACATGTATATAAACTGTACATTGTATGTATATGGCCATAAATTATTTTGAAAATTATTTAAATTCAAAACCCATATTGATGGTTCCTATGTGTACTGTCGGATCCTTTTCACCTGTACTCTTGATTCTATGAATGCAGGAAACGAGTGCACTATCATTTACAACCAGTATAGGCCCAGATTGGAAGGCTCCTAGAGCAGCCCTCTGATCAGGGACTGCAAGTTGTTTGTCAATCAAAATCCTCTCACAAATTTTACCCTTTTGTATCGTATGAACTCTACCAATAAACAGTGATGAACTTTTCTACTCTAAAATCTCAGGGTTGAAATGATTCAAATCTTTGCAGCACCAATTAAGATTAATCATTGAATTAACCCTTTCATTCATATAAACACTTTTTCACACCTTTGCAACCAGTATACCCAGATCAGAAAGCTCCTATAGGAGCCATATGATCAGGGTCCGCTCTGTTTGCTTATAAACAGTATACAATATAGATCTTATTCTACTGCCTGAGCTAATGTGTCCTGTGTTCATATGCAATTACATACTGGTACATTAATCAAATAAATAGTAATGATGTCATTATTTCTTACATGAATGCTGAACAGGAAAAGGTTCAAAAGTTTTGGATACTTTATTTTCGTTTTCTCTTTAGTACTTGTTTGGTTTTAATGGTGTAGGGTCACACATAATTCTTTGTTATACAGCGGTTAGAAGTGCTAGAGAGAACATGGGGCACCGATGTACCACACCTCTTACACCACAGACAGATGCAGCTAGAATCCTGGCCCGTATAGGTGATGAAGTGAAAGCTCAGTATGGCCAACAAATCTCCTCGGCTGTCAACAAGTACTTTTTGCGTCGGGCTGGCAGGATGTCATACAACGTATTCAAGGAAATCGCACAAGAAGTTGTTGATGTCACTTTGCCTGGCTGGCGACAGGTAATTTAACTCTGATAATGATATATGTACAAGGAGTTTTTGGTATTGTAATTGGGACTTAACTAAATATTTCCATCCATTGTATGTAGACTTGTTAAAATCCAAATTCTGTATATATCAGATATAGCTATGAAATCAGATAGAAAACTTGCTTTTCCTTGCTCTGGCCTCTGTTTTGGTCATAGTCAGAGTCTTACTGCAGAGGCCCAGATAAGATGGGTAAATTAAAACATTTTTAAGAATAACACCTTTATTTCTTACCAAACCCTATGTTGTGACTACTCTTTAGAATTGTCTCTTTGAGACGATTCTAAAAAGTAGTCACAACATAGGGTTTGGTGGAGAAATGACAATTTTGTATTTGAATATATATGCACCTTTATCTATTACTCTGTTAGTGTCAAAGGATTAGTGAATAATTACATCACCACATGTATAAATTAATAATGTTTACTTGAATTTGGTCAGGTGGCATTGTTGCTAGTGTTTGGCCAGAGGGTTGTGTGGGGTTCTATCAAGCATGGAAACAAACAAGTGGAGGACATTGTGCAGTACTGCTCCCAGCTTGTGGCAGATGTGGCAGCAGAATTCATCATCAAAGAGGGAGGATGGGTAAGAACTAGTAATCACATGCAAGGTTTTCCTGAAATCAGTTTTCCTTTATGAATTTACTTGTTATGCCTAGTGTATCCTAAAACAGACATATGTAAATAGTGTAGACTTAGACCAGGAGCTCTGTGATTAGGTTCTACACTGTTTGCATCACATTTTCAATTTCTATGCAGACATGCCCATTCAACCTAGATTGATTCATAATACATACTTTGGCAAGTGCAATGAGCAACTGGGGCTTTACCTTTTACCTGACGAGTATTCAGGAAAGAAATAATGACATAATGACCATTATATTCATAATGAACCCAAAATTGTTTTGCCAAGCGGAAATCATAGAATCAGTATTTCGTAGCCAAACAGAGCAGACCCTGATTAAACAATTCATGTAAGAGCCATCTGATCTGGGTCTGCACTGTTTGCAAAGCATCAAAAGGTGTATCTATGAGGTAGAGGCTTAATTTTGTACAAAATCCAGTACTTTTGAAATTGTCCTTTTATATTGTATTTGGAGTATCAAGTAATTTTTCTGTAAGGAGTCGTCTTATCTGGGTCTACTCTTTTTGCAAAGGCCTAGAAAAGCATATTATGGAGTAAAGTATTAATTTGTACAGTAATTTTGAGACTAAAAACAATTATATTAATACATGTACACTGCAGTTTAATTATGTATTCTAAACCAAGCTACTTGAATTTCTTGAGCACCCAAGAGACCTTGAACCTGTTTTCAGCAAAAGAATCAGTTAACCCTTTACTCCATGAATATTCATGTAAGAAATATTAAATGACATCATGAATATTAATTAGATTAATTACTATAATATCACATTAACACTGGAATTTTTGGCCAGGGCAGAAACTGTAGAATCTTATCTTTATTATATCATAAGCAAACAGAGCAGACCCTGATTAAACGGATCCTACATGAGTCATCTGATTTAGGTCTACTCTGTTTGCAAAGGCATAGAAAGGTGTATTTGTTGAGTAAAGGGTTAAAGTATTTGCATTGCTGGTATGATATCAGCTATGGGGTTTTACAACCATAAGATATTGTAAACAGCATAAACTTTTATTAACCCTTTCCCTATTCTATGTTTATTACAAATTCCAATACCTACTGAATATTCATGGCCAAGTTGTTAAAATGGAATTTGTAAAGTAGAAGGTTGTAGCCATTTTAGAAAGTAAATAAACATATTTCATATTCCATTAGCAAACAGAGCAGACCCTGATCAGACGGCCGTCTGATCTGGGTCTGCTCTGTTTGCAAATGCATGAAAACACGTTTATATGAGGAAAAGGGTTAAGTGCTGCATTGTGCAATATTGGATCAAGATCTACACTGTTTGTCTAACTAAGTATGTCATCAAACTAGAGTCGGTTCCATGGTTGTGATCCTGTGTTAACCCTTTTCCCCATGAATACCGATATTCAATGTAAGAAATAATGACATTGTGAATATTAATTAGATTAATTCTTATAATAGCACATGGACTCGGGAATATTTGGCCATGGCAGAAACTGCAGAATCATATCCATATTATATCATCAACAAGCAGAGCAGACCCTGATAAAACAGCTTCTGTAGGAGCCGCCTGATCGGAGTCAACTCTGTTTGTAAAGGTGTAAAAAAACGTATTTATGGAGTAAAGGGTGGGGCACTGTTTGTTGACAATGATTATCTCGTGTCATTTCAGGGGTCTGTGATGAACTCTGACCCAAGTCTGTCCTCTGAATCACTTACTTCTACCACTGATGCTGACAGTCCCCCATGTGTACTGGAGTATTTTGCTGGCCATGATGTAACTCAGATAGAAAGTAAGGAGGCAGTAACTGGTGAAGTGGATGAAAACAACCCTGAAACTACTGATAATGAAATTTCAGCTGGTGATGATGGACTAGGAAGAAACCATGATGCTGGTGATAGTATGACTTCACTTGATACCATTCAACTACATGAGATTCATAAGGATAGGTTAAGAAGTTTTGGATTTGATGTGAGGGATGGGATTGATTCAGATTCAAAACTAGACAGTGCAGATCAGAGTCTTGACTACATAAACATTGACGAGATAGAGAAAGCTGAAGATGGGAAAATGTCTGCTAACAACAGCGATATATTCACTGATGATACTGAGGAAACTACCAGTGCGATAGAAAATGATGGCAGAACAAGTGAAGAAACAGTAACAGTAGATTGGTATCAGTCAGCCGATATGAATAACTATGAAAGGAAAATTCCTGAAGGTGAAGTGTATGCAAAAGAATCTGTGTATGTTAAACAAGACACCCCAACCCCACTGAAATCTGACAAAAACATTGACAACGAAAGTCATGTTCATCAGGAAAGATGTACATCAAAACTTAAAAATGAAAAAACTTCAAGTTTACATGAAAAAAGTCAGGCCAGGCTAACAGATAGGGTTGAAGAAAATCATGATATTGATCAAAGTCAGCTGAATACTCAGGATGATATTTCGTACGGTCATGAAGATAACATTACATTAGTCATTCCAGATGAAGCTGCCACTGAAAACAGTGTTACTGATACACCAGTTGAAAATATTCAAACACCCAATTTAGACACAGAAGCACTCAAGTCAGACTCAGACAAACTGGTTGATGAGAATGGCCCAATTGACGACACTGACAGAGACATATGGAGTAATTTTGGACGCATGAATGTTAAAGTCATGATTGCAACTCTAGCTGTGTTAGCAGTTGGGGTTTCTGTCAGAATCGCAACCCTTAATAGGTAAATTATTCCAGCATGTCTATAGGTTGTCTCCAAAAGTACTGATACAGTAGAACCTGTCTTAAGTGACCTTATATTAATTGGACGTAGGTATCTTAAAGAGCTGGTGGTTGCTTAATGCAGGGCAAAAGTAATGCAGAAAGCTCCTATAGGAGCTTCTTGCATTACTTTTGACCTGTATTAAGCTACCACATGCCTCACAGTCTCATAATTAGACCTCTTTTTGATGGTTGCTTAACCCTTTCCCTCATGTTAACACATTTTCATGCATTTTCAAACAGAGTAGCCCCAAATCAGGTGGCTCCTATAAGAGTCATCTGATCAGGGTCTGCTCTGTTTGCTTTTGACATAATATAGATCTGATTCTACAATAATTGTCAAAGCAAACACTTTCATGGAAACTCTTACGTTATAAAAATAGAGCTCATAAATATTCATGAAATCATAATTTCTTACATGAATGTTGAACAGGGAAAATGTTAAGACAGGTTCTACTGTATTCTGATAGTTTTTATAAGGTAGATAAATCACATCAAAAAAGCTTCATGATCAATTTGGAAGTTTTATTTCCTGATCTAGCAGACATTTTATACATGTTAGACATTGGTTGATGTTATAAAGAAATACAGACTATACATGTATGTAGGTTTTCTTTGTTGTAGATTGTTAAAGAATCTGATAGAACCATTTTGTTTTCTTAACATTGAATATGTCAGCATAACCAAAAAATAACTTTAGAAGCTCAAGGTAATATTTAGTATCATACCCCGGTATGTATTTTATAAGTACAGATAAGCCCCTCTAAACTGCACATTCAGCTTAATATCAATTTATCAATACTGGTCTTTAAAACAGTTGGCAGCTTATTGAAGGTTGAAAGTTATGCAGAAAGCTCCTTTGGGAGCCTTCTGCATGATTTTCACCCTGCATTTAGCATCAACCTGCCTAAAAAGATCTATTTTTTCTGTATTGACAATCTGGTTTAGAGGGGTTTTACTGTATTAAGGGTTTAGTGCAAACCTATAGGTAACTAAATACTAACTAAATACTGTGTGTGACTTCATCATAACCTTTGCAAACAGTCTAGACCCAAACGGGACGCATCATCTCCTTAGTATCCATACTGTTGGACAGTCTGGTCATGAAGTTGGATATTAAACATTGAGGAACCTGTCTAAACCCTTTATTCCATGAATGTTCATGAAAGAATTAATAACATAATGCATATAAATGAGCTGATTTTTTATAAGACATTTGAAATCAGGATATTTTGGCCTAAAGAGAAACTGTAAAACCAGAGGTACATGTATGAAATTTCTTAAAACAATCAGAGCCTACCCTGACCAGACAGGAGTCATCTGACCTGGGTCTATTCTGTTTGCAAAGGCATAGAAAATCATATTTAACGTCTTTGCAGACTCCGATCAGACAACTGTAGTAGGAGCCATGTGATCAGGGTCCACTCTGTTTTCTTATGGAGTAATATAGATCTGATTTTAGTCTCTGCCATGGCAAATATTTCCTCTGCTCACATCATTTTTTCTCTCATGAATATTCATGGAGTAAAGGGTTAAGAAACATATTTGGGTTGATTTTTATAAGCTCACCTGAGCCAAAGTCTCAGGATGAGCTATTGTGACCGCAATCCGTCCGGCATCCGGCCACATTTTCAAACATCTCTGAAACTGCTGGCCAGATTTAACCAAATTTTGTCAGAAGCATCAGTGGTTAGGGGGAACGAAATGTTGTTCACATTATGACCCCCGGGCCAAAAATGGCTCCGCCCAAGGGTTTATCAGTTTTTCATAGGAAAATCTTTAAAAAACTTCTTCTCTGAAACTGTAAGGCCTAGACCTTTGATAGTTGGTATGTAGCATGGTCTAATGGTCCTCTTCAAAGATTGTTCCAATTATGACCCCTGGGTCAAAAATGGCCCCACCCAAGGTCTTATCAGTTTTTCATAGGAAAATCTTTAAAAATCTTCTTCTCTGAAACTGTAAGGCCTAGACCTTTGATATTTGGCATGTAGTATGGTCTATTGGTCCTCTACAAAGGTTGTTCAAATTATGACCCTGGACCAAAAATGGCTCTGCCCAAGGGCTTATCAGTTTTTCATAGGAAAATCTTTAAAAATCTTCTTCTCTGAAATTGTAAGGCCTAGACATTTGATATTTGGGATGTAGCATGATCTAATGGTCCTCTACAAAGATTGTTCAAATTATGACCTTAGACCAAAACTGGCCCTGCCCAAGGGCTTATCAGTTTTTCATAGGAATATCTTTAAAAATCTTCTGAAACTGTAAGACCTAGACCTTTGATGTTTGGTATGTAACATGATCTAATGGTCCTCTACAAATATGTAGCTTTGGCTTGTGTTCCTCTGCCAAGAATGTTCAACTTACAACTCTGGGCGAAATTTGGCCCTGCCTTGGGGCTTATCAGTTTTTCATGGGAAAAATACGAAATATTATTTTTCTCTGAAACCATAAGGCTTAGACCTTTAATTAATGGCATACTATTTGCCTTGTGGTTCTCTACCAAGGTTGTACAAGGTTATCTCAGGTGAGCGCTTCAGGGCCTCATGGCCCTCTTGTTTACATGAATATTCATGAAGTAAAGCTTTAACTTTTTGAAAAAAGCATTCCAGTGTATTTCTTGAATTGTTCAATGTGTTTGCAATTCCAGAGTATGATATTTAGTTTGTAATTTACCAATGTAAATTTAGTTTGTAAATTTTGTAAGGTCTCTGGAGTTTTTGATCTCATGTTCTTGTATACTAGTAAACATATCGTTATTATGAATATATCTCAAACATATCAAGGATGTAGTTCAACCAACATAATTATGTCCTTTTTAGGTCATGCACACACATGGAAAATGCTCAGCCTTAGCCTAAGGTGTGTTCACATACTCATATTATATATTTTTTATACAGAGCTGCAGATAAGAAATGTATATAGAAAAACTTATTAACCCTTTCCCTGTTCTATGTTTATTACCAATTTCAATACCTACTGAATTTTCATGGACAAAATAGTTAAAATGAAATATCGAAGGCGGAACATTGTAGCCATTGAGAAAGTAAAGACAAAGATCTTTGAAATTCTATTAGCAAACAGAGTAGACCCTGATCAGACGGCTCCTCTAGGAGCCGTCTGATCTGGGTCTACTCTGTTTGCAAAAGCGTGAAAACACGTTTATATCAGGGAAAGAGTTAAACACCTTTTTATGCCTTTGCAAACAGAGTAGACCCAGATCAGATGGCTCCTTTAAAAGCCTTCTGAGATCTGGGTCTATTCTGTTAGCTTATGAATTAATATAGATATTATTCTACAGTTTCTGCAATTGCAAAAAAAATGTTCATGAAGTCATCATTTCTTATATGAATAGTTATTAAAGGTTAAAATGTTTTATTTATCTCCCGCCTTGCTGCAACTCATTAGAATCCCCCTGTGAGGCAATTGTAATGAGTTGTAGCAAGATAGGGTTTGACTGAGAAATAAGGGATTTCAATAAACCTGGGTCCATGCTTATAAAGCTTTTAGCTGAGTCTGAGTTTGTTCTCAAGCTTTTGACTGGTCAGATTTGAGTTCTCAAGCTTTTGATTGGTCAGATTTGAGCCAAAGGCTCAAATCTGACCAATCAAAAACTTGAGAATGAACTCAGACTCAACTAAAAGCTTTATAACTATGGACCCAGTACACATTTAGTCTACAGCCCTACTTTTATTATTGACCTTCACTAGGTTGGATTGCATACACTAACGCTTAACTCCACAAATACGCCTTTCTATGCCTTTGCAAGCAGAGTAGACCCAGATCAGACAGCTCCATAGGAGCTATCTGATCAGGGTCTGCTCTGTTTGCTTATGGAATAATATCGGTCTGACTCTACGGTTTCTGCTTCGGTGAAAAATTCATGTGTTAATATGCCATTTTAAAAAATTATTCTAATTAATATTCATGATGTCATAATTTCTTTAAATATTCAGTGAGTAAAAGGTTAAGAAAAGTCTGTTTATTATCTTATAAACAGAGGTAACCATTTTCTATGCCATAATAGACACTGATTTCATTGACTTATTTTCCCTTATGTTGAAAAAATGAAGGCTCAAGTATATATGATTTGTTTCATGACAAAACCGATATTAGCTAAATATGGCAAACAGTGTCCACCCAAATCAGTCTCCACATCTCTGACATGCCATCTGATCATGAATCTACACTTGTTAATCCTTTCCTTCATATAAATGCCTTTCCACAAATTTGCAAATGGGTAAGAATTAGATCAGACAGCTCCTGTAGGAGCAGTCTGATCAGGGTCTGCTCTGTTTGCTTATGAAATTATAATAGATCTGACTCTATAGTTTCTACTAATACCAAATCAGCATATGCACATATGTCATTCTAATAATTCAGCTAATAAATACATGGATGCATGATGTTATTATTTATTACATGAATATTGAACAGGGAAAGGGTTAAAATAGCTTCACTATGTCTTCTACCTCTTAACACTGGTGATTCACATCAGGTGTTCAAGAGATTCTGCAGCTAGTCTTGGTATACACCCTTTGCAATGTGATTACATGTACACTGGTTTTCTTATGTGTGCCTTTTTGTGCCATTTTGAAGTGTATTAAGCTTTCACTCAAGGCAGGAGGGTTCCACGAGCAATGTGGTCGAAAATTACCCACTCCCTAATTTGAAAAACTATTATTGTCACTAAACTTAGCAGTATTGTCTGTGGTAGTAATATCTGGGTCAGGTTATAGAGCAATATCTGGGTCAGGCTCTATAACCAGTTATATCTCTTCAGCCACTGTGGAGTTATGGCCCCTTTTATTAGCTCACCTGAGCCAAAGGCTCAGGATGAGCTATTGTGACCGCGATGCATCCGGTGTCTGTCGTCCGTCCACATTTTCAAACGACATCTCCTCTGAAACTGCTGACCAGATTATAACGAAATTTTGTCAGAAGCATCAGTGGCTAGGGGGAACGAAACGTTGTTCACATTATGACCCCCGGGCCAAAAATGGCCCCGCCCAAGGGCTTATCAGTTTTTCAATATAGGAAAATCTTTAAAAATCTTCTTCTCTGAAAATGTAAGGCCTAGACCTTTGATATTTGGTATGTAGCATGGTCTTATGGTCCTCTATAAGGATTGTTCAAATTATGACCCCCAGGCCAAAAATGGCCCCGCCCAAGGGCTTATCAGTTTTTCATATGAAAATCTTTAAAAATCTTCTTCTGAAACTGTAAGGCCTAGACCTTTGATATTTGGTATGTAGCATGATCTTATGGTCCTCTACAAAGATTGTTCAAATTATGACCCCTGGGCCAAAAATGGCCCCGCCCAAGGGCTTATCAGTTTTTCATAGGAAAATTTTTAAAATCTTCTTCTCTGAAACTGTAAGGCCTAGTCCTTTGATATTTGGTATGTAGCATGATCTTATGGTCCTCTACAAAGATTTTCAAATTATGGCCCCAGACCAAAAATAGCCCCGCCCAAGGGCTTATCAGTTTTTCATAGGAAAATCTTTAAAAATCTACTGAAACTGTAAGGCCTAGACCTTTTATGTTTGATATGTAACATGATCTTATGGTCCTCTACAAATATGTAGCTGTGGCTTGTGGTCCTCTGCCAAGAATGTTCAACTTACGACCCTGACCACTGGGCGAAACATGGCCCTGCCTCAGGGCTTATCAGTTTTTCATGGGAAAAATGTAAAATATTATTTTTCTCTGAAACCATAAGGCTTAGACCTTTAGTTAATGGCATACTGCTTTGCCTTGTGGTTCTCTACCAAGTTTGTACAAGGTTATCTCAGGTGAGCGCTTCAGGGCCTCATGGCCCTCTTGTTTACATGAATATTCATGAAGTAAAGCTTTAACTTTTTGAAAAAAGCATTCCAGTGTATTTCTTGAATTGTTCAATGTGTTTGCAATTCCAGAGTATGATATTTAGTTTGTAATTTACCAATGTAAATTTAGTTTGTAAATTTTGTAAGGTCTCTGGAGTTTTTGATCTCATGTTCTTGTATACTAGTAAACATATTGTTATTATGAATATATCTCAAACATATCAAGGATGTAGTTCATCCAACATATGTCCTTTTTAGGTCATGCACACACATGGAAAATGCTCAGCCTTAGCCTAAGGTGTGTTCACATACTCATATCATATATTTTTTATACAGAGCTGCAGATAAGAAATGTATATAGAAAAACTTATTAACCCTTTCCCTGTTCTATGTTTATTACCAATTTCAATACCTACTGAATTTTCATGGACAAAATAGTTAAAATGAAATATCGAAGGCGGAACATTGTAGCCATTGAGAAAGTAAAGACAAAGATCTTTGAAATTCTATTAGGAGCCGTCTGATCTGGGTCTACTCTGTTTGCAAAAGCGTGAAAACACGTTTATATCAGGGAAAGGGTTAAACACCTTTTTATGCCTTTGCAAACAGAGTAGACCCAGATCAGATGGCTCCTGTAAAAGCCTTCTGAGATCTGGGTCTATTCTGTTAGCTTATGAATTAATATAGATATTATTCTACAGTTTCTGCAATTGCAAAAAAAATGTTCATGAAGTCATCATTTCTTATATGAATAGTTATTAAAGGTTAAAATGTTTTATTTATCTCCCGCCTTGCTGCAACTCATTAGAATCCCCCTGTGAGGCAATTGTAATGAGTTGTAGCAAGATAGGGTTTGACTGAGAAATAAGGGATTTCAATAAACCTGGGTCCATGCTTATAAAGCTTTTAGCTGAGTCTGAGTTTGTTCTCAAGCTTTTGACTGGTCAGATTTGAGGTCTAAAGGCTCAAATCTGACCAATCAAAAAAACTTGAGAATGAACTCAGACTCAACTAAAAGCTTTATAACTATGGACCCAGTACACATTTAGTCTACAGCCCTACTTTTATTATTGACCTTCACTAGGTTGGATTGCATACACTAACGCTTTACTCCACAAATACACCTTTCTATGCCTTTGCAAGCGGAGTAGACCCAGATCAGACAGCTCCATAGGAGCTATCTGATCAGGGTCTGCTCTGTTTGCTTATGGAATAATATAGGTCTGACTCTACGGTTTCTGCTTCTGTAAAAAAAATCATGTGTTAATATGCCATTTTAAAAATTATCCGTATTAATATTCATGATGTCATAATTTCTTTAAATATTCATGGAGTAAAAGGTTAAGAAAAGTCTGTTTATTATCTTATAAACAGAGGTAATCATTTTCTATGCCATAATAGACACTGATTCCATTGACTTATTTCCCCTTATGTTGAAAAAATGAAGGCTCAAGTATATATGATTTCATGACATAACCGATATTAGCTAAATATGGCAAACAGTGTCCACCCAAATCAGTCTCCACATCTCTGACATGCCATCTGATCATGAATCTACAGTGTTTGACACTTGTTAACCCTTTCCTTCATATAAATGCCTTTCCACAAATTTGCAAATGGGTAAGACTTAGATCAGATGGCTCCTATAGGGGCAGTCTGATTAGGGTCTGCTCTGTTTGCTTATGAAATTATGAGATCTGACTCTACAGTTTCTACTAATACCAAATTGGCAAATTAGCATATGCACATATGTCATTCTAATAATTCAGCTAATAAATACATGGATGCATGATGTTATTATTTATTACATGAATATTGAACAGGGAAAGGGTTAAAATAGCTGCACTATGTCTTCGACCTCTAAACACAGTGGTGATTCACATCAGACTTTGCAACTGGTCTTGGTATACACCCTTTGCAATGTGATTACATGTATACTGGTTTTCTTATGTGTATGCCTTTTTTGTGCCATTTTGAAGTGTATTAAGCTTTCACTCAAGGCAGGAGTGTTCACGAGCGGTGTGTTCGAAAATTACCCACTCCCTAATTTGAATTTTTTTTTACTTATTGTCACCAAACTTAGTATTGTCTATGGTTGTAATATCTGGGTCAGGCTCTATAACCAGTTATATCTCTTCAGCCACTGTGGAGTTATGGCCCCTTTTATGTGGAGATTAAAGTAGACTTAGACTTCACCAAATTCAGAAGTTTTGTGATCGCCTGATGTCCATCGTCTGTCGGTGTACGTCGTCCGTCATCAACAATTTGAATCTTTAAAATTCTTCACCTCTGAATCTACAGGGATCTCAGCTTTCATCTTTGGCACATAGCATCATCTGTAGGTCCTCTACAAAAGTTATATAAATTATGCCCCTAGGGTCAAAATTGGCCCCACCCCACGGGTGCATTGTTTTCTAGAGAAAACTTTGAAAATCTTTTCCTTTGAAACTGTAAGGTTCTCAGCTTTCATATTTGGCAGATAGCATCATGTTCAGGTCCTCTACAAAAGTTATATAAATTATGCCCCTAGGGTCAAAATTGGCCCCGCTCCAGGGGTGCATTGTTTTCAAGAGAAAACTTTAAAAATCTTCTCCTTTGAAACTGGAAGAATCTCAGCTTTCGTATTTTGCACTTAGCATTATGTTCAAGTCCTCTACAATAGTTATACATAATATGCCCCTCCTCTACAATAGTTATATAAATTATGCCCCTAGAGTCAAAATTGGCCCCGCCCCAGGGGTAGCCAGTTTTCACTAGAAACATAAAGTGAAAACTTTGAAATTCTTCTCTACTTAATCTACAGGGTTGTTAGCTTTCATATTTGGTATATAGCATCATGTTCAGGTCCTCTACAAAAGTTATATAAATTATGCCCCTGGGTCGAAATTGGCCCCGCCCCAGGGGTTTTCAGTTTTCAATAGAAGCATATAGAAGCACATAGCATCATGTTTAGGTCCTCTATAAAAGTTATATAAATTATGGCCCTGGGGTCAAAATTGGCCCAGCCCCAGGGGTGGCCGGTTTTCTATAGAAACATATAATAAAACTTTGAATATTTTGAAGGTTTTCAGCTTTCATATTTGGCACATAACATTATGTTCAGGTCCTCTACAAAAGTTATATAAATTATGCCTCTGGGGTCAAAATTGGCCCCGCCCCGGGGGTAGCCAGTTTTCAATAGAAACATATAGTGAAAACTTTTAAATTCTTCTCCACTAAATCTACAAGGTTCTCAGCTTTCTTATTTGGCACATAGCATCATGTTCAGGTCCTCTACAAAATTTATATAAATTATGCCCCTGGGATCAAAATTGGCCCCGTCCCAGGGGTTTTGAGTTTTCAAAAGAAACAAATAGTGAAAACTTTGAAAATCTTCTCCTCTGAAACTGGAAGGTTCTCAGCTTTCATATTTGACACATAGCATTATGTTCAGGTGCACTTAATTTATCAAAGGTATAACAAGGTTAGTTCATCCTTAAAAGGAATAATGGGGCGTTGAACTACAAACACGCGATTGCATAGGTCCAATGGAAATTGTGGGTTTGTACTTATGTCAGACTGGTATTCAAATGGCACAGTGGGAATCACAGAATAATGCCATTGTAGAAAATATTTATGAGACCCGACCATACAATTTAAAGAGTTTGATAAGGGAGGTCATTCACAACATACTGATTATTTCGCTCCTTAATATATCCGTACTCATTTCATTGGATATTAAGTTAGCTGAAGGATCTGAAACAAGGATCGATTTTGAGCTTTTGTGATTGCCTGATGTCCATCGTCCGTCGGCGTGCGTCATCCGTCGTCAACAATTTGAACCTTTAAAAATCTTCTCCTCTGAATCTACAGGGTTCTCAGCTTTCATCTTTGGCACATAGCTAGCATCATCTTTAGGTCCTCTACAAAAGTTATATAAATTATGCCCCTGGGGTCAAAATTGGCCCGCCCCAGGGATGGCAAGTTTTCCATAGAAACATATAGTGAAAACTTTGAAAATCTTCTCCTCTGAAACTGGAAGGTTATATCAATCTAAACTCTCATATGTGGCACATAGCATCATGTTCAGGTCCTCTACAAAAGTTATATAAATTATGCCCCTGGGATCAAAATTAACCCTGCCCCATGGCCGGCTAGTTTTCTATAGAAACATAATTATAGTGAAAACTTAGAAAATCTTCTTCTCTGATTGTCTGGTGAGCGATATCAGGGCCTTTCAGGCCCTCTTGTTTATAATGGTGTGTGAACACAGGAAATTTAGGCCATAGTTGAAATTGTAGTATCAGTTCTAAAAATACAGTTCATAAGCAAACAGAGCAGAATCTGATTAGATGACTCAAACAGGAGCCTTTGGATTTGGGTCTACTCTGTTTGCCAAGGCATTAAAATATCTGTAGAGTAAAGGGTTAAGAATCTGACTTCTGTAACTTATAGCATGCTGCATGTGAAGTTTTGATAACCGTAGAGCTTAGACCCAAATGAGACATTACTTTGGAATAGTTTGGACCCAAATAAGACACCAACAAACTTGGAAGTCCTGATATTGATTCTGAAAAGAACTGGGAAATAATCTTCCTTGAGAATTAAAGCAGGTGATCATTTTTGTAGACCCCATTTGCTCAGCATGCTAATAGTTAACTTATAAATCATGTGTTATGAGACAATGAGTTGAGCCTTTCCATCATGTAAATGCTTTTTCACACCTTTGCAAACAGAATAGACCCAGATCCTACAGGAGCTGTCTGATCAGGGTCTGCTCTATTTGCATGCTTATGAAATTAGATCATGATGTAGATCTGATCATACAGATTTTGTCCAAGCCAGCAATTCCCTTTAAAAAAAATTAACCTTATTAGAAATAAGTAAATGAATATTCATGATGTCATCAATTTATGCATACATGTTCATTAGAGAAAGGGTTAAAGATTAAGGAGTGACTCTCTTCCATGTATCAGACTGTGATATCTCAAGTGCATAAATTGGTTTCCTGTTGAGGTTTTTTCAAGTGCAGTTTGTTTGACTGCATCTTAACCTTGTATATAAAGATTTGCATACCGGTACTCATTTATACTGTTAAGCTGTGTTGATGTTAAGACAATTATTTGTAGAGTTTTTTGGGTTCTTTTAAATCGACACGCATTATTCTGTCTGGATACATTCATTTCATGAGGTATATGCCATATTTAATATTTACGCATGATTTTCATTGTGTATAGTGTTTGTTTAGGTACACATTAATATTAAAAACATATACATGTACATTTGTATACCAATGCAGCCTTAACTCACTACATCATGAATATTGAGCAAGAAATAATGACTGCATGAATATTAGCTCGTTTGTTTCGAAGAAATCACGACCTTTGTCGTAACTCCGGCGTTCGCATCGTCGTTGTCATCATCGTCCGTACTCTTAACATTGACCATAACGTCTTCAATTTTTCATTTACAACCTTCAGTTTTGGTATGCATGTTCATCTTGACAATGGCGACAGACGAGCGTTGGCACCCGCTTGCGGTGCTCTTATTTATATTGGCATTATGAACAAAAGAACATTTTACCATGGCAGATATCATAGAATATAGTGATATTTTGTCATATGCAAACAGAGTAGACCCTGATCAGATGGCTCCTAGAGGAGCAGTCTTATCTAGGTCTACTCTGTTTGCAAAAGCGTGAAAAGGCTTTTCTATGAGGAAAAGGGTTAAGAATTTGTTGGCCAATTTTTTATATACTTTAAATGTAATACGGAATATCTTTGTATATCATCTCGATCTCAACTCTTTCCTTCATATAAACACCTTTTTATGCCGTTCTGAACAGAGTAGACTCAGATCAGAAGGCTCCTGTAGGAGCCGTGTAATCTGTTTGTTTATGACATGATATAGATCTCACTCAACAGTTTTATTTCAAAGCCAAAAAATTTCCCTTGAGACTTTTACATTATAAAAATTATAAATATTCATGATGTCATTATTTCTTACATGAATCTTCTACAGGGAAGTGGTTAACTGTTGGATATATCTGCACATGTTACATGCAATTGTATTTATGAGAAAGTTAGTAGATGATGTCATTAACTATTTCATTACTAAGTACAGATTTGATGACTTGTGCAATCAGTATAGATCTAGATGAGAAACTAAGTGACTTGGCATCTCATCGGGATCCAAACTCTTTGGCACTCTGATACTATTTATTTGAGAGTTTCTTTATTTGAGAGTTTCTTTTTATTTTAACCGATTCAGTCATAGGCCATTTTTAGACCTAAAAATCCTCTTTTTATCACATTTGTTTAAATGTTTAGAAAGTGACTTTTACAGAGGCATCAAAAGGGCTGCAATATGAGGGAATAGGTTAAAAAAGATGTACTTTTAGAATTAAAGTAGACAACAAAGTTTTCGTGCAAAAGTGTTTTAGTGTTGAAAGGGTAAAGGAACAAAAATGACAGCAGATCTGTGTAATAAAAATAATATGATATTGTCTCATGGTACAAATGGAGTGGGTGGATTAGCATATATACTATCATTAACTCTTTTGATGTTGAATTGATGGTAACCTTCCCAATTTGTTTTGCTGCAGATGAAATGCAAATTCACGCAGCAGCCCATCTGCATTAAACCCTTTACTCCATAAATATGCCTTTCTACACATTTGCAAATGGAATAGACACAGATTAGACATCTCCTGTAGGAACCGTCTGATCAGGGTCTGCTCTGTTTGCTTATGGTATAATATAGATAAGATTCCATAGTTTCTCCAGTGGCCAAACTTTCCTGTGTCCATGTGCTCTTATAACAATTAATCTAATTAATATTTATGATGTCATAATTTCTTACATGAAGATTCATTGAGTAAAGGGCCAAAATTGTTTAAAACTTTTACAGCAATTTTTAAGAGAAATGGGAGAAAAATCAAATGGAACAAAAATTTTGTGTGATATTTACTACATGTATTTATATGCCCATAATTTACAAATAATCTTATCCAAAACCTTACTGTTGAAACAATTTCATTCTTTAATTTAGGACTGCCTGCGATATCAATACATACCGGTATATATTTGTATGCTGATAGTATTTATTAGTACAACAGTCATTGTGGACACTGATCAGATGATTCTTCTGGAAGCAGTCTGATCTGGATCTACACATTGGCCCAATGTACCATGGACTGGGTCCTTGGCATAAAGGAATAATGTTTAAACTTTAAGGGAGATCTTACATGTAAACTTATAAATTGTTGTACATTCAGTTTATGCATGTCGTGTGTTCATGACTCTTATGTAAGTTTTAACCCCATACTTCATTAATGTCGTTTAACGCCTTTGCAAATAGAGTTTACCCAGACCTGATGGCTCCTGTAGGAGCTGTCTAATCAGGGTCGGCTCTGTTTGCTTATGAAATAATATAGATCTGTTTCTACTGTCTGCCATGGCCAAAATTCTTGTGTTCATATGCCATTTTGAAAGCTCAGCTATGAATTAATGACCATGATTAAATTTTCATTTATTCTTACATGAAGACTATCAAAGAAGTTTATTTTCAAACTTTATACAATGTTACTGTTATTGGTTGTTGTTCAGAGTTCCAGTTTTGTAATGTTAATTTTCAGCAGGTTTTTTATGGTGATGGTTGCAACCTTCACTCAGTTTGTTCACCTTGCAGTGTTAAATACTGACAATTGTTTTTACAAAGGAAAGACAAAATATTTATTGACACAATAGTTGATTACAATAGTTATTTGATTTTTATTTAGTGATAAGATGTTACTGTTTTCATGAGACTGAATAGCTGCATGCTATAGATCTGATACAGAAAATGGACAGAAATGGTGTTTAGATAATTGAAACTCTTACATATAGGTAGTATGAATAGACTTACTGCTTCAGGGTGAGTAGTGAACCCTTTCCCACACGCTCTTTCATGCCTTTGCAAACAGGATAGACCCAGATCAGATCTGATCAGGGTCTGCTGTTTGCTTAATATAAAATTACATAGATATGATTTTACATTTTCAAACAACACCAAAACATCCATCCTGCGTTCATATCCCATTATAAACATACAGGTAATGAATATTCATGATGTCATTATATCTTACATGAATATCCAACAGGTAAAAGGTTGAAAAGGTCACCACCTACATGTACTTCAATTAAAAAACAGCGAAACAGCAACCCTTGTGTTTTACAAACACATTTTGTTTAGGCTGTCTTAACCCATTATTCCCTCGCAGGCTATTTTCAGACCCATCCTCTTTGAAGTTTGAATAAATCTACAGAAAAGGAGCATATTTACTATAAAATGGAAATGTTTACAATTGTGTTTACTGTTGTTATAAATTGAGCATTTGCTCCTACAGAGGCATCAAAAGGTGTCAATAAGAGGGAATGGATTAACAGATCAAAAGATATAATTATACTTTACTGATTTTATAACATGTATTAATTCTTACCTCACTGTGAAATACATGTATACTGTTTGCTCAAATTTGACTGTGGTGTAAGTTTGACTTTCTTCCAATTCCTTTTTTCAAGCTTGAGAAGCTTTTGACAGAATGTCAAACAGTTGGATGCTGATGAGATACAGAGTTACTTGGCATCTTGTCTGGATCTGAGCTGTTTGCAAATGCAAGTCAGGTTGCAAATAGCAGGATAAGCACAGAGATCCATATGAATTATAGTACAGTAAAACCTCTCTATAACGACCACTAAATTGTGTTAATTAGTTAGTATTTTGGGCAGGTGGTTGCTTAAAGCAAGGTGAAAGTAAAACAGAACGCTCCTATATGAGCGTTCTGTTTTACTTTCACCTTGCTTTAAGCATCCACCTGCCTTTAACACAAAATACTTGATGTAATTTAGTGGTCATTATAGAGAGGTTTTACTGTACATACATAAGCATTACTTCATACTCTTACATGTTATATTGTAGCACCATTTACGACATTCCTGTGAAGTGCAATTATGTGTACAGGTAGCAGTTGTATTTTTACAAGCAAGTTGATGTTATCAATTAAAAATACTAAAAACAAAAAGGCTTTGTGTAATTTCTTGCCAGGCATCATTAGCTTTACCTACTACAATACCCAACTTGGTATCAAGATTGCCAGGATACAAAACTTGAAACTACCTTTTAACGCTATTTTTAGACCAAACCTCGGACTTCGTACTGGCCACATATTACGTGACTCGTCATTTCAAGGGGTCCTGAGGGCACTTATGGAGGAAATGAAATTGGTAGTCTATCTGAATGTAATTTGGTTAGGTAGGGATATAAACACACACAATTGGTAGTCTATCACACTGTAATTTTTTTAGGTAGGGATATGAACACACATAAATAATAGTCTATCAGACTGTATTTTGTTAGGTAGGGATATGAACACACATAATTGGTAGTCTATCTGGGGGTTTTTATGTAGGGATATGAACACACATAATACATGTAAGTAGTCTATCTGACTAATTGTATTAGGTAGGGATATGAACACACATAATTGGTAGTCTATCTGACTAATTGTTTTAGGTAAGGATATGAACACACATAATTTGCAGTCAATCTGACTGTACATTTGTTTTAGGTAGGGATATGAACACATAATTGGTAGTCTATCTGACTGTAATCTTTAGGTAGGGATATGAACACACATAGTTGGTAGTCTATCTGACTAATTTTTTAGGTAGGAATATGAACACACATAATTGGTAGTCTGTCTGACTGTATTGTTTTGGGTAGGGATATGAACACACATAATTGGTAGTCTATCCGACTGTAATTTTAGTAATTCACATTGAAGTCTTAGCCATTAACCCTTTGAGTGCAGGGTACACATGCATTATCATTTTCAAACAGTGTAGACCCAGATCATAGGGCTCCTGTAGAAGCCTTCTGATCAGGTTATGCACTGTCCTTCGGTAGGTTTAAGCCTTCATATTGATTGGACTCTATAGTCAAACACTATTGGACTATTCCACTCTTAAACTGCAGCATTTAAAGGGTTATAGTCAAAAGTTGTTCATCAATGTTGTTGTTTTTTAGCTCACCAGAGCACTTTTGTGCTCAGGGTGAGCTTTTGTGATCGCTTGATGTCCGTCGTCCGTCGTGCGTCGTCGGGCGTCAACAATTTGAACCTTTAAAAATCTTCTCCTCTGAATCTACAGGGTTCTCAGCTTTCATCTTTGGTACATAGCATCATCTTTAGGTCCTCTACAAAAGTTATATAAATTTTGCCCCTGGGGTCAAAATTGGCCCCGCCCCAGGGGTGCCTTGTTTTCTATTGAAATATATAGTAAAACTTTGAAAATCTTCTCCTCTGAATCTACAGGGTTCTCAGCTTTCATATTTGGCACATAGCATCATGTTCAGGTCCTCTACAAAAGTTATATAAATTATGCCCCTGGGGTCATAATTGGCCCCGCCCCAGGGGTAGCCAGTTTTGAATAGATTCATATAGTGAAAACTTTGAAAATCTTCTCCTCTGAATCTACAGCGTTCTCAGCTTTCATATTTGGCACATAGCATCATGTTCAGGTCCTCTACAAAGGTTATATAAATTATGGCCCTGGGGTCAAAATTGGCCCCGTCCCAGGGGTAGCCAGATTTCAATACAAACATATAGTGACAACTTTGAAAATCTTCTCCTCTGAATCTACAGCGTTCACAGCTTTCATATTTGGCACATAATATCATGTTCAGGTTCTCTACAAAAGTTATATAAATTATGCCCCTGGGGTCAAAATTGGCCCCGCCCCAGGGGTAGCCAGTTTTGAATAGAAACATATATAGTGACAACTTTGAAAATCTTTTCTTCTGAATCTACAGGGTTCTCAGCTTCATATTTGGCACATAGCATCATGTTCAGGTCCTCTACAAAAGTTATATAAATTATGCCCCTGGGGTCAAAATTGGCCCGCCTCAGGGATGGGCAGTTTTCAATAGAAACATATAGTGAAACTTTGAAAATCTTCTCCTCTGAAACTGGAAGGTTCTCAGCTTTCATATTTGGGACATAGCATCATGTTCAGGTCCTCTACAAAAGTTATATAAATTATGGCCCTGGGGTCAAAATTGGCCCCGCCCCAGGGGTAGCCAGATTTCAATACAAACATATAGTGACAACTTTGAAAATCTTCTCCTCTGAATCTACAGCGTTCTCAGCTTTCATATTTGGCACATAATATCATGTTCAGGTCCTCTACAAAAGTTATATAAATTATGCCCCTGGGGTCAAAATTGGCCCCGCCCCAGGGGTAGCCAGTTTTGAATAGAAACATATAGTGACAACTTTGAAAATCTTCTCCTCTGAATCTACAGGGTTCTCAGCTTTCATATTTGGCACATAGCATCATGTTCAGGTCCTCTACAAAAGTTATATAAATTATGGCCCTGGGGTCAAAATTGGCCCCGCCCCAGGGGTAGCCAGATTTCAATACAAACATATAGTGACAACTTTGAAAATCTTCTCCTCTGAATCTACAGCGTTCACAGCTTTCATATTTGGCACATAATATCATGTTCAGGTTCTCTACAAAAGTTATATAAATTATGCCCCTGGGGTCAAAATTGGCCCCGCTCCAGGGGTAGCCAGTTTTCAATAGAAACATATAGTGAAACTTTGAAAATCTTCTCCTCTGAAACTGGAAGGTTCTCAGCTTTCATATTTGGCACATAGCATCATGTTCAGGTCCTCTACAAAAGTTATATAAATTATGGCCCTGGGGTCAAAATTGGCCCTGCCCCAGGGGTAGCCAGATTTCAATACAAACATATAGTGACAACTTTGAAAATCTTCTCCTCTGAATCTACAGCGTTCTCAGCTTTCATATTTGGCACATAATATCATGTTCAGGTCCTCTACAAAAGTTATATAAATTATGCCCCTGGGGTCAAAATTGGCCCCGCCCCAGGGGTAGCCAGTTTTGAATAGAAACATATAGTGACAACTTTGAAAATCTTTTCTTCTGAATCTACAGGGTTCTCAGCTTTCATATTTGGCACATAGCATCATGTTCAGGTCCTCTACAAAAGTTATATAAATTATGCCCCTGGGGTCAAAATTGGCCCGCCCCAGGGATGGGCAGTTTTCAATAGAAACATATAGTGAAACTTTGAAAATCTTCTCCTCTGGAACTGGAAGGTTCTCAGCTTTCATATTTGGCACATAGCATCATGTTCAGGTCCTCTACAAAAGTTATATAAATTATGCCCCTAGGGTCAAAATTGGCCCCGCCCCAGGGGTAGCCAGTTTTCAATAGAAATATATGGGAAAACTTTGAATATATTCTTCTCTGAAACTGAAAGGTTCTCAGCTCTCATATTTGGCACATAGCTTCATGCTTAGGTCCTCTACAAAAGTTATATAAATTATGCCCCTGGGGTCAAAATTGGCCCCGCCCCAGGGGTAGCCAATTTTCAATAGAAATATATGGTAAAACTTTGATTATATTCTTCTCTGAAACTGAAAGGTTCTCAGCTTTCATATTTGGTACATAGCATCATGTTCAGGTCCTCTACAAAAGTTATATAAATTATGCCCCAGGGGTCAAAATTGGCCCCGCCCCAGGGGTAGCCATGTCTCAATAGAAACATATAGTGACAACTTTGAAAATCTTCTCCTCAGAAACTGGAAGGTTCTCAGCTTTCATATTTGACACATAGCATCATGTTCAGGTCCTCTACAAAAGTTGTATAAATTATGCCCCTTGGATCAAAATTGGCTCGCCCCAGGGGTGGCTGGTTTTCTCTAGAAACATATAGTGAAAACTTTGAACATCTTCTCCTCTGATTGCCTGGTGAGCGATGTCAGGGCCATTCTGGCCCTCTTGTTTGTTATTCAGAATCGAGATCAAAGGCAGTAGTGTTTATTATGTGAGAAAAAAAGTTTTGATTGAGCCGAGTTGAGTTAAACCATGCATGGTTAGAGTTCATTTCACTTATTAGTTTTCTTCTTAATTTAAGTTTGAAGTGACCTGTAACAAAGAGCAAATAGTTTCAATTTCTATAATGCAATATTCATAGGCATAGTTTGTTTATTTTACTGGATATTGTGTTTATTATCTAAAATCCCTATATTCATGAAGTTTTTGATATGCACATTGACCTTTTACTTGATAATGCCGCCTTCTTGCCTGTGCAAACAGTATACCCAGATTAGAATCTTCTGTGGGATGTGGCTGAGGGATCATATGGTCTGCTTGTATTATACAGAGCTGATTTTTTACTGTTTGAACTACTGATTGTCAGGGCAAGTTATTTTTCTCCTCTGTATTTCTATAAGGATTATACGAACTAAAAGATTTAATGGGTAGAGTATTGTATGGATATTCATTAAGTAAAGGGTTCTGCTCAAGTGCTAGCTAGTGTCCAATATTGAATGATTCATTCCAAACTCTCTATGCTAATGTTATTCATAATATTACATTTATAAATAGCTTGTTGATATAATAATATACTTACGTGATCTTTGGCAACGTCTAGTTTATTAAGTCAAACCAAAGAGAAACAGTTTAAACATAGATAAATGAACAAGAGGGCCATGATGGCCCTGATATCGCTCACCAGCCCATCAGAGGAGAAGATACTCAAAGTTTTCACTATATGTTTCTAAAGAAAACTGGCCACCCCTGGGGTGGGGCCAATGTTGACCCCAGGGCTATAATTTATATAATAATTATAATTTTTGTAGAGGACCTGAACAAGATGCTATGTGTCAAATATGAAAGCTGAGAATGTTATGTCCTAGTTTCAGGAGAAGATTTTCAAAGTTTTCACTATATATGTTTCTATTGAAAACTGCCCACCCCTTGGGCAGGGCCAATTTTGACCCCAAGGGCATAATTTATAACACTTTTATAGAGGACCTGAATATGATGCTATGGGTCAAATATGAAAGCTGAGAACCTTCCAGTTTCAGAGAAGATTTTAAAGTTTTCACTATATGTTTCTATTGAAAACTTCCCAGCCCTGGGGAGGGGCCAATTTTGACCCCCGGGGCATAATTTACAAACATTTTGTAGAGGATCTGAACATGATGCTAAGGTGCCAAATATGAAAGCTGAGAACTTTTCCAAGTTTTCACTATATGTTTCTATTGGAAACTGCCCACTCCTGGGGAGGGGCCAATTTTGACCCCAGGGGCATAATTTACAAACTTTTTGTAGAGGACCTGAATATGATGCTATGTCCCAAATATGAAAGCTGAGAACCTTCCAGTTTCATGCAGAGAAGAAGATTTTCGAAGTTTTTCACTTCATATGTTTCTATTGGAAACTGCCCACCCCTGGGGCGGGGCCAATTTTGACCCCATGGTCATAATTTATATAACTTTTGTAGAGGACCTGAACATGATGCTATGTGCCAAATATGAAAGTTGAGAACCTTCCAGTTTCAGAGGAGAAGATTTTCAAAGTTTTCACTATATATGTTTCTATTGAAAACTGCCCATCCCTTGGGCAGGGCCAATTTTGACCCCAGGGGCATAATTTATAACACTTTTGGAGAGGACCTGAATATGATGCTATGGGTCAAATATGAAAGCTGAGAACCTTCCAGTTTCAGAGAAGATTTTAAAGTTTTCACTATATGTTTCTATTGAAAACTTCCCAGCCCTGGGGAGGGGCCAATTTTGACCCCCCGGGACATAATTTACAAACATTTTGTAGAGGATCTGAACATGATGCTAAGTGCCAAATATGAAAGCTGAGAACTTTTCCAAGTTTTCACTATATGTTTCTATTGGAAACTGCCCACTCCTGGGGAGGGGCCAATTTTGACCCCAGAGGCATAATTTAAAAACTTTTTGTAGAGGACCTGAATATGATGCTATGTCCCAAATATGAAAGCTGAGAACCTTCCAGTTTCATGCAGAGAAGAAGATTTTCGAAGTTTTTCACTTTATATGTTTCTATTGGAAACTGCTCACCCCTGGGGCGGGACCAATTTTGACCCCATGGTCATAATTTATATAACTTTTGTAGAGGACCTGAACATGATGCTATGTGCCAAATATGAAAGTTGAGAACCTTCCAGTTTCAGAGGAGAAGATTTTCAAAGTTTTCACTATATGTTTCTATTGAAAACAAGGCACCCCTTGGGCAGGCCAATTTTGACCCCAGGGGCATAATTTATATAACTTTTGTAGAGGACCAAAAATGATGCTAGCTATGTGCCAAAGATGAAAGCTGAGAACCCTGTAGATTCAGAGGAGAAGCTTTTTAAAGGTTCAAATTGTTGACGACGGATGACGCACGCCGACGGACGATGGACATCAGGCAATCACAAAAGCTCAAAATCGATCCTTGTTTCAGATGCTTCAGCTAACTAATATCCAATGAAATGAGTACGGATATATTAAGGAGCGAAATAATCAGTATGTTGTGAATGACCTCCCTTATCGAACTCTTTAAATTGTATGGTCGGGTCTCATAAATATTTTCTACAATGGCATTATTCTGTGATTCCCTCTGTGCCATTTGAATACCAGTCTGACATAAGTACAAACCCACAATTTCCATTGGACCTATGCAATCGCGTGTTTGTAGTTCAACGCCCCGTTATTCCTTTTAAGGATGAACTAACCTTGTTATACCTTTGATAAATTAAGTGCATTATTGAATTACTGCGTTGTAAGTGTGTACTTTAACAGAATATCTTCATTTGATGTCATAGTTCGCTTTCGTTTCAGCGAATGGAGTCCTTGTTTCGAAAGGTCAGGAAAAATCCTCAAACTGTCAAAACAACGAAACACAGCAGTAAGTTGAACCTTCTTTATAATTTACCTGTCGGATTATTTTAATAATTTAATTCCATTGAATCGTGCCAACTGCTGTACTTGTTTACGGTTCACGTGCTCGATATGGACAACAAATAAAATATAAGATTGTCACTCATCACAACTGTCAAACTAAACCGTTGCCAGGTGGTGTGTAACAGTTTATCTGGTGAAACAATTGTGGCCCAAACCAGACTCGAACCAAGGACCTCTGGCCTACCTTGTCAGCACATAAACCACTGAGATGCTGAGTCACAAAGTCGGAATCCGGGTCAACTCGGCCTGTTTTGGGGTGGGTCAACTCGGCCCGTCTCAGTCGGGTCAACTCGGCCCTTTCCCGATCGTCAATTAAAGTTTATAAACTGCAGCAAAAATTTAAGATCCTTATCGGTCGTCTCCCTGAAGAATTCAGACAAAGTTTGCACATATTTTTGACAGTAATAACCCATCAAATTTAGCGGACGAGAACAAAGGTGATAAGTATGTTGCATGAGATTAATGATGTCAAACAAATAGGTGTGAAAATGAGCGGCATCAACATTTTTGAAGTGAAATTAAGTATAACTGTTTATCTGTTTCATGATTGTCTGTAATCAAGAACAATTTATGCGAGTGGATGAATGTAATAAAATGTTATTTTGGAACCACTTGTGAGACCGAGTTACTAGGAATTTCATCAGGATCCAAACTGTTTGCAAAGATATCACCATATTTGGGTACCGTTTTTGGGTAAAAATAAAGAATATACAATAAAAATGCAAATATGAAATAATATTTGCGGGCCGACTTGACCCAGGCCGAGTTGACCCGGCCGACTCTACCCGAGGCCGACTTCACTCAGTGGCCGAGTTTACCCGAGGCCGAGTTGACCCGGGACCCACAGTCGGGGATATTTTGTACCTTATAGGTGTGAAATACAAATACTATATAATTGCTTTCTAGGTGATTTCTCCAATTGGTTTACTATATATCTGATTGTAGGCGATTTCGTCAATAGGCGATTTCTCCAGCACCCTTTTTAAATTTTTATGTTACAGATGTTCTCTGAAACTATTTTACAAATCAACGAAGATGCAGGCCCCTCTGTCAGTTCACTATAGTATGTTTGCGTACATGTACACGTAGAGCAGTAATTGGGAACCAACAGGATTTAGAATTAATTTATGGTGATTCCAAGTTGGGTATTCCCCAATTAATATTGTGTGAACAACTGACACGCTTAGCAAACAAACAATAAATTGCGATAATTGAATGAGGGGTCACAATTTTTTATGACCATTAGTGGTATGCATACAGTGTTTCTGCCAGCTCTGATATTTTTGGGGTCATGTTTGACCCCATGTTTAAAAATCTTGGGGTCATATGAAATATTGATGGGTCATACCCTAAAATTGAATATGGGCGTGTGTGATTTATAACATGATATTTGAAGTTTGTTTTTTGATACTGCTATTTAAAGTAGTGGCCTCCACAGCTGCCCTATGTTGATTTGAGGCTAAATGTCGAACAAAGAGTTGAGTGGCGAAAGTTGGTGCAGCCAATTGTTAATGGATTGTCTTTCCCCTCATTGGTGCATACCTTACACATAATTTTATTACAATTGTAAGAAAGTCATGAGTTTTCATGGTCACTCCTGGTAAATTCCCGTTTAGACAAATTAAGGGTGGCTTTGACGGACTTTTCACTACAAACAAATAGGTAAGGATCAAATAGCAATAACTGAGCTATTTATTGACATAATAAAAATATATATCTGATATCTTTATTTCATAAGCAAACGGAGCAGCACCTGATCAGATTGATCATACAGAAGTGTGGAATATGGATCTATTCTGTTTGCCAAGGTGTTAAAATGCATTTATATATACATGTACATATATAAGTACATGTACATGTATATATATAGCAAAATATAGCAAGATATAGAACTATTGTAAAGAATATAATTTCTTATATCAATAATTGACACACAATCTACACTGATTTGTAAAAATGTATATATATATATATATATTATGTGTTTACACCATTTCTCATACATCCATAGTACGAAGCCATATATAATATAAACTTTTATGTTGTTGCAGGACAAAAGTAAGGCACAAAAGTTCCTATAGGAGCTGCAAATCGGCTAAAACACGGTATTGGTGCTGAAAAGTGTCTCACTGACGTGAAAAAATGAAGTTTTAGGAAGGATTTTCTAACACCTTTTTTCATAAAATTCGAGGATTTTCTTATCCAGACCAATGCTTCGTTTTTGTAAATCTGCACATATTTTTTTATAGTTTTGCATTCTTCTACATTAGGTTGTCAGGCAGTTACGGACACTACATAAGGCATATAACATGCAAGAAAAGAATGAAAAAGCAATAACACTTTATTTGTTTACCTTGAAACATCAATAACAATGTGTAACTAAAAATCATAGAATGCAAAGAAAGCAAGAAATTACTCTACAATTAAATTCAGGAAAGCATTTAGATAACACCTATCTGGCCTTAACAAAACAAAACCCAAACAGTTAATGTGAATTATAGAAAAGGTACAAAAAGATGCCACAAAGGCATTTACTGTACTGTTCTGACCTCACTGCTAGACTTAAAAAAAGATTCATAACTCCAGGACCTCTAAATTTCCCTGTATACACCTATGATAAAGTGCATATATTTTGGTTACGGACACTACACAATGAGACTATCACTGATTGGTCATTATAAGCAAGAATAAGCAGTACAAACTACTAGATACAAGCAAGAAAGGATACATATAATGACACTTTAAGATACTACAATATCATATCAGATCAATACTGCTTTTAGGCTATGAAATTGTGATTGCAATGTTATAGATTGAAATTGAACAACATTAAACAAGAACAGGGGAAAGAAACAGTCATACAGCACACTGAAAAACTGCTCAAACCATGACATGAGTCAAGAATTAGAGTTTTCTAATAATTCTGATTTATTCTAGTAGGTAATAAAGCAGCTATCTTCAAATGAATTGATCTTTCAAGTAGTCATGTAATTGGTTACGGACACTACACCCTAATATGTCCAGCACTTGAAATAGAAATTCTTGTGCAACTTTGCAAGCTTTGTGTGAAGTTTACTCAAGTCATATTCTTAAACCTATTATGCCCCCTTTCATTGACTATTTCTGGTACTTCTACAGCAGCCAGAATCAATTCTTGTGGCTCTTGTGAACAGTCTTTGATTGGGCCAAATGTACACATCACCATATTTTTTCATGCACTTCAGGCTACAATCTTTGTCACACTGTGCTATAACTTCTGCCATATAAACACAAATGGCTCCCTTCTTTGGCTTAAGGCCAACAGCTACAAATTATCTGGGTTTATTCTTTTGACTCTTTGGAGCTTTAAATTCTGTCTTGACTCTCAGGCATACATGTAACGTCTTGCTCAGGGTGAGCTTTTGTGATCGAATGATGTCCGTCCTGTGTCGGTGTGCGTCATCAACAATTTGAACCTTTAAAAATCTCTGAATCTAAAGGGTTCTCAGCTTTCATCTTTGGCACATAACATCACCTATAGGTCCTCTACAAAAGTTATATAAATTATGCCCCTGGGGGCAAAATTGGCCCCGACCCAGGGGTGACCATTTGTCAATAGAAACATATATAGTGAAACTTTAAAAATCTTCTCCTCTAAAACCAGAAGGTTCTCAGACTTCATATTTGAAACATCATGTTCAAGTCCTCTACAAAAGTTATATAAATTATGTCCCTGGGATTAAAATTGGCCCTGCCCCAGGGGTTTCCAGTTTTCAATAGAAACATATAATGAAAACTTTTTGAAAATCTTCTCCTCTGAAACTGGAAGATTCTCAGCTTTCATACTGGAAGATTCTCAGCTTTCATAGTTGGCACATGACATCATGTTAAGGTCTTCTACAAAAGTTATATAATTTATGCCCCTGGGGTAAAAATTTGCCCCACCCCAGGGGTCGGCCAGTTTGCAAAAGAAACATATAGTGAAAACTTTGAAAATCTTCTCCTCTTGAGACTTGAAGGTTCTCAGCTTTCATATTTGGCACACAGCATCATGTTGAGGTCCTCTACAAAAGTTATATGTACATTATGCCCCTATAGTTGAAATTGGCCCTGTCCCAGGGATGGCCAGTTTTCAATAGAAACATATAGTGAACACTTTGAAAATCTTCTCCTCTGAATCTACAGGGTTCTCATCTTTCATATTTGGTACATAACATTATGTTCAGGTCCTCTACAAAAATTATATAAATTATGTCCCTGGGGTCAAAACTGGCCCCACCTCAGGGATTGCCAGTTTGCAATATAAATATATAGTGAAAACTTTGAAAATCTTCTCCTGTAACTGGAAGGTTCTCAGCTTTCATATTTGGCACATAGCATTATGTTGAGGTTCTCTACTAAAGTTATATAAATTATGTCCCTGGGGTCAAAATTGGCCTGTCCTAGGGGTTGCCAGTTTTCAATAGAAACATATGTAGTGAACACTTTGAAAATCTTCTCCTCAGAAACTAGACGGTTCTCAGCTTTCATATTTGGCAGATAGCATTATGTTCAGGTTCTCTACAAATGTTTTATAAATTATGCCCCTGGGGTCAAAATTGGCCCGCCCCAGGGCCGGCTAGTTTTCTATAGAAACATATAGAGAACTTTGAAAATCTCCTGATTGTCCTGTAAGCGATATCAGGGCCATTCTGACCCTCTTGTTACAATTTTGCATTGTAAGGGTTGAAAGCAAATTAAATAAACTTTAAAAGTATCCGATAGCCACTGACGTTTTTTGCTAATTCTTCATGCAGAAGTAAGTATAGATCTGCTTTATCATGAAATTTAGTTATTAAAAACAAAGCCACTTTACTGGATTAATTGTAAATGATTTAAATCTCCTTATTCCATGACATGTCATATGCAAAATAAAAGAGGGATAAACATTTGGTCATGACATTTATCAAAACATGCCATGTAGTGTCCGTAACCTTTTTTGTTCAACTACAGAAAACTGACTATTGGCACCAAACATCATACTTTGAAAGAAATTCAGTTTTTAGGTAATGGAGTAAAACTCATAGCTACCATAAAGTTGAGTTTTCAATGGTTTATTCTTATTTTCAACATTGCAAATTGTTCACATAGAGTGCAAATCTTTCACATAGAGTCATAAATGTTTAATGTTGAATTCTGTTACCATATTTTCAAAATATAAGTGTTCTTTTTGTTGGATGAGTATATCTTAGATAACAATCTTATGAAAATAAGAAAAATATTCAGTTGTATTTCATGCACAGAGGAGAAATATAACATTAACAAAGTAAGACAAAATTGGTTACGGACACTACTCAATTTCATAGCAATGTAATTGCAACTATTAAACATACCTCGATCACCACCAGAGATTTCTTTTTTTCTTGCTTTCATGTTTTAGGGTTGCATTCTGTTACAGGACTAGTTAAAACAAGGAATGTGTTCTTCTAAATGCCAGTACTTTATCACAATGTTATGATATGATAATATTTTCTAGAAACCCATGACGATTGCATGATACAATATTTCTTTAGAGAAGGTATTACATCATGATTCCTACTTTTTTTAGAAATATAATGTATGATGGAACATTTCACCATTGGAGCTCGAACTTGTTAAACTTTTTATTGCAAGTTCTACTCAGTCAAGGAGTTAAATATTTTTCTACAATTTTACAAGCCATTTGATGTAGTGTCCGTAACTTTTTTAGATTAAATTATTTCAAATGTCTTAATTACCATGCAAATGAAATTTGGCCCTGTAATATCTCTTATGTATACAAACATTTCTGAAAGGGCCAATCTTCTGATATGCATATAGTTTTGAAAATATGCCAGCATAACCTAGACATGGTTACGGACACTACCATTTTTTTTCCTTCAAAAAATTTACAAAAAAAGTCTCCTGCACCTAGAAGTTTGGTGGCCTTGAGAGATGGTTGTTATATTTGTCAACATTGGATATATGGCAGGTTTCAAACAGCAATTTTAACTGAATTGAACATTATTTTCTCTGTTTTATGGCCACATAACATGAGGAATGTACCATATTGTGAATGTTTTAACAAAAGTGCTGTCGTCAGTAATTTTGGGATAAAAAACTCAATTTTAGACAGATTGCCTTACTTTAAGGACCAAAATGTACAAGTATAATTCTTCCTTAGAACAACAGCTATATCAGCACATAAACTCTTAAACAAATACAAATAATTTGGAGTTGAAATTATTGTTTTTTTAAGTGAGACAGTATAACGCTAAAAAATGGCCATTTTTGGGGTATAAAAAACAACATATCTCCAAAACTACAGATGTTAGCAACTTGAAATTTGCGGGAAAGCAAGATTTCTATGTACTTCTTTGGAAAAAGTATATAATACGTCTTTATGCCATACTCAATTTCTGTTTTATGAGTATAACATGAAAAAAATAAAATCAGCACCAATACCGTGTTTTAGCCGAGTATAAAATTTGCATACGAATTTGGGGAAATTCCCTTTACCAACCCTCCTCAATTGCTGATTTATTCCACATATTTCTTGGTCGTTTCGGTCCCAATGGTGGTCAAAAAGACCAAGGCCAAAAGGGATTGTGTCCGAAACGACCCGGGACCCTTGTTAGGCAGGTTCTTGTTTATATCTGGTGTTATATACACTAGTGTTTTTCATTGGGAGGTTCCTGAAGTGCCCGCTTACAGCAGTGTGGCTGCTGATATCAGGTGACAGTTGATCAGGTTGGACTGTAATTCCATAAGTAAACAGTGCAGACCCAGATAAGGTAGCTCCAACAGGAGCTGTCTGATCTGGGTCAACTGTGTTTGCAAAAGTGTCAAAGTACATCTCTATCACTATCAATAAGGGTTCCTTTGATACTTTAAGCTTTTGTATGTTGGAAACAAGTGCGCTGGCATAAATTTTCAAACTGTGTAGACCAAGTTCAGGGAGTCCACTCCTACTAGAGAAGTTGATCTTGCATACATGTATTGTATTTTTAAATTTATTTTTTCTAAATGTTAAGATTTTATTTCTTTTATTGCTTGAAATTCTAAGATAGAATTAATTTCTATTGTTTTAATAGAACTTGGTGAAGGCTGGGATGAAAACCGAGAGGCTGTGACAGAGGGTGTGACATTTTACCTCAAGTATCTTGGTTCCACCCTGTTGGAGGAGTTACCACTAGGAGAGAGTTATGGCGAAGGAGTTAGCACCAAATCAGTCCAAAGAATTGTAGATATGGTAAAGGCCTATTATTTGTGGTATAGAACTTTAGAAGGTACATTTGTATATAGATATCTTTATTCCCTGCAAAGGCATAAACAAAGATTGGAGTGGGTACAGCTTGCAACTGTCATTGAACTCCCCCGTCTGTCAGTGCAAAGATTTATCAAAATAATTCTTTTGAAGTTTTCTGTGCATTTTCAGCAAACTTTACAGAAATGATCAACATACATGTAATCAGTAGCTGTGTGTGACAAATGTTTGTTTTTTTTCAATCAGGGCTCAAGCATGAGCTCTCCATCAGGGATAAGTTTAGTAGGATTGAGGGAGAAGTTTTGGTGCTGATTTTGTATCTCCCTTTATGTACAACATGTACTGTATTCAGATTTCTCTTGTCGGCTCATAAGAGGATTAGGGAGACTTTTTCTCCCAAATGACCCTCTAGCTTGAGCCATGTTCAATATGGTTGACTGTCAGCTGTCATGGATTTTGCAGTTACCTTGTTGAGTGAGCTTTTGCAGTTTCCATGGCATTTTCAGCAGTACCTAATGTTTTTTCCACATCAGATTTAACCCTTTATTTAAAACATATACACATTTTAACACCTTTGCAAAAAAAGAAGACCCAAATCATATTGCTCCAGTAGGAGTGGTCTGGTCAGGGTCTGCTCTGTTTTGCTTATTGAATTATATAGATCTAATTCAACAGTTTTATCATGGCCAAAATTTCCTGTGTTCGTATTAAAACTTTACAGATATGATTGACATTGATCTTTACTCTTTACTTTACTATACTGTAAGATTGTCAATGAAACTTTACAAAAATGATCAACATTGATGTCTAGCTCTCTACTTTATATAAACGCCCTATCACACTTTTGCAAACATAGTAAATCCATATCAGACGTCTCCTGTATGATGTTTTGGTATTGGTAGAAATTGTAGAGTCAGATCTACCATATTATAATTTCATAAGCAAACAGAGCAGACCCTGATCAGATGGCTCCTACAGGAGCCATCTGATCTGGGTCTTCTTTGTTTGCAAATGTGTATATATGAGGGAAAGGGTTAAAATATCAGTATATTAGATATACCTTAGAGCAAATTATGAACAATTTAGTAATTTTACTAATTTATATATTAGAGGTGTAATGAGTGGTGGACCTATAGAGATAATACAATAGTTAAAGATGTATTATGCACATCTTTCGTACTAATCAATCAACACCAGAAGCTGTACACGTATACATACAATGACAATAATGCTTACAACCCATTTTCCGACAGGATATATTTGTTCAACTAAATATTATTGCTATGAAAATACTGCTAAATTCTTTAAAAGGAGCCTCCTTTTTAGAAATGGGGATTTTTTTAGAAATGGGGATTTTGTATGGAAATCAGCGTACATCTTCGGCCAAGTTCTGAATGACTCTGATTCTATTTTTGAACAATGCTTTGAATATTAATTAGGTTGTTATCACATGTACAATGACTAACACTGGTTGTTGGCCTACATATACATCAAATGATTATTTCCGGTATGTAAATTTGAATCTTACTACAGACTCCTGCCAGTGGCGAATGCTGTTCCGCTGGTTTCCATAGCAATTCATTTTTCTATTTTTTTTCGACACGAACAACCATTTACTAACTACGCACTGCTGTTTAGTGTTAAATAATTGTTAAGGTACAGAGATTCTGATTCTGAAGTCATTTTGAAATGCAAAATTAGCAGAAATATACACAGTATATATCTTTAAGCTCCAGATACATTGTAGTAATAGATCGATAGCAATTTGGACAATCAAGAACCATTGCTGATAGTTAACTCAACAATCGGAAGTTCCAATAGTTTTCTTATATGACATCACAAAACTTTGTGCAATAAATCATTTGTCAATGAAATATTATGTTGTTTGTTACATAAACTTTGGTTTTGTACACTTAAGTGGTTAGTTTTAAACCATTTTCTCTATAGATGCACCTTTTAAAGCCTTTGCAGACAGAATGGACTCAGGTCAGACAACTGCTGTATAAGTCATCTGATCAGGGTTTGCTCTGTTTGATAATATAGATATAATTCTACAGTTTCTGCCATGGTAAAAATTCTCTTGTTCATTATGCCGTTGTAAGAAATCAGCTGATCAATATTCATAGATTGGAATTATTATTTCTTACTTGAATGTTCATCAGGTAAAATGATAACCCTTTACTCCATGAATATTCATATAAGAAATAACGGTATCATGAATATTAATTACTTGTAGTTAAATGTTTATAATGGTATATGAACACATGCCATTTTAGTCATGGCAGAAACTGTTGAATCGGATCTATATAGGCAAAGAGAGCTGACCCTGTTCAAACGGCTCTGGTAGGTGCCGTTTGATCTGGGTCTACTCTGTTTGCAAAAGTGTAGAAAGGCTTATTTATGGAGTAAAGGGTTGAAGACCCGGAAATGTACTTGTTTATGGTCGTTTTAGAGAAGAGTTATTGTACACATGTATGATGATGTACAGTAAAACCCCTCTAAACCGGACATTCTAGTAGAGAAGAATTTAGATACCTTTAGGCAGGTGGCTGCTTAATGCAGGGTGAAATTCATGCAGAAAACTCTCAGATGCATGACTTTCACCCTGCATTAAGCTGCCACTTGTCTCCAAGACCGATATTTATACCAAATTTAATGTCCGGTTTAGAGGGGTTTTACTGTATAATAATTGCTGTTTTCACAGGCTAAGACCGTGGGAAAGCGCCTGACCAAGGTATCTGTGAAGGTTTCTCCTCATGGTATTCAGGTGGCAGATATGGAGACAAAGGCGATGATGATAGATGTTACAATATACAGGTAAACAGATCTAGAGAAGGGGAGAATTTTGGGGTATTCAGGGTAAAACATTTTTCATATTTCTGCTGTTATTCCTGTCAAAATTGCTGTTACTCATTAGAATCCCATCTGAAAGATTATTCTATATATATAAATGAGAAGTAGCAAGATAGTGCATGGTTTAACCCATTCCTTCATATTTATAAGTGCTTTTTATGTCTTTGCAAACAAAGAAGACTCAGATCAGATAGCTCCTGTAGGACCCATCTGGTCAGGGCCAGCTCTTTTTGCTTATGGTGTACTATAGATCTGATTCTGCATTTTCTGCCTGAGCCAGAATGTCTTGTGTTCATATGCTATTATAAAATTTAATCTAATATTCATGATGTCATTATTTCTCACGTGAATATTCAGCAGGGTAATGTTTATATATATCTGGATATATCAGTGCACCTCAGATATACAGCTCTGTGTAAATTATAAAAGGAAAAACTTTTTATTATGCCCCCGTTCAGATCTGGGGGCATATTGTTTTTGCCCTGTCTGTTTGTTTGTCAGCAACTTTAAAACACAGGGGTCTGGACCGCTTTATGGGGTCTACATGTACTATATAATAACAAGGGTTCCAACTAGCAGAACGAATATCCGTGTACCACGAGTACAAATATGACTGTAACTCTTACAATTTAAATGATAATTTCCTAAGTCTTTCGGCTATTGAAAGCCAATATATTTTTCTATCAAATGAATATAATCTTATAACGGTAATTTATGAACAAGTATCAATCCAACAATGATTTTCTCAAAATTTCACGTGTTTATTGGGTCATTGACAAACGTTCGTTCACCCCGGGTTCACTATATCACAGCAATAACCTGGCAATTTGCAGTTTAAAAAATGGCATGGTTCAATAAAACGAATCAATTCTATCACCCACCTCCAATTTTTAGTCCCCAGCATCAAAAGAATGATGTAAAATTAGCGAGTTTTGTCAGTTTGCTTCAAATCGTCGAGGAAGGAGCCATTGTACGTGACGTCACGGATTTCCCAACTTTTCCTTCGCTCATCCAATGAAATGGCTCCATTCAAATTTGTTGCAAAATGGCAGCATCCGAAATAGAAACATAACGACAGATGGAAAGGCCGCTGTTGCTAGTTGCTTACTTATTTAGAGGACAAAACAAATGGAGATTTGTGATATAATTGGGTTGTTTTATTGAACCACACCATCTTTTGAACTGAAAATCGCCAGGTTATGACTGTGATATAGTGAAACCGGGGTGAACGAACGTTTGTCAATGACCCAGAAAACACGTGAAATTTTGAGAAAATCGTTGTTGGATTGATAATTGCGCGTAAGTTACCGTGAGAAGATTATATTTATTTGATAGTAAAATATATTGCCTTTCAATAGCCGAAAGAATTACAAAATTATCATTGAAATTGCAAGAGTTACATTCATATTTGTACTTGTGGTACACGGATGTCCGTTCTGCTAGTTGGAACCCTTGTTATTATATAGTACATATAGACCCCAATGAAGCGGTCCAGGCCGCTATGCTTTAAAATTGGTCATAATTTTTGAGCCAGTACAGATAGAGACTTGATATATGGCATGCATATGTATCTCATAAAGTCGCATATTTTGAGGGGTGACATGCCAAGATCAATGTCATCCTTCAAGGTCAGAGGTCAAATATATAGGTCAAATCACCAAGTTGGCATCTTTAACATTGGCCATAACCTTTGAACCAGTAGAGATAGAGACTTGATATTTGGCATGCATGTGTCTCATGAAGCTGGGCATTTTGAGAGGTGACATGTCAAGGTCATCCTTCAGGGTCAAAAGTCAAATTGGGCAGGGGGGGCGGGGGGGGGGGGGTTCACAAAATACATCTTGTTTACTCATAAAGGGGTCCTCAGATCTCGGTCTACACTATTTGAAAATGCCGGTACATTAAATTTTGTTTCCCACTTTTAAACTTGAAATAATTTTTAAATGTATAAGACAAAGCTTCTCACCAACATATCTCATTTCAGAATTTCTTTTTGCACTGCTGATAAATACCACAACCAAGTATTTGCATTTATGGCTAGGAACACGATCAATGAGACGATGGAGTGCCACGCTTTCTTCTGCGCTAAACAAAAAATTGTAAGTACACTGATTAGCAATGTATTAGGACTACAACAATACGAAAAACAATATTTCAGTATTTTGCAATGCTAGATCCATGTCTCAACACATCGCATATATTGTCAAAATATATGAAGTTGGTTTTCAACTAAATGATGAAACAATTTCAGAATGGTTTTCAGCTCAACAATAATAAAACTAAGCAATGAATATATCATTTCAAAATAACACATCTAACTTTGACTAGATCTGAACTGGGTCTGCTTTGCAAAACTTGAGAACATGGCAGACCTAGGAGTTCCTGAGGAGCTGTAAGATCTGAGACTACTTTGTGCACAAAAAGGTTGAAAGGCAGGCATATCTAGTAAATGGTTAATCCTGTACTCCATAGATATGCCATTTTATGCCCTTTGCAAACAGACTAGACCCAGATCAGATTGCTCTCTTTTGAACCGTCTAATCAGGGTCTGCTCTGTTTGCTTATGGGATTATATAGATCTGATTCTACAGTTTCTACCATGGCCAAAATCTCTTGTTCATATGCCATTATAAAAATTCTGGTTAAAAATAATCATGCATGCATAATATCCTACACGAACATTTATGATGTAAAGGGTCTACTCTGTTTGCAAAGGCATTAAAATGTGCAATTACTGAACAGAGGGTTAAAGTGACTGAATAAACATAGGTATATTCATAAAATTGCTTAATGTTGGACAAAAGTAATACAGAAAAGCTTCTGTAGGCACTATTTGTAAATACATGTACTTACGTCTTGTGTTAGCCTACCCCCTGTCTTAAAGGCATTTAGACTTATTTAGCTCACCTGAGTTTAAAATTGGCCCTGCCTGTGAGTTATACTTTGAAATAGACTTCTTCACATCTGAAACTACAGTTTAAAGGTTTCCCCTTAGTCAGAGATCAGCCAATTAGACACTCAAGCTGCGAGCTGAGCAGTGGGTGTTATGTCATTAATGACCCTAGTCTCAGCACAGTAGAAATTGTCTTTGGACAAATAAGTAACCAACATTCATTCTAGATTGAGAAAACTAGGTGTTTAAATTATTTTTGAAAGTTGTTTTAGTTTTCTATAAAAGTTACATATGCTTTAGATCAGAATCCAAACTGTGTGCTAATTTCATTAAAGCCATGCTCAGCAATGATAGGATTAACACTGATTCTGTCATCTGTTTTTCTGCTGAAAAACTAACATTGTCAATATATCACTTTAACTCAATTAGGATATAGTGGGCCAATGGCCCTCTTTTCCATAGGAAAGTCTTTAAAAATCTTCTTCTGAAACTGTAAGGCCTAGACCTTTTATATTTGGTATGTAGCATCCTTTAATTGTTCTTTTTTCCAAGATTGTTCAAATAATGACACCTTGGCAAAAAAATGGCCCGCCCCAGATTACATGAATTCTTTATATACATAAATCTGTTATAACCAGGTGAGTGATTAAGGGCCATCATGGCCCTCTTGTCTTATGATAGCTTAACTCATTTCCTCCTAGACTATTTTTAGAGCAAATCTCTTTGAATTAATCTACCGAAAAGGAGAATTTTAGAATTGTTTTGTTTTGAAACCATTGTGATATTTAGAGCATTTGCTCATATGGAGCAAATGCTCTATTTATCACAATGGTTTCAATAAAAGAGTTTTACAGAGGCACAATAAGGTGTCAATAGGAGAGAATGAGTTAAGATAGATTTTACTGTACAATGTTCTTGCATAAGATAGATTTTACTGTACAATGTTCTTGCATCATTTCCAGGCTCAAGCTGTGACACTCTCGGTTTCTCAGGCCTTTCAGCTGGCCAAAGATCAGTGGGAAAATGCCAAAAACAAAAAGAACTCTTCAAACTCACAGGTAAGAGTCCACAGACTGGCACAAAAGCACAGAGAATGACTGGCCACACATGCATAACTCCAGAAATAAAGCAGTGGTGTAAATTTCTATTTTATCAGTACAAAGATGAACTGTTGGCATGTCAAACACAGTAAAACCTTTCTTAACTCTTTCCTTCATTAACATCTTTTCACATATCTGCAATCAGAGTAGACCCAGATCAGATGGCTCCTATAGGAATCAGGTAAAGCATTAAAAAACTACACTGCAGGTGTGTCAGTTTTGATCCCTCTGAGACGCAGACTTACCTGGCATGCTTTGCCTCTCATATACAGTTTACTCTCTTTATGTCGAGTTTTTAGGGACCTATTAAAAACCTTGACTCATAAAGAGTTCGACTAAAAAAATACATGCCAATTTCTAAAAATCCATTTTCTTTCATTACGTTCACCTTAAACAAGCTGCCATATTACAGTCATGCGTGTGCTTGTATAATTTAGTCTTCACATTGTGTAAATGAATCACACTCTGTATATATAAAATTGTACATGTGCATGTAGATCCATTACTGTGAGTACAAACTTCTGTCTGTCTTATCACCATGCCCTAATTTACAAGACTCTGTCCAATTTTCAGATACCTTTTGCCTCTTTCGCTGAATTAATCGGCGTTAGTTTGGCGAATTTTTAAAGAGCATCGTTTGTTTAAGCCATTTCTATGGGGAAATCCCTTTTCAACGGGCACTGGAAATACACAATCACATGTGAACTAGCTGGTTGCCGATTTGCATACTTCCGATACATATTTCCTCAAATTTTCTTCAACCATACAATTAATTTATCAAACAGGTTGGATCTTTGTGGGATGTAGATCCAAACAGTTTGTAAACGTTATGAATTCACTATGAGCGTGGAGTTAACATGCTACTCTATATGAATATGCTTTTTATACGCCCGAAGGGACGTATTATGGTATGGCGCATGTCGTCCGTCCGTCCGTCAGTCCGTCCGTCCGTCTGTCCGTCCGTCCGCACTCACCAATGGGTAGTTGTGTGACTTTTTATACGCCCACCTAATAAAGGTGGTCGTATATTGTCGTGGCCCTGTCCGTCCGTCCGTTCGTTCGTTCGTCCGTCAACATTTTGTTTGTCCGCTGCTTTCTGGGAAAACTATTTGACAGATATTAATGAAACTTCACACAAATGTTTAATGCATCAAGATCTGAAGCTGAGGGCTGTTCCAGGAAAAAAGGCCTGGGGGGGTAGGAACGCCGGCCAAAAATAGGGGTACCACCAACACAATTTAAATTTTTTTACTCCCCTAAACGAGAGAATTAAAATAAGTCAGATACCCACAGCCACTAGATTTATATTTACCTTGCCACCCACCACCAAGAAAACTGAAATTTCTGGTTTAATAGTACTTTCTAGTGTTTTTTTACCCCTTAAACTTTAACAAGTTTTACTATAAATATGAATATGCTGTTTTATGCATATAGCATTTGCAACTAAATTGTTTTCTGCATGCAAATCATATTGACAGCATATATTGTTATTCTGTTATATGTAATTCGATGACAAAAATTATTTATTGTAAAGTTCCAGTGTTTCCAAAACTCCAGGAGCCTCAGCAGGACCAAAATTTTGGCTGTGTGCAAGATATGGAAGAATTTTCTGTCAATGAGACAACTGATACCATTTGCCAGAAATGCAGTGGAAATAGTCTCCTTTAGATTTAAATCTAATTAAAATACACTAATCTTGATCAGATAGTCTCATTTAAATATAGAATCGATGAAACGTTTTCAAAATCTTATGTCTTTAAAATTTTCGCCGATCTAATCTCTGGGTAACGCACTGTGTGTACACAAGGGTTTAGTATTGTGCTTTAGCGGGGCTGTTTTATTTTTGTGTGGCATTTCCTGCTCGACTGTTTAATTTTACTTTCCTTCTGTTGTCTGTATACAATTCTGTCAGACCAAACAAATGTCTGGTAGGTCCTGAATGTATAAGTGAATCTGCATGATACTTTGTTGTATCTTGTGCCCAAAGTTTCTGTCAGAATACTGATTAAATTACCGTATTTGATGCCCCCCCCCCAATTTGAAATATGTAATAACCCCCAATACAACACAATTACAATTGAAAAAATCGCCCCCACCAACACAAATTTAACTCTTTATCATCCACCACCCACTGAATTTTAATTCACCGACGTTCCTACCCCCCAAGGCCTTTTTTCCTGGAACAGCCCTGAGTTGATTCTGAGGTTCATTTGATTTTTCATTTCAGAGTTATGGCCCTTGTCCTTAAAAAATGCAAATAGTTTGTCCGCTGTTTTCTGGGAAAACTATTAGAGAGATATTAATGAAACTTCACACAAATGTTTAATGCATCAAGATCTGAAGCTGAGTCGATTCTGAGATTCATTTGATTTTGCGTTTCAGAGTTATGGCCCTTGTCCTTAAAAAATAATGCAAATAGTTTGTCCGCTGTTTTCTGGGAAAACTATTTGAGAGATATTAATGAAACTTCACAAAAATGTTTAATGCATCAAGATCTGATGCTGCGTCGATTTTGAGGTTTATTTGATTTTTCGTTTCAGAGTTATTGCCCTTTTACTTAAAAAATAATGCAAATATATGCATATAGTTTGTCCGCTGTTTTCTGGGAAAACTATTTGAGAGATATTAATGAAACTTCACACAAATGTTTAATGCATCAAGATCTGAAGCTGAGTTGATTCTGAGGTTCATTTGATTTTTATGCCCCCAAAGCTAGGCTTTGGCGGCATATAGTGATCGCACCGTGCGTGTGTGGGTGGGTGTGTGGGTGGGTGGGTGTGTGTGTGTGTGTGTGGGTGTGTGTACCTTTTGTCCGGAGTATATTTCCTTTGTCACATCAGCTACGGATACCAAATTTGGTGTGTGAGTTCATCTTGGGATGGGGGAGTGTCACGTACCATTTTCATGTCACTGTGACCTTGATCTTGACCTTTGACCTTGATTTTACAAAAAGCTTGTCCGGAGCATATCTCCTTTACCTTACCAGCTACAGATTCCAAATTTGGTGTGTGAGTTCATCTTAGGATGGCGGAGTGTCGCGTACCATTTCCAGGTCACTGTGACCTTGACCTTGACCTTTGACCTCGATTTTAAAAAAAGCTTATGCCTTACCAGCTACAAAAAGCTTGTCCGGAGTATATCTCCTATACCTTACCAGCTAAGGATTCCAAATTTGGTGTGTTAGTTCATCTTGGGATGGAGGAGTGTCGCGTACCATTTTCAGATCACTGTGACCTTGACCATGACCTTTGACCGATTTTACAAAAAGCTTGTCCGGAGCATATCTCCTTTAACTTACCAGCTACAGATTCCAAATTTGGTGTGTGAGTTCATCTTGGGATGGCGGAGTGTCGCGTACCATTTCCAGGTCACTGTGACAATGACCTTGACCTTTGACCTCGATTTTAAAAACCGCTTATACCTTACCAGCTACAAAAAGCTTGTCCGGAGTATATCTCCTATTCCTTACCAGCTAAGGATTCCAAATTTGGTGTGTGAGCTCATCTTTGGATGGAGGAGTGTCGCATACCATTTTCAGATCACTGTGACCTTGACCATGACCTTTGACCGATTTTACAAAAAGCTTGTCCGGAGCATATCTCCTTTACCTTACCAGCTACAGATTCCAAATTTGGTGTGTGAGTTCATCTTGGGATGGCGGAATGTCATGTACCATTTCCAGGTCACTATGACCTTAACCTTGACCTTGACCGATTTTACAAAAAGCTTGTCCAGAGCATATCTCCTATACCTTACCAGATACGGATTCCAAATTTGGTTTGTGAGATCACCTTCAGATGGCGGAGTGTCGCGTACCATTTTCAGGTCACTGTGACCTTGACCTTGACCTTCGACCTCGATTTTACAAAAAAGGTCGTCCAGAGAATATCTCTTATACCTTCCCAGCTACGGATTCCAAATTTAATGTGTGAGTTTATCTTGGGATGGCGGAGTGTCGCGTACCATTTTCAGGTCACTGTGACCTTGACCTTTGACCTAGATTTTACACAAAGCTTGTCTGGAGCATTTCTCCTATACCTTACCAGCTACGGAATCCAAATTTGGTTTGTGAGTTCATCTTGGGATGGGGGAGAGTCATGTACCATTTTCAGATCACTGACCTTGACCTTTGACCTCAATTTTACAGTCCGGAGCATATCTCCTATATCTTACCAGATACAAAAAGCTTGTCCAGAGCATATCTCCTATACCTTAAACGTTGACAATCAACCCAGGGTCCTTTTTAAAGTTGAGAATGACTTAGGGTCCTTTTTAACTAAGTGTTGACGCTTGGCTCTTTTCTTAGCTATCATAATCGTCAAAGGTTCTGTTTCTAATGTTAAGAACTGACTCCTGTGTCATTTTTAACAGCATCAAAATTTCATGTTACACCTGCATTACATTGTATTGTTTTTCCACCAAAATGCATTTCGGTGTCAAACACTTTGGGGGCATTTGTCACCCGTGACGACCCTCTTGTTCATTTCAGAGTTATGGCCCTTGTCCTTAAAAAAATATGCATATAGTTTGTCCGCTGTTTTCTGGGAAAACTATTTGAGAGATATTAATGAAACTTCACACAAATGTTTAATGCATCAAGATCTGAAGCTGAATTTATTCTGAGGTTCATTTGATTTTTCATTTCAGAGTTATGGCCCTTGTCAATAAAAATATGCAGATAGTTTGTCCGCTATTTTCTGGGAAAACTATTTGAGAGATATTAATGAAACTTCACACAAATGTTTAATGCATCAAGATCTGAAACTGAATTGATTCTGAGGATCATTTGATTTTTCGTTTCAGAGTTATGGCCCATGTCCTTAAAAAATAATGCAAATAGTTTGTCCGCTGTTTTCTGGGAAAACTATTTGAGAGATATTAATGAAACTTCACAAAAATGTTTAATGCATCAAGATCTGATGCTGCGTCGATTTTGAGGTTTATTTGATTTTTCGTTTCAGAGTTATTGCCCTTTTACTTAAAAAATAATGCAAATATATGCATATAGTTTGTCCGCTGTTTTCTGGCAAAACTGTTTGACAGATATTAATGAAACTTCATACACATGTTTAATGCATCAAGACCTGAAGCTAAGTCGATTCTGAGGATCATTTGATTTGTTGTTTCGGAGTTATGGCCCTTGCACTTAAAAAAATAATGCAAATCTCTGCAAATATGAGGATGGCCATAACTTTTTCATTTGAAATGATATTTACTTCAATTTTTTTATATGGTTAAACCTTAATGTGAGTTTTCACATATATTGTGGGGCTTTTGATATGTCATTTTATTCTAAAGTTATGGTCCTTGAACTTCGTGTGTTCGTTGCTTTGTTAGTTGGTCAACTTTTAGTTTGTCTGTTGTTTTCTGGGAAAACTATTAAAATGATATAAATGAAACTTAACACAAATGTTTTAAGCAACAAAATTTGAAGCTGAGTTTATTTTGAGGTTCATTCAGTTTGTCTTTACAGAGTTATGGCCGTTGCACTGCAAAAATGAGGATTAGCTGTAACTTTTTTATTTAATAAGATATTCACTTCATTTTTTTAAGAAATAGTATCACCTTAATATGGAAATCAAGATCTGAAGCACAGATTAGAAAATGTCAACACTTATAAGGCATGTTGAATCAGAGAAAGTTTGCAAGTGGGCGTATTATGTACCGTATGCGGTACTCTTGTTCTAAATAGTCGCACAAGTAAAATCATTAACCTGGCCATCTCTTGTGACATTAACCTGGCCATTTCTTGTGACATTAACCTGGCCAGTTGTGGGACATAGGGTTAGGGTTAGGGTTAGGTTCCAGATCATTGTATTCCAAAGTTAGAGCCAAAAATACGTTTTACTTATGGGACTAGTCCCACAAGAAAAGATCAAAGGAAAAAGTCACACAACTACCCATTCGTTAGTGTGTCCGTCTGTCCGTCCGTCCATTAGCAATTTCTTGTGCAACTAACTCCTCCTTTATTTTTCAACATAATTTCTTCAAACTTTCAGGAATGATAGATACTGATGTGTAGTTGTGCATATTAGTGAGATAACTCTCATATCATTTTTCATTCTGGAGTTATTGCCCTTTGATAGTTTCGGGTAGCAATTTCGTGTGCAACTAACTCCTCCTTTATTTTTCAACATAATTTCTTCAAACTTTCAGGAATGATAGATACTGATGTGTAGTTGTGCATATCAGTGAGATAACTCTCATATCATTTTTCATTCTGGAGTTATTGCCCTTTGATAGTTTCGGGTAGCAATTTCGTGTGCAACTAACTCCTCCTTTATTTTTCAACATAATTTCTTCAAACTTTCAGGAATGATAGATACTGATGTGTAGTTGTGCATATCAGTGAGATAACTCTCATATCATTTTTCATTCTGGAGTTATTGCCCTTTGATAGTTTCGGGTAGCAATTTCTTGTGCAACTAACTCCTCCTTTATTTTTCAACATAATTTCTTCAAACTTTCAGGAATGATAGATATTGATGTGTAGTTGTGCATATCAGTGAGATAACTTTCAGATAACTCTCAGATAACTCGATGTCATCCTTCATTCTGGAGTTATTGCCCTTTGATGGACTCATATAAAATATGAAAATGTTAAAGATTACTATTACAATAAGCAGTTTTACTCTCCTTGCTATTGCCTTAGCCCTAATAGACCTCATATGCGCAACTTCTGAAGGTTCACACATTGTGTAAATAGAGCAGCCTTCGGGCGTATATTGCCCCGTCTTGCGGTGCTCTTGTTATACTTTTGCATATGAAGTAGACCCAGATCAGATGGCTCCTGTAGGAGCTGTCTGATTACAATCTACTTTGTTCACTTTTGAAATAATATAGATCTGATTCTACTGTCCTTTCTTCACCCAAATTCCTGTTTTCATATGCCATTATAAAGAATTAATTAATATTCTTGATGTGTCTTATTTCTTAACCCTTTTCCTCATGTAAACACCTTTACAAACAGATTCAGATTGGACCGCTCCTGTACAAGCTATCTGATCAGGGTCTGCCCTGTTTGATCACGGCATTATGTAGATTTTGCTGAGGTAAAAATATTTTGTGTTCATGATTGTACCGTTATAAAAGTTCAGCTAATAAATATTCATGATCATTGATGTCATTATTTCTTGCATGAATATTGAATAAGGAAAAGGTTAAATGAATATTCATGGAGTAAGGGTTGTACAATATTGTTTTTTCTCTTCTAGAGTCACAGAGATCACAAGCAGCTGGAACATACAGTTAACCAGGAGTCAAAATCAGCTGTCAGAAAAATACAGTCAGCACCTCATATAGATTTATTACAAGGTGAGTGGATCAGAGGACTTGTGGACAATTGGTTTAGTGATGGTGTTGTAATGAGATGGACAGTGTTTTATTTGTCCATTTACCTGATGAATATTCACATGAGAACTAATGCCATCATGAATATTTAGTGGCTGAATTTTGATAATGGTATATGACCAACAGAAAATGTTGGCCATGGCAGAAACTGATCTGTAATTCCGTAAGCAAATAGAACCAGCCCTGATCAGATGGCTCCTTCAGGACACATAAAAGATGATAGATTAAAACAGCTGAATTTATCATGGATGTTTTTCGTTATACTGAAGTATGAGAAATGTGTATCAGTTTGCTATGTTTGTAAATAACCATGAATAGTACATGTGCAGGACTCAATTTTATGTGCTTAGCACCAGGCATATCTCCCCTTGTATATTTTGTCATTTGAGCATATAACATGGATTGTTGTTTCAGCTCTTAAATTTGTGATCAAAGCTGCTGTTTGGGTGTATTTGTCACCTTTAGTGAAAGTTTTAGTGTTGTGATATTTACTCAATAAAACTTTAACCATTCAGTCCATGAATATCCATGTAAGAAATATTCACATCATGAATATTAATTGCATCAATTTTTATAATGGCACTTTGACAGACGAATTTTTGGCCATAGTAAAAACTGTTGACTCATATCTATATTATTTCAAAAGCAAACGGAGCAGACCCTGATTAGATGGTGATTCTAATGAATTGCAGCCAGACAAGGTGTGGATTAGGATCAACCCTTTCCTTCACATAATGGCTTTTTCATGCATCTGCAAACAGAGAAGACCCAAATCAGACAGCTCCTAAAGGAGCGGTCTGACCAGGGTCTGCTCTTTTTGCTTATGGAAGTTGATATATCTGTTTCATTAGTTTCTAAAATGGCTACCATGTTACACTGTCTATATTTCATTATAACTATTTTGTCCATGAATATTCAGTAGGTATTTAAATTTGTAATAAATACAGAACAGGGAAAGGGTTAAGAGATTTGATAGATAACATGGCTTATCTTCACTTCTGCTCCTCAGAATTCTCTGAGCAAGCAGTTTTTACATTGACATTTATGCATTTATTAAAGAATATTACTCCATTTCTGCAGATACTCATCCAAGATTGCCAAAACCAGAGAGTACGAAGTCATTATGTTCTCAAGTAAGGTCTGATAGTCCTCAACACAGAGCAGGATGGGTGAGTGTATAAATGCACAATAAAAACTTTATTAACTCTCTAATACTCTGTAGATATGCCTTTTAATGCCTTGGCAAACAGACGGCTCCTGTATGCTCCTGTTTGCATTTGAAATGCCGTATAAGTGGATTTTTTCGCGAGAAGGAAATTTTCGCTATGTTCGCGTTTCCATCAAACACGCGTAAATATAATCCGCTAAAAATTCCTTCCCTTCTCTCCCCATACAACAGACTACAACTTTCTACAAACTGTAAAACATAAACATCCTTCACCGTCATTTGACACATGTATATGCTTAGTTTATGCGGTGTGCATGATTAAATTAATCGCATTAGCAGCTGACTTGTTTTTCTTCCTATTTATTCTTCATAATATAAGGTTTTAAGACGAGGTCGAACTGACTACGTTTTCGCTAAGTTGAAGTCAGTTTTGCATGTAATTAAGAGTGTTTGTATTGAAGTCACACCTATCAGTCCGATGTGTGAATTGGATGTTTGATCCGAATCCGCTAATGTACGTACAGTGATTGTGACACAGGTAAATTACAGTGTTATGTGGGTGAACAATCACTGGTGTCAGATAATTATTCAAACTGTTCAAACAAACAACATGCCCAATAATACGTTTATAAAACGTCATGTAAATTGATATAATTCTCTCTGATTATCAGAGTTACTTAGAGTTACATGTGTAATTCCCTTAGTTTTGAATGCGCCATTTGCATCGGCTGTTTTACTAAAAAGATACAAAACAACATGGTAACATAAGAACGATTTTTATTTCGTTTCCGTGAAAAATTAATTTTCACCCAGTTTCTGCGAATAATAATGACGTGAAAATTTAATTTGAGGTGGATTCGTGAAATTTGCGTCCCGCGTAAAAAACCACTTATACGGTAATTATACGGTAATATAGATTTGATTCTACAGCTTTTACCAAAGCCAAAACTTTCTATGTACCTATATAATTAATATACATGATGTCATTAATATTACTTGATGAATACTTGATGAATATACAATTAATTGATGAATATTCATGCATGACTGCATGTGTTATGAATATTAATTTAATTCTTGTATTGAAAGTATAAAATTAAATAAATTTCCGTGGTAATCAGAAGAGAATCGTATTTAATATGTATTACAAGTAAGCAAACAGAACAGATCAGGCTCAGGGTGTAAATGTTTAAGAAAAATGTAGGAAAAAGTAACTTTAAGAATTGTTGGAGACAGTAATTTTGCACACAAAAGCTTAGTAAGCAAACAATTCTTTTTTTAAACAGAACACTATACACAACACTTTTCCTATCTCTTTGTTGTTTACCAAAAAATATAACGCTAACATTACTTATTTGTGAATTATATATCCGTTTTTTCCTATATGGCTCTGGGGGTCTGGCCGGACAAACTACCTGTGTGCTCTTAGTGGGTGTGTTTCTGCAAGAATACTTTTGCAAGTTTGCCATTTGAAAAATTGTTTTGAGAAAGAAGCACTGTAGACCCTGATCAGAGGACTTCGTCAGAAGTCTGCTTATTTGGATCAATACTGTTTGTGTTGCTGTTTTTGGCACACTAGGCATAAATATAACCTGTTTCAATGTTGAATTCAATTTTAGTTGTTGTGTTCTTTAATCTTTCAGCAAACATTTGATGAGGAGAGCAGTAGTCCTGTAAAATTTAGCAATGATAATATTGGTGATAATGAGAATTTAGATGACTGGTTTTCACAGTAAGTACCATACTTAATCCATTCCTTCATAGGCAATTTTTGACACAACCTCTTTGAATAAATCTGCTGAAAAGGAACATTTACTGAAAAAAGGAAAATTTTAGAATTGTGTAGTTTTGAAACCACTGTGATCCTTTGGAGCAAATCGAGGGCTTGGTGCAAAACTATTCTAACTCCTTCACTTTGTGAAGGAGTTAGAATAGTTTTGCACCAAACCCTCGAAATGCTATATTGATCACAATGGTTTCATAAAGTGACTTTTACAGGCATCAAAGGTGTCAATATGAGGGAAAGGGCGTTAACATGTTATATAAACCCATATACCAGTAATTATTTTCCCAATTCTTCATATATATAATTAGAGCTAAAGGTTTTAAAGAAAATTAAGTATACAGTAAAACCTCACTTATCTGAATTTTCAGTAACAAATAATTGAGAACTTTTAAAGTAGGTAACTGCTTTAATAATGCAGAATGGATAGCATGCAAGAGACTCCTAGAAGAGCTGCATTAAACTGTCTTAAAAGGAGGAGCCATGTGATCAGGGTTTGATGTATTTGCTTAATATGAAATAATAGAGGTCTGATTCTTCAGTTTCTGTCGTGGAAAGAAAAAAATCTTGCTCAAATGCTATTGCAAAAATTCAGCATATTAATTATGTCTCCCTCCATATTTATATGCCCCTTTGTTAAAAAGTTTTGTGTTGGTCTGTCTGTTGACTTTATTCCACACGGTTTCTCAGTGACTGCTGACTGGAATATTACTAAACTTGACATGATACTTTATCATGAAGAGGAGATGTGTATCCAGTAATAGTTTTACAGTTTATCTATTTTCTTACAGAGTTATGCCCATTCAAATTGTACAAAGCTTTTTCTTGTGACAGTCATGTTTGTGGGGGTATTAATCACCTTCAGTGATAGTTCTAGTTTATATAACTTTTGTAGAGGACCTGAACATGATGCTATGTGCCAAATATGAATGCTGAGAACCTTCTAGTTTCAGAGGAGATGATTTTCAAAGTTTTCACTATATATTTCTATAGAAAACTGGCCATCCCGGGGGCGGGCATGTTTTATATAACTTTTGTAGAGGCCCTGAACATGATGCTATGTGCCAAAAGTGAATATGAAAGCTGAGAACCTTCCAGTTTCAGAGGAAGATTTCAAAGTTTTCACTACACGGTGTATATGTTTCTATAGAAAACAAGGCATCCATGGGGCGGGGCCAATTTTGACCCCAGGGACATAATTTATATAACTTTTGTAGAGGACCTACAGATGATGCTATATACCAAAGATAAAAGTTGAGAATCCTGTAGATTCAGAGGGGAAGATTTTTAAAGGTTCAAATTATTGACGACTGACGATGCACACCGACGAACTATGGACATCAGGCGATGACAAAAGCTCACCCTTAGTACTTTGCTCTGGTGAGCTAAAAAATACTTGTTGTCATAGACCTCCCATGTTCATTAATTGTATGGACTCCTTTGGTGCATGAAGATACAAATATTTTTCATCTTCCTGCAGATTAGCAGCTGACAGAAGTCGGAAGCAGTCATTCCCCACATTTTCAACAGACTTGTGCAAAGAAGACCTTGATGATAGTGTAGAAGATTATATGGACGGTACTAAAAGTTTGGAGGCATTTTCAAAATCAAGATCCATGGAGGATCTTTTTAATATATAATACTTAGTTAGGAAATATGGAAAGTGCTGTATCATATGAAATGCGACAGTTAGGCATAACAGTCAGTAGTGATTAACCACTGACTACAGTAAAATCTTTCTTTAATGACCATTTACCTAATAGACATGGAGGTCTAGAAGAGCAGATGGCTGCTTAGCTCAGAAAGTGGTGCAAAACGTAAAGCTCCCAAGGAAACATTTCGGCATGTGTTCTACATTACCCTTTCCCTGTTCAATATTCATATAAGAATAATGACATCATGAATATTTATTAGCTGAATTTTAATAATGGCATATGTACACAGGGTCATTTGGTTTTGGTAGAAACTCTAGATGCAAATCTACAATAATTAGGGCCCCGCATGAAGATGCGGGTGCCCTATAGTAATCAGCTTGTCCGTCTGTCCGGTTTTGGTTTCCACACAATATCTCCTTAAGGAATGGTCCATTTTTCACCAAACTTGCTCAGTGTACTTGATATCCAAGTACCTCGCATGGGTTCTGTGTTTGGTAATTTCCGTGCATTTTTTGGTAAATTACGGGCATTTTAACTTAGGCTGCTGCAATCTGATTAGCCAATTGGTTTCCATGCAATATCTCCTCAAGAATGATCCAATTTTCACTGAACTTGCTCAGTGTACTTGATATCCGATTACCTTGTATGGGTTGTGTGTTCGGCAATTTCAGCGCATTTTTCGGAAAATTACAGCCATTTTCACTTAGGCTGCTGCAATCTGATTATCTGATTGATTTCTGAAAGATTGGTCTGATTTCTATCAAACTTGCTCACTATATGCTTATTATTAAAGTACCTAGCAAAGAGTACCCAGTTAAGCAAATACTATTCATATTTAATTATGCTGCTGCAGTTCTGCATTAGAAAAATCAGGCTTACAATATGCAGGCGTATGCGATCCCACCTACGCTTGCGGGGTCCTTCCTCGACTGTAGTCTAGTTTCATTTGTAAACAGTGGACCCTGGTCAGACGGCTCTTATAGGAGCCATCTGATCTGGGTCTACTCTGTTTGCAAATATGTGAAAATGTATTAATATGAGGGAAAGGGTGATGACTTACGGCCCATTTTACTAAAGATCGAAAGACCAATTTATTGTAAATCCTCATTTATGACAATCGCAACAACTTTGAGAGACGAAATTATCACACATTCATGTGTACAGTGATAAAAGCTTATTTCATACTACAGAAATTATCATAAGTCCTAACATACTACAAATGCACTTTCCAGTTGTGATCATCATATGTTAAAACTTGTGATAATTTTAGTCGTAAGATCTTTAGTAATACAGGTCCCAGGATCTTGACTTCTTTTGAGTGGCCATTTTATAGAGACATTGTATACTATTTATTTGTCAGGTACAGCTGTATTTTATCCAATACCAACTCACAAAAGGAAAACCTTTACAAATCATGCATTGTAATGTCAATGATAGGCACTCAGTAAGTTTTTAGCTATAGTCCTAGTCCTATACACCACACCATAATAGGACACCACACCATAGTTACACAGTGATAAATAAGTGTAGATACCACATACCACATGTGTCCTATCATCCTTAATAACACATTGTGGACATGTATCTATTTCAATCTGGTGTCTACTTTTTGCAATACTTCTGTAATTTCAAAGATGCCTTTTTAGGGGTAACTGTACAGTAAAACCTGCTGTAAGTTGCCACATACTGAATAACCCATTACATCATAGGCTATTTTTAGACTGAATCTCGTTGAATAAATCTAATGAAAAGGAGCATTTACTGGAGAAAAGGACAATTTTAGAATTGTGTAGTTTTGAAACCACAATGCTGTATTACAATGGTTTCAAAAAGTGACATTTACAGAGGCGTCAGAAGGCATCAATATGAGCTAATGGGTTAAACATTAGACTGTTTACCTATTACCTCATGATGGTTTATGCAAGAGTCTGTCATTTCATGAATATTCATTGACTGAAATTTTATAAATGTAACTAAACATTGGAACTGTTGGCCATGACAGAAACTTTAGAATCAGTTCTAATATTACAGCAAATTGAGAAGACCCTGATCAGGCAGCGCCTATTGGAGCTGTCTTATCTGGGTCTACTCTGTTTGCAAATTTATGAAAAGGCATGTATATGACATGAAGGGTTAAAAAAGGTGGCTGCTTGATGCAGGGCACATTCCTTAGGGAGCTTTCTGTATTACTTATGTCCTGCATAAGCTACCATCTGCCTCATAGATCTAAATAAGACTTTTCTCTAATGATCACTTAACCTCTTCCCAGTTCTATATCTATTTCAAATTTCAATACATACTGTATATTCATGGACACAATATTTATAATGAAATATGGAAGGTGGAACATTGTAGCCATTTTAAAAACTATTGTAACAGATCTATCAAATTCCATTAGAAAACAGCAGACCCTGATCAGACGGCTCCTCAAGAAGCTGTCTGATCTGAATCTACTCTGTTTAAAGATGCGTGAAAAGGTTAAAACAGGTTTTACTGTAATGCCTTTTGTTTCCATATGTTAGCTGGTTGATTTGTATCAGTATATATTGTGATCCAAAGAGAAGGAATTTATTTACAGGTGTATTCTAGAATTTATTTGTCAATACTGAGGTACAGGTGTAAGCAAATGGTTACACTTATTATCCTATGTATTCAGACATCCACTCTCCCCCATGAAATAGGTTTGTAAAGCTGAATAAGTCAATTTGGTACCATTTTGCTAATTTTTAATATTAGACTGACGTAGTAGCAAGTAGTGTAGACCCACATCAAACTGCTCCATCAGGAGCAGTTTGATATGGATCTGATCAATTTGACTAAGTTCGTCTGTCAGAATACTTAGGGTAATAAGTATACAGTAAAACCTCTCTATAACGGCCACTAAAATGTGTTAATTAGTTGGTATTTAGGGCAGGTGACTGCTTAAAGCAAGGTGAAAGTAAACAGAGCGCTCCAATAGGAGCGTTCTGTTTTTCTTTCACCTTTCTTTAAGCAGCCACCTGCCTTTGACACAAAGTACTTGATATAATTTAGTGGTCGTTATAGAGAGGTTTTACTGTACTGTATATTGGATAATTATATGAGAGAATTGGTGCTTTAATTTAATGCACTTTGGTTAGTTTGTTTTGTGATAAAGAGAGAATTAGCAAAGAAGTTTTATTTGTACATTTTCACAAAGGTGCATTCACAAATGAGTTGAAAGGAGTCGGCACTAGCATTTGTTTGATGAATTGCCTATGATGTATACTTGTTCTGAATATTGAACTGTGCCTCAGGCTGTAAAAGTCTTCATATAAAAACAAGGTTTTGACATGCTCATAATTATTACTTATAAAGGAAACTGCAGTTAAACCTCTGTTAACCCATTACTCCATAGATACACCTTTGCAGAGTCAACCCAGATCAGATGGCTCATGTAAGAGCTGTGTGATCAGGGTCTGCTCTGTTTACTTATGGAATAATGTACATGTAGATATGATTTTACAGTTTTTACTAGGGCGAAATCTTTTCTTGTTCATATGCCATTATAAATACTAAACTTATTAATAATCATGCATACATTATTTCTTACATGAATATTCATGGAGGAAATGATTAGCCCTTTACTCCATAAATATGCCTTTCTAGACCTTCGTAAAAGAGTAGACCCAGATCAGATAGCTCCTGTAGGAGTCGTCTGATCAGGGTCTGTTTTGTTTGCTTGTGATATAAAGTAGATTCTACCACAGCCAAAACATTTTGTGTCCATGTGCTATTATAACATATTAATCTATTGATATTCATGATGTCATTATTTCGTACATGAATATTCATGGAGTAAAGGGATAAGTCATAAAACCCTAACATCTGTATTTAACTTGATCATGTGTATGATCAAGTCTCTAGTCAGCATTAACGAAAAAAGGGCAGCTGATTGGGGTTAGATCTGTAAGACAGTGTACAGTGGACAATGACTCTAAGCCATCATCAAACTTCATGGGCTTGTGAAAAACCTGCTGTAACTGTTCAACAAGCATAATGTGATTATCTTGGCAAACAGTTTAGATTCAGAGAAGATAAAATGCTTTAACCCTTTACTCCATAAATACAATACATCCTTCTGCGCCTTTGCAAACAGAGTAGACCCAGATCAGACGGCTCCTATAGGAGTCATCTGGTCAGAGTATGCTTTGTTTGCATATGATATAATATAGATATGATTCTACAGTTTCTGCAACAGCCAAACATTCCTGTCTGCATGTACTACAATAACAAATAATCTAATTAATATTCATGATGCTATTATTTCTTATATGAATATTCATGGGATAAAGGGTTAGAAATTGAAGACAATTTCAAAATTCCTTATTATGGCTAAAACAATGTGGCTACAATAGCTTTGCACAAGGCCCCTGAATTGCTGTATTAGCTCTTTGTCTGCTGAGAAATTATCATCTGCAAAAATTGTCATCTGCTGCAATTCTGAAAAGCAGATTTTCTTCCATTTCTCTTGACCCTTTCCTTCCTATTAAATTATTTTCACACATTTGCAAACAAAGCAGCCCCAGATCAGATTGCTCCTATAAAGAGCCATCTGATCAGGGTCTGCTCAGTTTGCTTTTTACGATATAGATCTGATTCTACAGTTATAGATTTTATTCTACAGTTTTTGTCAAGGCAAAGAATTTCATTGAAAAGACACTTTCTCTTCTGGATCCATACTGATTGCACAGGTAAATTTAAAAAAGAGTCACTTTAGCTGCTGTACTGCATATGTTTACCCTTTACTCAACAAATATGCCAGTTAACACCTTTACAGACAGAGTAGATCCTGATTGGGGTCTGATCTAGTTTTCTAAATCTTATAACATACATGTACCGGTAATATACATCCTTAAATTGACATTAAAAAAAATTCTGTGTGCATCTTCCATTATAGAAATTCAGCTGATAAATACATGTATTCATGTCATTATTTCTTACTTGAATATTCATAGAGTAAAGGGTTAAGATCAGTTTATTTGTGGCTCTTTGCACAATAGCAGCGAATTTGTGATGAAGGGTACAAATATATTTGATCCAGATTAGGTAGCTTGTATCTCTGTCTCATTGGGGTCCAAACTAGATTAGCACTGGGACTACATTTTTGAAGAGAAATGAGGGATAATTTAACTTTGACCCTTTACTCCATTGATATTCATGCTAGAAATAATGACATCATGAATATCAATTAGATTATTTTTTATACAGGCACATGAGAACAGGAAATTTTGATCGTAGCAGAAAGATCTATATCGCTATATAACCCCATAAGCAAAGAGAGCAGAGCCGGATTTGACAGCTTCCATATGAGCTGCCTGATCTACTTCTACCTTGTTTGCAAAGGTGTTTAACCCTTACAACGCTGAATTTTCAAATAGAATATTCCAAAATTCAAATAGGTCAATCTTATGGTGAATATTTAGGGATGTTTTCTAAAGAAAAGTGTAACATGACCAACAGTGCAGACCCTGATGAGAGGGTTCCCCTAGGAGCCCTCTCATCTGGGTCTACACTGTTTGCAAAAGACATAATTAGTGACTCGTGTCCCGAACTGTAAGGGTTAAAGGCATGTTTATGGAGTAAAGGGTTAAGAATCGCAGTGTATGAGATTATTAGCTCCTCTGTTTCGAAGAAACGTCGAGCTATTGTGATCACTTGGTTGTAGGCATTGTTGTAGTTGTAGGCATCGTCAGCATGCAAAAACTTTAATGTAGCTGATTACTCAACAAGTGTAAGAGGTATCAACATGAAACTTCATAGATGGGTAGATCTCATTGAGGAGAAAACCCCTACATAAGAACCAGAACCAAATCAGACGAGTGTTGGTGCAGCACGGCTCTTGTTTGTAGATAACAATTAGAGTGCAAAGAGTGCAGATTGTTCTGTATACTGAAATCTCCTTTTTTGTTTGTGATACTATATATATACTTTTTTTTATATAATGCTTTTGCATTTCTGTATGTCGCCCACTACCACATTTTTTCATTTATGTCAAAGAAAAGTGAATTGTCATATTTGAGTTGGTGTAATATCACATTTACAGGAAGAAATGATTATGAGTAAAATTACTGAGTGCATGTACTTCTAAGTTTAATCCTTTACCTCATAGAGAAACAGTTTGAATCTTTTTCTAACGGAGTTGACCCAGATCAGATGGCTCCTATAGGAGCCGTCTGATCCGGATCTGCTCTATTTGCTCGCTGAATAATATACAGTAAAACCCCTCTAAACCGGAATTCTAATAAAGAACAATTAAACTTCTTTTAGACAGGTGGCTGCTTAATGCAGGGTGAAAACCATGCAGAAAGCTCCCAGAGGAGCTTTCTGCATGACTTTCACCCTGCATTAAATTGCCACCTGTCTCCAATACCGATATTTATACTAGATTGAACGTCCGGTTTATAGGGGTTTTACTGTAGATCTTATTTTACAGTTTCTGCTATAACCAACATTTATGTGTTCACATGCCATTATAAAAATCTTCAGCTAATTAATATTTATGATGTCTGTTTGTCTTTTGAATAATATACATGTAGATCTGATTCTACAGTATCTGTCACAACCAAAATATCTGTGTTCATATGCCATTATAAAACATTTAGCTGATTAATATTCATGATGTCATCAGGTAAAGGATTAAACTATGATGTGTTGCGGTAGAGGCTTATATTTATGTATTCACAGTAAGTATTTGTTCAACTCACAATGGTGCTGTATTGTATGTTATTTTAGTCATACAATGGCTCATGTCTTGTCAGGGTGGTGTAGTATTGTTGTATTATGGCCATAGCCAACCAAATATCAGCTACATCAAGTAAGAAAAAGGTAGACACTATAATGTTCCTAAATGGGTTAGCTTTAGTTTTCCCATTACATGTGATCAGATTTGCACTGTCATTAATATTCACAATACATGTGGTCAGAGTTACACCATCATTAATATTCCCAGTACATGTGATCAGAATTACACCATCATTAATATTCCCAATACATGTGATCGGAGTTACACCATCATTAATATTCCCAATACATGTGATCGGAGTTACACCATCATTAATATTCACAATACATGTGGTCGGAGTTACACCATCATTAATATTCCCAGTACATGTGATCAGATTTGCACTGTCATTAATATTCCCAATACATGTGATCAGAGTTACACCATCATTAATATTCCCAATACATGTGATCAGAGTTACACCATCATTAATATTCCCATTACATGCGATCAGAGGTAAACCATCATTAATATTCCCAATACATGCGATCAGAGGTAAACCATCATTAATATTCACAATACATGTGATCAGAGTTGCACTGTCATTAATATTCCCAGTACATGTGATCAGAGTTACACCGTCATTAATATTCCCAATACATGTGATCAGAGTTTCACCATCATTAATATTCCCAATACATCTGGTCGGAGTTACACCATCATTAGTGTTCTCAAAATATGTGATCAGAGTTACACCATCATTAATGTTCTCAATACGTATGATCAGAGTTACATTGTCGTTAATATTCACAATACATGTTACACCATCATTCGTCCAAATTAGCCCTTATAATGCTATAAAATCTCCAATTTGGGTTAAAGTTTTGAGAAATTTCAGCAGGATATGGAGAATTACTTGAGTCTTTTAGATCTTAATTGTTTGCTCAAGCTAGTCAGGTTTTACTTAGCAAAGAACATTTTATCCACTTTTTCACTCTAAAACATGCTAGGGTTAATGAGCATTTCATTAATTTCTTTAATCGACAGCATTATAAGGCTTAAAGAGCATTTCATCACTCAGTTAAGCAACACAAACAAACAAACATTTCATGCACTTCTTCCTCGGTCTGCATCATGATAAGGCTAAAGAGCATTTCATCACTCTGTAATACTCACATTCATTTTCAATAGTTGAAGATTAGGATAAAAAAGTTTGAAATGTCTAAATGGCCCTTTTCCCATGATTTGGCTAATATATGCAATACTTTATTTTCATTTAAAAGTGCTTCCTTAAATAATTCTTCCTCATATTAACCCTATACTTCACAAATATGCATGTAAGAAATAATGACATCAGGATTATTACTTACCCGGTAGATGAAACTTTAAAATGGTACATGGACACAGAATGTTTTGGTAATGACTTTTGGAAAATAAAGTATGAAACAAACAGTGCAGACTCTTATCAAAGGGCTCCTTCAGGAGCCCTCTGATCTGGGTCTACACTAGTTACTTTATAGGGACATTAAGCCTTTGAAAGTAGGAAACGGGCGTACTGGCATTTGCAAACAAGATCAGGGGGTTCCTAGAGGAGACCTCTGATCAGTCTGCACAGTTTGTCATTCTGAACCTTCTCACCAATATTAACCTTTCATACTGAATGGACTGTATGATAAACAGTAAAGACCAAGATTGGAGGGCTCTTAGAGGAGCTCTCTGATCAGTCTGTACTGCTTGTTATTCAGAATGTTTTCACCAGTACATTGTATTTACCTTTCATACTGAATGCACTGTATGATTAAATTATTATATTGTTGCAATTCTTTTCAGAAGCTTGATTGGAGAGCCTTAACCCATTCCCTCATATGACATCTCTGTAAGAGTCACTTTTTACACCATTGTGATATATAAAGAACATTTGCTTGAGGAGCGTTCTGTTTTACTTTCACCTTGCTTTAAGCAGCCACCTGCCTTTAACACGTAATACTTGATGTAATTAAGTGACCGTTATAGAGAGGTTTTACTGTACATGTATCTTTCTTTTCTAAAAACACAAGCTTTATGGTGCCAGTCAGATCCATGTTGGACAAGGGTTGTTTTGTAGTTTTTATAAGCTCACTTACACATGGGTTGCTCCTGCAAAGCTGTATATTTTGTGTGTAACGATTGTTATAACATGTATCGATTGTTTACAATTTGTAAACCATTTGTCCAGATTTGTTCAGAGTATATAAACCATGTGTCCAGATTTATATCAATAAGTTTATTAAAGGGTAATTAATACAGATGAACTAGTTTTGAACTGCTTGTTGCTGTATCTGTCAAGTGGCATTTAATAACTAATAGTATTAACCATTTACTCCAAAGATATTCAAATAGGAGATAATGACATGAATATTAACCCTTCTCTTGCTGAATTTGAAAATACATTTCTCCTTCTTTACCCATGTCCTGTTGTATAATTACATATATCTTCACTGTGAACAAGTATTTCGCTGTGCAATCACTGCTGTCGATTGTACTGGTTGCACAATCAACTTGTAAATAGTGCAGACCCTGATGAGAGAGCTCCTGCAGGAGCTGTCTCATCTGGGTCTTCACTATTTACAGGTAGGTATATTGACGTGAATAGCAAGCGAAGGGTTAATTGGATGAAGTTTAATGATGTGATAACAGGAAATTTTTGCTATGGCGGTAAATGTAGAATCAGATCTATATTATCCCATAAGAAAGCGGAGTATTAAATGGCATCTGTATGGAGTAAAGGGTTAATAGGTATTTAATTCATCCTATCTGATCATTTAGTTGCCTTGTATCATTATGTTAGTATATCAGTTGTGTGGGAGTCTTATTTATTCAGCTGTTTGCTGGTTAACCTGTATTATTCTGTAAACATTGAGATCTGATAAAACTCTGATCTGATGCAATGTTTACTTTCAGATTCCTTCAAGCTTTTAATCCTTTCCTTCATATTTCGCCTTTCACACCTTTACGAACAGCAGACCCAGATCAGACGGCCGCTGTAGGTGCCCTCTGATTCAGGATCTGTTGTGTTTGCTTACAGTATAATATAGATATGATTCTGCCATTTCTGTTTGAGCCAAACAGTCCTGTGTTCATATGCCATTATAAAAATTAATTTAATTAATATTACTTGAATATTCAACATGGAAAGGGTTAAGAAATTATTGAGTAATTTTCAGTGTTATGCTGCAGAGCACTTCAGTTACTCAGCATCTCTTCTGCAAATGCAAATCAGGTGGCAGTTAGCAGGATGTACGTCTGTATGTCATCAGTTAGCAGGATGTACGTCTGTATGTCATCAGTTAGCAGGATGTACCTCTGTATGTCATCAGTTAGCAGGATGTACCTCTGTATGTCATCAGTTAGCAGGATGTACGTCTGTATGTCATCAGTTAGCAGGATGTACGTCTGTATGTCATCAGTTAGCAGGATGATGACATACAGTTAGCAGGATGTACCTCTGTATGTCATCAGTTAGCAGGATGATGACATACAGTTAGCAGGATGTACCTCTGTATGTCATCAGTTAGCAGGATGTACCTCTGTATGTCATCAGTTAGCAGGATGTACCTCTGTATGTCATCAGTTAGCATACATCAGTTAGCAGGATGTACCCCTGTATGTCATCAGTTAGCAAGATGTACGTCTGTATGTCATCATTTGTATGCATGTAGAGCTGCATATCTTCTGTTTAAATTGCATGTAAACTTTTAATTTTCTACCTTTCGCGAATAAAAGGTTGAAAATACCAACTTCATCGTTTTAGTTTTCTTTCAAATGAAAATCATAAGATCAAGCAGAACTACATGCAGTAAACCTGTCTTAAGTGGCCATCAAAAAGAGGTCTTAATTATGGGACTGTATGGCAGGTGGTAGCTTAATGCAGGTTACTTTTGACCTGCATTAAGCAACCACCTTTTTTTAACACTCCTATGTTCAATAGATGAATGGCCACTTAAGACAGGTTCTACTGTACTTACATAATATACATGTACATGTATTTCATTTCATATCCTCACAGTGGCAATTTGTGATTACCTATGTAGACAGTTTAGATCCAGATCAGACACCAAGTATACAGCCTCTCATCAGGGTCCGAACTGTTTGACAATCTAACTGAATTTTGAAAAATAATGGACAAATTTGTAGCAGTTGACAAACTTTTCAGATGACAATTATATTGGGTGCAAATAGTGGGGAGCGAGACATATTGATTTTGTACACACTTCTGCCAGCAGGGCATCATCTTACTTTGAACACTTTTATGCTTATTGTTTTCATGATCAAAGTCTTAACAATTTGGATCCGTATGATAATTCTCTCGTCTGGATCCAGCATGTTTTTAAAAGCTATAACAATTAGCTCACTGCAAAGAACAAAATAAAAAGGAGCAGAATTCAAATTCCATATTCTATTACTTGTTCTTCTTTTCCAATGAAGTTTAACCTGCAGTGTCTGTTTGCTATAAATCTGAAACCATACATGTAAACTGGTTGGTTAATCATTCCAGCCACTAGATTAATGAATAAATGATGGGGATACAGTACTATCGCTGTTAAAAAGGAATTTTTGATAAATCATGGGCATATATATCTCTTCATCAACTGGATCAAAAACCACACTTGTCCAGGATTACCGGTATAAGGCAGTAAATACATTAAACATTGTGAAGATATGAGAGTGCTTGATTATAAAAACTAATAATAATAACCTTTTCAACATTGAGTTTACAGAGTGGAATAGACCATCAGTGTTTAACTATAGTGTCCACTCAGTATGAAAGGCTTAATCTTGCTCCTGTAGGTGCCCTCTGATCTGGGTTTGCACTGTTTGCAAATGACTGCATGTGTGTCCCCCAGGGTTAATGCATTTTAGCTCACCTGGTCACCAAGTACTCGTAGTGAGCTTTTAGGATCAATGAGATGTCCATTGTATTATGTCTATTCAAGTTTACTGTGATACAATCTAGCATCCACAATTTTAACCCTATCCCTGTTGAATATTTCATGTAAGAAATAATGATATGATTGTACAAAGGCTTTTGTGGTATTGAAAGAAACTGTAGCGTCAGATCTATTATAATTTCATACACAAACAGAACAGACCCTGTTGTGAGGGCTCCAACAGAAGCTGTCTACTTGGTTTGCAAAAGTGTGAAAAAGAATTTGTATGAGCGAAAGGGTTAGTCGAACTTGCATATAACATGAACTCAGACATGTTTGATTTATGGGCATAATCTAATTATCTAGTTATTGGCCCTTGATTTAAAATGTTGCATATTTGTGAATTAAGAAATAAGGATGCTAGAGTGCAAACAAACTGGATTTACAGACAACAGTCATTCAACAATTATAAACACATTAAATGTCAGACCTAAAAGCTCACCTTCTGCACTTTGGACTCGGGGTGAGCTAAAAATTTAATCTTGGCTTTAAAATGAACTGATTATAAATACAAAACATTTGGGTAGATTGGGAAACCAGTTACAAACATTTTTAGCTCGACTATTCGAAGAATAGTGGAGCTATCCTACTCGCCCCGGCGTCGGCGTCACACTTTGGTTAAGGTTTTTGTTAAAGTCCACTTTTTGCCTCTAACCTTTGGAATAAAGCTTTGAAACTTGGACCACTTGTTCACCACCATAAACTTTATCTGTAGGTAAGAGTACATAACTCTGTCAAGCATTTTGTCAGAATTATGGCCCCTTTTAACTTAGAATTTTTGGTTAAGGTTTTTGTTAAAGTCCACTTTTTGCCTCTTACTTTTGGAATAAAGCTTTGAAACTTGGAACACTTGTTCACCACCACAATCTACATCTGTAGGCAAGAGTACATAACTCTGTCAAACATTTTGACAGAATAATGGCCCTTTTTGACTTAGAACTTTTGGTTAAGGTTTTTGTTAAAGTCCACTTATTTACATAACCCTTTGAGATAAAGCTTTAAAACTTGGAACACTTGTTCACCAACACAAACCTTATCTGTAGGCAAGAGTATATAACTTTGTCAAGCATTTTGGCAGAATTATGGCCCTTTTTAACTTAGAATTTTTGGTTAAGGTTTTTGTTAAAGTCCACTTTTTGCCTCTTACTTTTGGAATAAAGCTTTGAAACTTGGAACACTTGTTCACCACCACAATCTTCATCTGTAGGCAAGAGTACATAACTCTGTCAAACATTTTGACAGAATTATGGCCCTTTTTATGCCCCCCAGATCAAATCTGGGGGGCATATTGTTTTTGCCCTGTCTGTTTGTCCGTTTGTCTGTTTGTCAGCAACTTTAACATTGGTCATAACTTTTGAGCCAGTACAGATAGCGACTTGATATTTGGCATGCATATATATCTCATAAAGCCGCACATTGTGAGGGGTGACATGTCAAGGTCATCCTTCAAGGTCAGAGGTCAAATATATGGGTCAAATCACCGACTTTAACATTGGCCATAACTTTTGGAACAGTAGAGATAGAGACTTGAAATTTGGCTTGCATATGTATCTCATAAAGCCGCACAATTTGAGGGGTGACATGTCAAGGTCAAGGTCATCCTTCAAGGTCAGAGGTCAAATATATGGGTCAAATCACCGACTTTAACATTGGCCATAACTTTTGGACCTGTACAGATAGAGACTTGATATTTGGCATGCTTGTGTATCTCATGAAGCTGTACAATTTGAGGGGTGACATGTCAAGGTCAAGGTCATCCTTCAGGGTCAAAGGTCAAATTGTCTGTTTCATTGTCTGCAACTTTAACATTGGTCATAACTTTTGAGCCAGTACAGCTAGTGACTTGATATTTGGCATGCATATGTATCTCATAAAGCCGCCCATTTTGAGGGGGTGACAAGTCAAGGTCAAGGTCATCCTTCAAGGTCGGAGGTAAAATATATGGGTCAAATCACTGACTTTAACATTGGCCATGACTTTTGGACCAGTAGAGATAGAGACTTGATATTTGGCATGCTTGTGCATCTCATGAAGCTGCACATTTTGAGGGGTGACATGTCAAGGTCATTCTTCAAGGTCAAATTGTCTGTTTGTTTGTCTGTAACTTTAACATTGGTCATAACTTTGAGCCAGTACAGATAGAGACTTGATATTTGGCATGCATATGTATCTCATAAAGCCGCACATTTTGAGGTGTGACATGTCAAGGTCAAGGTCACCCTTAAAGGTCAGAGGTCAAACATATGGTTCAAATCACCGACTTTAACATTGGCCATAACTTTTGAACCAGTACAGATAGAGACTTGATATTTGGCATGCTTGTGTATCTCATGAAGCTGCACAGTTTGAGGGGTGACATGTCAAGGTCATCCTTCAGGGTCAAAGGTTACCAACTTCAAATTGGCCATAACTTTTGAACCATTAGAGATAGAGTCTTGATATTTGGTATGCATGTATATCTCATGAAGCTGCACATTTTGAGGGGCAACATGTCAAGGTAAAGGTCATCTTTTAGGGTCAAAGGTCACTGACTTTAACATTGGCCATAACTTGAACCTGTAGATACAGACTTGACATTTGGTATGCATGTGTATCTCATGAAGCTGCACAGTTTGGGGGTGACATGTCAAGGTCAATGTCATCTTTCAGGGTCAAAGGTCACTGAGTTTAACATTGGCCATAACTTTTGAACCAGTAGAGATACAGACTTGAAATGTGGTATACATGTGTATCTCATGAAGCTGCACAGTTTGGGGTGACATGTCAAGGTCATCTTTCAGGGTCAAAGGTCACCGACTGTAACATTGGCCATAACTTTTGAACCAGTAGAGATACAGACTTGATAGTTGATATACATGTGTTTCCCTTTTGGCTGAACAGTTTGAGGGGCGACATGTCAAGGTCATCTTTGAAGGTCAAAGGTCATTAACATTGGCCATAACATTTGAACCAGTAGATATACAGCCTTGATACTGGTATGCATGTGTATCTGATGAAGCCGCATCAGGGGTGACATGTCATGGTCAAGGTCATCCTTCATGGTCAAAGGTTACCAACTTTTAACATTGGCCATAACTTTTGAACCATTAGAGATACAGACTTGATACTTGGTATGCATGTGTACCCCATGAAGCTGCACAATTTGAGGGGTGACATGTCAAGATCAAGTCATCCTTCAGGGTCAAATATCATATCGAGGGGGCATAGTGTTTCACAAACACATCTTGTTAACTTAGAAGTTTTGGTTAAGGTTTTTGTTAAAGTCCACTTATTTACATAACCCTTTGAGATAAAGCTTTAAAACTTGGAACACTTGTTCACCATCACAATCTTCATTTGTAGGCAAGAGTACATAACTCTGTCAAGCATTTTGACAGAATTATGGCCCTTTTTAACTTAGAACTTTTGGTTAAGGTTTTTGTTAAAGTCCGCTTATTTACATAACCCTTTGAGATAAAGCTTTGAAACTTGGAACACTTGTTCACCACCTCAAACTTCATATGTAGGCAAGAGTACATTACTCTGTCAAGCATTTTAACAGAAATTATTGCCCTTTTTTTACTTAAGTTTTTCTCTTTCATTAAAGAGTTCAAAGAGATCCTACATCCTGAATACTATTAAAGATATTTTACTGAGACTGATTACTTGCTTCTAGTATCATTGGACTCTATTTTAGTCCACTATCAAGCATTTTTACACTAACAATTCTGAGAATAGTCGAGCGCGCTGTCCTGTGACAGCTCTTGTTTATTATTATGTCATTCATTATGTCAGTCATTAATCCTTTTAACCCATTCCCCCATATGCTATTTTTAGATCCAACCATTTTGAATAAATCTACCGAAAAGGGGCATTAACTAGAGAATAGGAAATTTTAGAATTTTGTAGTTTGAAACCATTGTGATAAATAGAGCATTTGCTCCTATAGTAGTAAATGTTCTATTTATCACAATGGTTTCAATAGGTGATTTTTACAGAGTCGTAGAAAGGCATATTTATGGAGGAAAAGGTAAAGCAAACAGAGGTCCATGAGGCCCTGAAGCGCTCACCTGGGATAACCCCCGGGGTGGGGCCATTTGTGACCCAGAAGTCATCATTTGAACAACCTTGGTAGAGAACCATAAGGCAAAGCAGCAAGATTTTTAAAGGACTATGCAAAACCAAATAAACCCCTGGGTGGGGCCATTTTGACCTGGGGATCATAATTTGAACACTATTAAATAATGATATATACCAAATATCAAAGGTCTGGGCATTTTAGTTTAAGAGAAGATGTTTAAAGAGCCTGGTGGCAGGGGCATTTTCAACCCAGAAGACATAATTTGAACAATCTTTAAAAAGGACCATTAGATCCTGCTACATACAAAATATCAAAGCTCTAGGCTTTACATTTTCAGAGAAGACAGTTTTCCTATGAAAAACTGATAAGCCCTGGGGCTGGGCCATTTTCGACCCAGGGGTTATGCTTTGAGCAATCTTTGTAGAGGACCATTAGATGATGATACATACCAAATATCAAAGTCTAGGCCTTACAGTTTCAGAAGAAGATCTTTAAAGATTTTTCTATGAAAAACTGATAATCCCCGGGCCAGGGCCATTTTTGGTTTGGGGGTCATAATTTGAACAATATTTGTAGAGGAACATTAGATCATGCTACATACCAACTATCAAAGGTCTAGGCCTTACAGTTTCAGAGAAAAAGATTTCTAACGCTTTTCCAATGAAAAACTGATAAGCCCTTGGGCGGGGCCATTTTTAGTCCGGGGGTCATAATATGAACAATTTTTGTAGAGGACCATTAGATCATGCTACATACCAAATATCAAAGGTCTAGGCCTTACAGTTTCAGAGAAGAATTTTTTTTAAAGATTTTCCTATGAAAAACTGATAAGCCCTTGGGCGGGGCCATTTTTGGTCTGGGTGTCATAATTTGAACAATCTTTGTAGAGGACCATTAGATCATGCTACATACCAAATAAAATATCAAAGGTCTAGGCCTAACAGTTTCAGAGAAGAAGATTTTTAAAGATTTTCCTATGAAAAACTGATAAGCCCTTGGGCGGGGCCATTTTCGGTCCGGGGGTCATAATTTGAAAATCTTTGTAGAGGACCATTAGATCATGCTACATACCAACTATCAAAGGTCTAGGCCTCACGGTTTCAGAGAAGAAGATTTTTAAAGATTTTCCTATGAAAAACTGATAAGCCCTTGGGCGGGCCATTTTTGGTCCGGGGGTCATAATGTGAATATTTCGTTCCCCCTAGCCACTGATGCTTCTGACAAAATTTGGTTAAAATCGGGCTAGCGGTTTCAGGGGAGATGTCATTTGAAATTGTGGACGGATGACGGAGGGATCGCGGTCACAATAGCTCATCCTGAGCCTTCGGCTCAGGTGAAGCTAAAAAGCCATTAAGAGTTGTAGTCTGATGCAATTCTGAAAAATCATTTTCTTTTTTAACATTTTGGATACTGATGAGAAACCGAGTTACTCAGCATTTCATCTGGATCCAAACTGTAGGTTACCACAATACACGTAACATATAAAACAAACTAGTCATTATGTGAAGAAAATATTTTTAATTTCATGTAATGGACATGTCACGTTACACCATAACATTTTATGCATTTGAAACTTGCTGCATGAATTAATGTTCAATTGTTCATGATGTCATTACTTCTTGCATGAATATTCACCACGTAAAGGGTTAATTGACTGAAATAACATCAATCAAGATGAATGACTTAGAGCAATGCTATCATATATATATAAATACTGTGGACCAATTTCTAATAATATAAATTTCTAATCTGTTTGGATCCTAATGAGACACTGAGAAACCGTTACTCCATGAATTTTCATGCAAGAAATAAAGGCATCATGAACGTTAACAAGTTCTGGGAGCAATGAAAGCAATGCCATAGTCCCTGTCAGTTTCTATTTAAAGTGCAACTGCTGTAATTCCGTGAAAAACAAATGTAGCATAACAAAATTCAAACTTTATCAGTACCTCATTAAAATAAAGCTACATACTAAATATTTCTTCAATATCTGCACAGGTTTAGAAAAAAAGTCCAGGAAACTGAAGTGTGACTGACTGACGGACAGAGTGCAAACCTATACATATCCCTTTCGGTGTTGCCAGTAGGGAACTAATAAGACTAATGTTTACAATGGTATATGAACACAAACTTTTAGCCCTGGCAGAAACTAGATCCAGATGTATATAATTCCATGTGCAAACAGAGCAGACCCAGATCAAATGGCTCCAATAGAAGCCGTCTGATATGGGTCTACTCTGTTTGCAAAGGCGTTAAAAGGCATAATTATGGAATAAAAGGTTTAGAACCATACTGTGCAACATTCTGTTTATTAAACATGCAACTTTGAACTAGCCATCCAAATGCTATAATGATGATCATCAAACTGATGTCAATATTTCAAACAGTTACGGTATTGCAAGTCCATTACATACACAATAACACAGGGCAATGTGCATATTAGGGCTAACTCAATCTTACTGTCAAGAGTCACTGTAGTCTTTACACACAGTTTTTCACTGGTTGGCTTCGAACGAAGGAGTTAAACAATCTTCCTATCTGCAGGATTCTTCTCCATACCACTTCGTTATTTGGTTTATAATCTGTAATAAAAAGCAGCACAATGGTTAACAAAATTATGAGTCAACATAATAACCTCAATATTTCTGACAGACAACGTAAGATATATACTGCAGATGCAGATCAAAGAGCTCCTAAGGAGCATTTTGATCAGGGTCAACACTATTTGCTGCTCTGTTACTTTCATTTAATGTTTATATCAAAATTGTGCCGAAAAGACATTTTAACCCTTAACTTCTAGATAGTAGATACACATTTTTCATGCCTTTGCAAACAGAGTAGTCCCAGATCAGATGTCCATTGTAGGAGAAGTCTGACTAGGGTCTGCTCTGTTTGCTTATGAAATAATATAAATCTGATTCTACAGTTTCTGTCAGAACAAAAATTCCCATGTTCTCTATTTCATTATAAAAAATCATCTAAATTATTTTTCATGATGTCTCTATTTCTTAGATGAATATTCCTACAGGAGCCACATGATCTGGGTCCACTTTGTTTGCAAAGGTGTGGAAATAATGACATCAATTATCATGAATATGTATAAGCTGAACTTTTATAATGTAAGCTTTTCAAGGAAATTACAGTAAACCCCCGCTAATGCGACCACCAAAAAGGGACATAATTCTGGATGGCAGAGGCAGGTAGTAGCTTAATGCAGGACGAAAGTTATGCAGAAAGCTCCTATAGGAGCTTTCTGCATAACTTTCGTCCTGCATTAAGCAACCACCTGCTTTAAACGACACCAGTGGCTGTTTATTAAGTGGTCGCATTAGCGGGGTTTCACTGTATTTGCATTGACAAAAGTAGTACAATCAGACCTACAAGTATATCATGTCCAAAGCAAAACATAGGAGCCATCTGGTGTGGGTCTGCTGTTTGCAAATGTGTGAAAAGTCATTTATATGAAATAAAGTTAACTCAGCACACTAAGTAATTGTTGTCTGCAAACAAGTAATTATCGTCTGCCATCTGCTGCACATTTCTGAAAGTTAGGTTTTCTTTTATTTCTCTTGAAATTACATACATGTAGTTGATATGAGACGATTAGTTCCTTGCAATCAATATGAATCCATTTCTTTTGAATAGCTAGAGCAAATTTACCACTAGCATGTAAAGAGTCAACTAATACACTATTAAGATTTGGCAAACATGACAGACACTGTTACTTTTGACTTAAGTGACATAAAAATTACCCTATCAAAGCAACAGTATGATGACTGTTGTATCTTTAGTATAAAAACAGAGACTCAGATAAGACACAAACATTAAAACATTTTCAAGAACAGGAAATGTTGGCCATGGCAGAAACTGTACAATGAGGTCTATGTTATCTCATAAGCATCCACATTTCTTTGACTTGACCAAAACAAACTTCTCTCTTGAATTTTTTACTTAACACATTACCCCCTAGTGACGCATTTATGCGTCTCTATAAAATTCACATTGTGAAACCATTGTGATAAATAGAGCATTTGCTCCTATAGGAGCAAATGCTCTATTTATCACAATGGTTTCAAACTACAAAATTCTAAAATGTTCCTTTTCTCTAATTGATGCTTCTTTTCGGTAGATTATTTCAAAGAGGTTGGGTCTAAAAACGCCTAGGACATAATGAGTTAACTCTTTACTCCACATTACCGGTAAATCATGTAAGAAATAATGACATCATGAATATTAATTACAGGTAGCCGGAATTTTAAAATGGCGTTTGAATATAATTATATTTGGCTATAGCAGAAACTGTACAGACAGATCTGTGTTATTTCACAAGTAAACAGAGCAGACCCTACAGGAGCCATCTCATCTGGATCCACACTGTTTGCACAGCTGCCAAACGTCTATATATATGAGGGAACGGGTGATGGATATTTATACAAGAAATAATTACATCATGATTACACATTTAACCCATTCCCTCATAGGCTATTTTTAGACTAAACCTCTTTGAATAAATCTACAGAAAAGAAGCATTTATTAGACAAAAGACAATTTTAGAATTGTGTAGTTTTGAAACCATTGTGATAAATAGAACATTTGCTGCTATAGGCTCTAGTCTATTGATCACAATGGTTTAAAAATGTGACTTTTACAGATGCATCAAAAAGCATCAATATGAGGGAATGGGTTAATATCTGATTTTTCAGCGGCTAGCTGTCTATTTTCACTTTTGTTCTAGTTTTCCACCAATGAGAAACTATGTTACATTGTAATTTGCATATGACCTACGAGTATTAGTAGTAAACTGTATTTTCATTAGTTAATACCTTGACTGGCATACAACCTTTTTCTACACATTGCCAAACTACATTGCCAAACTATGTAAAATTCTGATATACAGTCTGCTAATGTGTCGAAATTACTGGGGTAATTCTTACGACATTGTAGTTATTTCAAAACACCATGTTTTATGATAATTAGCTGCTTCTGCCTCGCAAATTGAATTCAATGCAATAATTAACATAATCACAACACAAGTAAGACATCATGTTACACAGACATGTTCTATAAACTTCCAAATGTCAGTCAAAACGCCATATAGTACAGAAAATCATTATTTATGCAGATATTTAGCATGGGACTGAAGACTGTCGACTGTCGAAAGTTCTGTTCTCAAAATAGATTTTAAGACCTGGAAATTCCCATAAAATCAAAGTACTGATGTACTGATATTTATCACCTCATGGTAATGGTTGCTGAGCAATATTACCAGTTTGTCGAAACCACTATTAAACTTTCAAACTTTTACTATCATTTTGCTATCAATTTAATACAACATTTGATAATAAAGTCCTTTTTGACGAACAGGTAGTTTGCCGAAACAACCATAATTCACAGGCAATATTATAGGAAATAAAGAAGACGCGTTGTTTAGTATATTAGAGTAGTGGTATTAATAGTATTAATTACTATCCCCGACCACAGCACCGAAGCTCTGGTTGTTGGCTCTCTTTGATATAAAGCTACTTACTGAAGGCTATTGCTATGGCTCTATCACCTGGGGCTTGGGCTCATAGACGTAAGTTGAAGTTGCTAACTTTAAATTGTTTTAAAAATACATGTAGATTCAGTTAATGATGTCATTAATGATGATGCACACAAGTTGATTAAAGCGTTGATCTAGGCTAAATAAATACCGTTCTTTAAGGAATTACAGACTCTGCACAAACAAAAACTTTATGCTTTAAAGTGTATTCAATTTGTTATCTTCATATCAATACAAATATACGCGCTTTCATGTACATTTTATAATAGGTAAAATAAAGAACTAACTTGAGATAGTTTTAAACATTACTTTGACATGGTACATTTTAAAAGTGATTTCCTATAAAAGCAACTTGAAATATTTCAATAACTGCTTCTTCTACTCCAAGTCATTTTCATTGCATGCTTCTCTGCTAGTATAATAACAAGCAACCCTTCATAGATCTAGTTCACTGTACTAGTAGAATCTCCAAACATTGAAATAAATATGGCAGAGATTTAATATTATTATTGTTTTGTACATTTTGTCAATATTTGAATGCCGCTGAATATCTTTTTTAAAAGATATTTCTTGTTTATAATGGCATATGAACAAAGGATAGTTTGACCTGGGTAAATTATGTGGAACCACCTCTATATTATTCCATATGCAAACAGAGCAGACCCTGATCAGACAGTTCCTGTATGAGCAATCTGATCTTGATCTACTCTGTTTGCAATGGTTTCAAGCTTTTCACAAACTACTGACCAAGTATCAAACAGCTTGGATCCTGATATGATGCTGAGTTACTCAACCACATCAAAGTTGTTTGTAAAATGCCAGTCAGGTTGAACTTATCAGGATAAGGGTTAAAAACATGTGTATAATGATGAGACAAACAGTAATTGAGGGTTGCTGATGACACTAACCCAGAGGTCAAGATAAAATGCATAAATATTTTCAACAGTAACTTCTTTATTTCTCCACCAAACTCTATGTTGTGACCACTCTTTAGAATCATCTCAAAGAGACAATTCTAAAGAGTGGTCACAACATAGGGTTTGGTGGAGAAACGATGATTTTAACGCACATTTATCTGTTACTCAGCACTGAGCAGACAGGTTAGACTGTCTCACCTCATTCATACATATTCTGGTACATTTCTTGACCCAGTCTGATGTATTCGTCTTTTTCCTTCAGTGTCATGCGAGCCACCATTTCATCGGTGACGTTGGACATCGGTACCTTCTGCCCTGACACAGACACCATGACTTCCTCTTCCTCCTCTGCCTCACTTTCCATCTCCTCAACAGCTACAATAAATAAAAAACTGAATCAGTCACTGAGAACAGGCTGTAAGGTTATAAAACACATTCAACTAGTTAGACACCTTTGGATGCCTTTAACCCATTCCCTCATATTGACGACTTTTTACGCCTTTGTAAAAGCCACTTTTTGAAACCACTGTGATAAATAGAGCATTTGCTCCTATGGAGCAAATGCTCTATTTATCACAATGATTTCATAACTACACAATTCTAAAAAAAAAAAATCCTTTTCTCTAGTTATGCTCCTTTTTGGTAGATTTATTCAGAGATTGGGTCTAAATATAGCCTATGAGGTAATGGGGTAATAGACCCAGACCTGATGGCTTCTCACAACTGTAGGAGTCGTCTAAGGAGGGACTGATCTGTCTGGTTATGGAATATTATTGATCATGATAAACAATTCCTGTGTTTATATACCATCTTAAAAATGTCATCTAATTAATATTCTAACATGACTCTGAACCTACGGCATATCAATAAAGAATACCAAGAAACACGTTATAATCCCTGATAATGAACTACACGCACTGCATTTCCATCGGCTGTTCCATTTTCTCCCCATACGTGAAATTCTGTTCCATGTTCAAACCACACAGTCAAATCATCAAAGGTTATTTCACATTTCTAAATCTGTAAACACAATTGCTATGGCATATAGGTTACAGACATGATGTAAATGGTATAGTTGTTCACTTCAATGTGAAAGGTGAAGCATTTTTGACTTTGAATAATTGTTGTTTTCTGTTGAGATTTAGCCCTTTACTCGAATAAAGTCATGCATTAAAGTCCTGCAGAGTAAATTTAATGGCAACAAGAGATGTTTGTAAAACATGTATACCCCCCAGACCCCCTGACCTTTGATCTAGTGACCTCAACTATAGAGGTCATCTAGCGGTCATGACTAATCACCACAGCAACATTGAAGATCCTAAGCCGAACCACTGATCATTTATTGATCTGAAAACATTTCACATATTAAGGTCATGGTGACCTTGACCTTTGACCTAGTGACCTCAACAACTAAGTCTATAGGGGTCATCTAGTGGTCACGACCAACTACCACAGCAAGTTTGAAGATCCCGAACCAAACCATTGAGCAGTTATTAATTGGAAACCATTTCATCAGTTAAGGTCATGATGACCTTGACCTTTGACTTAGTGACCTCAAAATCAATAGGGGTCATCTAGTTGTCATGACCAACCACCACAGCAAGTTTGAAGATCCTAAGCCAAACCCTTGAGCAGTTATTGATCGCAAACCATTTCACCAGTTAAGGTCATGGTGACCTTGACCTTTGACCTAGTGACCTAAAAAACAATAAGGGTCATCTAGTGGTCATTACCAACCACCACAGCAAGTTTGAAGATCCTAAGCCAAACCCTTGAGCAGTTATTGATCGCAAACCATTTCACCAGTTAAGGTCATGGTGACCTTGACCTTTGACCTAGTGACCTAAAAAACAATAGGGCTCATCTAGTTGGCATGACCAACCACCTAAGCAAATTTGAAGATCCTAAGCCAAACCCTTGAGCAGTTATTGATCAGAAACCATTTTACAAGTTAGGGTCATGGTGACCTTGACCTAGTGACCTCAAATACAATAGGGGTCATCCAGTTGTCATGACCAACTACCGCAGCAAGTTTGAAGATTCTAAGCCAAACCCTTGAGCAGTTATTGATCGGAAACCATTTGACCAGTTAAGAGCATAGTGACCTTGACCTTTGACCTAGTGACCTAAAAAACAATAAGGGTCATCTAGTGGTCATTACCAACCACCACAGCAAATTTAAAGATCCTAGGCCAAACCCATGAGCAGTTATTGATCGCAAACCATTTCACCCTTTAAGGTCATGGTGACCTTGACCTTTGACCTAGTAACCAAAAAAACAATAGGACTCATCTAGTTGTCATGACCAACCACCTAAGCAAATTTGAAGATCCTAAGCCAAACCCTTGAGCAGTTATTGATCAGAAACCATTTTACCAGTTAAGGTCATGGTGACCTTGACCTTTGACCTAGTGACCTCAAAATAAATAGGGGTCATCCAGTGGTCATGACCAACTACCACAGCAAGTTTGAAGATTTGAAGCTAAACCCTTGAGCAGTTATTGATCGGAAACCATTTAATCATTTAAGGTCATGGTGACCTTGACCTTTGACCTAGTGACCTCAAAATCAATAGGGGTCATCTAGTGGTCATGACCAACTACCACAACAAGTTTGAAGATTCTAAGCTAAACCCTTGAGCAGTTATTGATCGGAAACCATTTTACCATTTAAGGTCATAGTGACCTTGACCTTTGACCTAGTGACCTCAAAATCAATAGGGGTCAGCTAGTGGTCATGACCAACCACCACAGCAAGTTTGAAGATCCCAAGCCAAACCCTTGAGCAGTTATTGATCGGAAACTATTTCACCATTTTAGGTCATGGTGACCTTGACCTTTGACCTAGTGACCTCAAAAACAATAGGGGTCATCTACTTGTCATGACCAACCACCACAGCAAGTTTGAAGATTCTAGGCCAAGTCGTTTATTAGTTATCGTTCGGAAACCATCGATCTACCGACCGACCGACCGACCGACCGACAGACCGACCGACATGTGCAAAGCAATATACCCCCATTTTTTCAAAAGGGGGGTATAAAAATGGCGTAACTACTGACAATGCTTCGGGTTTTGCCGTATTCTCCGGGAGAGTATTTTTTATTAAAAAAGTCGTGTTAGAATCGAAGGCCTCGTGATCTAATGACTCCACATCTCAACTCCTGTGATCTAATGCGTGATAATGCACAGCTACACATTTATTATTTATTAATTTATGATATCATTACTTCTTTTATGAATATTCATCAGATACAGGGTTAACCCTTTCCCCGTTCTATATTTATTCAAAATTTCAATACCTATTGAATATTCATGGACAAAGTAGTTATAATGAAATATGGCAGGTGGGAAGTAGTAGCCATTTTAAAAACTAAAGAAACAGATCTGTCAAATTCTATTAGCAAACAGAGCAGACCCTGATCAGATGGCTCCTATAGGAGCCATCTGATCTGGGTCTACTCTGTTTGCAAATGTGTGAAATCAGAGTAACCCTTTACCCCATAAATACTGCTTTCTACGCCTTTGCAAACAGAGTAGACCAAGATCAGACAACTCCTGTAGGAGTCTTCTGATCAGTCTGCTTTGTTTGCTTATGATATAATACAGATATGATTCTACAGTTTCTGCACTGTCCAAATTCTTATGTCCATGTGCTATTATAACAACTAATAACTAGAGGTTTTTGTCACAAAAATGGATGTCTCCCCTCTAATAAAAGCAATATGTAAATAGAAATCACTAAAAATGTTATGGACTTGATGATTGATACTTCCCCTCATTATGCGCTTTCCACACCACATTTTTCATGAAGAAAATGATAACAGCTAATAACTCCAAAAATATTGATACCAGAGTTATGGCCCTTGTGCATGACACTTGCTTTCATCATGCTCTTTCCGTAAATGAAATGTCATTCCAATAGCATCAGTCGAACAGGAGTTATTGATCGGACAAAAAATGAAACAAAGGGCAATAACTCCAAAAGTATTGAAGCCAGAGTTATGGCCCTTGCTCATGACACTTTCTCTCACCATGCTCTTTCCATGAATAAAGTTTCAATACGATGGCAAGAGCCATGTAGGAGTTATCATCCAGACGAGAAAGCGTTAAACAAATGTACAAGGGGCAATAACTCTCAATTTATTGAAGCCAGAGTTAAGGACCTTATGCATGACACTTTATCTTATCATGATCTTTCCATGTATGAAGTTTCAATCCAACGGCATGAGCCATATAGGAGTTATCGTTCGGACAAAAAATTGTGAATTTTTTTTACAAGGGCAATAACTCCATTATTAGTGAAGTCAGAGTTATGGACCTTGTGTATGACACTTCCTCTCGTCATGATCTTTCCATATATGAAGTTTCAATCCAATGGCATGAGCCATATAGGAGTTATCATCCGGACAAAAAAAGTGTGCATTTTTTTACAAGGGGCAATAACTCCTATATTAGTGAAGCCAGAGTTATGGACCTTGTGCATGACACTTCCTCTCATTATGCTCTTTCTATATATGAAGTTTCAATCAACTGGCATCAGGCATATTGAAGTTATCGTCCGGACAAAAAAGTGTTTATTTTTTTTACAAGGAGCAATAACTCCTATATTAGTGAAGCCAGAGTTATGGACCCTGTGCATGACACTTCCTCTCATTATGCTCTATCCATATATGAAGTTTCAATCAACTGGCATCAGGCATATTGAAGTTATCGTCCGGACAAAAAGACGGACAGACAGACAGACGGACGGACATGCTAACAAATGGGTAGTTGTGTGACTTTTTCCTTTGATCTTTTCTTGTGTGACTAGTCCCACAAGAAAAACTATTTTTGGCTCTAACTTTGGAAAAGAATGATCTGGAAGCTAACCCTAACCCTAACCCTATGTCCCACAACTGGCCAGGTTAATGTCACAAGAAATGGCCAGGTTAATGTCACAAGAGATGACCAGGTTAATGATTTTACTTGTGGGACTAGTTAGAAAAAGTCACACAACTACCCTTTGGTGAGTGCGGACGGACGGACATATGGACAGACGGACGGACAGACAGACAACTCTCACGAAAACAATATGTCTCCCCCAAATAAATATGGGGGGGAGACATAATAATATTAAATAATAATTAATATTCATAGAGTCATTATTTCTTACATGAAAATTCATGGAGTAAAGGGTTTATGTTAATTATGGTACTGACATGTGCAACAGATCTTATACAAAGTATGTTAATTATGGTACTGACATGTGCAACAGATCTTATACAAAGTATGTTAATTATGGTACTGACATGTGCAACAGATCTTATACAAAGTATGTTAATTATGGTACTGACATGTGCAACAGATCTTATACAAAGTATGTTAATTATGGTACTGACATGTGCAACAGATCTTATACAAAGTATGTTAATTATGGTACTGACATGTGCAACAGATCTTATACAAAGTATGTTAATTATGGTACTGAGGTGTGCAACAGATCTTATACAAAGTATGTTAATTATGGTACTGACATGTGCAACAGATCTTATACAAAGTATGTTAATTATGGTACTGACATGTGCAACAGATCTTATACAAAGTATGTTAATTATGGTACTGACATGTGCAACAGATCTTATACAAAGTATGTTAATTATGGTACTGACATGTGCAACAGATCTTATACAAAGTATGTTAATTATGGTACTGAGGTGTGCAACAGATCTTATACAAAGTATGTTAATTATGGTACTGAGGTGTGCAACAGATCTTATACAAAGTATGTTAATTATGGTACTGAGGTGTGCAACAGATCTTATACAAAGTATGTTAATTATGGTACTGACATGTGCAACAGATCTTATACAAAGTATGTTAATTATGGTACTGACATGTGCAACAGATCTTATACAAAGTATGTTAATTATGGTACTGACATGTGCAACAGATCTTATACAAAGTATGTTAATTATGGTACTGACATGTGCAACAGATCTTATACAAAGTATGTTAATTATGGTACTGAGGTGTGCAACAGATCTTATACAAAGTATGTTAATTATGGTACTGACATGTGCAACAGATCTTATACAAAGTATGTTAATTATGGTACTGAGGTGTGCAACAGATCTTATACAAAGTATGTTAATTATGGTACTGACATGTGCAACAGATCTTATACAAAGTATGTTAATTATGGTACTGACATGTGCAACAGATCTTATACAAAGTATGTTAATTATGGTACTGACATGTGCAACAGATCTTATACAAAGTATGTTAATTATGGTACTGAGGTGTGCAACAGATCTTATACAAAGTATGTTAATTATGGTACTGACATGTGCAACAGATCTTATACAAAGTATGTTAATTATGGTACTGAGGTGTGCAACAGATCTTATACAAAGTATGTTAATTATGGTACTGACATGTGCAACAGATCTTATACAAAGTCAGGAAAAATGCTATACCACTATAGAAAATAATCACTATTTATTCACAAAATCCCACATTGTTTTATAAGTCTAAATAAAAGAAAATGTGTCCATGGGGCACGGATGCCCCCACAGCAAACAGGAAGTAGATGAACAACAAACCCGAAAAGGGGAGACACTGTACAACTCACTATGACTATGCTTCAGACCAAATATCAAATCATTCCAGCATACACAAGTCAAGAAATGTTTGACGAAATTTTTTGTCATTAAACAATCACCGATATTCCATCAAAGTGTCGGCAAACAGGAAGTAGATGAACAACAGACCTGAAAAAGGGAGACACGGTACAACTCACTATCATGATGCGTTAGACCAAATATCAAATAATTCCAGCATACCCCTTTCCCTGTTCTATATTTATTCTAAATTTCAATACCTACTGAATATTCATGGACAAAATAGTTACAATGAAATATGGTAGGTGGAACATTATAGCCAGCTTAGAAATTAAAGAAACAGATCTATCAAATTCCATTAGCAAACAGAGCAGACCCTGATCAGACGGTTCCTATAGCAGCCATCTGGTCTGGGTCTTCTCTGTTTGCAAATGCGTAAAAAGGTGTTTATATGAGGGAAAGGGATACACAAGCCAAGAAATCTTTGATGAAAATTTTACAAGGCGGATGTATGGACGGACGTACATACGGACAGACAAGGGTAAAAACTAATGCCCTCAATGCCTAAAGACTGGGGCATAAAAACAAAGTATTGAACTCTTACCATCAGGCTGAACCACCAACACAGGTTTTGGAGCTTCTGCCTCGCTGTCACTGCTGTCACTGTCCTCAGCGTCAGCGTTACCAGTCAGCGGAATGCCAGGCGTTGAGGTTGTCTTCTTCTCATGCCTCATCAGTAAGTTCTCAATCTCTTGATTAACATCTGCCTTAGCGAGGCCATCTTTATCAGTAACATTGTAACTATTACTGGCCTGTCGCTGTAAAACAGGCAACAAACTTAGTAACAGGTTTACAGTAACCTCTCTCTCTATAAAGACAACTCAAAAGAGGACTATTCAGCATGTTAAACCCTTTCCCTGTTCAATATTCATGTAAGAAATAATGACATCATCAATATTTATTAGCTGATTTTTTATTATGTCATCTGAACTATGAAGCTTGAGGGCGATTTGGGAGAAAAAGTCTCTCTAACCCTGCGGACTTCTCCCAGTTTTGAACTGAGGGAGAAGTTTAAATATATAGAACATATAAGGAGAAACAAATTAGGAATGAAACTTCCCCCTGAATCTCACCAAACTTTTCCCTGATCAAGAGCTTCAGTCTTTTTCTCCACGAATATTCATTTAAGAAATAATAACATCATCAATATTTATTAGCTGATTTTATAATGTCATGATTTTTTGGTATTGGTAGAAACTGTTTAAATTTCATAAGCAAACAGAGCAGACCCTAATAGTAGCCATCTGATCAGGGTCTAATCTGTTTGCAAAGGCATGAAAATGTGTTTATATGATGGAAAGGGTTAACCTTTTATTCAATAAATATTCATGTAAAAAATAAATGACATCATGAATATTAATTAGATTAATTTTTATAATGGAACAATGACACAGGAATATTAGGCCATATTGCTGCCAAACACTACTGAGACATTTTTATTGAGTACCAAAAACAGAGTTTGGTAGAAAAATATAAAAAAAAGTACCTAGATTGCCAAAATACTCCTCCAATCTAGAGCTCCGGGATATACTTGAACAATTTGGAGGTCTTCCAAAAGATCTGATTCAAGACAATGATAAGCTGTTATGAAAGCTCTAGATGAAGTCAACACAAGCAGCAGCGTAGCTGAATCCCAATGTACATGTAATGTAAGCACCGTGGTTATAGGGGCATGCTCCCCTGGGAAAATTTAGAATTGTGTAAACCATTCTTTTAAACCATTGATAAATACAGCATTTGCTTCTATACTTATCACAATGGTTTCAAAAGGTGACTTTTACAGAGGCATCAAAAGGCATCAATATGAGGGAATGGGTTACAGCTTACATGACAAGACAGAACGTTTATCAAAGTCTATCCCTTTAGCTTTTGAATTTGGTTCCATTTAGACCATAATAATGTTTTCACCTTTCAGATTGATGTTACGCATGTGCATAAGTGCGTATCACTAGCTACGCCACTGACAATATTCTAATATCACCTACCATGTCTGTAAGTTCTAGTGGAATTCCATCTATAGTGCTCTGTTCCATCCAGATTGGTTGTTTCTTCGGAGCATCCTTTTCTTTTTTCTCTTCCTGGTTCATAGAGACAGTAATAGAACTCTCCATTAAGCCAAATGATCGATACTTTGTAGCATCCCCACTCCATGTTGTTTTGTCACCATCCTGTGCAGCTTTGTTGGCATTCCTAGATCTGATATAGGCAAATTATAACAGTAATTACAGAGCTATAGAAAAAGAGTATAGTCAGCTCTCATTAGAAAGACCACATTCGTTCCAACAGAAAGTGTGATTGTATTGAAAATGTCATTGTAATGAACATTAACCCTTTCCCTAATATAAATGTGTTTTCACGCATTTGCAAACAGAGTAGACCCAGAGGAGCCGTCTGATCAGGGTCTGCTCTGTTTGCTAATAGAATTTGATACACCCGTTTCTTTACTTTCTAAAATGGCTAAAATGTTCCACCTTCCATATTTCATTATATCTATTTTGTCCATGAATATTCAGTAGGTATTGAAATTTGTAATAAACACAGAACAGGGAAAGGGTTAGTTATAGAGTAACACATCCCTTAACTGGACATTTAAATTGGCATCAATATCTGTCTGCAAGACATGTGGCAGCTTAATGCAGGGTAGAAGTCATGCATTAACCTCTCAGAGGAGCTTTTTGCATGACTTTTGTCCTGCATCAGGCAGCCACCAGCCTCAAAGATCTAAACTCTTCTTTACTAAATATTCTGTTTAGATGGGTTTTACTATATATGTTTCCAAAAGTCCTGTCAATATAATGAATAGTCCCTTATAATGAATAGTCCATTATATAGAATGTTGTTGTAAGCAGAGCTCACTATACATGTATTTAGGAAATCTAGGTAGAATATTTTCTTTGTTTCTCTGCTAATCCCTACCATGTTGGAATGCTTTAGAATTGCCCCCCTTATTGGACATACCCATTTTCTCACTTTGTCAATCAAATATGTGAAATTGGTTTTCGTTGGGTCAAAAAGTAGGTCACTGGGTCATATCTTAGAAAAATCTTGTTTACACTCCAGTGCCTACATTTTTAGCCCTATCTTCCTCACTGACCAGCAAAGGATCTGATTGAAACAGCAGGCTGCTATAGAAAACTAGTCACCCCTGGGGCATAATTTATACAACTATTGTAGAGGACCTGAACATGATGCTATGTGCCAAATATGAAAGCTGAATACCTTCCAGTTTTAGGGAAGAAGATTTTCGAAGTTTTCACTGCATGTTTCTATAGAAAACAAGGCACCACTAGGGGTGGGGGCCAATTTTGACCCAAGGGACATAATTCATATACAGTTGAACTTCGATAACTCAAACTTCAGGGGACAATACAAATTAGTTTGAGATAACAGAAGTTTGAGTTATCCGATTTTTAATCTAAATCATTTCCTGTAGGAGCTTCAGCATTACTTTTGACTTGTATTAAGCTGTTACATGTGTTTCTAGATAGCTGTAGCGGTACATTTTAGAGCAGCTTTTTTTAAGTTTTGGAAGGGCTTAACGTTCTGTTCGAGTTATCCCGAGGTTCGAGTTATCCGAGTTCGAGATATCAAAGTTCAACTGTAACTTTTGTAGAAAACCTACAGATGATGTTATGTGCCAAAGATGAAAGCTGAGAACTCTAGATTCAGAGGAGAAGATTTTAAAGGTTCAAACTGTTGACGACTGACGACACACGCCGACGAATGACTGACATCAGGTGATCACAGAAGCTCACCCTGAGCACTTTGTACTCTGGTGAGCTAAAAATAGTTATAATGGAAGGTGGAGCATTGTAGCCATTTTAGAAGTAAAGAAACATATCTTTCAAATTCCACTATCAAACAGAGCATACCTTGATCAGATAGCTCCTATAGGAGCTGTCGGATATGGGTCTACTCTTTTTTAAATGCATGAGAACATGTTTATATGAGGGACAGGGTTAACAACTTAACACATATTCATGCAGTCCAAATTCTTGTACAAATATTCATGAGGGAAAGGGCTATGAAAGGTTTTGAATCCTTAAAAGAAACAAATATACTCAGTTTCGCATCTGCAGCGAAACTGGTTATACAAATTAGTGAAAGGCATGTTTAAAGATCAAAGAAGATGTCTGTAAGACATGTACCTTTGTGAAGACTTGATGTCCGTTGGTTCTGGCTCCATAAGCTCTGGTGCAAGTTTAACATTTTCACACTCTTGTAACAAGTCAATTAAAGGCTGAATTTGTTCGTTGAATTTCGCAATTAAAGTTCTGGCATCACTTTTTGGAATAGCACTTTCATCTTCCTGAACTTCATTGTTACACAAAGTACACCTATCAAGTCAGCAAAGAAAAGGTTTATTCAACTCTCTAATTGTTTATCCTTTTACTCCATAAATATGCCTACATGTATATACGCCTTTGCAAAAGAGTAGACGGAGATCAGATGGCTCCTATAGGAACATCTCATCTGAGTATGTTCTGTTTGTTCATGGGACAATATAGATCTGATTCTACAATGTCTGCTTTAGCAAATCTTAAATGTGTTAATAAGCCATTGAATCTAATTAATAATCATGATGTCATTATTTCTTTCATGAATATTCAAGGAGTAAAGGGATAATATATAAGAAATGATATTTATCAACTGTAACTTTTATAATACAATAAATACTCTCTAAATTATGGCCACTAAATTACATCAAGTATTTTGTGTTAAAGGCAGGTGGCTGCTTAAAGCAAGGTTAAAGTAAAACAGAACGCTCCTATAAGAGCGTTCTGTTTTACTTTCACCTTGCTTTAAGCAGCCACCTGCCCTAAATACCAGCTAATCAACACAATTTAGTGGCCATTATAGAGAGGTTTTACTGTAGTCTAAATACACAAGAGTGTTGCTATTGGTAGAAAGTGTAGAGTCAGATCTATTATAATTTCATTTAACCCTTTCTCTCATATAAACATGTTTCACGCATTTACAAACAGAGTAGACCCAGATCAGATGGCTCCTATAGGAGCCGTCTGATCAGGGTCTGCTCTGTTTGCTAATTGAACTTGATGGATCTGTTTCTTTACTTTCTCAAATGGCTGCAATATTCCACCTTCCATATTTCATTATAACTATTTTGTTCATGAATATTCAGTAGGTATTGAAATTTGAAATAAACATAGAACAGGGAAAGGGTTAAAGCAAACAGCGCAGACCCTGATCGGATAACTCCTACTGGGTCAGCTCTGTTTGCAAATGTGTGAGAATGCTTTTATATGAAGGAAAGGGTTAACCCTTTACCTCATAACGATGCCTTTGCAAACAGAGCAAACCCAGATGAGACATCTCCTGTTTGCTTATGGAATAATACATATCCGTCTCTACAGTTTCTGCCATAGCTAAAGCTTCCTACATGTCCATAAGCCAATATAAACAGTTTATCATGTCACTAGTTCTTACTTGAATATTTTTCAGGTAAAGGGTTAACTTCACCCTTCGCTTGCTATTCACGTCAATATACCTACCTGTAAATAGTGAAGACCCAGATGAGACAGCTCCTGCAGGAGCTGTCTCATCAGGGTCTGCACTATTTACAAGTTGATTGTGCAACCAGTGCACTCCACAGCAGTGATTGCACAGCGAAATACTTGTACACAGTGAAGATATATGTAATTATACGACAGGGCATGGGTATTGAAGGAGAAATGTATTTTAAAATTCAGCAAGAGAAGGGTTAACTTAATGCTTATGAAACTGTTGTTGTCATTAAAAATTACCATTTGCTTAACATTTCCTTCATATAAACACCTTTCCACACCTTTGCAGACAGAGTAGACCCCGATCAGAAGGCTCCTATAGGAACCATCTGATTAGCGTCTTCTCTGTTTGTTTATGAAACTATAATAGATATCATCTGACTACAATTTCTAACAATACCAAATTCCTTTATAAAAATTCATCAAATAAATATTCATGATTTCATTATTTCTTACATGAATATTAACAAGAGGGCCAAGACAGCCCTTAATCACTCACCTGATTACCATAGACTTAAGATTATTGCTGGGTAACCCCAGGATGGGGCCAATATTGACCTTAGGGACAATATTTGAACAATGCTGATAAGTGGATCATGAGCAGTGGTTCTGGAGAACAAGATTTTCAAAGATTTAGAATATTGATTTTATCAAGACAATCATTCTAACCAATGAAGATTGGGCTTTTGCCCTCTAGAGTGCTTTTTCTAAGATTAGTCCTAGTGACCAAGTTTTCGATCCCACAACACCCATGATCACCCATAACCTTGATATCACCAAGACAAACATTCTGAGCAAGTTTGAGGAAGATTGGGCTAAAAATGTGGCCGCTGGAGTGTAAACAAGATTTTTCTAAGATATGACCCAGTGACCTACTTTTTGACCCCACTTAACCACTTTCAAACCGGTCCAAGATTTTATCAGGGCAATTATTCTGACCAAGTTTCATGAAGATTGGATAAAAATGTGACCTCTAGAGTGTTCACAAGGTTTTCCTATTTGACCTAGTGACCTAGTTTATAACCTTGCATGCCCAATTTCGATCTTGTCCGAGATTTTATCAAGACAATCATTCTGACCAAGTTTCATGAAGACTGGGCAAAACATGTGGCCACTAGATTGTTCACAAGGTTTTTCTACTGTTTAATCTAGTGACCCATTTTTGACCCCATGTGACCCACTTTCAAACTCTTCCCAGATTTAATTAAAACAATCATTCTGATAAAGTTTTATGAAAATTCCGCTACAAATGTGACCTATAGAGTGTTCAAAAGGTTTTTCTACTATTTGACCTAGTGACCTAGTTTTTGACACATATGATCTACTTTCAAGCTTGTCTGAGACGTTATTAGACCAATCACTCTGACCAAGTTTCATGAAGATTGGGGTAAAAATGTGACCTTTAGAGTGTTCACAAGGTTTTCCTACTATTTGACCTAGTGGCCTAGGTTTTAACCCCACGTGACCCACTTTCAAACATGTTTAAGATTTTATCAAGACAATTATTCTGACCAAGTTTCATGAAGTTTGGACTAACATTGTGACCACTAGAGTGTTCACAAGCAAATTGTTGATGACAGACGACGAACGACGGACACCCAGACATTCAAGTCTCCCAAAAGCTCACCCTGAGCTTTGCTCAGATGAGCTAAAAAGTGAGTTAAATTCAGGAAAAAGGAGCTGATAACTGGTATCTCAGAAACAAAATATATTCAAATGGTTCATGTAAATGTACTCCAATAATGCAAATAAAATGAAAAACATGAAATCTGATTATGAAATGAAATTCCAAAGAACAAAAACCTACCGAAAAGTTTGAGACATTGGGTCGAACAATTGATCTGCTTCCAAGTCTGTAAATGTCTTCTGGCAATCTTCACATACAAATGAAGCTCTACTGGTATTGTCTCTCTCTTCCATCTCAATTTTTCGCCTGACATGATCTAGTTTATATTTTACAACATTCACAAACATTATATAACTTATGAAATAGAAATTATGCCGTGTAGTTCTACCCTCAGGATCTGTTTCTACCCTCATTCTGACTTTTATAAACTTCTCATTTTTCAGTGTATTTGTTACCGCTCTTAGCTGTTTTCGATCAAATTTCAACAATTCCAGCATATCATCTTCCTTCATGCATGGATTTCTAACAAGCATATCTATCACCAAAGCATGTTCTACTGAATAGAATCCCCTTGCTACAAGACGCACCAGTCGTTTCATACTCTGCGGCACTTCTGTTAAAACTTCTTGTTCCATGCTTCAAACTGAAAGAAAGGATAAAAAGAGTTCCATAACCTTTTACTCCTTGAATATTCAAGCACGAAATAATGACATCATTAAAAATTAATTAGATTAACTCTTTCCTTCATGTAAACACCTGTTCTCACATTTGCAAACAGAGTTGGGCACCAATTGTAACAGGACTGGTGAAAAACATGCAGCCAGACCGGGGCTTGAACCCACAGGGGTCTGGACCACTTCATGGGGCCTATATGTACTATATTATATAATAACGTATAGTACATATAGACCCCCATGAAGCGGTCTAGACCCCTGTGCTTGAACGCGGGACCCCTCACTTACAGGGACCCTCAACCGAGCTACCTGTGCAGCTCCATATTATACCAGACCCACTACACTCCACAAACGTCACTTTTTCATAGCTGTTTCCGTCTATCATAGACTGCGCTTCCCATTGTACAGGCAATCAAGCACTTCTGACACCATTAATGTGATAGAAAAGTGCAGCCTTGTGTGGTACTCAAACCCTGGAAACCTCACATAAAGGGTGAGTACTCTATCAACTAGATACACTGGCTGCTATATGAGCTCAACGCTGCAGAACCACTACAAAGCTGACATTAAACTTTGGGACGTTTTGACTAATGCAGCAAAATCATCTATACTGGAATTCTAGAAGAGAAGTTTGATACTTTTAAGCAGGTGGCCGCTTAATGCAGAGTGAACGCCATGCAGAAAGCTGCTAGTGGAGTTTCTGCATGACTCTCACTCTGAATTAAGCTGCCACTTGTCTCCTATACATGTAGTCTCATTAATGAGCTTTAAGACAGCATGCTAATTTTGTGATGGTTGCCATTTTACAGTCTCATGGCAATACATCAAGTACGGGGTGGAAATCGTTAATTTTCTAATTTACAATCTGGTCATATGGGACCTAATTTTCAATGTAAATCTGCACTTTTGTGGTAATTACATCATTCAAACAACAACTGACCTCAGATATGCTCATAAATCCACACCACAATCCACACTTGTTGTCATGCGATGTGTGTGTGTGTACGAGTTGGTTACTGTTTTTGAGGTTTGAAACCATTGTGATAAATAGAGCATTTACTCCTATGGAGCAAATGCTTTATTTATCACAAATTACAGTCAAACCGGCCCCAAGTCAAACTGGCCCCTGGTCAAACCGGCCTCCAAAAAGTCAAACTGGCCTCTAATGAATTATTTTTTTGCTCAAACTGGCCCCACATTTTTAAATTGAATTTTTTAACCATGTTAAATATCAATTATTTCTAGAAACCCAATGTAGTTGCTTATCACATATATTAAAATGGTCAGTTGGAAATTCTGCAAAATATTAGCTATAGTTTATACTCGGCTCGCATTTAGATTAAGTGACACTGGCGCTTAGTTAATGCCGATTAATGGCTAGCATGTGTCTTTTGGTAGCCTAGGTGTGATAATCCAATTAATGGCACGCGCATGTATGTTGTTTGTGATAATCCAATTAGACACGCGTTCATTGTGTCGTAAGAACATAAGGTATTGTTTGTCTTGGTATGTAGACATATTTTCACACAAAAATAAAGTAACATTCAAAAGTACATATAGATTTCAAATGTTGTAAAATGATGATATTGAGTGAAAATTCAGAACCAGAATTAACCATTTCCTTCTTATAAACATGCATTCATTTTAAGTTCTTTTCACCCTTTACTCTATGAATTGATATTAATTAGTTTCATTTTTATCATGAAAATATAGAATAAGATCTATAGTATACTGTAAGCAAACAGAGCAGACCCTGATCAGAAATCTCCTATAGAAACCATGTGATCTGGCTCTTCTCTGTTTGCAAAGGCGTAGAAAGGCGTATTTATGGAGTAAAGGGCTGACTGTTATGTAATTATCTCATCCAATCGACGAATATGTTGTGTGATTGACAATAAGCGCTAAGGACTGTGACTTTGGAGACAGAGTTGACGAAATGATCAGAGACAGAATTGTATTCGGATGTTCGTCAGAAAAAATGCTTGAAAAACTGATAGAGAAAGGAAAGGATCTTACATTTGACATTGTCGTACAAACTGCACAGTCACATGAATACAGCAGAAAACAAATGGAGGCAATGAGACCTCAAGACAAAGACGTTGACCTTGTCCGAAGCAGAGGTGTGAGACCAAGTCATTCGCATACAAGGGAAAGCAAAACCAGCGCCGCGGAGGACACAACCAAACCGGAAGGCAGCGACGAAGGCCAGACGTTCGAGCCACAGGGATAAGGGACTCACATAGACAATGTACCCGATGCAGGAAAAACAAGCACAAAACTGTGTCAGACTGCCCAGCCATGGGAAAAACCTGTATTAAGTGCTCAAAACTGAACTATTTTGCAAATATGCGCAGAGCTAAATACATAACAATGACAAAGGAAACCCAGACCAGATGGCTCTGAGTCTTACAGGGTATGCTCTGTTTGCTATGGAATATTATAGGTCTTGCTAACATAAATAATTATGGATTGAAGGGTTCAAAATTATCTGTTTAATGAGCATGGAACATATACATAGAAATACATACTCTAAAACACATATAATTAACCTATCGGTTAATTACATTCTATATTAAACACACATAAATAATCTATCCATAGAGCACTTAGAGTAGACATGTCTGCGTTCTTCTGGCGGAACGATCACTGAACAGAATATCGCTCTTCAAAAACGCCGAAAATTAATGTATCCTGTTTACTGACAGAACCCAACACTGAAAACAAAAGGATTAACAGCTTTAATACATTTATGTGTTAATGCCATGTGTATCCCTTAGCAATTAGTCAATTTAGTGTTCATCTCTAACAATAATAAATGGGATTAACAGTTTAACACTTTTTTAAAACCCTTTCCCTCTTATAAATGTGTTTTCATGCATTTGCAAACAGGGTAGACCCAGTTTGGTTAGATTAAAGGCACATGTACATTACTAATTATGTAGCATGTGTGTCTTAAAAAAGTGTTAATTGTTCGGTTACATGATATGCAGGGGTGATGGTCGTTTCGTCGACCTTAATTTATGTAGTAAACCCAAAGTCGTTTCGTCGACTTTATTATTATATAGGGATTAAGTTTTCACACCTATACCGCGGCTGCGTATTTGATGTTAGCTTTTTAAGTAGGCGCATGTCTGCAATTATAGGAAACTGTCCCATCACAGTTCAGACCCAGATCAAGATCACGTTATATTCGGTAAAAAGTGGTAGATTCAATGTGTTTAGATATCTATGAATAATTGTTTTATCGATGTAACATAAGCATTTGATGTTAACTTATTAAATAGATGCGTGATGACAATTATACAAACTACCGATTTCATAGTTTAGACCAAGATCTAAATCACATTATATTGATAAAAGATGTCTGTTTACACTATTAAAATGGTGTTTGTATATTATACATAGTATATTTGTTTTGTGGCGACGAGGAAAGCATGTATTGGCAATTATCACAAACTTCAGATTTGATAGTTTTTACACAGATCACGTTATTTTTCATAAAAATCAAATGTGCACTTCAAGCATTTAAATTTGTATTCAACATAACGTTTTATAAATAAAGTGTGATATTTATTTAAATATTTATTCAATAGTATGTTTTATCAATAAATGAAAGTTTATACTTGTTTATTCACCGTGTAGACCATGATCGAAATGTCATTATTTTATTTGTAATCCCTGTATCATTTCTTTTTGCCGAGTATAAACCTTCTACCAAGCATATGTGTTCAGTGATCACATGCAAAACCTCTGCTCTAGCAAATAGTGCAGACATATACCACGGCTATGTATTTGATGTTACGCGTTCAAATAGATGTGTGTCAGCATTTATCGGAAAGTGACATATTTTCTGACCCAGATCAAGATCAAGTTAATTTGATAATAAATTCTACGTAATAAAATAATGATTGACTGGCGTATGATGGAAATTATGGAACATTGCTGACTCAATAGTTTATACCCAGATCTAATAATGTTATATAATCATGTTATATTTGATAAAAATCATAGTTTCGATCCAGATCAAGATCACATTATGCAGTAGATCCTATGTGTATAAGTTAAGTGTAATTTAAGTTGTGAGCTGATAAAATAGACGCGTGCTGGCAATTATCGCAAATGCCGATTTTATAGCTTAGACCCAGATCTAAATCAAATAGAGTAGTCCCTGATAACGCGGCTTCTACATGAGCCATATGATCAGGGTCTGTTTGTTTGCACCAGCGCCGACATAGAACCATGTATAGCTTTGTTCATTCTGTTTATATGTAAATTGGATGTATTTACGGGATATTGTTATTGCGGGTATAGATGATATAATTCATATAGGAACTGCGGAACTCTTTCCTTTGCCCAACGCTTTTCCATTCATCTTCAAATAGAGTAGACCCAGATAACGTGGCTTCTACATGAATTGTGTTTTATTTTTAATCCATATATGTATAGGGGAAACTAGGAAACTAAGGGGAAACTAGGAAAATAGAGTATACAGGTCTAGATGTACCCTTTCACTCCTATTTATAAAATCCTTTTCACGCATTTGCAGAAAAAGTATACCCATATCAGACAGATCCTATAGGAGTCGTCTGATCAGGGTCTTCTCTGCTTGCTAACGGAATCTGACATACAAATGTATCTGTCTCTTTACTTTCTAAAAAGACTGCAACATTTCATTATAACTGTTTTGTCCATGAATATCCAGCAGGTAATGAAAGTATTGAAGTATGAAACAAACATAAAACAGGGAAAGTGCTCTGTTAAGAGCTTTATATGATCATGTCTGCACTATTTGCTAAAGCAGAAGTTTTGCATGTGATCACTGAACACATCTGCTAGGTAGAATGTACACTCTGCAAAAAGAAATAATGGCCACAGATAATATAATAATAAGATATATATTTGTAAAAGGCAGATGGTTTATATTAAACAAAATATATTTATTTGTGATTTTTTAAGTTATAATTAATGTAAAGTACTGAAAAGAACACATTGTATATTAACTAGAATAAAGCTCCTTTTACATACTACTTTGGTAAGTATTTTATATACTTAAAATGACTGTATTGCTGAATATATTTTTACGAAATATATCCCTTTGAAATCAGTGGGTTATGTTAAATAACTGTGGTCCCTTTTACGCAAAAAATCTAGTTATTTTTCATTTATTTCAAGAAATATGAATTATTTATATTCCAGGGCTTAATATAAGACAGTCAAAATTTACATGTTATGTTATGTCTAACTTATAACTTTATGGTTTTAAAGCATTTTCATATCATATAACTACGTTACTTTTTACACATATATTCTTTATATAAGGGGGTCATTTAGGCTTCTGTAAACACATCTGCTATGCACTGATGAAGATGATATAAAAAACACATACACATTTTTTTAAGAGTTTAAAAACATACCACTTAAATTTTCATCAATATAATGTGATTTAAATCTGAGGTTAAACTATGAAATTGGCAGTTCGCTTAATTGCTAACATCAAATGATAAATGTTATATCGACAAAACAATTATTATATAAATAAATATTTAAATACATTGAATCTACCATTTATTTTACAATATAAAGCGATCTTGATCTGGGTCTAAACTATCATTGGGCATGCAGTTTGCCATAATGGCCGACACACGCCTACTTAACCAGCTAACATCAAATACATAGCCGCGACATAGGTGTGAAAAGTTGATCCCTATGTAATTATAAGGTCAACGAAACGACTTTGGGTATACTATATAAATTAAGGTCGATGAACGGGAAGGTCGACGAAACGAAAATAAATCATATGCAGAAATGGAAATTTTCCTCATCACAGGTTTCTCGAACATTATATTATGTGATAAAAAAGGAATAAGTATCAATAAAACATTTCATTAATAAAAAAATATATAAGAAGCTTGTTTTATTCGTGGGGTCGGTTTGACCAGCCAAAATATAATTAGGAGGCCGGTTTGATCAAATCGAGGTCCGGTTTGACTTTTAGGAGGTTGGTTTGACTTGTAGCCAGTTTGACCACAGGTGATCGGCGTGTTGCTAGGTTTGAAAACCCAAAATGACTAAATATTAACCACAGGTGATCGTCGTGTTGCTAAGTTTGAAAACCCAAAATGACTAAATATTAAGAATATTTAGTCATTTTGGGTTTCAAACCTAGCAACAGGCCGATCACCTGTGGGTTTGACTTATGGCCGGTTTGACCTTAGTTCTACAATATAAAACTTCTGTATTTCGAAATATCGTAGACTCACCTTCTCTCGAACCTCACCTGTTTATCGAACCTTTCATTTTTTTGTGTTTTTACGCATGTACAAGTGCATACTATGTCATAAAATAATGAGTACCGTTGCTTTGTCTGTAAACAATGCCTCGTAGCTTTAAAAACGAAATATACGTCATAAACAGATCAACACAGTTTATTTTTCCTTCAACTATGCTAAACATGAGAAAACTCTTAATACGTTATAGAATATCAACATAAATTGAAAAGTGTACCACATTAAAAATGTTTGACAGCTCTGACCTCTTCAGCTTATGCAAAGGTCGCGTGACCATGATGAAATCACGTGATTATGAGTGTTATGTTACAGTAAACAATGTCTAAAATAAAGGTTCGATAAGCAGGTGATATTTTTCTGGCAGCCATTTTTGTTTTTGTTATGCGGGTGGTGGAGAACACTGGATTGTTTGGGGATTAATAGATGAGAATAAAATTACTTAATTGTTTCAAGGTATGTATAAAAGATTATTTTGAACTGCTGATTTATTTTTTTCTTCAATATTCACAGTAAACGTTTTCTATTCCTGGTCAAAGGTTAAGAGGTTCGATAGACGGTGAGACGGAAACAGGTCAAACCGGCCCCAAGTCAAACCGGCCTCAGGTCAAACCGGCCTCCAAAAAGTCAAACCGGACCTCAATTTGGTCAAACCGGCCTCCTTATTATATTTTGGCTGGTCAAACCGGCCCCACGAATAAAAAAAAAAGCTTCTAATATATATCTTTTTAATAATGAAATGTTTTATTGATACTTTTATTACTTTTTTTATCACGAAATATAATGTTCGAGAAACCTGTGATGAGGAAAATTTCCATTTCTGCATATAATGTAACCGAACAATTAACACTTTTCTAAGACACGTGTACACGCTAATTAGTAATGTATGTGTGCCTTTAATCTAACCGAACAATGAAAACATTATTATTTTTTGCTACAAATACTAATTGGTATGTTATGCATGTGGCAGTAAATGTAAGGTACTTAACTCTTTCCCTGTGCTATGCTTATTTCAATACATACCGAATATTCAAGGACAAAATAGTTATAATTAAATATGGAAGGCCATTTTAAAAACTAAAGGAAAATATCTTTCAAATTCCATTAGAAAACAGAGCAGACCCTGATCAGACGGCTCCTAAAGGAGCCATCTGATATGGGTCTACCCTAGCTGTTTGCAAATGCGTGAAAACACGTTTATATGAGGGAAAGGGTTAAAGGTGTAAATCCCATTTATTATTGTTAAAGATGAACACTAATTGCTAAGGGATACACGTAGTGGTAACAGATAAAGGTATTTAAGCTGTTAATCCCTTTGTTTTCAGTGTTGGGTTCCGTCAATAAACGGGCTACATTTGTGATTATAAAGAGTTCATTAAAGTATCCCTGTATTTAAAACTCTTATAACAAAATATTGCTAATCTAGTAAGAATTGTTGTCTTATTACTACTTAACAGCTCAATTAGTTTAAACACATGAGAGTATACATGTATGATGTTCTATGTATATGTTCCATGCTCATTAAACAGATAATTTTAACCCTTCAATCCATGACTATTTATGTTAGTAAGACCTATAATATTCCATAGCAAACAGAGCATACACTCAGGGTAAGACTGTAAGACTCAGAGCCGTCTGGGTTTCCATTGTTTGCATTGATGATAATACATTGTAGTCAGCCCTTTACTCTATAAATATGCCTATATAATGCAAACAGAGTAGACCCAGCTCACATGGTTTCTATAGGAGATTTCTGATCAGGGTCAGCTCTGTTTGCTTACAGTATACTAATTAGATATGAATCTATATTTTCTGCCTAAGTAATGATAAAAATGAAATGATAATATCAAATCATAGAGTAAAGGTTGAAAAGAACTTAAAACAAATACACGTACGTTTATATGAAGGAAATGGTTAATTCTGGTTCTGAAAAAAATCGATATTTTCACTCGATATCATCATTTTACAACATTTGAAATATATTTATATGTACTGTTGAACGTTTATTTTTGTGTGCAAATATGTCTACATACCAAGATAAACAATATCTTACGTTCATTCAGAGACATATACATACATGTATGTATATGACTCTTGTTCATTCAACCGACACAATGAGCGCGTGTCTAATTGGATTATCACAAACAACATACACGCGTGTGCCATTAATTGGATTATCACACCAACCGAAAGACACATGCGTGTCATTAATTGGCTTTAACTAAGCGCCAATGTCACTTAATCTAAATGCAAGCCGAGTATAAACTATAGCTAATACATTGCCGAATTTCCAACTGACCAAAATATATGTGATAAGCAACTAGATCTACATCGGGTTTCTAGAAATAATTAATATTTAGCGTGGTTAAAAATTCGATTTAAAAATGTGGGGCCGGTTTGACCAAAAAAATAATTCATGTGAGGCCGGTTTGACCAAGGGCCGGTTTGACTTGGGGCCGGTTTGACTGTAATTCGGTGAGACCATGCAATAACATAATTATCGTTCTTCATCACATTTTCATTCTTTTATGGGTTTTTTTTCTATTTTCTATCATTTTTTTTTTAATTTTTATCATTCCTGCGAAATACAGCAGCGAAAAATAAATATGAATATGAATGATGAAAAACAAAATGAAGAATGATAACGAGATAATTTGAATGAAAAATAAGCTTGCGTGATGTCAAACTATTTGGTCTAGTTTGACCTGTGTCCATTTATTACAATGGTTTCAAAAAGTGGCTTTTAAATAGGCGTCAATGTGTGGGAATTGGCTAACAAAGAAACGGGTAAGGGTTTAGCTGTACAATATGTTGAATTTTTAAATACTTCGTGCACTGGAAAGAGGAGTCGAGTCTGAGTGTGTGTCATGTGAAAGGCATCTAAAATGAAGTCGTGGAGTGTTGAGTACAGTACCTGTGTGGTTTTATCATTTAGAAATGAAATGGTGGTTAGTTTTTCGGAAGCAGATCTGCCGGTATTTATCCTAATTAACGAGCAATTTAAGATTTTCTGTTGACAATTTTTTTTGCTTTGGATGGAATGACTTCCCTTGGAATCTTAGTCGAAGAAGCGCTTGAGCGCTTGTTGAGGGGCAAAGTATTCTCCGGTCATCACAGGGAATCCGGGTCAAGTCGGCCTCGGGTCAACTCGGCCTGGGTCAAGTCGGCCGGGTCAACTCGGCCTGTTTTGGGGTGGTTCAACTCGGCCCGTCTCAGTCGGGTCAACTCGGCCTTTTCCCGACCGTCAATTAAAGTTTATAAACTGCAGCAAAAATTGAAGAGCCTGATCGGTGGGCTCCTTGAAGAATTCAGACAAAGTTTGCACATCTTTTTGACAGTAATAACCCATTAAATTTAGCGGACGAGGACAAATGTGATAAGTATGTTGCATGAGATTAACGAATAAAACAGTTGACATTTAGTAACCAGGTTAATTAGATCAAACTGATAAGTCAAAACAAATAGGTGTGAAAATGAGCGGCATCAATACTTTTGAAGTGAAATTAAGTATAATTAATGGCTTATCTGTTTCATTGATTGTCTGTAATTAAGTACAATTTATGGGAGTGAAAATGTTATTTTGGATCCACTTGTGAGACCGAGTTACTAGGAATTTCATCGGGATCCAAACTGTTTGCAAAGATATCACCATATGTGGGTATCGTTTTTGGCATTGTATTTGTATCGTGCATCTATAAAGTGCTTCTTTTTTCTGATTATTGTTGTTTATTAATGTTGCTTTGTTCTGAGAATGAAACTGATCATGGTACGCATCCTTATCTGTTACTCAGAAGTTTCCTTATACGTTCCTTGGTATCTGTAGTACCGGGTATCTCTAGGAAACGAAATATTAAAGTAATTCAAAATAAAAAAAATATATATACCATAAAAATAATTCTGAAATAATATGTGCGGGCCGACTTGACCCAGGCCGAGTTGACCCGGCCGACTTGACCCGAGGCCGACTTGACTCGGGGGCCGAGTTTACCCGAGGCCGAGTTGACCCGGGACCATCACAGTCAGATTTTTAACGTGACGGACCCCATGATACCGGTGTACTTAATGTTTACGTTACGATAATCGAACAAATAAGATCTCACCTGTTTGAAATTTGATGTTCACCTTTTGAATGAAGTCTATGCTATCTAAAAACGTTAAAATTTGATAAAAAAAATAATTGTCTTTTGTTATTTCCAAAACAATGCTTAGTCTGGATACGCATACTACAGACATAAAAGGGAATCGCTCCATGGTACCGGTGTAATGCCTAAACACAATCAATGGTATGGAAGGCTTGAAAGCCCATATGTAACATAATGTCTAACATTCGCCCAAGCAATGTTACAGTCATATTTACAAATGTGAACTGAAATAAAGTTTTTTTGAATGCAATAATACAATTAAATAGGAGAAACTGTAAGTCTACAACATGTTTTAGATGAAAATTTCACGTTTTTATTACTTTTTCCCACAGTGTGGACACAAAAACTTGTCGTTTCTTCTGAGAACACGCACACTGGAGCACGTTTTCAAGTGGGTCCAGTGTGCACACATATCGCATTGACCCCAATTAACCATGGAAAGAAATACACTTCCAGCTAATAGTTCCGGCTCCCATCTTTTGCATACACAACATTTTTCTTCTTCTTTTATTTCAGAGTCTGAGTCCGATAGTGAATCCTCAACGACTTCCTTTGAAAGTCGAACTTATGTAGATGTTCCAGATGTGTTTGCTGTGGATCTGGCTCCGCATTCAGCTTCTGCTCTTTCTTTGGATGTTTGCTTTCATTTTGTGCTGTTAGTATTTCTTGTATGGACTGCTTATGCAGGCTGCCTGACAGGAAAGGTGGCACAAATTTCTTCTTTGATTTTTGCACAGCCTTTGTGATGGTTCTTAATTCAAAAAGTCATCAGCCTTCTTCAAACTATCATGTTCATTAACTTTGGTTTTCTCAACATTCACTTCTGCTTCCTTATTTCCTGCTGCTTCTTCATTTTCTGGCGGATATATAGTGGAAGGGGCTGTCTGAGAATTGCTTATGGCATTTGGTTTAAAAGGATGAATTCCAGTTCTTTTGAATGCAGATATGAGATTTTCTGCCGACAATTATTTGAGGTATGGCTTGTTGGTGAGCATGGCTATTTGGTATTTTGTTACGTTAACTCCGGGATTTCTTTTCATAAAGTTTTGACATTCTGTATAGTACATGGACTTGCTTTGAATGGTCCGAAGACTCCGACATCCAATGGCTGGGTTAGGTGGCTTGAGTGAGGCGGAAGTACAAACAATACAACATTATTTTGTTCTGCCCAGTCTGTGAGTGTTAATGATGTATGTGACCTGTGTCCATCATACAGGATTATGGTTTTCTTGTTTTCTTTCAGATTTGCATAAGCTGAGAAATGGGTCTTCAGGTAAGATTAAAAAACAGCTGTGTTTGACCAGCCTGTTTTTGAAATCTCACCTGCAGACCCTGGACAAGCATCAATTAAAAAATCTTGGTTCCATCGTTGGTCAGGGAAGACAAAATATGGTGGAATAGAATTCCCCAAGGCATTGCCCGCAGCGATTATTGTCACAGTTTGACTTCTTTGTGAAGTTATGTTTTGCGGTACACTTGATTTGTCACAAACCACCTTTGGTGGGTCATGTTCAGAGTTTACTCCTGTCTAATCTATGGTAAAGGTGCATTGAAGTCCTCTACGACCAAAAAAACCCCTTGTTGCATGTATCTTAAAAATATTGTTGTTGATAAGAGTCGGTCGTGTAAATATCGGCGTGCAGACGGTCGGATGGACGGACGGACGGGCATACAGACAGACACACAGACATACACACAGACAGACAAACAGACACACATACACAGAAACAGACACACATACACACGGACACACAGCCATACAGATGGTGTATGTTACACAGAATTAGCAGCGGATCCTGTGTTATTGTGTGTATTCTCTGCACATTGGGATCATTTTTGTGACTCTCTTGCAGGAATATTCCTCTGGTGGATGTTGGGAAATAAGTGTGTGGAGCGCCAGAATGACCCAAATTTAAATCGAAATTAGAAGCGTACGTACATGTACTTTTGTGTGTAGCTGAAAGAAGTCAACGTTCTTGACCTTGTATTCTGGTGATATTAGAGACAGTGTTTGGACTAAATATGAAATGTGTTAAGATGGTATAACCCAAATCTATTCCTGGGAGTAGCTAGGAGATGCAGAAAATGGCTGTTTTAACAAAGAATAAAGAAGGGCAAAGTTTACCAGGCTCACACCATAAATATGAAGGTCACTGATATAAGGATTAGCGCTAAAGCATGGGCCTTGTAAACAGTTGATTCAGATTAGACTCCGTCTTAGTATTAACCTTTTCCCAGTTTAACCCTTTATTCCATGAGTATTCATTTTGAAATTAATGACATCATTAATATTAATTAGATAATTGTTCTAATAGCAGATTAACACCGGAAGTTTTGGCCATGGCAGAAATCATATCTAAATTTTACCATAAACAAACACAGCAGGCCCTGATGTGGGTCCTCTCTATTTGAAAAGGCATAGGAATGCTTAGTTATGGAGTAAAGGGTAGTACACACTGACGTGCACAGAATGCGTACTTTTGCACCCAGTGAGCTCCCATTGTGCACCCATGGGCCTTACCGGGTTCCATACGGGATGCTGCAAACTACCGCTTTAGCATGTTAAAGGTGCTTCCGGTGCCCCTGTGTTCACAAGGGGCACCGGAGTGTACCAGCATGTCAACATAGTGTGTCGTGGTACACACTGACGTGCACAGAATGCGTACTTTTGCACCCAGTGAGCTCCCATTGTGCACCCATGGGCCTTACCGGGTTCCATACGGGATGCTGCAAACTACCGCTTTGGCATGTTAAAGGTGCTTCCGGTGCCCCTGTGTTCATAAGGGGCACCGGAGTGTACCAACATGTCAACAGAGTGTGTCGTGGTACACACTGACGTGCACAGAATGCGTACTTTTGCACCCAGTGGGCTCCCATTGTGCACCCATGGGTCTTACCGGGTTCCATACGGGATGCTGCAAACTACCGCTTTGGCATGTTAAAGGTGCTTCCGGTGCCCCTGTGTTCACAAGGGGCACCGGGGTGTACCAGCATGTCAACATAGTGTGTCGTGGTACACACTGACGTGCACAGAATGCGTACTTTTGCACCCAGTGAGCTCCCATTGTGCACCCATGGGCCTTACCGGGCTCCATACGGGATGCTGCAAACTACCGCTTTGGCATGTTAAAGGTGCTTCCGGTGCCCATGTGTTCAGAAGGGACACCGGAGTGTACCAGCATGTCAACATAGTGTGTCGTGGTACATACTGACGTGCACAGAATGCGTACTTTTGCACCCAGTGAGCTCCCACTGTGCACCAATGGGCCTTACCGGGTTCCATACGGGATGCTGCAAACTACCGCTTTGGCATGTTAAAGGTGCTTCCGGTGCCCCTCTGTTCACAAGGGGCACCGGAGTGTACCAGCATGTCAACATAGTGTGTCGTGGTACACACTGACGTGCACAGAATGCGTACTTTTGCACCCAGTGAGCTCCCATTGTGCACCCATGGGCCTTACCGGGTTCCATACGGGATGCTGCAAACTACCGCTTTGGCATGTTAAAGGTGCTTCCGGTGCCCCTGTGTTCACAAGGGGCACCAGAGTGTACGAGCATGTCAACATAGTGTGCCGTGGTACACACTGACGTGCACAGAATGCGTACTTTTGCACCCAGTGAGCTCCCATTGTGCTCCCATGGGCTTTACCGGGTTCCATACGGGATGTTGCAAACTACCGATTTGGCATGTTAAAGGTGCTTCCGGTGCCCCTGTGTTCACAAGGGGCACCGGAGTGTACTAGCCTGTCAACATAGTGTGTCGTGGTACACACTGACGTGCACAGAATGCGTACTTTTGCACCCAGTGAGCTCCCAATGTGCACCCATGGGCCTTACCGGGTTCCATACGGGATGCTGCAAACTACCGCTTTGGCATGTTAAAGGTGCTTCCGGTGCCCCTGTGTTCACAAGGGGCACCGGAGTGTACCAGCATGTCAACATAGTGTGTCGTGGTACACACTGACGTGCACAGAATGCTTACTTTTGCACCCAGTGAGCTCCCATTGTGCACCCATTGGCCTTACCGGGTTCCATACGGGATGCTGCAAACTACCGCTTTGGCATGTTAAAGATGCTTCCGGTGCCCCTGTGTTCACGAGGGGCACCGGAGTGTACCAGCATGTCAACATACTGTGTCGTGGTACACACTGACGTGCACAGAATGCGTACTTTTGCACCCAGTGAGCTCCCATTGTGCACCCATTGGCCTTACCGGGTTCCATACGGGATGCTGCAAACTACCGCTTTGGCATGTTAAAGGTGCTTCTGGTGCCCCTGTGTTCACAAGGGGCACCGGAGTGTACCAGCATGTCAACATACTGTGTCGTGGTACACACTGACGTGCACAGAATGCGTACTTTTGCACCCAGTGAGCTCCCATTGTGCACCCATGGGCATTACCGGGTTCCATACGGGATGCTGCAAACTACCGCTTTGGCATGTTAGAGGTGCTTCCGGTGCCCCTGTATTCGCAAGGGGCACCGGAGTGTACCAGCATGTCAACATAGTGTGTCGCGGTACACACTGACGTGCACAGAATGCGTACTTTTGCACCCAGTGAGCTCCCATTGTGCACCCATGGGCCTTACCGGGTTCCATACGGGATGCTGCAAACTACCGCTTTGGCATGTTAAAGGTGCTTCCGGTGCCCATGTGTTCACAAGGGGCACCGGAGTGTACCAGCATGTCAACATAGTGTGTCGTGGTACACACTGACGTGCACAGAATGCGTACTTTTGCACCCAGTGAGCTCCCATTGTGCACCCATGGGCCTTACCGGGTTCCATACGGGATGCTGCAAACTACCGCTTTGGCATGTTAAAGGTGCTTCCGGTGCCCCTGTGTTCACAAGGGGCACCTGAGTGTACCAGCATGTCAACATAGTGTGTCGTGGTACACACTGACGTGCACAGAATGCGTACTTTTGCACCCAGTGAGCTCCCATTGTGCACCCATTGGCCTTACCGGGTTCCATACGGGATTCTGCAAACTACCGCTTTGCCATGTTAACAAGGGGCACTGGAGTGTACCAACATGTCAACATAGTGTATCGTGGTACACACTTACGTGCACAGAATGCGTACTTTTGCACCCATTTAGCTCCCATTGTGAACCCATGGGCCATACCGGGTTTCAAACGAGATGCTGCAAACTACCGTTTTGGCATGTTAAAGGTGCTTCCGGTGCCCCTGTGTTCACATTGTGCACCCATGGGCCATACCGGGTTCCATACGGGATGCTGCAAACTACCGCGTTGGCATGTTAAAGGTGCTGCCAGTGACCCATGTGTTCACAAGGGACACTGGAGTGTACCAACATGTCAATATAGTGTATCGTGGTACACACTTACGTGCACAGAATGCGTACTTTTGCACCCAGTGAGCTCCCATTGTGCACACATGGGCCTTACCGGGTTCCATACGGGATGCTGCAAACTACCGCTTTGGCATGTTAAAGGTGCTGCCAGTGTCCCCGTGTTCACAAGGGGCACTGGAGTATACCAACATGTCAACAAAGTGTATAGTGGTACACACTTATGTGTACAGAATGCTTACTTTTGCACCCATTGTGCTCCCATTGTGCACCATGGGCCATACCATGTTCCATACGGGATGCTGCAAACTACCGCTTTGGCATGTTAAAGGTGCTTCCGGTGCCCCTGTGTTCACAAGGGGCACCGGAGTTTACCAGCATGTCAACATAGTGTGTCGTGGTACACACTGACGTGCACAGAATGCGTACTTTTGCACCCAGTGAGCTCCCATTGTGCACCCTTGGGCCTTACCGGGTTCCATACGGGATTCTGCAAACTACCGCTTTGCCATGATAACAAGGGGCACTGGAGTGTACCAACATGTCAACATAGTGTATCGTGGTACACACTTACGTGCACAGAATGCGTACTTTTGCACCCATTTAGCTCCCATTGTGCACCCATGGGCCATACCGGGTTTCAAACGAGATGCTGCAAACTACCGCTTTGGCATGTTTAAGGTGCTGCTAGTGCCCCCCTGTGTTCACAAGGGACACTGGAGTGTACCAACATGTCAACATAGTGTATCGTGGTACACATTTACGTGCACAGAATGCGTACTTCGGCACCCAGTGAGCTCCCATTGTGCACCTATGGGCCTTAACGGGTTCTATACGGGATGCTGCAAACTACCGTTTTGGCATGTTTAAGGTGCTGCCAGTGCCTCCTGTGTTCATAAGGGGCACTGGAGTGTACCAACATGTCAACATAGTGTATCGTGGACCACACTTACGTGCACAGAATGCATACTTTTGCACCCATTGTGCTCCCATTGTGCACCCATGGGCCATACCGGGTTCCATACGGGATGCTGCAAACTACCGCGTTGGCATGTTAAAGGTGATGCCACTGACCCCTGTGTTCACAAGGGACACTGGAGTGTACCAACATGTCAATATAGTGTATCGTGGCACACACTTACTTTATTATTATTATTATTATACCATATTTATATAGCACTCTTTTCATATCTAAATACGTTCAAAAGTGCTTTACAATTAAAATATTTATACATACTAAAGCAGAAATTAAAGAAAATATAAGATATGCAATAGAAATAAAAAAAAAAGAAGAAAATAAACAAAACAAAAACATTTACAGTGTATTTCTAAGGTATAAAAAGAACATCGCATAACTCAAAATTTAAAATCCATATGCCTAGTAAGGTATAATACAATTATGATAAGAGAATAAAGCAATGTTGATGGCATACTATTTCTATAGTTAAAACATGCAACCGCTGTTTGGGCTTAAAATATATATCAGCCACCATAATACTTTAAAAAGGAACGATTTTACGAGATCTTTTAAAAGATTCAAGTGTAGCTGAGTTAAAACATGCAACGGCTATTTGGGTTTAAAATATACATCAGCCACCATATATCTTTAAAAAGAAATGAGTTTTAAGAGTTCTTTTAAAAGACTCAAGTGAAGCTGACTTCCGTATTCCCACCGGTAGTTCATTCCACAATTTAGGAGCCGCCTTTGCAAAGCTACGATCACCATAGGTAACTGTACGGGATCTTGGTATCACGAGGGCCATAAAGTCATTTTTTGATCTTAAATCACGCTGTGGTTTATATATCTTTAACATGTTTGTGATGTAACTTGGAGATTTGTCATTCAAAGCTTTATAGGTGTGAGTCAAAAGTTTAAAGTCAATCCGGTGTTCCACTGGGAGCCAGTGAAGTTCCTTTAACACTGGTGTTATGTGGTCAAAACGAGATGCCCTGGTAATGATACGAGCTGCAACATTTTGGACAGTCTGCAGTTTGTTCAAAGTTGTCTTACTTACGTGCGCAGAATGCGTACTTTTGCACCCAGTGAGCTCCCATTGTGCACCCATGTGCCATACCGGGTTCCATACGGGATTCTGCAAACTACCGCTTTGGCGTGTTAAAGGTAATGTCAGTGCCCCCTGTGTTCACAAGGGGCACTGGAGTGTACCAATTTGTCAACATAGTGTATCGCGGTACACACTTATGTGCACAGAATGCGTACTTTTGCACCCATTGTGCTCCCATTGTGCACCCATGGGCCTTACCGGGTTCCATACGGGATGCTGCAAACTACCGCTTTGGCATGTTAAAGGTGGCCCCTGTGTTCACAAGGGGCACTGGAGTGTTCCAACATGTCAACATAGTGTATCTTGGTACACACTTACGTGCACAGAATGCGTACTTTATGATTACTCTATAACTAAATTGTTCTTTATATGCTGTTATTACTCGCCATTACTGATCATAACCCGTCATAACCGGTCATAACCCGTTATTTTGTGTCAAACAAATACCAAAATTTGACGAATGGAAAATGGAAAAGGTGTAAATAAGGAATGTTCTAGCAGACAGGTTTTGTTTTCATTTTTTCTACAGTTGTACCAAATATAATTCAAATCAATATGAAGAAATAAAAATGGGACCTACCCGTGCGATTTTGTTTAAAATACACCATGGTTAAGTCAGACATCTGTCATCAACAATGCACTATTGTATCTAATGAGAAGTGGCAATTAGAAAAACATTAAATCAATATGAATTGATGTATGTGTCATAGGGTAAAGGGTTACTGAATATTCATTCAAAACTATATTTGTAAATATTAATTTAAGCATTGATTTATATACATATATATAAAAGAACTGTATAGCCACGTGACATAGTGTAAAATCTGAACTGTAACATAATCTTCGTAAAAACTCAAAAGTCAAGATTAACAAATAAAGAGTTCACAAAAAGGTCAATTCTATGGATAATGTTTAACCCTTTACTCCATTAATATCCATTTAAGAAATACTTACATTATGAATATTGATTATGTAACATGGTGAAAAAGTTGTGACTCGACTGGGACTCGAACCCAGGGCCTCTGGCTTACGATTCCAACACTCTACCGATTGAACTACCAAGCCACATAGTCTAAGCCGATCAACTGTTTCACCACAATATCTACTCGGCTACAATTAGATAAATTGTTTTAACGGCATGATGACAAATGGATATTAATTTTTATCCATGACAGAAACTGTAGAATCACATGTATATTACCCCATAAGCAAACTGGGCAGACCCTGATCAGGCGGCCCCTACCGGATTATACTAGCTCATTGATTATACTAGCTCATACTCAGATTTGTTAAATAGAGTGGATCTACCAACACTGCACTTAGGGAGGCTTCGTACATTGCTATAGAAACATTCAAATGTATCAATGATATGTCACCTATTTATATCAGAGATTTAGTTAATCTTAAACAATCTTATTATACTTTCAGGTATGAAAATACAGTTCATGTACCGACAGCTCGGACTACGACATATGGTCAGAGATCCTTCCGCTTCGAGTCAGCACCGGTGTTGAACAGTCTCCCGAATCAATTCAGAACAACATTAGACTTTAAATAGTTTATGAGACTAATCCGCACCTGGACTGAATCATATGCCGTGGTTAGTCTGTAAAAAGTTTATCTTCTTTTTAGTTCTTAGTTTAAGTTTTTTTAGTTATATCTTGGTGCTGCCAAATGTTTGTATGCTTTTATTACTTTCTGTAATTTTATGTGCTGTATTCCCCCCGTCTCTTTTTCTTCTTCTTTCAGTTACTTCACTCCAGCATTAATGATGATTATGTGAAGGCGCTGGTTAAAATATTGAAATGATTTACACATGAGGATATGGTGAACACTTTTTACAGTGATATGCATAAAACAAACAAAAATGATCGAGTCCTAGCACAAATTCACTACTGCAGGGGTAGTCACTATGTTATATCTCGCCGCTGCCAACTGATTGTATGTTTCTATGTTGTAATTTTTGCTGTGTTTTCCCCAGTCTCACTGAGTCCTGCCTTATAAGATCTCTCCACAAACGAATGGTAAACAGGGTGTCTGTATTTACTCTTTTCTTTCTCAATATGTAACAAACATGGCGCCACAGTGGGATTTGAGAAAAGAATGCCAAACATGTTTATTGTTTTTTACTGCCTCTGTGTAGTGTTCTGCCTGATGCATGTTGAATGTGATATATTATATTTTTGTTTGGTTGTTTGTTGTTGTTTATTATTATTATTATTTATTTATTTTTTATTTTTTTTTTGGGGGGGGGGGGGGGGTTAAATGTTTTGTTCTCTTGAATACCTATTTTTTATTTACGCAAATCCGTTTTGTTTTTCGTTCAATTCTGGAAAACAAAAGATTAACAAGTTCAATATGTATAGCTTGTTCTGTGATCAACAGTTGTGCTTTTATGTCTTATTGCTTTTAGTTAACATAAAACATAACTGCTCACACAAGGTCTCGGACTTACCTGGTTCCCTTTTATTACTATAGCATCAAGTGTCTGTGTGTCTTAACGTACTATTTACATGCAAACCCTTTCTTTTACAGTCTGTTTTACTTTTACAGCTAATGTTTATTGTTATATGGTGTCCGACGTAGCTTGTATCTTGAGTCTATTCTGTCTGCAAAGGCGTAGAATTGCGTATAAATTTACAGAGGGAAATGTTTAAAAAAATCAGTAGAGAAGAGTTTGAGCAGACGACACAATTCAACTTTAATTATTTTGGCGCCAAAAAGTGTGTGTCTGCAATATCGTCTGCTTTAAGTTTCAGGACATACTTCTCTTACGCGTAAATGGTGCGACAAGCAGTTTGGATTCTCATGAGCCACCGAGTAATTGGATCAAAACTGTTTGCAAGGTAATCACAAATTCGACCAGAGCCGCTTACCATCCTACGGTTATCTTGGAACACTGGGAAATGGAAAATAAATGATTGCGCTAATTAAACAATAAAATGCATATATACATAAAATTGATGCTAAGTACGTATCGTGGTGCATGAATATTAATGACAATAATGATTAGACTTTTTTACTATGGTAAGGTCATGGTGGAAACTATATATATGCAATCAAACCTATACTTTTCCGCTTGTTTCTGTCAATACAAAATAAATAATAATAAAAAAGAAAGTCATGTGTACATATGCCATTTAAAAAAAAAGCTAATAATTCTTCATTATGTCATTATTTCTTACATGCATATCTCTATTCATCAGGGAAATATTTAATTATTATCACTACGAGAAGGCACAGATGAACTCATTATCTAAATCAAAGTGTAAATACGTCCGTCTGTTTCCTCCAACTATGGAACTTCTAATTAATGCGTGTAATTACAATACTTGAGCGATGTGTCTGTTAATTTGTTAATTCTATATCTGCATGTCTTGGGGGAAAATATAGCGCACCACGAAGAAATTGTTCTTTGTGCATGCGACACCCTTAAATGCATACCTAAACATAAAAAATATTTATAAATTATTTGGAATCAATCAAAACTGCTGTCTTTTCCACGATCTGAGCGTCGTACGTTGGTCTGTTAATAGACATTTTTCGCTGCTGCTGATTGCGAGTAGCGGGTGACTGTACACGACTTATTTGAGGGGGCTTTCTCAAACCATTCGGACGGAATGCTGTTTGAAATTGAATTACCGTCTGCTTTCTTGTCGTCTGCTTATTTTCCTAATACAAATACAGTAAAACCCCTCTAATGCGACCACTTTATGAATGGAAATAAATGTCTTTAAAAGCAGGTTGTTGCTTAATGCAGGTCGAAAGTTATGCAGAAAGTTCCTGCAGGAGCTTTCTGCATAACATTCGACCTGCATTAAGCTACCACCTGTATTTAAGACCCAGAATTATACATCTATTTGGTTGTCGCATTAGAGGGATTTTACTGTAGTTTGTTTTCATTACTTGTGCACTAATGAAAAGCTTTGTCAAACATCTTTAGCCTCAGATTAACCCTTTTGGTTTGGTAGATTGTGTACTGTTTAACAGTCTGCCTACTACGGATGAACTTGGATCCAGGCGAAACGCCGCATGACGCGGCGTCTTATCTTGATCCAAACTGTCTGACACTCTGCTGATATTTTTCGGTACAAAAATGCAGAAAATTGTTGCAGACGGCAAAGTTTTGCAGACGACAACTGCGTACCAGGTAGAATGTTAACCAAACTTCGCAAGGCAACACAATTATCGTATGCGTACGACGTTTGGTGAAAAGGTACCCAATTCTGGATCCATGATGTATGGGTCTCCAAATCGGTAACTAAAATGATGAATAAGTTCAAACAAAATAAGTATTATGTTAATCATTTAATCCAATATTCTTCCGTCTGCAGATAATACCGGCACATATTTTCACAATTCGTCCTAAAAGGGACCGTGAATGTCTCCACACAGAGTTCATTGCTCTGTAAGATTTGAGCTTGGCAATGGCATGCTCAACACTCACTCGATATGATGAATGAACCCTATTAAACTTTCTGCACTGTTGCAAATCTCTTCCTTGCTTTCTGGCCAGCTGTGTAGAGGTGTTAGCAGTCAGAAGCGGATATCTGTTAGGATATATATTGTCTGCTAACAAATTTAATTCTGTAAAGGGAGATAATTTGAAACATATCGTCTTTGTCAACGGACGATTGTACACAAACTGCTTAAGAATTATTCTCCAAAATTCCAGTTTTTTGTCACTGACTACTTTTCAACATTATTGCTAACTTTCATGAGAAAAACATGATTCTATCTCGTTTATGACTTGTTAAGCAGTTACAATAAAAGGGGAGTTACTTCCCTTGATGCAAATGAATAAACACGGTCGACATCTCTTTCTGTTTTCGGACATTTATTGTTTATGTCAGTATGCAATTTGAGTGATAAAATGTACTAAGCAAGCGTAGTTTGCATCTTTAATGTATGACTAAACTTATTTTGTTCAGTAACTTAAACTGGATGAAAATATTCAATCGTTTTAGATGGATGAGCTGGGTTTTACCGCACTGCCACACTGAATAGGTCACATAGCGCCGACTTTGGTATCCAAAGCCTGTTTCATGACATATCATAACTGTTCTTTTGGTCATGTTTTCATTAATTAAGTTACAACAAAACAATATCAAATGAATCCCTTCTTTAAAGGCATATTATCCGCCCTTGTTATACAGGTACAAATTTAATACCTTATCATACGTTTTGAGAAGACCCCCATATTTAGTCCGCCACTCGCTTCTCGAGACCCGTGTTCAGCAGCAGCGAAAAATGTCTAATAAGTCCGTTCCGACACCGTGCCCTGGCACCGAGATATATATTTTTCCGAAGAATAAAAATCAAAACCAAGCGTTTTGTTGTACCCCGAGTGAGTCAAAATCATTTCCGGATTTGTAAATATCATATGAGTAAGATACATACAAATATAAACCAGAATCTGTTCATTTAACTCAGTATCAGAGATAAGAGGACACACAAACACTGTAATAAAATGTCGTTCTTTTCAAAAAAGCCAACAGTTGAAGGTAAGAAACCGTGTAAAATTACTTAATTCCGGTGATTTGAAGATGGTTTAGTATTAAATAGTAATGTTCAAGATGTTGCTAAAGTCACTTTCGTTTTTCCAGTTTCAATCAGTAACTGCCAACTTATGCAATAAGGTTTATGGTGAATTCGCCTAATGACCAACTCGCCTACAATTAAATATATAGTAACCCGAATGGGGAATTCGCCTAGAAAGCAATTATATAGCGATCGTATTTCGCACCTACTGTAGGGTATCAATAACATAACACAACTTGTTTCCAGGTAGTGATGATCAAGACTGAACTTTGAGTGTAGCCCCTGATCATCAATATCACAATATTCCATCTTCCTTCTATTCCATCTGCCTTCTGTATTTTATTTTAACTATTTTGGCCATGAATATTCAGTAGATATTGAAAATTGGAATAAACCAGAACACTGGTCAGTTCAATCATATTAAATTAGTTGTTAAAATGCATTAATTAAGTGCATCAATTAGCTTTAAAGAGAACCGTAAGTTTAAGTTGTTTGTCAAACACGTGCCTATTTAAAGGTAGGCGCGACACTTAATCAACGTTAATTGACATATTCACGGCACATGCTGAGGTGTGAAATATACATTGGAGACAATTCAGACACATTGTTGTCATTCTGTACAAAACTGTATTCGTTTTTCTAATCAATGACTTTTAATGAATTCCACCGAACTAATAAATAAATAAATAATTAAATATCAACAATCATTTTAAATATAATAGACTCGATCCAGCGTTTCCTTTAATAACACTGTTATTTCTCTGAATGCATCTAGTTACAATCAACGATCTGAAGTAATTTATATATATATTCACTCTTGAAAACCATTTATATTTCACTTTTATATCTTAATATAAACTTGTGCATATGGAAGGTAAATAAATTTGGGCATGGAATTATTCCCTCCTTACAAAGTCGCTAATGGAACTCGGTACCGGCTTTTGCCAATTTACTAAAATATGGTTTTACCGGCTTTTTATTTTTAAAGTAACCCAATATTTACCCTGGTCGTGTTTTAAATATGAATAATACTCTCATTTTTCAAGTTGGTGCAAGCGACATTTTTTATTTTCAGTAGAATAATGGTGTATTCCATGTTTGCAATCCCTCTCGTGGTGTGTAGTGATTAGGGGCTACACTGATCTTTAGTTTTATTTTTAAAAAACACACAACCCAACAACATCTGGATAAGAAGACAAGACGAGTTGATCTTGTTACAATTTTTTTTTTATTTTATTTTATTTTATTGGCATGCTACTGGCTGATATACCTGTATATACATGTATAAGGTGTGAAATACAATCATTCTATAATTGCTTTATAGGCGAATTCACCATTCGGGTTACTATATATCTAATTGTAGGCGAGTTGGTCATTAGGCGAATTCACCAGTACCCGCTGCACCTAATGTAGATAACGTAAGAATACTTATGCAAATTGGTTGTTCCACATTGCTTATGCAAACTGGCAAACATGAGCAACAATTTTTTTTTGACTGCCAATTATGTTTCTCTATGCCTGAATGTGGGTCAAAACAGCCAAGTTCCAAAACGGCCTGGTCCATGACGGCCCGGTCCGAAACGGCCCACTTTATATCCTAGAGGCTACAATGTAGACCAGATATGCCTGGGTCGAAACGGCTCATCTTTAGGTAATAGATATAATGTAAATTTAGTTTTTGAAAAAGAATCTTTGTTGTTTTTTACATTTAAATACAATCATGTTTTTGCGTAAATCTTGATTTAGATAATCATTTGAATCATTTTAAATGAGTATCTAATAATTATCCACAATAATTAAGTTTGGAAAGGGACAAGTTCAATCAATCACACATGTGATAAATTAATTAATTTGTATGTACAGATTAGTCTTAAACAATAGACATATGACAATTTCAAACTGTTAAAAAGAAGGTACATATTACTAAAGGGAGCGCTATTTAAAAGGCTTCACATTGTTTAAAATTGTATTTGGCTGGATACTGTAAAGAAATATTAGCATTTCAATAGTGTATTAATTTATTCATGTTCATTAACGGACACCAAGAATCTAAAGTCCATCATATGATTGGAACTTTCCATCGTGTTTTGTTTCTGTGTGTTTGTTATGAGTGAGTATCCTTGTATCCAGTGTGGACAGGAGGTTGGATTCCAACAGTATATGTCCATTTATAATTACTTCAGCATATGATAAGTACTGTTTAATGTGCTGCATTTAAAAATGATACTGATGAGTTTCAACTAATGTTGACCCAGATCAGATCAACCTTGTCGGAAAATATACATAGTAACTTACATCAATATGTTATATCATATATGAATTTTATGATATATTCATGTAAACTGGGGTTAGGAAAGATTCAACGCCGGAGCAAGTTTGTGATGTTTATTCAAGGCGGTAATAGAAAAGCCTGTAATATAAATGAGAAACAATATACTAACTACCTATTGGTGTCTATAACAATTTAGAGATTTCAACAATACATAGCCGCGAGATACCGAAACAGAATAAACTTACTAAATACAATTCAACACAGACTTCGCTCAGTACTTACCAGACACATTGGATATAGTAGACTTATAATATTCAAGTTGTTGTCGTGAGACAACAATGTAAAAGTAAACTATGAGATATAGATATAATTATCTAGATGTTACCAAAGCAAAGCATGTGTAAATGTAATTTTGTGCATCTCAACTATCTCTCTCTCAATCATGCTCTCATACACTAATGTATATGTGATATAATGAGATATACATGAAAGCAGATGAAATTCCATTCATTCTGATTATATGGAACCCTGGATCCATGAAACTAAAGCAGACTACACTTTTACAATATGAAACCCTGGTTACATTCATATAATACATACATATACTCAAGATTACATATTTATACATCAGAATTTACATGTTAATATATCATTAAAAAACTGGGCCGTTATGGAAGTGGGCCATTTTGATATATGGGCCATTTTGGAATTGGGCCGTTTTGACCTGTCACCTCTACACCTTTGCAAACAGAGTTGACCCAGATCAGATGACTCCTAATAAATAGAAGCCGTCTGATCAGGGTCTGCTCTCTTTGCTTATGATATAATATAGATATGATTCTACAGTTTCTTCCATGGCCTAAACTCCTGTTTCCAAGTGCTTGATCACAAATTAATCTATTTAATATTCATGATGTTATTATTTCTGACTTTATATATACATGTATGAAGGAAAGGGTTAATGTCTCAATGGAGTACTTTTCAGATCTGTTGAAAATGCATCATTGTCAAATTTTAGTAAATCTATGTTCCATTGTATGTACTGGTACTTATATACAATTGTGTTTGCAGCATTGTGTTAACCCTTTCCCTGTTTAACCCTTTCTTCCATAAATAAGCCTTTCTCTGTCTCTGTAAAAATCACCTATTGAAACCATTGTGATAAATATACATATAGTAGCAAATGGTCTATTTAACACAATGGTTTCAAGCTAAAAAATTCTAAATTTTTCCTTTTCTCTAGAGTTAATGCTCCTTTTTGGTAGATTCATTCAAAGAGGTTGGGTCTAAAAATAGCCTATGGAGGAAAGGGTTAATATTCATGTTAGAAATAATGACATCATGAATATGTATTGGATTTATTTTTATAATGGTATACATGTATTAACACATAAAGTTTTTGTCATGTCAGAAACTGTAGAATATAGGAGTCATCTTATCTGGGTTTGCTGTGTTTGCAAATGCATGAACAATCATTTAAACATGAAGGAACAGGGTTATCATTGTATAATAGTTGTAAATGTTTCTACAATCTATACATGTGAAATTGATGGTAAAATGTATTGTGAATAAAGATTTTTGAAATTTCCCTTATTTAACATGTATTGTTTTAGACCAACTGAAAGCCAATGACAGAGTCATGAAGAAAACACAAAGGGACTTAGAGAGGGATCGGAATAAAATGGAAAGGGAGGAGAAAAAATTGGTAATACTAACAGTTTTTCTACCTAATCATTGAAATATCAATATAACTTGTGTGCTGACAACTCTGTCTGTATTGCTACACTTACATGTGCAGTATTGTATTTTAAAATGTACATTCTTATTGTTACAAAGCCAGAGCCTGTCATTGTCTTAACCCTTTCCCTATTCTATATTTATTCCAAATGTTCAATACCTTTTGAATATTCACTGACAAAATATTTATAATAAAATATGGAAGGTGGAACATTGAAGCCATTTTAGAAACTGAAGAAACAGTTCTATCAAGTTCCATTAGCAAACAGAGCAGATTCTGATCAGACGGCTCCTGTAGGAGCCATCTGATCTGGGTCTACTATGTTTGCAGATATGTGAAAAGGCCTTTATATGAAGGAAAGGGTTAAGCATTTCCCAGTCTAGGATTTATAAAACAAATATATTGACTATGAATACTAATTTGCTGAAATTATAGCATTATAGTATTATGAGCAATGGAATAATCTGTATTATATCATAAGCAACTAGATCTCATCCAGATCAGACAACTCCTGAGGAGGTGTCTCATCAGGATATACAGGCAAACCTCTCTATAACAACCACTAAATTTGTGTTAATTGGTTTGTATTTAGGACAGGTGGTTGCTTAAAGCAAGGTGAAAGTGAAACAGAACGCTCCTATTACATCCACCTGCCTTTAACACAAACTACTTGATATAATTTAGTGGTTGTTATAGAGAGGTTTTACTGTACTCTGTTCACAAAGACATCAGTAAGTTCTTTATCAGATAAAGGGTTACTTCTAGAGCCTATGCAGTAATAAGTAATTCTCTGTTATATATGGATGTGTGTTTGATTGGATACCGGTACTTAACCCTTTACTCAATAAAGATGCCTTTTTGCACATTAGGAAACAAGAGTAGACTCAGATCAGATGGTTCCTGTAGGAGCTGTCTATCAGGCTCTGCTCTGTTTGCTTATGAAATAACATAGATTTATCTCTGCAGTTTCTGCCATGGTAAAAAGCCCTTTGTTCATGATGCCATTATAAAAAATTCAGCTAACTGATTAATATAATTATTCATACTGTCATCATTTCTGACATGGGTATCCATTAGGTAAACTGTTAAGTCATCTGGTGATTTTGTTAAGTCTCAAAGTTTTTTAAAGTTTTTAAAATGCATGGGGCATTCATGGTCATGTGGTTGTGGTCTTTGACTGACAATAACTTTGTCCCTCACCACTGTGGTTCGAATGTGGGCCTGGGCGTTTGGATTTTTCATGAGAGGAAGCCTTCCAGCTTGCAGTAGGTCCATGTTTTACCTCAATGTTCCTTTGTACATGAAACAATGCAAATTGTTCTAAATACAGAAAAACACGTTGGGTCCTCCTCCACCTACAGTTAACTGGTAAACCTCTCTATAATGGCCATTAAATTGTGTAAATTAGTTGGTATTTAGGGCAGGTGGCTGCTTAAAGCAAGGTGAAAGTAAAACAGAACGCTCCAATAGGAGCGTTCTGTTTTACTTTCACCTTGCTTTAAGCAGCCACCTGCCTTAAACACAAAATACTTGATGTAATTTAGTGGTTGTTAAAGAGAGGTGTTACTGTAACATATACAAATGGACGGCCCATCAGTTTGCAAATGCCTGTACTTTCTTTTACTACACTCAAATGAGTGTACATGTATTGTCATATTTTCAATCCATGTAGACCCAGATCAGAGGCTCCTAGTAGTGCCCTCTGATCAGAATCTGCCCTGTTTTGTCATTGAAAATATCCTCCAGCAAATTAAGCCTTTCTTACTGAATGGACTATTGTTAAACAATGATGGACAATATTCACAATCAAAGGGCTAATCATTGCAATTGCAATTTCTCTATTTTACCTCTCCATTTTGTTTCTCTTGGAAGGCAGCAAAACAGAATTTAAGGCTTTAGCTCTCAGATATGCCTTTCATGATGTTGCAAACTCTGATCAGACGACTCCAATAGGAGTCGTCTGATCAGGATCTGCACTGTTCACCAATGGAACAGGCCTGAAAAATTCCACTCGTCCGCTCACCATGGCAAGTAACTTTCTTGCAGGACAAGTAGAATTACAGAAATTTTAACAATGAAATTAAGTAAAATAAGAAAAAAGCAGCTGGCAGGACGAGTAAAAGTTTTAAGATTTTTCCAGCCCTGCAGAATACAAATGCAATACAGATCTGAATCTACAGTTTGTGTCATGGCCATGGCCCAAAATTTCATGTGTTCATAAACCATTATAAAAGATACATGATGTCATTGTTTCTTACATGAGTATTCATAAGGTAAAGAGTTAACTCTTTAACCATTTATTCTTGCATAGCAAAGTATTTACAGCACTAACAAAATACATGACATTGTACAGTATGTATTTTTGTAATAGTTTTTTTTCTTTTCCAGGAAATGGATATAAAGAAAGCAGCAAAACAAGGAAATAAGCAAGTATGTCCTTGAATGAACCTTTTGATTGGGATCAAGATTAAAAGCCTGTCTTATAAAAGATTGTTCACTGAAAATTGTCGTAAATCCTAGTTCGTGTTTCTAAAATTATGTCACCTTCTAGCATGCAATACCGGGTAAATTAGGCTAACTTTGTATGCGGTCTTTGAAAATTGCGATCATTGTATTTTAGTACTATAGATAGTTTAGTCATATGATTTATGTATCATAATTCAGAGTTTCATGTCTGAGATAAAAGTTATTTTGTATGAAAGCTAAATATGAAAGTCCTTAGTTTACACAGAGGCATTTTTAATTTCAGCAAGTACTGATAGAAATTTAGCAAACCCTTTTACGCCCCCTAATCTTGTCTAATCTTCACTTAATGTCTGTTGATATAACATCTTGGTCACATTCAATAACCACATTGCCACATATATTGGTTTAATAGCTGTGGAATTATGACCCTTTGTTTGTAAATGTTGTTTATTGCGGACAAATATTTCAACCCATTACTCCATAAAAACTCCATTTAAACCCTTTCCTCCATAAATACGCCTCTCTATGCCTCTCTAAAAGTCCCTTTTTGAAACCATTGTGATAAATAGAGCATTTGCTCCATAGTAGCAAATGCTCTATTTATCACAATGGTTTCAATACTGCACAATTCTAACAGCTTCATTTTTTCTCTAGTAAATGCACCTTTTGGGTAGATTAATTCAAAGAGGTTGGGCTTAAAATAGCCTGTGGGGTAATGGGTTAAAGGTTTTGCAAGTAGAGTAGGCCCAGATCAGATGGCTCCTGTAGGAGTCATATAATCCGGGTTTGCTCTATTTGCTGGTGTAATTATATAGATCTGATTCTACAGGGTCTGCCATGGTAAAAAATGTCCTAGTTCAAAATTAAACTAATTGATATACTTGCAGTCTGTAATTTTTACATGAATATGCATGAAGTAAAGGGTTTATGCAAATTTGCTTCATTTCAAGGCTTGTACAGTCCTGGCAAAACAGTTGGTAGCCTTAAGGAAACAGAAGACAAGAAGTTATAATACCGGGTCAAAGATATCAGCCATTGGAAACCAACAAAAGGTAGGATATTGTCTGCACTATTTTAACCCTTTCCCTCATAGAAGCACCTGTGTAAAACAGAGTAGACCATGTTCAGACATAATATGATGGAGTTCCATTTGCTTAATAGGAAATAATATAGAAAGATTCTGTAGTTTCTGCTATGGTAAGAAATTCTCTTGTTTATGATGCCGTTTTTTACCCTTTAAAGCTGCTTTTCTATGCCTTTGCAAACAGAATAGACCCTGACCAGATGTCTGATTAGGGTCTGCTCTGTTTGCTTATGAAATAATATAGATATGATTCTACAGTTTCTGCCATAGCCAAAAAGTCTATTCTTTTGTTCATGTTTCATTATAAAAAATAATATTCATGGTGTAATTATTTCTTTCATGAATATTCATGTTAAAAATTAATGTAAGTAATATTCATGCATCCATTATTTCTTACATGTATATTCCTGAGGAAAAGGGGGTAAAGATAGACAAATAAGCGGCTATGATTGCTTATTGCTGCTGTATTGCAGTCAATATCTGAAGAATTCAACATCTTAACTAACCCCTGCTTAACTAACCCCTGCCCTGAGTATGTGAGAACTTTAAGAAACGGTTTGGATCCAGATGAGATGATGAGTAGCTCTGCATATCATCAGGATCCAAACTGTTTGGTGCTGAGACACAGGTTGTTGAAAAAACATGGAAGAAAAATGTCCTTTGAGAGTTGTATCAGGGGGCAATTTTCACAGACTATGTACCCTTTCCCTCATATAAATGCTTTATCATGCCTTTGCACCCAGATAAGACAGCTCCTGTTGGAGCCATTTGATCAGGATCTGCTGCTTTTAGCTCACCAGAGCCCGTTGTCGTGCGTCGTCCAACGTCAACAATTTGAACCTTTAAAAGTCTTTTCCTCTGAATCTACAGGGTTCTCAGCTTTCATCTTTGGCACATAGCATCATCGGTAGGTCCTCTACAAAAGTTATATAAATTATGCCCCTGGGGTCTAAATTGGCCCGCCCAAGGGGTGCCTTGTTTTCTATAGAAATATATAGTAAAACTTTGAAAATATTTCTCCTCTGAAACTGGAAGGTTCTCAGCTTTCATATTTGGCACATAGTATCATGTTCAGGTCCTTTACAAAAGTTAGATAAATTATGCCCCTGGGGTCAAAATTGGCCCCACACCAGGGGTGGTCAGTTTTCAATAGAAACATATAGTGAAATCTTTGAAAATCTTCTCCTCTGAAACTGTAAGGTTCTCAGCTTCATATTTGGCACATAACATCGTTTTCAGGTCCTCTACAAAAGTTGTATAAATTATGCCCCTGGGGTCAAAATTGGCCACTCCCCTGGGGTGCCTTGTTTTCTATAGAAATATATAGTGAAACTTTGAATATCTTCTCCTCTGAAACTGGAAGGTTCTCAGCTTTCATATTTGGCACATATTATCATGTTCAGGTCCTCTACAAAAGTTATATAATTTATGCCCCTGGGGTCAAAATTGGCCCTGCCCAAGGGTTAGCCAGTTTTCAATAGAAACGTATAGTGGAAACTTTGAAAATCTTCTCCTCTGAAACTGGAAGGTTCTCAGCTTTCATATTTGGCACATAGCATCATGTTCAGGTCCTTTACAAAAGTTATATAAATTATGGCCCTGGGGTAAAAATTGGCCCGCCCCAGGGATGGACAGTTTTCAATAGAAACATATTGTGAAAATTTTGAAAATCTTCTCCTCTGAAACTGGAAGGTTCTCAGCTTTCATATTTGGCACATAGCATCATGTTCAGGTCCTCTACAATAGTTATATAAATTATGCCCCTGGGGTCAAAATTAGCCCCAGGGGTGGTCAGTTTCTATAGAAACATTAATGAAAACTTTGAAAATCTTCTCCTCTTAAACTGGAAGGTGCTCAGCTATCATATTTTGCACATAGCATCATTTTCAGGTCCTCTACAATAGTTATATAAATTATGGCCCTGGGGTCAAAATTGGCCCGCCCCAGGGGTGGAAAGTTTTCAATAGAAACATATTGTGAAAACTTTGAAAATCTTCTCCTCTGAAACTGTAAGGTGCTCAGCTTTCATATTTTGCACATAGCATCATGTTCAGGTCCTCTACAAAAGTTGTATAAATTATGCCCCTGGGGCCAAAACTGGCCTCGCCCCAGGGGTAGCCAGTTTTGATTAGAAGCATATAGTGTAAACTTTGAAAATCTTCTCCTCTGAAACTGTAAGGTGCTCAGCTTTCATATTTTGCACATAGCATCATGTTCTTGTCATCTACATAAGTTATATAAATTGTGCCCTTTGGGTCAAAATTGGCCCCGCCCCAGGTCCAGCTAATTTTCCATTGGAATATATAGTGAAAACTTTGAAAATCTTCTCCTCTGATTGTATGGTGAGCGCTTCAGGGCCATTCTGGCTCTCTTGTTAAGAAATTTTAATAGATAGCAATCTGATCAGGGTTTGCTTATGGAATTATTAAAAATTCTTTATTTTACAGCTGATGCATTCAAACATGAAAATGGCTACAGCAATGGGAACCACGACAAAGGTAGGAATATTCAAGATTTATAATACTGTATAACCCCTCTAAACTGGACATTCAATTTAGTATAAATATCGGTCTTGGAGACAGGTTCCAGCTTAATGCAGGGTGAAAGTCATGCAGAAAGCTTCTCTAGGAGCAGCCACCTGCCTTAAATATCTAAATTCTTTTCTACAACAATTTGGTTAAGAGAGGTTTTACTGTTTCTGAGAAAGTGAAAGATATTACTACCATATTTGCTCAAATTGTTTATTATACCCAATCTCTCCTGTCCAGTGTTTGGTAAAGCTGAGTAAGTTTGGAACTGTTTGGATAACTTTAGCCCATAACCTGCTGAATAGTTCAAACTGGCTTGGATAACTTTAGCCCATAACCTGCTGAATAGTTCAAACTGGCTTGGATAACTTTAGCCCATAACCTGCTGAATAGTTCAAACTGGCTTGGATAACATTAGCCCATAACCTGCTGAATAATTCAAACTGGTGTTGATAACTTTAGCCCATAATCTGCTGAATAATTCAAACTGGTGTTGATAACTTTAGCCCATAATCTGCTGAATAATTCAAACTGGCTCCTCCCTTTCTGAATATTAATTCTTTCCTTCATATAAATTTGTTAACGCATTTGCAAACAGAGTAGACACAGATCAGATGGCTCCTATAGGAGCCGTCTTAACAGGGTCTGTTCTGTTTGCTAATGGAATTTGATAGTTCGGTTTCTTTACTTTTTAGCTCACCAGAGCACTTTTGTGCTCAGGGTGTGCTTTTGTGATCGCCTGATATCCGTTGTCCGTCGTCGGGCGTCAACAATTTCAACCTTCTCAACTGAATGTACAGGGTTCTCAGCTTTCATCTTTGGTACATAACATCATCTGTAGGTCCTCTACAAACGTTATATAAATTATGCCCCTGGGGTCAAATTTTTCCCTGCCCCAGGGGTGTTCAGTTTTCAATAGAAACATATAGTAAAACTTTGAAAATCTTCTCCTCTGAAACTGGAAGGTTCTCAGCTTTCATATTTGGCACATGGCTTCAACTTCAGATCTTCTACCAAAGTTATATAAATTAAACTTGTAGGGTCAAAACTGGTCCCACCCCAAGGATGACCAGTTTTTTGTAGCTGACTGCTTAAACAGCCCATGGGATCACTAGTTATGCATAGGAAAAACTTTAAAAATCTTCTTGTCAGAAACTACATGTCCCAGAGCTTAGATATTTGGTGTATAGATTTACTTAGCATACCTTTGTGAGTTTTTTAAGTATCATAGTTCTGGGGTTAAAATTGGCTCTGCCCTGTGTGTATAGACTTCTTCACATCGGAAACTACATTTTAAAGGTTTCCCCTTAATAGATGAGGCCAAAGTTCTGAGACTAAGCTAGCTAGCCATTGAGTGTGTTATGTAATCACCTCATATGCTCCAGCATTCTTTAAGTACTGTAATGTCTGCTTCAGAATTGTTGTCTGCTTGTTTAAGTTTGTTCACACTGTTTTTGTGTCACCTGCCGAGAGGCAGTGTGTCACATAGGGATCACATTTCCGTCGTCTGTCTGTCTGTCCACCTGTCTGTCCGTCACACTTTCTTTTTTTGGCTGTCATTTCTAAACTAATCATTATAGAGCTTTCAAATGTCACACATGTCTTCCTCTCATTGAGGACCATTGATGTAACTAAGGTACATCACTCTGCATGCAATACTTATTGAGTTATTCCATTTTGTTCTGATTTCACTCCATCATATTAACAGTTTTTGTATCAGCTGTGAGCAGGTGACACATGTGTTCCTCCGAACACTTTTGTTAATATATGTATATCAATCTTACAGTTAACTCTCTTGTACAAACCACATATGAAGTTACATATATGTCAGATCAGAATCCAACTGTGTGCTAATTTCAGTCAAGTCATGCTCAGCAGTGATAGGGTTAAGACTGAGTTTCTGTCATCTGTTAGAAATGTTGTCTGCTGAAAAATTAACACTTTCAATGGCCCTCTTATCTATAGAAACATATAGTGAAAACTTTGAAAATCTTTTCCTCTGATTGTCTGGTGAGCAATGTCAGGACCATTCTGGCCCTCTTGTTAAAATGACTACAATTTTCTTCCTTCCATATTTCATTGAAACTTATTTGCTCATGAATATTCAGTAGGTATTGAAATTTGGAATAATATAGAATAGGGAAAGGGTTAAACAAACTTACTGTTGTATCAAAATTTATCATTGAAAAGTTTTGTTGTGACAAACAGTGCAGACCCTGATCAGAGAGCTCCTCCTGGGTCTACATCTTTGGAAATCTCTTGTAAACTAACAGAGTAGTAATAGTGTAGAGTCTGTTCCTCCAGGAGCAGTATTGCGCTGCACTATTTTTAGCTTGTCTGTTTCGAAGAAAAGTCGAGCTGTTGTGATCACTGGGTCGTAGGCATTGTCGTCGTCGTCCGCAGCGGCGATGTGCAAAAGCTCATTACTCGAAAAATATAAGAGGTATCAACATGAAACCTCATAGGTTAGTATATCTCATTGAGGGGAAGGCCCCTACATAGAACCATAACTCTTGATTTCAAAATTTTGGAGTTATGGCCCTTTATATTTTTCAAAAACATTTAATATAGCTGGACAAGCACCGAATCAGACGAGGGTTGGTGCCGCATGTGGCTCTTGTTTCTAAGTTTGTTTTGGATAATACACATCAGTGATACTTTACAAATACTGTAGACCCAGTTCTGCCATCAGCATGAGCAGTATTTATGCACTGTCACATAACTATTATGGTACATGGTGTGCACTGTCTGTCCATTAGCAATTTCTTGCACGGATAACTCCTCCCTTATTATCCAATGGAATATCATTATTCTTGCATGGATGATTGATATTGATCGGAAGCTTTGCATAAACATGATATAGCTTGGAAAATGGATTATTAAATTATTTGTTACCCTATAGTAGGCCCTTATTTGGGCTTGGGAAACTTGTTTTATTATGACAAGGATTGTACAGCCTGAACAGATGCTGTGTCTTGGCTAAGTACACAGGGCTCAGCATTAACTTTTTTGTTTACCAGCCCGGTCAGGCTATTCAGTATTGGTTTTGAAAGCTACTAGCCCTGACCAAGGTTTCTTGTGCCCCGACTTGGTGATTAACTATTTTAGTCTTTAAAAATTTGTGAGATGTGATGATATTGAATCTGCATGAAGTGTAAACTCTTGCTTCATTTCCTCATGAAGATTTCGATTGGTATCGTGACCAGACTGGGATTTGTATGACCAGTCGGGCTACTGGCTTGGAATTTTTGCAAAACCAGACGCAGGTTATGTCTGTCGGACTCAGGTTAATGTTGAGCTGACAGTAGAGCCTATCTGAAGAGACCACTACATGAATAAAACATGCCTTTCTCTAACCCATATATACACCTTTTAATGCCTGTGCAAGCAGTGTAGACCCAGATTGGATGACTCCTGAAGGAGCAGTCTAATCAGGGTCTCCTGTAATAGGAGGGTCTCCTGATGTAATATACAATGTAAATCTGAATGTTTCTGCCATGGACAAAATATCCTGTGTTCATTTGCCATTATCATTTGCCGTTATAAAATTTCAGCTAATAAATATTCTTGATGTCATTATTTCTGACACAATATTTGGATGCTAGTGGTACATGTACATTGTATATGTACACAGAAAATTTTGGTATCGGTAGAAACTGTAGAGTCAGATCTTTCATAATTTGATAAGCAAACAGAGCAGACTCTGATCAGATGGCTCCTAAAGGTGTATTCTATGAAGGAAAGAGTTAAAAAATATGTGTTTTGGATATCTTTCAGACCATGCAACAGATGAACAAAGTGATGGATCCACAGAAAACGGCTAAGATGATGCAAGATTTTGAAAAAGAGTCAACAAAAATGGAAATGTCAGAGGAAATGAGTAAGTGTTTCAGAGTGATAGTTAAGAGGGATACCAAATCTATTATATCTCGGTCAAACCCTTTCTTAGTAATCCTTTACTGAATTTATATGCCTTTTTAACCCTTTCCCTGTTCTGTATTTATTCCAAATTTCAGTACCTCCTGGATATAGAAAAAAGTTATAATGAAAATCTATCAAATTCCATCAGCAAATGGCAGACCCTGATCAGCCGGCTCCTACAGAGCCATCTGATCTGGGTCTACTCTGTTTGCGAATGCATGAAAAGGGGTTTATATGAAGGAAAGGGTTTACCCCTTTGCAAACAGAGTAGATCTCAGATCTACTAGTGTATTAAATATCAGGGCCTGCTTTGTTTGCAGATTGAATTATGTAGATCTGATTCTTTTTATCTTTAACCCTTTCCCTGATATTGACGACTTTTGACGACTCTGTAAAAGTCACTTTGTGAAACCATTGTGATAAATAGATCATTTGCTCCTATAGGAGCAAATGCTCTATTTATCACAATGGTTTCAAGCTACAAAATTCTAAATTTTTACTTTTCTCTAGTTAATGCTCCTTTTCGGTAGATTTATTCAAAGTGGTTTGATCTAGAAATAGCCTATGAGGGAATGGGTTAGAGGTCCAAAGCATTTCTTGTTCATATGCCATTATAAATATTAAGATAACTAGTATTCATACACATGTTATTTCTTACATGAATAATCTTGAAGTAAAGGGTTAAACTCATCTCAGGGAGATGATTCTAATGAATAGCAACAAGAAAGGTTTAGGCAGAGAAATAAAGAAAATGTTTTACGTTGATTTCCTAAATTTTCTAATATCAGTCTTCCTGCTATGGTTTTTCTAACCCATTGAGAGCTGGATTTTTTAAGTGGATTGTTCTGTTTACCAGTAGAGTCCTTTTAATCCTTTCCCTGTTCTATATTTATTCTAAATTTCACCACCTACTGAATGTTCATGGACTCAATAGTTATAATGAAATATGGAAGGTGGAACATTATAGCCAGTTTAGAAACTATAGACACATCTATCAAATTCCATTTATAGCAAAGAGAGCAGACCCTGATCAGATGGCTGCTGTAGGAGCCATCTGATCTGAGTCTACTTTGTTTGCAAATGTGTGAAATTGCATTTATATGAAGGAAAGGGTTTATTAACCCTTCTCTTGCTGAATTTTAAAATACATTTCTCCTTCTTTACCCATTCCCTGTTGTATAATTACATATATCTTCACTGTGTACAAGTAGTTCGCTGTGCAATCACTGCTGTGGAGTGCACTGGTTGCACAATCAACTTGTAAATAGTGCAGACCCTGATGAGACAGCTCCTGCAGGAGCTGTCTCATCTGGGTCTTCACTATTTACAGGTAGGTATATTGACGCGAATAGCAAGCGAAGGGTTAAATACTCCCCTTATCAAGAGCTCTAATTAATTTACCTAGGAGTGTCCTCTGATCATGGTCTGCACTCTTTGCCATTCAAATATATTTAGAGCTTTGTTCATCCGCTCTGATTCATACTTAAAGGATTCTTCTGTTAACCCTTTCCCTGTTCTATGTTTATTCCAAATTTCAATACCTACTGAATATTCATGGAAAAATAGTTTTAATGGAATATGGAAGGTGGAATATTGTAGCCGTTTTAGAAAATAAAGAAACAGGTCTTTCTAATTCCATAAGCAAACAGAGCAGACCCTGATCAGATGGCTCCTATAGGAGCCATCTGATCCGGGTCTACTCTGTTTCCAAATGCGTGAAAACATTTTTATATGAAAGAAAGGGTTAAACAGAAAATTCCACTTCAAAAATCCAGCATTCAATTATCTAATCAGGGTCTAATCTGCTTATTGCATTATATAGATCCTACCATGCCCAAACACTACTGTTATAGAAATTCAGATAATAGATATTCATAATGTTATTATTTCTTTCTACATGGACATTCAACAAGGAAAGGATTAATTTAGATTTGAACAGATTTGAACTTTTAAACCTTTGAAAAAAGTAACATTCTTCTGCCAAATATGATATTTTCTGCAATTCTAAACAAGTGTGCCCCCGGGGACATATTGCTTTTTCTCTGTCTGTTGGTTTGTATTGCACATACATACTTCAAACTTGGCTTGCATAGAGGTGATTATTACCAGTCAGAGTAAATCCTTGGAATTTGATTGGTCAGTTTGCCAAAAACTGCCGGGGTGTACAGAACCATATTCGGCGACTTCCATGGAGAATACTGAATTCAAATTTGACGCGTGACGTTATTCGTTTTGTTTTTGTTTTTAGCGTTGATTCGAAATTTCATATCGTCCTTACTCTATTAATTCTGGACGGATTATGACCAAATAATCGATAATAAACGTAATAAAAACTATTCCTCATATGTTCATCAATTTGACACTATCAACTTCTCAGTACAACGTGTAATCATTTAAACTCAATTGTGTACAAGGGAAGTTTAAATTATTCTTTCGGAATTGCTCTGAGACGACGTCCTATTTGCCCTGTGATGACGTCATGTTTTCCTTGTCATGTCGTCATAGAATTAGAGATCTAATGTCAGCAAAAATAAGAGTTGGTCATTTCTAAATGAGGTAAATCGGATCTCTGACTGGTAATAAATTCGTTACACTGTAATTTGGCAGGGTGTACGGGCTGGTATGACCGAGTTAGATAACGTATTTCCTTCAGCTAACGCCTCAGGAAATATGGAATCTAACCCTGTCATATCAGCCTGTACACCCTGCCAAATTTCCGTTTAACTAATAACATTTTTAGGAGTGACTTATTAAGGTCAAGGTCATACATCAACGTCATCCATGATGTCATATTTCTTACATGAATATACATGATGTAAAGGGTTATGCATTGACAGTGACTTTTTGATACATTGTGTATTTTTATTTCACAGTCAATGATACGTTAGATGACATCCTTACCGAGTCTGGCGATGAGGAGGAGCAAGACGCCATTGTTGCAGGAGTTCTTGATGAAATTGGCATAGACATAACAGGAAAGGTAAGTAATTAAAGGAAGACAGGGAAAAAAGGTGCTTTGATGTCTGGGAACTCTGTAAGCCCAGAACAGACCATGTGGTCAGAATATTTTTGCTTGCATCTAAGTTTATTCTGAAACATCTGAATGGTCAGAATAAATCTCTGACTTATAGGGGTGTGTATTTAATATAAACATTTTGAGTCTAAATTTGAGACTAAAATATTTAAATATTGTTGTAATTTAACAGTTTTTAAATATTTTAGTCTAACTAATTGCCAGTGCAGCCACTTGTTCACAGTTATGCATGAAGAGAAAAATTAACCCTTTACTCCATAAATACACATTTGTATGCCTTTGCAAACATAGTAGACCCAAATCTGATGGCTCTTGTAGGAGCCATCTGATCAGGGTCTACTCTGTTTGCTCATAAAACAATACAGATGTGATTCTACAGTTTCTGTTATGGCCAAGAAGTCCATTATAAAAAATGATATAATTATTAATATACATGATGTCATTATTTCTTACATTAATATTCATGTAGTAAAGAGTTAAACTAAAACAATAGTGACTACTGTCCCTGTTATTTTACTCTGTGAAGTTTTATTAACCCTTTCCTCCATAAATATGCTTTTCTACGCCTCTGTAATAGTCACTTCTTGAAACCATTGTGATAAATAAATAGAGCATTTGCTCCCTAGGAGCAAATGCTCTATTTATCACAATGGTTTCAATACTACACAATTCTAACATTTTCCTTTTCTTTAGTAAATGCTCCTTTTCGGTAGATTCCTTCAAAGAGGTTGGGTCTGAAAAATAGCCTATGGAGGAAAGGGTTAACCCAGAGTCAGTGGATGTTTCTAACATGGCAGCTGAACTGGGTCTCTTTTAACCCAGTCAGTGGATGTTTTTAACATGGCAGCTCAACTGGGTCTGTACTGTTTACAAATGCTGTCTTTTTACCACTCCCTGATGAATATTAATATAATTTTGACATCATGAACATTTATTAGGTGAAATTATATATTGGCATATGTACATAGGTGGGTTTTTTTGTATTGGTAGGAACTAGTCGGATCTATTATAATTTCATAAGCACACATAGCAGACATTGATCAGATGGCTCATACAGGAACCATCTCATCTGGGTCTACTCTGTTTGCAAATGTGTGAAAATGTGTTAAATGAAGGAAAGGGTTAAATGTACATGTCATTTGATCAAGCAAATAGAACACTTTGGATGTGAATAAATGTCAGAGAGCTAGACCTGGGTAGAGGTTTAATGTCAGAGAGCTAGACCTGAGTAGAGGTTTAATGTCAGAGAGCTAGACCTGGGTAGAGGTTTAATGTCAGAGAGCTAGACCTGGGTAGAGGTTTAACCCATTCCCTGATATTGACGACTTTTGACGACTCTATAAAAGTCACTTTGTGAAACCATTGTGATAAATAGAGCATTTGCTCCTATAGGAGCAAATGCACAATTTATCACAATGGTTTCAAACTATATAACTATAAAAAAAAAATCCTTTTCTCTAGTTAATGATCCTTTTCGGTAGACTTATTCAAAGAGGTTGTATCTAAAAATAGCCTATGAGGTAATGGGTTAATGTGAACAGCTGAGAGTTTAGAGAAGCCACAAAAACATGTGTAGTCATCTTGCCATTTTGTGCAACAAACACGTGTATTAACATTTGCAAACAGTTTAAACCCAGACCAGAGAACTAAATGAGCCCACTGACCTGGCTCTGCACTGTTTGTCATTGGAAAATTATATATGCATACATTTTCAACAGAGAAAGAGATATTATGCATGAAACATTGAATTCTTTCATGATGCAAAGGGTTGTAGTAGAACTTGCCCTTAAGCAACATTATATTAAAAAGCAGTAGTTGCTTAACCCTTTTCTCCATACATTTATATACACCTTTAATTGCCTTTTGCAAAAGAGTAGACTCAGATCAGATGATTCCTATAGGAGCAGTTTGATCAAGGTCTGCTCCGTTTGCTTTTGAAATATCAATCTGATTCTGCAATTTCTACCATCGCTTAAAATACCAGTTTATGTATCCGTTTTATTAATATTCTTGATGTCCTTGTTTCTTACATAATTATTCATGGTGTAAAGGGTTACAGGAGCTCTCTGCATTACTTTTGGCCTGTATTAAAGTACCACCTACCTTACAGACCCATAATTATACCTCTTTTTGCTGGTTACTTAAGCCAGGTTCTACTATAATTGAAGTCTCATTGGAATGCAGACTGTAAATGTCATAAGCAGAGTTTAGTCTGTGACTCTGATAGTGTTTTATAAGAATTGACAGAGCATGTATCCTTTGTATGACTGACAACTGTCATCTGCAAGATTTTTGTCAGCGATTTTGGTTGTCTGCTTATATTCATGTTTATTGTAGTGTTTTGCTGAGTATGTGTTCATTGTTTCAAACAGCTTAGATCTCGATCAGACATAGAGTTACTGAGTGTCTTACATGTATTTAGATCAGACATAGAGTTACTGAGTGTCTTACATGTATTTAGATCAGACATAGAGTTACTGAGTGTCTTACATGTATTTAGATCCAAGCTGTTTGCTTAGCTTGCTACAAGGACATGGTTTTACCTTTCAGGCATCTAAAGGATATAGACTTGATTGCTTTTTCACTTGTTGACTTTCTCCTTTCTTTGTATTGTGCAGATGCTTGATGCACCATCGGCTCATGGTGGAAAACTGGGTGAATCTTCAAAGGCGAAAGCTGCAGATGATGACATAGAAAGACAGTTAGCAGCATTGAAAGACTTATAAGGCTGATTACCTCATCTCATAAAATGCAAGAGAGACAGAGAGAAAGAGAGACAGAGAGAGAGAGAGACTCATGGACAAACAACACAGTTGAAGTATTAAAAGTACATGTGTCTATAAGGAGCACAATGTCAATCGTTCCATTCTGTAAATGAGACACAAAGAGGATAGAAACACACATTAGAATCTCCATGAAAACTTTGCTAAAAGGAAAACTTTTAGTACTCTTTGGGGGTTTTTCTGGGTTTACTCAGTTTACTAAGTGATTAAAATGCATTTGCTGTAAAAAATAACCACTGCTTAAACCCTGATCAATTACATTTTTAGCATGTCTGTTTTTCGAAGTTTTTGAGCTTTTGAGAAACTACTGACTCAATGTCTCGTCTGGATCCAAGCTGTCTGCAAATGACAGCCAGGTCACGCATAGCATGATAAGGGTTAATTATCTTAACTTATCAGCTCAATAAAACCGATATCCAGTGTATGTTCAAGATCATAAGTTTGTAATTGATTTTAATAGTAATATAGTTGATGAGGATATGACCTTTATGTCTAGACATAACAATTTTTTAAGTATTGTGTCTATGATACACAAAAAACGTTAATAATCAAATACTTATAATAACATACAATTTAAAAGTGTTACTAAATTGAAGATATTATGCAGTATGTGCCTTCTTTGTTAAGTCATTGTTATAGAGCCTTTGATTTAGAGGTGCATATAGGAAATCCAGGTAAAATGGTTTCTTTATTTGTCTGTGAAATCCTGCTCTGTTGGTACTCATTAGACTTGTTCGATTTTAGTATCTGGCTCTTGATGCAGCTCCAAGTTACTTATCGTCTTATTTGGATCCAAGCTGTTTTCAAATATAAATCATGTTGCGCTTATCATGGTAAAGGGTTAACAGGGGACATTGTACAGCAGTAGTGGATTATTGTATGAATTGACAATGAATTTATATTTGAATCAATGATCTGGTTTTGTTCGTCTGTTGTCCAACCTGTGCGTGGGAGATACCTGGTATGCGATGTTGTGATTAGAATTTTATCTTATCATTACCATATCTTATCGTTACATTATGTTATCATTGTCTTATCATATCATTACCTTATCTCATCTCTTTTTCTGATCATTAACCCTTTCAACACTATTATAGTGACCTTTGTGTGAAACTTTCATAATTTTTATACACCTGTTTGGAAAAACGGGACGTATTATGGAATGGTGCTGTCTGTCCGTCTGTCTGTAACATCTCTAACTCAAGTTCCACTTGGTGGATCCTTCTCAAATTTAACAAATATGTTTATCTAGACATGTTACAGTAGCCTGCCAAGTCCCGGTTCGTATATCCAAGGTCAAGGTCACAAAATTGGACTTAGAATTTGCGTTTAGCAAAAATGTTAACCTGTCTGTCTGTCTGTCTGTAACATCTCTAACTCAAGTTCGGCTTGGTGGATCTTTCCCAAATTTAACCACAATGTTTATCTAGACATGCTACAGTAGCCTGCCAAGTCCCAGTTCGTTTATCCGAGGTCAAGGTCGCACAATTGGACTTGGAATTTGCGTTTAGCATTTGCATTAAGCAAAAATGTTAACCTCAATTTATGTGGAACACATTTTTGTAAGTCCACTTATTTACATAACACATTGCGATAAAGCTTTGAAACTTGGAACACTTGTTCACCATCACAACCCTCACCTGTAGGCAAAAGTACATAACTCTGTCAAGCATTTTGACCGAATTATGCCCCCCTTTTAACTTAGAATTTTTGGTTAAGGTTTTTGTTAAAGTCCACTTATGTACTTGACCCTTTGAGATAAAGCTTTTAATCTTGGAACACTTGTTCACCATCATAAGCTTCACCAGTAGGCAAGAGTACATAACTATGTCCAACATTTTGACAGAATTATGCCCCCTTTTAACTTAGAAATTTTGGTTAAGGTTTTGGTTAAAGTCCACTTATTTACATAACCCTTTCAGATTAAGCTTTAAACTTGGAACACTTGTTCACCATCACAAGCTTCACCTGTAGGCAAGAGTAAATAACTCTGTCCAACATTTTGACATAATTATGACCCTTTTTAACTTGGAATTTTTGGTTATGGTTTTGGTTAAAGTCCACTTATTTATATAACCCTTTGAGATAAAGCTTTGAAACCATCACAAGCTTCATCTGTAGGCAAGAGTAAATAACTCTGTCAAGCATTTATACACAATTATGACCCTTTTTAATTTAGAATTTTCTGGTTAAGGTTTGTTGTTAAAATACGCCTATTTACAACCTTGAAACTTGGTCGCAAAATTGGACTTAGAATTTGATTTAAGCAAATACGTTAACCCCAGTTTATGTTGAACAAGACCTCGATGGGCGTATATTGTGCCCACTGGCACTCTTGTTGTTGATAGAAAAGTTTTTTTCCCTCCAGTGTCAGAGTGTCATACTATATTTAAGATCATGACATCTGGATCTAAACTGTTTGAATCACAAGTTGGCCCCTGGTGTTGAATGAGTTAAAAGTTGTTGATTTCAATGTGATAAATAGAATTATGGATCTGGGGACATGAGTCACTAATGTCCTTTACAAACAGTGTAGACCCAGGTGAAAGGACTCCTAGAGGAGCCCTCTCATCAGGCTCCACACTGTTTGTCATGTTACACTTTTCTTTAGAAAAATCCCTTAATACAGGTAAACCTCTGAAAACCGAACCTCTGAAAACCAAAAATCTCTAAAAAAACGAACCAATATTTTGGTCCCGAATTTTTCCTTATATATTCTATAGGTGTTCGGTTTTCAGAGGTTTACCTGTATTCACTGTAAGCTTGGCCAGTTTATATTTTGGAATAGCCCATTTGAAAATTCAGGGTGGTAAGGGTTAAATGATTTTTCTGGAGATTTACAGTAATCCTTACTACAATGAGATCCTGCCCACATGCAGTTTGGTTCAGATCCAACAGCAGATATATTAACTTTGCCAATTTGAAGTAGTGAGCAGGTGATCTATTGCTGTTTTTGTTCCTTATCATGGGTTCTGAAGGCAGCAGTTGAAGTGGTTAGCAGGTGAGCTATTGCCGTTTTTGTTCCCTATCATGTAGTTCTGAGGGCAGCAGTTGAAGTGGCTAGCAGGTGAGCTATTGCTGTTTTTGTTCCCTATCATGGGTTCTGAAGGCAGCAGTTGAAGTAGTGAGCAGGTGATCTATTGCTGTTTTTGTTCCCTATCATGGAGTTCTGAAGGCAGCAGAAGTGGTTAGCAGGTGAGCTATTGCTGTTTTTGTTCCCTATCATGGAGTTCTGAAGGCAGCAGTTGAAGTGGCTAGCAGGTGAGCTATTGCTGTTTTTGTTCCCTATCATGGGTTCTGAAGGCAGCAGTTGAAGTAGTGAGCAGGTGATCTATTGCTGTTTTTGTTCCCTATCATGGAGTTCTGAAGGCAGCAGAAGTGGTTAGCAGGTGAGCTATTGCTGTTTTTATTCCCTATCATGGAGTTCTGAAGGCAGCAGTAGAAGTGGTTGGCAGGTGAGCTATTGCTGTTTTTGTTCCCTATCATGGAGTTCTGAAGGCAGCAGTAGAAGTGGCTAGCAAGTGAGCTATTGCTGTTTTTGTTCCTTTTCATGGAGTTCTGAGGGCAACAGTAGAAGAGATCTGGGTGTTACATGTATACATATTTAAGCCTGTGGCTTATAGTTCTATTTCAACTTGGTTTTTTGGCTGATTTTTTATATTGAATGGTACATGAACACAGGCTATTTTTACCATGGCAGAAACTATACTCCGATCTAATATATTATTCCATAGGCAAACAGAACATACGCTGATCAGACAGCTTCTAGAGGAGTCATCTGATCTGGGTATCTTCTGTTTGCAAATGTGTCAAAAGGCGTCTCTATCAGTTAAGTTATAATAAAGTTGATTTCGGGCATTTGAAATCTGAATCGGATGCAATGTCTGACATTGTAATTAAATTTGGTCTACACTGCTTGCATGGCTTGAACGACATTTTTCTCAGTGCAACTTACGATTTTCATAAAAGTTTTTATCAACTGTATTTTTCAATGTTACGCATTTAAGTTAGTGATTTAAATTATTTCTGTTTTTCAAGCATTATATTTTATTAAGTGATTCTAAGACTTAATGTACCCAATTTATGATATGAAATCGGAACATTGACATATTTTGGCATACTCTTATATCCTTTACCTCATGAATAATAATGTAAGAAATAATGGCACAATGAATATTTATAATTTTTACTATGGTGTGTAAACATAGGATTTATTTGTCAGGACAGAATCAGATCTACTGGTATATAATGCATTAAGCTTTTACAGAAGCTCTCTGGTCAGGGTCTATTTTGTTTTAAACGGTATCTCTGTTAAAAGTAAATGGTCAATGAATCAAACACACAATATGACTGTCAGAAATTTAATAAAGTTCAGACAGCAATATTATGCAACGGACACATTATTGAGTTACCGAAATACGTCAGTATTTGGATATCGTATTTGTATCATTAATTGTTCTTGACAATTGATTTTCAGAAAAGAATAATTGTAAAAACATATATTGTATTATGAGTTCTAAATTGAATGAAGTTTACGCTGAATGTACAGTAAAATCTCCCTTAAGTGACTACATAAAAGACATCTAATTTTGAATCATAAATGCAGGTGGTAGCTTGATGCAGGAGGGAAGTCTCATAGGACCTTTCTACATTACTCCTGTCCTGCTTAACCCATTACCTCATAGGCTATTTTTAGATACAACCTCTTTGAATAAATCTGCAGAAAAGGAGCATTAACTAGAATTTTGTATTTTGAAATCATTGTGATAAATAGAGCATTTGCTCCTGTAGGAGCAAATGCTCTATCACAATGGTTTCACAAAGTGACTTTTACAGAGTCGTCAAAAGACGTCAATATCAGGGAATTGGTTAACCCTTTCCCTCATATAAACGTGTTTTCACGCATTTGCAAACAGAGTAGACCCAGATCAGACAGCTCCTAGAGGAGCTGTCTGATCAGGGTCTACTCTGTTTGTTAATAGAATTTAATGTCTCTGTTTCTTAGCTTTCTAAAATGTCTACAATGTTCCACCTTTCATATTTCTTTATGGCTATTTTGTTAATAAATATTGAGTAGGTATTGAAATTTGCAATAAAGATAGAACAGGGAAAGGGTTAAGCAACCACTTGTCTTTAAAGACACTCATGTTTATTCCTTAACCCTTTATACTCCATGAATATTCATGTAAGATATAATGACATCATGAATATTAAGTATTTGATTTTATGTAATTGTTATCTTATTTCATAAGCAAACTGAGCAGACCCTGATTAGATGTCACCAATAGGAGCCATCTGATTTGGGTCTTCTGTTTGCAGAGGTATTGAAAGGCGTATCTATGGAGTAAAGTGTTAAGCATTGGTTTTAGAGAGGTTTTACTGTATTTGAAAGAGAGTTAATACTCATCTAAGCTTGGGTATCTGTGTTGCAGCTTTCAAAACCTTTTGTCTCGCAGAAGCTATTTTTATGTTCAGATACATGTACTAGCAAAACAACTTTTTGGAAAAAAATAATTTCCAATATGAAAATTTGTTTACCCCTTTAGTCCATGAATATTCATGTGAGAAATAATGACTACACTACACATGTGTTTGCTATTATGTCAGTTTAAGTTAAAGTTGTCAAAACAGTACCAAATCTACTTGCAGTAGAACATGTCCTAAGTGGCCATTCCTTTATTGAACATAGGAGTGTTAAAAGTTAAAAAGCAGGTGGTTATATGATTCAGGTCAACAGTAATGCAGAAAGCTCCTATAGGAGCTTTCTGTATTACTTTTGACCTGCATTAAGCTACCACCTGCCTTACAGACCCATAATTAGACCCTGTTTTGATGGCCCATTAACCCTTTCCCTCATATAAACGTGTTTTCACGCACTTGCAAACAGAGTAGACCCAGATCAGACGGCTCCTAGAGGAGCCGTCTGATCAGAGTATGCTCTGTTTGCTTACAGAATTTGAAAAATCTATTTCTTTGCTTTCTAAAATGTCTACAATGCTCCACCTTTTCATATTTATTTATAACTATTTTGTTAATGAATATTCAATAGGTATTGAAATTTGCGCTAAATATAGAACAGGGAAAGGGTTAAGACATGTTCTACTGTATTCAGCTTTATGAATAGATAGAGATGAGAAATTGCATGTCTAAATACTTGAGGTACAAAAACACTCACCAGAGTGGGGCCCCATACAAAGACCTAGACGATGAAGCTCGTCTTTGAAATATTAGCTTTGATCAGGTATTGGTAAGATTTTGTTCTTGCATCTGTGTCCTATGGACACTTTTTGTAAATCTGAGCACTCTCGTGTGCAATTTAATTTTGATGATAAGTGACATGCATGTATATTTATCAAATTATATAGTAATGTTAAAGGAAAATGATTAATACTTTACATGTTGCTCAGTTGTTGTCATTTTTTATCCCTTTCTTAAATTTGGCTCACACGTCAACTTTGATTTATAAATAATGACCACATACCAGTGATTTACAGCGTATTAAAAGAGTTAAGGTATGGTCCAGCGATTTATGATGTATTGGATAACTGTTGGGAGTTTAGGTATGGAGTAATTCTGAGCACACGGCCATAAGGCCCAGTGATTTATGGTGTATTAGATACCTATAAAGAGTTTAGGTAACTAGAGTAATTCTGAGCAGGTCAGCCGGAGGCATTTAGGTCCAGTGGTTTATGATTTATTTGACAACTCTTCCGTGTTCAGGTATGGAGTAATTCAGATCATGAGACTTTTAGTAGGAGTGATTTGATTACCAGCATCTCAACTACAAAGTGTATTCTAATGCATGATAAATCACATGAATGTAATGATTATTTTTATAACCCCCTTTTGAAAAAATGGGGGTATATTGCTTTGCACATGTCTGTCTGTCTGTCTGTCTGTATGTAGATCAAACGGTTTCTGATCAATTACTGATAAACGGCTTGGGGTAGCATCTTCAAACTTGGCCATGAAAACTAGATGACCCCTATTGTATTTGAGGTCACTAGGTCAAACGTCAAGGTCGCCATGACCTTAATTGGTGAAACGGTTTATGATCAATAACTGCTCAAGGGTTTGGCCTAGGATCTTCAAATTTGCTGTGGTGATTAGTCGTGGCAACTAGATGGCCCCTATTGTTTTTGAGGTCGCTAGGCCGAAGGTCAAGGTCACCATGACCTTAACTGGTGAAATGGTTTCTGATCAATAACTACTCAAGGGTTTGGCTTACGATCTTCAAACTTGCTGTGGTGATCAGTTATGACCACTAGATGACTCCTATTGTTTTTAGGTCAAAGGTCGGGGGGGGGGGGCGGCGGGGGTATACATGTTTTTCAAACCTCTCTTGTTATTCTAATATTTCTGTAATAAGCCATATTTCCTACAAAATATATTCTTTCAACAATTCCATCGGAATATTTATGCTTGAATTGATCACTTCATGAATATTTACTAACTTAATATAAGGTTCGGTTTTAAAACAGACTCGAAATCTTAGACAAAAATAGTATGACGAGATCTAAATAGTTGCACCCCTGCAAACAAAGTGGGGTATAACGGAATCGCCTTTTTGGTGGAACAGGCAGTAGGGCGGTCGGTCCATCAGTTTGAAAGTTATTTAATTTATATTTGGTATACATAATAACCACCAATATTAGATATACATCAAAGGCCTGAATGGCCACAATGGCTTTCGGGTTTGATAAGGGGAGAAATTGGGGGAGTTAATAACAATAACGTCTTGGAATTGATAAAAGTATTAATAACAACACATTTTTGTGAAACACTATGCCCCTGATTGTGACCAATATAATATAAATTTGACCCGTAATGTGACATTTAACTGTTATATGACCTTGATTTTAATGAGCCCCCCCCCCCAAAAAAAAAAAAATAATTAATAAAAATATTCGCCTCTGTAAGTTGCACAGACATGCCAGGTTTGAAGTATGTATGTGCAATGGCTACAAAGTTATTGCCAACATTAAAGTTTGAGCCAAACCAACAAACAGCGCAAAATCAGCCCCCCCCCACCCCCACCCCCACCCCCCCAAAAAAAATAAAAAAATAAAATAAATAAATAATTAAATAAAATAAAAAATAAAATTGATTGGGGGCATAAAAATATGACAGACTGAAACAAAAAGGAGCCATCTCATGATCTGCTGTTTATATATAGACATGCTTCTAGTTTCTACTATGGCCAAAAGAATATCTTAATTATATTCATGATGTCATTATTTCTTATGATTTACCTTGATTTACCTTGATCTAGCTGGCCGTAAGTGAGTCTTGCTCGTGTTGGCCCAATTTCATAGGTATATACATCTGTGGTTGTTTCACGCGCGCCTTTGCGTGAATGGAAAGTTACATGTATGTCTATTGATAGGAGAATTTCTCTTCTTTGTTCTTCCAGTCCGCATTTAGAGAACTTTTGAACATGTTTACTGATTCTGATGAGACTGTATTGTCCGATAAGGAGTTCCAGTTGTTGACTACTCGATATGTAAATCTGTTTTGACTTTGACTTGTTTTGCAGAATTTCTTTCGAAGTTTGAATGTGTGACCTCTATTTGTGTTTGTTGCTAATTCAATGTTACTCAGATTGACACTCTCATAACTATTCAATATCTTAAAAAGCTGAATCATGTCTGCTCTGTTACGTCTGTACACTAGTGTTGGGAGACCTAAGTTCATAGGAATGGTCTTTAAGACCTGTTACTAACTTAGTTGCACGACGTTGCACGTTCTCGATAGATAGTATATCCTTCTTGAACATAGGTTTCCAGATCACACAAGCATATTCGAGATGTGGTCTTACAAAACTCTTGTATAGAGGTATGAAAATGTCAGGGTCCAAACAAGTAAAGGTTCTTTTTATCATGCCTACAGCCTGATTTGCCTTTTTTATTTTCAGTGCTATGTGTTCATCAAATCGCAGTTCGTCATCAAAAGTAACTCCTAGGTCCTTTTCTAGCGAAGAATTTTGGATATTTGTATCACCCATATTATAACTGTGGTTCTGGTTGTCTCTACCGAGATGTAAACATTTACATTTATCCGCATTAAAGCGTAAGAGCCATTTATCTGACCAATGTTGTAGGTTGTCTAAATCACTTTGTAGATCATCAGAGTCTCCTTCACAGGAAATGAATTTGTATAATTTGGTGTCATCTGCGAATAATTTCACAATGTTGCTAACTACGTCTGGAAGATCGTTAATGTAAATTAAAAAGAGCGTAGGCCCCAAAACACTTCCCTGGGGAATACCACTTTTAACTGGCACCCAACTTGAGGTAGAAGAACCTACTCTAACCTGTTGCTGTCTATCCAGTAAAAATGATCTTATCCAGCCAAGTATCTTACCGCGGATGCCGTAAGCATAGAGTTTCCCTAACATACGTTGGTAAGGCACAGTATCGAAAGCCTTGGCAAAGTCTCAGTAGATACAATCCAAATTTCCTCCATTCTCAAGAATATCTGACCAATGCTCGACTATTTCTAGCAATTGTGTAACACATGAATGTTTATGTCGAAAGCCATGTTGATGAACTGTAAATAAATTGTTGCCTTCCATATGATCCATTACAGCATCTCTAATAAAAGTTTCTAAGATTTTACATAGGACTACGGTAAGACTAACTGGTCGATAATTCGAACAAGACTGTTTGTTACCTTTTTTAAATAATGGAGACACTTGGGCTTTCCTCCACATATCCGGGAGTGATTCACTTTCAATAGATAAGTTAAACAGTTTTGTAAGTGTTATGCTTATTTCCTCTTTACACTCTTTTAAAATTAATGGGTGAATATTGTCAATTCCTGGAGATTTTGATGTTTTTAACTTAGATAGTTTCTTTTCTACATTGTCTTTATTAATAGATATGCAGGATAATTCTTCCTCAAAAACTCTCTCAACAAGTTCTGGTATGATATCTGTATTTTCCTCAGTGAAGACGCTCGAGAAGAAGGCATTTAATAGTTCAGCCTTTTGTGTATCAGATGATGTTAATGTCCCATCTTCTCCCTCAAGTTCACTAATACCTGTTCTTACTTTCTGTTGTGATTTTACGTAATTCCAGAAGGACTTGGGGTCGCTTCTAATGTTCTTAGCTAATTCTTTTTCGAAATTAAGTTTTGCATTTCTACACGCTTTTGTCGATATATTCCTTTTTTCAGCATACTTCTGAAAGTTCGCTTTTGTTCTACAAAGACAATAGGATTTCCAGGCCTTCTTTTTATCACTGGTAGCTATAATCTTACATGAATATTCATGAAGTAAAGGGTCAATTAATATGATTTCATGTCTAAAGCTGATGCAAAAACTGAAGCACAACATCAAAGTTATATTTGTTCAACTAATTCTTACACATAACATTTATTTTTCCATGGTCAGCACTCGTTTATTTTGAATAAATGCTTACAAATTGAAGGTAGACTGTTTTTATTTTTAATTACTAAGTAGATCCATACATGTACATACAGTTACGGTAGTTGTTTGGAACCTGCTGAAACTCAAATTCAGAACTACAGTCTGAAGTAGAGTTGTAATCTGGGAAAGACATTTTAACAAATTGCTACCTACTTTCGCTTTTACACGACACAATCGTCTTGAGCAAACGACAGTGTCGGCGACTCGGCGGTTACACGATACATAGAAGAGGCTCTATTTTCACAGTTGTGATTGACGCTGGAATATAATATGATTGAATAGGTGTTGGAAACATTCTATGGTTAATACTTACTTTGATGAGCCAATAGAACCCGGTGTTTTTACGGTTTTACTGCTTGTAAGTCTTAGACTTGTGTTGAGGTTGGGTGCAATAGTCAAAACACGCTGTTCGATGCGTTGAGTACGGGTCAAACGAAAATGACCGAATGCGACGCAAAAGGCAGTTTGATTGGCTGAAGATGTAGGTCTATATGCTAACCAGTTACGAATGTATACAAAAATGCAATCGGAAACCTCGGCTATATTCCTTTTGCTTTAGAACGCCAAGGTGTTGCGAAAACTACGGTAAAAATATTCGTTCGCGTCTTCTTTGGAGTTTATTAAACTTCTGTATCTGTATCTATACGTCGTAGAATGCTATATAGGCTTTTTCAAGACTTTTAAAAAAGTTTATCTTTGTGTAGATTAGTAGTAATTATCTTACACAGCGAATTATTATTAAATACGTGAAGAGTAAACAAATGCATGAACATTTTACAACCAAACTAGTGCAGACGTGAAGAAAACTATTTTGTCTTGCGCATGTTCACTAGACAAGTGAACTCGTTGCCGTAAAGAGACCGACTGCTATATGGCTCCGAAAGCCATAAAAACGCAATTCTCATGTGCTTGGCACCAGGCATTTCAGAATTATCTCCTTTGAACTTAATTATTTCCCTTTGAGTATTTTTGTTATTTGGGCATGTACCATGGGTAATTGTTGTTGTGAACTTTTCCTTCAATTTGAAAGTTATTATATTTATATTTGGCATGCATAATAACCATGAATAGAAGATGCGCGAGACGCAATTTCACATGTTTAGCTTTTGGCCTGGCAGAATTATCTCCCCTTGAACTTTGAGTATTGGTTGTCATTTGGTCCTGTAACATAGGTAGTTGATGTTCAACAAATTTTCAAAGAAAGATTATATACATGTCTCTTTGAAAATGCATTTGTGCGTTAATTTAATTTTTATTTGCCTGTCTCCGGTTATAATTATTGAGTTACCTGCCGTTGAACTTTGATGTAATGGTTTACTGTTGTATAGGAGTAACTGTGGTACAAACTACTACTACAGTTTTCACGAAATTTCGTTGAAAGATGTGCACATGGTCTCTTTGTGTAGTTTTGAAACCATTGTGATAAATAGAACATTAATTTGCTGCTATGGAGCAAATGCTCTATTTATCACAATGGTTTCAAAACATGGCTTTTACAGAGGCGTCAATATTAGGGAAACATACTTTTTTTCAGTATCTTACAATTTATATTGGAGTTATGCGCAACTGGAGTTGTACCATACGTGTTGCTAACCAATAAAGTTTGTGGAGTGAACTATGTCTACTGTTTTCAACATAATTCAATGAACGTATCTGTGAAGTTTATTATGTGCGTCACATCACTTATTTCAGCATCTAACATACAGGCGTTAGCAGCCCTTGGATTTGTGATCAAGACTACCGTGCGTGGGTAATCACCTTTTTTAGTGTCATCAGCAAACAGAGCAGACCCTGATGAGAGGATTCCTACATTAGCCATCTGATCTTCGTCTACTCTGTTTGTAAAGGCACAATAAGGTGTTTATATGAAGGAGAGGGTTGCAGATGCATTTTTGCAAGGTCACAAAAGCGTCAAAATGGGCAGTTTTTGTCATCGTTTTGTTTTATTTGACTGTGACATCACACTAATAATAGGTAAAAGGAGTATATATCAACAAACAATACATATTAACTATAATCATAATGTGTACTTCTAATAAGCTAGAACTTTTCGAAGGATAGCTTTCAAGTGAAGATATGGTGATAATACACAAAGGAGGGTTGTACAGTAAAACCCCTCTAATGCGACCACTTAATGAACAGACATGGCTGTCTTCAGAAGCAGGTGGTTGCTTAATGCAGGACGAAAGTTATGCAGAAAGGAGCTTTCTTCATAACTTTCGTCCTGCATTAAGCTACCATCTGCCTTTGCCACAGTGAATTATGCCCCTTTTTGCTGGTCGCATTAGAGGGGTTTTTACTATAGTGGCTATATAATCCTTTCCCCCATATTGACGCATTTTGACGCCTCTGTAAACATTACTTTTTTGAAACCATTGCGATAAATAGAGCATTTGCTGTAGTAACCCTACAATTAGATTTGGGATTTCACAAGATATTTGAACACACCTTAAATGTGTAGGCACCCGGACATTAAATTTAAGTAGAAAAATGAGATATTAGCCAGTAAATATTGGACTCGTCTGATCAGGCCCTAGCGATGTTCTCATATGCTGAGCTCTCAGTGGTATGAATTCTTTGGTATCTATCCTAGTGAAGATCAACCACGATTTCCCTCTCGACTAATAAAATGTGTGCGGACAGTGAAATGAATGGTTACTATGGAAACAGTTCAAATGTTACTTAGAGTTAATATTTTGGTCCTCAAATTAAATATTTTGTTTTCTGAGGATTCTGCCATCATGTTAAACTACATTTGAAGTTGTTTTCTGATATTTGTAGGGTAAAAAAGTTAATAGTTTACATTATTTACATTATTTCTATATTGTTTCTACTATTTTTAATGTTCTCATTAATATTCATGAGTATGCAAATAAGGCAATTTCAAGGAATAGCTAGAAATGAAGCACAATGTCAGGGCCAAAAACTGGCTGTGATATGGATGCTTTTGCAGATATGGGCCATCATTACGAAAACTAGGGGTTTGCCTTGGAAACGGTTAAAACGTTACTTAAAGTTAATGTTTTGGGACTCAAATTCGATATTTTGTTTTCTGATGATTCTGTTATCGTGTTAAACTGCATTTATGTTGTTTTCTGATGTTTTTTTGGATAAAAAAGTGAAAAGTTTACGTTATTTCTATATTGTTTTTATTATTTATAATGTTCTCATTAATATTCATGAGTATTTAAATAAGGTAATTAAAACAAACAAGCTGGAAATAAAAGCACAATGCCTTATCTTCAATTTGATACCAGATTTATAAGTTTAGGACAAAACACTGCCTGTGATATGGGCGAAATTTGCAGGTATGGGTCATCATTACGAAAACTGGGGGTTGCCATGGAAACGGTTAAAATACATAGCTTAAAAGAATTGAAACTTGAGTACATTCGCGATTCTGATTCAGCTTTTGATTCTGATTCAGACTTTTCTGAACATTTTGGTAAACAGAAGTCTAGTAGGGGTGCATGGTAGACCCCACTGGCTCCTGGAGTATTATCTTTGATGGGAGGAGTAATACTAGATCAGTACGGAATGTAAGTGACTATTTAAAGTGACTTGAAATGATCATATGATTAACTAATACAGGAGCTTCGTACACCACTATTCTTTTATAGATTTGACTTTTAGCGTACATGACCTAAACCCTTTCAGAGCAGGAAACGAGTCATTAATGTATTTTGCAAACAGTGTACACCCAGACGAAAACTCGTGTAAAGGAGCACGTAATATCATCAGGGTTTACACTATGTGTAAGATTACAATTGTCTCTAAAATCCCTAAATATTCACGGTAAGATCGATTTGTTTGAATTTTGGAATATTCAGCGCTGAAAGGGTTACGTTGAGAATAATCGTAGTACAGGTATAGGTAATGCATATAAACGTGTTTTCACGCATTTGCAAACAGAGTAGACCCAGATCAGACGGCTCCTAGAGGAGCCGTCTGATCAGGGTCTACTCTGTTTGCTAATAGAATTTGATAGATCTGTTTCTTTACTTTCTAAAATGGCTGCAATGTTCCACCTTCCAGATTTCTTTTTAACTATTTTATTAATGAATATTCAGTAGGTATTGAAATTTGGCCTAAATATAGAACAGGGGATGGGTTAACCAATGAAATGCTGAGCTGCGCCTGAACAGCTGTTGCAAACAGTTTGATCCAGATGAGACGTCCCAATATGTCGGTGTTCCATTCGGATCCAAGCTGTTTGTTACCCACTCGATGAATACTAAAATTACTTTCTCAAGTGTTAGAATGAATCGAGGGTAAGTAAAACTTGGAGCAAAAGAGAGTTTGAGAAAATAGCAGTTCCTAACGCATGATAAAGGATATTAACCCTTACAACGCTGAAATTTCAAATGGACTTTTCCAGAATTCAAACAGGTCAAGTTTATGGTGAATATTCAGTGGGTTTTCTAAAGAAAAGTGTAACATAATAAACAGTACAGACCCTAATGAGAGGACTCATCTAGGAACCCTCTCATCTGGGTCTACACTGTTTACAAAGGACATTAGTGACTCGTGTCCCGTATTGCAAATGCTAAGTACTGCATGATAACAAAGAGAGAGATTGGCCGTATACAGTGATGTCTCTCTCCAACGAGCATTCAACCGAAGTCTATTTACTGGGGTTTAAGACATGTTGTAATTAACGCAGTACAGACGTAATGCTGAAAGCAATTACAGGAGCTTTCGGCCTTCATTACTTTCGTCGATCATCAAGCAAATGCCAGTTTTCAAAGACACCGATATGTATTCACCAAGTGGTTAAGGTGTTCTATTGTTTTAAATATAGTCGAATATGTCTTAACCCTTCGCTTGTTATTCACGTCAATATACCTACCTGTAAATAGTGAAGACCCAGATGAGACAGCTCCTGCAGGAGCTGTCTCACCAGGGTTTGCACTATTTACAAAATTGATTGTGCAACCAGTGCACTGCACAGCGAAATACTTGTACACAGTGAAGATATATGTAATTATACAACAGGCATGGATAAAGAAGGAGAACTGTATTTTAAAATTCAGCAACTGAAGGGTTAAGAGAATGGGGGTTTATAAAACCAAGAGGTCGCTTTATGCAGGGCGAAACTAATGTAGACATCTTTAAGGTTTTCTGCATAACTTCAGTCCTGCATTAAGCTACAAATTGTCTTTAAAACCCAGAATTACATTTATGTTGTAGTTATAGCTTTATGTAGGCTTAACTGTATGATAGATTATAATTTGTAGCGTGATTTAAAGCAGAGATAAACTTTAGTGAGTGAACACAAGGAACAAGTATGGCTGACAGTAACCTTGCAGCAGTATTACACAAAAAGTTGGACCTACGCCTAGTAAGACATACTTAATTATATAGTAGCTTCTGATAATGGTGCGTAACCAAATACTGAAATCGCCATTTCTCCCTATAATGTGACAAATCTTTAGAATCGTCTCTTCGAGACTTTTCTAAAGTATGGAATGTCATAGCTGCCTTAACATGGACAGACTTACTTTGCATTGTGAGTATAGAGTAAAATGGTGTACATATTCAATTATATCATGTTCATTTTATTAAATCTATATGATGATAATTCTTCATTTTACGGTTTGCATTTATCATTATATGATATGCGTTTGTCAATATATACTGTGCATTTGTCAATATACTCTCTGCAATTTTCAACATATGTTATGGATTGGCAATATACGTTGTGCACTTTTTCACTATACGTTGCTGATTCATCGCCTTATGATGTGCAAATTTCATTATACGATGGTTGTATCGGCTTGATCGGTTCGGTTTTTTCTCTTTTTGAAACCAGCCGAAACCATAGTAAAATATATGGTACCAGTCTAGTATTAGCCTGCCCGCGCTTTGAGAAAATGTGAAAACTTTTTAAATCATAACAGCATTTTAAAGTAAAGGGCGTGGTCAGCGTCCAGTCTGTCGGCAAAGCCCATGAACATACACAACTTAAATTCCCATAACATCAATACAATTAGTCACATTCTCTTAGAATACACATTTTTGACATTTGTAACAAGATATTCACTGGTTTAAAAGATTGTAAGAAAGTATAAATATCAATTTTGAAAATTAATAAATAACCCTCCATGAATATTTATTTAAGATTCCATTACCTGATAATTAATAATTATTCACAGGACTATATTTCTTTCTGGACTTTGACAGACATATTTTGCATAATTAATGATATACATGTATTGATCTATGGTATTTCATATGCATAGTAGACCCTTATCTGATCTGTGTCTTCTCTATTTGCAATTGCGGTAAAATGAGTATCTATGGAGTAAAGGGATAAGTTCAACGTTACATTATTTACAATTTCATTTCTTTTTTAATCATTAAGAAAGCATTCTAAGGAAATGGATTTATCATGAAAATTCACACATCCTATATTGAAAATGTTCTTTATATATTGACAGATGCTCATCGTATATTAACAAATGCTAAATGTACAGTCAAATTTAGATCTTATGGCACGCCTATTGTTATCAGTGTTTACAAACACTACGGGAATGAACACTGTAGGTAAATGGACACAATCAAAGGTGTTTAAACCAGACCCTACAGGCATGGTGGCCGCGTATTGACAAACACTGATCAAATGACCAGTGCGTAGTGACCCACGTACATCGTATATTGACAATTGCACAGTGTATATTGACAGAAGCGTAGTTGGTAAGCGGGCAGCTATGAATTATATTAAACCCGATATTGTCTGTGGGTCCGAATCATGGCTAAAAGGTTTGAAACCTGGGAAACCCCCAAGCCTGGATGCAATACAATCCAGTGAAGTTTTCCCAAGCTACTATAAGGCATTCAGACATGACAGAGGCACTTTGGGGGGAGAGGTGTTTGTTCTCGTGCACGAGGACATCGTTGCTGAAGAAAAAGCTGAATTCGTAACAGCATGTGAGGTGGAATGGGCCCAAACTAAACGGGGAAAAAGACCTACTTATATCCTCCTTCTAAATGTCACACAGAAACATGAAAGACGTAACTGAGCTCCGGAAATCGTTGGAACTGGCATCGGCAAATAAGGAGCGCCACATCATAGTTGCTGGTGACTTCAATTGCCCCAATATCGATTGGCAGAACTTGTCTGTGAGTGTAAATGCACAAGACAAAGAAGTCCAGCAGGCAGTACTTGACCTGTCTACAGACTTTCACCTCACACAAGTCCACGACAAGCCCACAAGGGAGGACAATCTTCTTGACCTCACCTTCACATCCAACCCCTCGCTTGTCAAGTCCTCTTCAAACGCCCCTGGAATCTCGGACCATGACATAGTAGTTACGGACTTAATTACTAAACCATACTATGCCACGAAGAAACCGCGACTTTGTTATCTCTTCGCTAAGGCAAACTGGGACACTTTAAAGTCCAAAGTCCAGTCAATATCTGATGAAATAGTTGCACTCTTCAACTCTAACACTCCAGTCCAAGAACTCTGGGATACTTTCAAAACTAGTTTAACGAACGCCATCCAAGAGCATATACCATCCAAAATAAAAACACATATAAATAATACACCATGGATTAATAGGAAAGTAAACAGTCAACTCAGAAAGAAAGCTCGTCTCTACAAAAAAGCCAAACGTACCAAAAACTGGACTGAGTACAGAAAGTTCCAACGATACTGCAAAAGGTCCCTACGTAAAGCTGAATGGGAACATGTCAACAGATTGATCGACGAGGGCCTTAAATCCAGTAACACCAAACCATTTTGGGCCTATGTTAAATCAAGGAGAGAGGACAACATCGGCATCGCTCCTCTGCGGGATCATGGACATCTCATTACTGATCCCAAAGGGCGAGCAGAAATCCTGGTAAACCAGTTCCAATCTGTATTTACCAAAGAGACTAGTACCCAGACCGCACCGCAACTCTCTAATCTTGTCACAGAACCACTTACCGCTGGGACCGATGGTGTGAGGAAGCTGCTAACCAACATCAAAGTAAATAAAGCAGCTGGGCCAGATGATATCCCTAATAGAGTTCTTCAAGCGTGCGCTACAGAAGCTGCACCAGCCATCACAGCTATCTTCCAACGGTCAGTGAACTCTGGAGAATTGCCAACAGACTGGAGAGATGCAAACATTGCTCCTGTCTTTAAGAAGGGTGACCGACATGCTGCGGAAAACTACCGCCCCGTCTCCCTTACTTGTGTCATATCTAAGCTTGTAGAGCACATTATATGCCATCACATGCTAGACGATCTCGATAGGCACAATGTCCTTACATCTCTGAACCATGGGTTCAGATCTGGCTATTCCTGCGAAACACAACTTGTTGTAACAGCACATGATCTCTTTGGCTACTATGACAATAACAAACAAGTTGACACAATCGTACTTGACTTCAGCAAGGCGTTCGATACAGTGCCACACAACAAACTCCTCTTGAAACTAGAAAATTATGGTATTAGAGGCACTCTCCTGACCTGGATATCTAATTTCCTAACAAAGCGCCACATGAGCGTGGTGGTTGATGGAGAGAAGTCCAGACACGTACCCGTAGATTCTGGAGTCCCTCAAAGCATTGTACTCAGACCCTTGTTATTCCTTTGTCACATTAATGACCTTCCCCAACAAGTCAAGTCACAAATCAGACTCTTTGCAGATGACTGCCTATTATACAGAGCCATCAACACCTTCAGAGACCATGAACTCCTACAGGAAGACCTTGTGAAACTACAGAACTGGGCTAATAATTGGGGAATGAAGTTCAATGCCAAGAAATGCTACCTTCTCAGCACAAAAAATTCTTCTAGCTACTTCTGCACCATTAACAATACAATTCTAAAACGTGTCCAGGAAACTCCCTATTTAGGTATAACACTTTCAGAAAATCTCAAATGGAAATCGCACATCACAAACATTACCAAGAAAGTAAACTCCACCTCGGATTCTTGCGCAGAACCTTAGACACTGCCCAGAATCTTGTAGGAAGAATGCATACATAGCTTTGGTGAGATCCAAACTGGAATATGGTAGCACCGTTTGGGATCCATATCTACAAGGTGACATAGACAGACTAGAGCGAGTCCAACGTTCGGCTGCTGCCTACCGCTCCAGACAAGGTGGATGTGTCAGCTAGATGCTACAAAAGTTGGATCTCTTTCCGCTTCAGGAACGTAGGCGACACCAGCGATTAACATTTTTATATAAAGTAGTGAAAGGACAAGTACCAGCTATAAACATAGACCAATACCTTAAACCAATGGGGCCAAAAAGAACAATCAGAGCAAAACAGTACGAGGACTTTATTAAAAAAAACATCATCGAAAACCAGGTCACAAATAACTCCCAGTGTTTCCAGCCAATCCGAGCAGGGACTGATATCTTCAAGAATTCATTCTTTGTTCGGACTGTGTTGGACTGGGATAAACTCAGTGACAGCATAGTCACAGCTGACACTGTTGAATCCTTCAAACAAAGACTCACTCCTCAGAGCGATTAAATGCGCACTCTCCCCGTCATGTGTAAGCCAGTATTGGTATCTGTGACGTATCATTCAGATTCAGATTCAGATGGACAACTTATATTGATAAATGTACAGCGTATTTTGACAAATGCATGACCTATATTGACAATTGCACAGTGTATATTGACACATGCACAGTATACATGTATACATGTATTGATGAATATACAGCGTATATTGACAAATGCACATCCTATATTGACAAATGCACAGCGTATATTTAAAAACGCACATCATATAATGATGAATTCACAACGTATAGTGAAACATTGTCATTGTATATTGACAATGCACAACGTATATTGACAAACGCACTGCGTATATTGAAAAATACACAACGTATATTGACATACGCACATCATATAATGATAAAATCTCAACATTGTCATCATGTTATAATAATGAATATGATATAATTGAGTATGTACACAATTTTACGCTAAACTCGTAGTGCAAAGTAATTCTACCAATGTTTAGGCAGCTATGGAGTTCCATACTAAAGAGTGGTCGCAGCATAGGGTTTGGTGGAGAAATAAGGGAGCTATAGTTGAACATGTTTAAATTTACGCATAGGTCTCTGTAATAATATACTCTTTACTTATGAACCCTTTTCCAACTGAAAAAAATATGTCTTCTCCAAATTGGACATGTTGCAATTGTGACTACTTCCGTTTCTATAAAACTTTTTGAGAAACTATCGACAAAGTGTCAAACAGCTTTTATCCAGCATTGCGTTTCATTCGGACTGGAGCTTTTTGAAAATTCAAGTCAGGTTGCGATTAAAAGAAGACAGGTTAACATATTATTTAGTAGAACCTGCCTTAAGCGGCTATTCATTTATTGAACGTATGAGATTGAATTAGCAGTGGTTGCTATATGCAGGAAAAACGTGATACAGGAAGCTCCTATAAGTTATTTATAAGCATTGGATTTGAACACATGTTCTATTATTAGTGTTTGTTGGGTAGTGTAGGAAAGTGTATACATTGTATTTTAAATAACGTAACGCTCGTAGAGGCTTCACAACATATACGAGTGACGTGTAATTCGCTAAAAGGACGCAATTGTGAAAACGGAATATACCTTTTCTGTATTTTTAGCTCCACTTTTTCAAAAAGTGGAGCTATTGTCATGACCCTCTCGTCGGTGTCGGCGTCGGCGTCGGCGTTGGTTAACCTTTTTGTTAAGGTCCTTTTTCTCACAAACCATCAGATATATTTGGTTCATATTTGGTATGTATGTTTACTATCACAAGGGGAACCCATTTCACAAGGGTAGGTAACCCTAAAATTAATTTTGCCATAGTTATGCCCCTTTTTCGACTTAGAGTTTTCATTGTTGGTTAAGTTTTATGTTCAGTTCCATGTCTCAGGAACTGTCATAGATATTTGGTTCAACTTTGGTATACATGTTAACTATTACAAGGGGGAGCCATTTCACAAGGGCAGGTAACCCTAAAATTAATTTTGCTATAGTTATCTCTCCTTTCTGACTTAGACTTCCACTACACTATCCATCACTAAAGAAAGTGGAGCGCGCTGTCTGCGGACAGCTCTTGTTATAGTTGCATTCTAAATAAATTACTAGGTTAGTTGTTTCAAATCTCATTAGTATTGTTGCTCATCAAAATAATTTTGAAATGATTGCCACACCTCGCATTTAAATACTTTTTTTCTCGACAAAATGCATCTTAACTTTCCAAATTACTAACGCATTAACCTTTCCTCCATGTATATTTTAAGAAATAATGACGTCATGTATATCAATTAGATATATTATATTGCATTATTATTATATATTAGATTTGTTATGATAACACATGGGCACATAAATTTCTGGCCATGGCAGAAACTGTAGAATCGCATCTATATGATATCATAAGCAAACAGAGCAGACCCAGATCAGGGGCCATCTCTGTTTGCAAAGGCATTGAAAGGCGTATCTATGGAGTGAAGGGTTAATTATTAATGCTCCCGTAATGCTGATAGAAAATTTCTAAATGAGTTTGTGCGGTTTATTGCGCCCCTCGTTATACATGCATGTAAGCTTCTCAATGAGTTTCGTGCGTTAATGTTGTCCCTCGTTATGCATGTATGAAAGTTTCACGAGGAATTTCTTCTGTTGATTTCTCAGCTACCATCTTTCTTTAACACAGACAGTAAGGCATAAGCACAGTAAAGTCTCGCTATTATGACCTATAGTCATCAGGTAGTAGGTTAATGCAGGAAACCCGTTATGCATTAAGCTCATTTTACAGACTCCGATGATAATAAATTATGTGTTAGCCTTAGCGATACTTTACTGTTGTTTCTTTACGGATGTCCAAATAAGATGCATAAAATAAAACATTTTCAAGAATATCTGCTTTATTTTTCCACCAAACGCTATGTTGTGAACTTGTGACCACTCTTTAGAACGTGGTCAAATTAAAGGGTTTGGTGGAGAAATTACGATTTTATTATCTGAGTACGCACATTTATATGTTGCTCTGAGTATTATATTACTTCTTATCTTTACAGGAAAACAGAACAATACAAGAACCTGGTAAAAATGGTATGTGAAGTTATTGATCATATGTAATGGACACGTTCAGTAGATCGCTAGATAGGACTTAATGGGAATAGACGTCAGGAGTATTAGTGAAATAAATAATTATTGTAAGAATGTTATAAGGCAGAATTTTATAACATCACAAAAATGGGAACTTTTAACCATTGCAAAGACTGTATAAGCAGATCTATATTAGTTTAGAAGCAATCTGAGAATATCCTGATCAGAAGAGTAAGATACTTATTTGGATTTACCCTATTTGCAAATGAGTAAAGGGCTTTTGTATGGAATAAGGGTCCCAGTTTGAGAATTATATATTGAATTAAACGGTATGTGCATCATTTGTACAAATCGTTTGCAAAAGTAGTCACGCAGGCTTGTCTGGCTGCTGTTTTCTTTCAACTAATACATGGTAAGTTGCAGTCTCACAGAGCTACAGATAAAGGTGCGTATCCCAATACTAAAAACGTCATTTCTTCACTAAACCTTATACCTTGATCACTTCTACAGGATCCGTCTGATCTGGGTCTACTCTATTTGCAAATGCATGGAAAGGCGTTTATATGAGGGAAAGGGTTAATTAAGCATTGACAACGGGTATGTATCATGCAATATTGTCATGCTGAAACAACAGTTTTGCCTTTCCCGACTATTTTTCCATTTCCGTTTTACTAAGTAACCTGTCAGAAAGTATCCATCTGGTTCGTGTTTACACTGCTCGCCTATTATTGCTTTTATATGTGAAAAAAACAAACGCCAAGTTTAAATGAGTTACATGAAGAATGCTCGTTTGATATATATAGGACTACTATTATAATGGCACATGAACACCGGCATGTTCGGACCAGACCTATATCATAACTTAAACAAACAGAGCAGTCCCTGATCCGATTGACTTTGATCTAATTTGTTTGCAAAATAAACATACCATAAAAATGGTCTCTGCCTGGTAAAGGGTTAAGCAATTCTTAGTCTTTTTAAGCAAACATTTGTCAATATTAAAGAAATGCATTAGTCCATTTAGTGCGAAATACTAACAGTTGCAATAGTATTTTGAAGGGAAAATAATGCAGACCCTGATTAGTGGGCTCCTAGAGGAACCCTCTGATCACGGTGTGCAGTATTTACAACTGTTAGTCCACTCGATTCCCGTTTTCAAATATTTAAGAGAGAAACATATTTATAAACATGCGTACTCAAGTACAACACTCGTTTTCCCCCCACAAAACCCTATGTTGTGACCACTTTTATAGAATCGCCTCGAAGATACGATTATAAAGAGTGGTCGCAACATAGGGTTTTGTAGAGAAATAAAAAAGTGATTCTTGAAACTGTTTTAACCCTTCGCTTGCTGATTTTTAAAATACAGTTCTCCTTCTTTACCCATGCCCTGTTGTATAATTACATATATCTTCACTGTGTACAAGTAGTTCGCTGCGCAATCACTGCTGTGGAGTGCACTGGTTGCACAATCAACTTGTAAATAGTGCAGACCCTGATGAGACAGCTCCTGCAGGAGCTGTCTCATCTGGGTCTTCACTATTTACAGGTACATATATTGACGTGAATAGCAAGCGAAGGGTTAACACATCTTATCTGGACCTCTGTTTGATACTATTTGCTAACCCTGCCATGCTAAGCGCGACCTAGATGACAATATGACAATATGCAAACAGTCTCGATTCAGAAAAGACACCGAGCAAGGATCCAAGCTAATAGACTATGGTTTCAGATAAGATGCGTAAATTAAAACATTTTCAAGAATAACTCCTTTATTTCTCTCTCCAAGAGACGATTCAAAAGAGTGGTCACAACATAGAGTTTGGTGGAGAAAAAACGATTTTAGTATCTGAGTAAGCACATTTATCTGTTGCTCTGTTAGAAACACACCCGACCGAATCAGGGGTCAGTGAACAGTCAGTTCAGCAGAGACTGATAAGATATTAGCTATTCAACAAGAGAGGGGTTATAATAATCTTGAAACTTTGGTTTCATGGTTTAACTCAGAGGTCCAGATTCGAATGGGAAACACTGGTATTTGTGCCACGGACGTGCACTTCTGGCAGGAAGGAAAGGTAGGGGACACCTTCGTTGTAAGGGTACCAATGGTTCTTGGACACGAGTGTAGCGGGACAATCAGTAAGGTGGGAGAAGGCGTGACTCCAAGAAATGTAAACCAATATGATTGTGACCCAAATAGAAAATATATCGATGATAATGTTGATTTATCCCACATATCTTTTCAACCAGCACAAACAGATTGCAAGATTGTCAGCCAGTTTAGTTTCTTCATGAGATATCACATTATTCGGCGTCTAATCTGGGTCCATAGCGTGTGTAAATGTGTGTAAAGGTTATCATATGTTAGTCATGCTGGAGTTTAAAAATGCTTAACAGTGTTGACATGTATGAGTTAAAAATAAATACAAGAAAATTACACAACGCTGACTAAACCATGGAATATTAATACATGTATACATTGTGTGTGGCCCTTGTTGACTCCGAGAGAAGTTATTCTGCGCGATTGTCCAAAGCTCACCTGAAATACCTCGAACATAATAAGAGAACCATCCTGAATATTTTGCCGATGTGATAAAAACGTTTGAGTCTAGGTTCACATTGATCTATCGATGCCCATTTTCACTAAATATTATGAATCAACAGTTCTAAAGTAGACTTAGATTAGACCGAGTCTGTTATTTTCTCTGTTCACATTGCTGCTTTTGCTTTCGAAGGATCGCCTACTTTCAGAACGTATGTACTTCACAACAGCGGGTGTTAAGTGCTTGTATGGCGGCCGTAAACATTCGCTCCGTACTTCACTCTGTGTGTTTTTATATTTTCTGGCCATTCGCGATCATTAATTTCGATGTTATTAGTTTAAAAAAAAAAATACCGCTTAAGTCGATGCTAAAGGACGTGAGTAGTGTTACACATTTATAGCTGCTCATGAACAAACGCAATAAAATCGAGTCTTTTCAAATCTTTTCACATTGCTGCTTTTGCTTACGAAGGATAACTTTTAGAACTTAATACTTAAGATTAATTTTTTTCAAGAATAACTTCATTAGTTTCCAATCCAACCCTATGTCGTGACCACTCTTTAGAATCGTCTCGATTAGGATTTGGTGGAGAAATGACGATTTGCGTACGCAATGGTGTTAGCAGCAGCAGTGGCAATTGGAAAACGAATGCGTAGGTGGGTGTCCATGCTCTAACTACTTTGCCCATGAGTCCTGACGCGCGACCCGGTCGTCAACTACATTATTAATCTGCCGTTTGCCTAATGTTTCTAGCACGACTAGAACTGCAACCATTCCTTCGCAGCCTAATTCGTCGTCATGCGACCCGTAAGCATGCCAATGAAACGTTAACGTAACTTTGGTGGAATTCTAGGCATATCAAAACGAAAGAAAACTGAAAATAATCAACATCTTTTTCTTATTGACAAGTACGTAAATCAGACTGTAAACACGGATTATATCCATGTATGCACGAATATTTCTTTGTTGTGTAATGTGAATCTAGTTATAATATATAAGTTTTATTTGCATATGTAGGCCTTCTGAACTATTAATTTATTTACAAAACACTCAATCTTCACTTAAACACGGCAGACGTTATTTATTTTGTTGGGTATATTTGCTTTTAATGGCTTACTCAATGGACCTGCATTTTTGGAATATGCATATATGGAACGCCTTGTGTGGAATTTTCACTGATAGGAGGGCTGATTTATCAAAACTTGTGAGAATATGGTGGAATTGTAATTTGTGGTTTATGAATGTAAAAACAGTATTGTTGGAATAATACAATTCTATATAGTTGGAAAAAGGTCGACAAATTTGTTTCCACTGTATAATTGTATGTATTTTGGAAATGAAAATATTAGAAAATTATCATAATTTGGTATATACAGAGCTACAGATAAAATGCATACCCAAACTTTGAAATCGTCATTTCTCCACCAAATCATATACTGTGAGCACTGTAGAAACGTTGAATGTCGCATCGACGCTAAATGTCACACTTGACACTATATGTCTCAAGGCTGATGCGTAATGTCACACTTGACGCTATATGCCTCAAGGATGACGCTAAATGTCGGAACCAACGCTAAAAACCTCCTGACGCTATAAGTCGCTTATGTAACGCCAAATGTCGCAACAAAATGTACAATTTATATGTCACAACACCAACGCTAAATGTCGCACTGCTTTAAAAGCACTCTTTTGCAGTATGACTTCCTAGTTTAAGCTCCCGAACTCTCCTGGAATAGTGATTCAGGTTTTACCGGGCAGAACCAGGTACGACCGTAAATGTCCAGTCTTACTGTGCCGATGGATCCCGATTCAGTGATCCGGGATTAACCGTGATTGAATGAGGAGTAGTCGAATTTGCACCCGATCCAAACTTGAGCAGACATGGGTTTTTACAGTGTGATACAGGTTAATGAAGATATATCATTGTTCAGTTTTAATATGCCTTCTGTGAAGTTGTAAAATCCTTTCAAGACGATACGAAGAGGATGCCAGTGCCTACATATTTGTCAAGATTAGTAAGGGACAATTAATATGAGGATTGAATCATATCGCTGTTGCTTGTAGACTTAGTGTTAACAAGGTTAAGATGCAAACATAAATCAGTTTGGAACTCTCTGTGATTAATGCATAAAGATATGAGGCAAGGAGCGATTTGTTGCTTTTAATGAAGAGCAATGTGCTACAGAATGTGGTCCACGGTGCCGTTACGATTGTACGCTGGTTCAACACAGTTCATCCCAGATCACTGAACATTGCGACATTTTGGCGTTACATGTGCGACATATAGCACCCTTCCTTTTGTTTGCCTTTCGTCTTTGTGCTTGTGATTTTGTTCATGTGTGGAGTGTTTGTCTCTAGTTCTTGTGTGTTTGTTGGTGTTTTTTGTGTTCATGTCGTGTGTGAGTGTGCGTTTGGGTGTGTGTGTGTGTGTGTGTGATTGATGCTATCTATCGGTGTTTTGGTAGTGGTTGAGTCGTGTATGTGGCTTTGCCTGCTTGACTTTACTACTTTTCCATATAGCGTCAGGAGGTTTTGTGACATTTAGCGTTGATTCTGACATTTAGCGTCGGCCTCGAGACATATAGCGTCAAATGCGACATTTAGCGTCGGTGCGACATTTAAAGTTGCTACAACCACTCTTTAGAATCGTCTCGAAAAGAATATTCTAAAGAGTTGTCACAGTATAGGGCTTGGTTGTTATTCTTGAAAATGTTTAAATTGACCCATCTGTTCCTGACCTCTGATGTATACAGTTGATAATCAGGGTCCATGCTTATAAAGCTTTTTAGTTGAGTCTGAGTTTGTTCTCAAGCTTTTGATTGGTCAGATTTGAGTTCTCAAGCTTTTGATTGGTCAGATTTGAGCCAGAGGCTCAAATCTGACCAATCAAAAACTTGAGAACGAACTCAGACTCAACTAAATGTTTTATAAGCATGGGTACTGATATATACTGCTTAGTAGAATCACATCTTGAATTCATAACTTTAAACGGGAATATTCTATTAGTGTTTAACGATAGAGTCCATTCAGAATGAAAGCAGGTTATTCATTTAAGGCATTACTCAGCAGCTATTTACTTTGTTGGCACCAAGACATTTTCGCCTGTAGACAGCGTCGTCTACTTTTCGGAATGGTCTTTCCTTCAGTTTCTTCTCTAAGACGTAAGCTGTGTGTCAACAGTTGGATCCTGGTGAGAAGCCGATTTCTCGTCGTTAATCTGGATCCAAATTATTTGTATAGGTAGTTACAGTCATTTTTCAATATGTACGCCGGTAAGTGACTCACATGGCTTGCTGAAAGACTGTGAGTCGCTTACCGGCGAACATATTGAAAAAGTTTTCTAAAGTACGTATGCAAACTGTTCGAGTAATTCGTTGTTTGTTAGTTTGAATATGTATTTTGAAAAAAAGGTTAGGTGACAGTTTTGAACAATAAATGTAATTGTGCAGGCGTTCATGCATGGCAACGAACTAATTTGACGCCTTTGAAAAACGTTGAAAGTCATATCAAATATATTTTGAGGCTCTCTCGCTGATGGGGTTAAGATATCAAATATATAACAGGTCGTAACAAAGTTAATTTTCTAACGCCATTCTATACCTCAAACATTTGTTATATTGACAATATAACAAAACTATTTTCGAACTTTGAACCCTTGTCCTTAGCATGCTAACACATACGTCGTTTTCCTGTTTTTATATTTAATGTGGTGTTTCTATAAATCATGTCAAAGGCCGTATAGGAGAATAGGTCAAGTTGGATCATAACGAAGCGCCGAGTAATCAGGGCATCACATTATTTCAGCATGATTGCAAATGTTGTTAATAGCGTAGGTTTCTCATTATTAGCAGTCACTTACCCCTTTCCCTGTTCTATATTCATGTAAGAACTAACGAAAGAATGAATATTTATTAGCTGAATGTTTATAATGTAAACTTTTCAAGGGATTTTATATGCTTTGACAGGAAATGGTTTAAACTGTTTGCTGTCACTAAACTGTTTGCTGTCACTAAACTGTTTGCTGTCACTAAACTGTTTGCTGTCACCTTAAGTCGCATGCAGTGGCATTTGCCGATTTCATGTAATGTGTTTCCATTTTCTTTTATAATATCATACAGTAAAAACTCTCTATAACGGCCACTAAATTGTGTTAATTGTGTTAATTAATTGGTATTTAGGGCAGGTGGCTGCTTACAGCAAGGTGGTGGTAAAACAGAACGCTCCTATAGGAGTTTATTCCTGATGAGACACCGAGCAACTTGGTGTCTCATTTGGATTCAAATTATTTGCACATGTAATCACAGGCAACGTGATTCATATATCAACATATGTGCCTTTAACTGTAGTTTAATGCTTAGTGATGAACAAATGTAATGTAGACATTTCACATAGAGGTTGTATTCTATGTAAACAGTCTTGAAATTAAGCGTCGGATGTCTGTGTGTGTTGGTTGAGGAGAGGTTTTGGATGAGGAGGGGTTTTACAATTTCTGTTAAAGGTGACCGCGTGTCTATCGAGCCGTACAGGGTATGCAGAAACTGTGATGCGTGCTGCTCTGGGCGCTACAACATGTGCTCGAACGCGTTCTTCCGTGCAATGCAACCTGATGATGGCTCTCTCACGCAATACATGGTACACGGGGCTGACTTTGTCTTCAAGTGGGTTTAATGTATAACCAATAACCCTTTACTCCATAAATATTCATGTAAGAAATAACGACATCATGAATATTAATTAAATCATATTTATAATGTCACATAGACACTGGAATTGTTGGCCTTAATAGAAATTGTAGAATCAGATCTATATCATTCCATAAGCAAACAGCAGATCCTGATCAGAGGAGCCGTCTCATTTTGGGTCTTCTTTGTTTGCAAAGGCATAGGAAAGCGTATTTAAGGAGTAAATAGTTAATGTGTTTGTTTCGGCCTTACGTGGCTCGTTGAAGTATATTTGCATAATTAACACACTACGCCAACCACTTTTGAAAACTTCACAATCCTTTAACCCCGTTCCTGACAGAGACACCTTTTAACGCCTTTGCAAACATAGCATATCCAGACCAGCCCATACCTATAGGCGCCGTCTAATTACGGTTTGCTCAGTTTACGTATACAATTATATAGATGTGATGCTATCATTTTCTGTCAAGGCCAAAATATCCTGCGTTCGTATGCAAAGTATGCACTCAGCTATTACATCTTATACTGATAGTATTAGTTCTTACATAACTATTTATTAGGTTAAGAGGTGCATGCATTTGTTAAAAAATTATAGATGTTTGATATAGAACAACCAAAACACATGTATATGTGCACCATATCATTAGATACTGTATGTTAAGACTGTATACTGTATACTTCATCAGAACATTACTATATGGTATTGCAAGACATTTTGTGTAGGTGATCATCCCGTCTGCTTCTTCTTCCTGTTTTTAAAAACATGTTTTAACTCATATGTGCGTTATATTAAGTTTCGCAAGAGGATGTTTCGAACAAGACTTTTATTAAGATATATTTTGAAATCACCCGACGTAATCCAATCTCTCATGTGTGTGTAATAATGTATTGTTTTAATCCATTCCCGCATAGACTATTTTTAGACCCAACCTCTTTGAATACATCTACCAAAAAGGAGCATTTACTATAGAAAAGGAAACTTTTAAAATTGTGTAGTTTTGAAACAATTGTGATAAATAGAGAAATTGCTCCATAGAAGCAAATGCTAGATATTTATCACGATGGTTTCAGAAAGTGACTTTTACAGAGGCGTCAAAAGGTGTCGATATGAGGGACGTGGTTAGCACTTACCCTACAGTAATTAGAATAATGGTTTCTCAAATTTGGACCTGGCACACGTTTGAATACTTCTGTTGTCGGATGTTGATACATGTATTATATATGTGTGAATAAAAGTAATACAACACAACAGACAAAGGTGTCTGCTCAAATACTAAAATCGTAATTTCTCCATCAAACCCTTTGTTGTGACCACTCTTTAGAATAGTCTCTTCGAGAGTGGCCACGACATAGAGTTAGGTAGAGAAATAAACGAATTATTCTTGAACTATTTTTATTTACGCCTCTTATCTGGACACCTGGTACCGTTATACACAACTTACACTATTAGCCAATATGTCTCAGACAATGGTCTTGGGGAAACAAATCTACCATACTTGGCATCTATTATTTCTTGCTTCAAATAGGCTTCCAGATAACGTCAGCTTGGAAGAAGGGGCCATGGTAGAACCTCTGTCTGTTTGCTTGCATGCGTGCCGCCGCTCCAGGGTCACAGTGGGAGACAAGGTGCTTATCTGCGGAGCGGGTCCCATAGGCATTTGTGCCATGCTTGCTGCACATGCATACGGTGCGGCATCTACGATACTAACAGGTAATTGTATACTGCAGATTATGTCCTACATGTGGGACAATGTGCTCATGTGTAGGGCGGGCCCCATATGCATATATGTCATGCTTGCCTCATCTACGATACTAACAGACTGTAAATGAGTTATATTTATTTAAGCGTATACTCATGAAGCAAGCTGTCTTACACAGCTTGCAAATACATGGAAGTAGACCCACATGCATTCACCTTGTTGAGAATACGCAAAAGACACATCAAAAACATAACAGGGAATTCATCTGTTAACAATGTAGTGTACCAATTGGCAAACGTGAGTAACGTCAATGTAGGACCCCTGCCATGCCATTAGATACATGTATACTACTCAAATTATTCTTTAACAAATCAATGCGGGGACCGAGTGCACTGTTATTTGCAAACAGTGAATACCCAGATCAGGGCCTTCCCTGTTTGTAATTCAAAATCCTCTCGCAAATGTTAACTTTTCATACGGTATATAGAATATACCAATACACAACGCTGGACTATTCTACAATGGCAATTCAAGGTTGAAGATGTTAATGCATGTGATGTATATTTCGGTTTACTGCTTTGTATTGGCTTCATTCTTGCTGAGGAATATTTCATCTTTTACTGTTCTGTTAATGTACCGAAACGATATTGCAGTTTTGATTGACGTCACTTAGTTACGTATCTAAGCAATTTCTCGTGATCTTGTTCAATGTTGTTTGAATTTGTCTGAGTTTATGTATCCATGTTTCCAGTATACGGTTACACGTTGTGTTCGATCTGAACCTACAGCTTTCAGCAAATGCTCTATTTATCACAATGATTTCAAAAGTGACTTATGTTGAGGGCTCAAAAGGCGTCAATGTTAGGGAATGGGTTAACGGTAGATGACTATTCGTTAGATATTATTAACCGTATTAACCCTTCTCTTGCTGAATTTTAAAATACATGTCTCCTTCTTTACCCCTGCCCTGTTGTATAATTACATATATCTTCACTGTGTACAAGTATATCGATGTGCAAGCACTGCTGTGGAGTGCACTGGTTGCACAATCAAATTGTAAATAGTGCAGACCCTGATGAGACAGCTCATGCAGGAGCTGTCTCATCTGGGTCTTCACTATTTACAGGTAGGTATATTGACGTGAATAGCAAGCGAAGGGTTAACGGTAGATGGCTATTCGTTATATATTATTAACCGTATTAACTAGATACAGAGTTGACAATGCGGAAACATTTTTGGTTATTGGCCCAAATACACACTGAGTGATGTACATGACATACTCTGATAGGAATCTCAACCATTTGAATATGCCAAAATAATGGGCCCAATGTTATAAAACTTCAGAGTCTGTGGCTGAGATCATTCTCAAGCATCTGGGTCCATGCTTATAAAACCTTTAGTTGAGTCTGAGATCGTTCCCAAGTTTTTGATTGGTCAGATTTGAGCCTTTGGCTCAAATCTAACTAATCAAAAGCTTGGGAACTCAAATCTGACCAATCAAAAGCTTGAGAACAAAACTCAGACTCAACTAAAAGCTTTATAAGCAGGGACCCAGATCGGTCAGATTGTGAGTAAGCTCAGAATAGGACAAATCCGATGCTTGAGAATGATATCAGATTCAAGCAAAATGTTTTATAACCTCGGGCCTGATTTCAGATCTTGACCAATCAAGACTTGATTTTGCGAAAAAGCTTGGGGCCACTCAAACACTTCAGATACAAAAGGGGGATAAAACTGAAGATGTCGCTGTGAAAATTGCTGACCTCTTGGGCTCTGCCCCAGATAAAGCTATTGAGTGTAGCGGAGCTGAGTTTTCAGTTCACCTTGGAATCGACGTAAGTACTTAGTACTGATAAAATAGCCCACCCATTGTTATACCCCCACAAACGAAGTTTTTTTTTTTTTTTTTTTTTTTGGGGGGGGGGGTATACTGGAGTCACCATGTCCGTTCGTCCATCCGTTCGTCCGTCCGTCCATTTGCAAATTTTGTCAAAATTTGGATTGTCCGGATGATAACTTCAAACGTATAAAAACTATTGGCTTCAAACGTCATATACAGATAGATCACATTGACCGCAAGTGCAGTGCACATGGTTCGTAACTCTGTCTTCAGTATTTTATTACCCTTTATTATGTATCTCAAAACCCGACTTGTCTGGATCATAACTTTCGAAGTATAACAGCTATTGACTTCAAACTCCTTATGCAGATAGACCCACATTGACCACATGTGCAGTGCACAAGGTTCACAACTCTGCCTTCCGCATATTTGGAGTTATTTCCGTTTGCTATTTTTGTCAAAATTTGGATTGTCCAGATCATAACTTCAAACGTATAAAAGCTATTGACTTCAAACTTCATATACAGACAGACCACATTGACCACAAGTGCAATGCACACGGTTTGAAACTCTGTCTATAGTATATTTGGAGTTATAGCCCTTTGTTATTTGACTCAAAATCCGGCTTGTCTGGATCATAACTTCCAACTTGTTAAAGCTATTGACTTCAAACTTCATATACAGATACACATTGACCACAAGTGCAGGGCACAATGTCCTCTGTCTTCAGTATATTGTTATATAAGTTATTGCCCCTTTTTCATTATAATGGGGTCGGGTCAAAACTATAGGAACCTATTTCCTGAAAAGGACATTAATCAATTTTATATTGCAATAAATGAGTACTCATGTTTTAGCTATAGATGAATGACTGATTGCATTTCAATCAGTTTGAATCAAGACGAATCCCTATTTCTTTCTAAATATGGAAAAATAGTCAAACAGGGAGAGCCACACACGAAATGACACCGCACCAAACACCATCTAACAAGAAACGGTAAAGCCACAAGACAAAACATAACAGGACGCATATCAAGACGAAACACATTAAACATTAAGCATATTAAACAACAAAATTGACCGTAGGCTGAAAGCAGGAGTGCCGCCTTGGAACGGCCAGCAGCCCCCCCAAAAAGGGCTACTGGGGGGCTTAAACCTGGTTTACGGGTACCCAACCTCGTCCTTATCCCACTTTCACCAAAGTCAAAATGTAAATAAAATTCCCCCTCCAGACAACTCCACAACATGCATAATGATGTCTGCCAAAATGAAAACTGTTGACTTTTTGTATAGACATATGCATCTTTCCCCTTAGTTACTTTTCAGAAGCAATGTTTTTGCCCGGAGCATAACATCTCAAGTATTGCTGGCACAACTGTGAAATTTTATATATGGATAGAGGGTGATGAGAGGATGTGCAGTCAACAAGAATTGTAACTATAAATTCATTTTTGAGAGAGTTATTCCCCTTATTTACTTTTCAGAAACAATTTTGTCCGGAGCATAACTTCTCAAGTATTGTAGATACAACAGTGAAACTTTATATATGGATAGAGGGTGGTGAAAGGATATGCAGTCAACAAAGATGGTAACTCTAAATTCATTTTTGAAGGAGTTATTCCCCTTAGTTACTTTTTAGAAGCAATATTTTTGTCTGAAGCATAACTTCTCAAGTATTGTCGGCACAACTGGGAACCAATGAACCTCAAAGTTTGCATATGCATTTATAAAAATGTGTACATGTGTGTGACATAATTTTCACGCGAGTCATTCCCTGATTGGACTTTAAAAATGTTTTCACAAGTGTGGATGAAATGATTATTGAGCTATTGCCTCTTGTATTGAAGTCATTGGATCTTGTGACAAGGTGGTGGGTGGGGGTTTTAATCACCTTTATTGATAGCTCTAGTTAGCATTTAAAATATGTTACATTGTCTTTTCTCTTTTTCTGCTTACATTATGAGTGTCTTAACCGTTTAATCCATGAATATTCCTGTAAGAAATAATGAAATCGTGAATAGTATCTACTTTGACTTGTATAATGACACATGAACATAGGATTTTTTGGTCAAGGCAGAAACTGAAAAGTCATAACTGCAGTTGAACTTCGATATCTCGAACTACGATAACTCGAACGTTGGATGACTCGAACTAATAGTTCGGTTCTTCCAACATTTACAATTGCTCTAAAATATATTACTATGCATATCTTTGAATATTTGTGACCGTTTAATGCATGTCTAAAGTAATGACGAATGCTCCTACAGGAGCTTGCTTTAGACCTGCATTAAGCTGTGAACTTAAGAAATTGTCAAGATTAGAAATCTTAACAGGACCTTTTGTTATCTCGAAGTAGTTGTATTGTCCCTTGAAGTTCGAGATATCGAAGTTCAATTGTATATTATTTCATGAGCGTTTGTTAGAGATACTGCATGATATCCTATCTATCTAGTTATACAGTATATGCTATCTATCTAGTTATACAGTATATGCTATCTATCTAGTTATACAGTATATACTATCTATCTAGTTAAACAGTATGACATATGCTATCTATCTAGTTGTACAGTATGCCTTATCTATCTAGTTTTACAGCATATCCTATCTATCTAGTTATACAGTATGTTATATCTATCTAGTTGTACAGTATATCATATATATCTAGTTATACAGCATATCCTATCTATCTAGTTATACAGTATGTCCTATCTATCTAGTTGTACAGTATGTCCTATATATATAGTTGCACAGTATATCCTATATATCTAGTTGTACAGTATATCCTATCTATCTAGTTGTACAGTATATGCTATCTATCTAGTTGTAAGTACATCCTCTATATCTAGTTATACAATATATGCTATCTATCTAGTTGTACAGTATATCATATCTATCTAGTTGTACAGTATATCCTATCTATCTAGTTGTACAGTGTATCCTATCTATCTAGTTGTACAGTATAATATTATACTATCTAGTTATACAGTATAATATTATGCTATCTTGTTATACAGTATACTATTATGCTATCTAGTTGTACAGTATGCCCTATCTATCTAGTTGTACAGTATGTCCTATCTATCTAGTTATACAGTATATCCTATCTATCTATTTATACAGTATATGCTATATATCTAGTTATACAGTATATCTATCTATCTAGTTGTACAGTATATGATATCTATCTAGTTGTACAGTATATCCTATCTATCTAGTTGTACAGTATGCCCTATCTATCTAGTTATACAATATATGCTATCTATCTAGTTGTACAGTACATCCTATCTATCTAGTTGTACAGTATGCCCTATCTATATAGTTATACAGTATATACTATCTATCTAGTTAAACAGTATGTTTATGCTATCTATCTAGTTGTACAGTATATGCTATCTATCTAGTTGTACAGTATATGCTATCTATCTAGTTGTACAGTATATCCTATCTATCTAGTTGTACAGTATATCCTATCTATCTAGTTGTACAGTATATCCTATCTATCTAGTTGTACAGTATATCCTATCTGTCTAGTTGTACGGTATATCCTATCTATCTAGTTGTACAGTATGTTCTATCTATCTAGTTGTACAGTATATCATATCTGTCTAGTTGTACGGTATATCCTATCTATCTAGTTATACAGTATGTTATATCTATCTAGTTGTACAGTATATCATATATATCTAGTTATACAGCATATCCTATCTATCTAGTTATACAGTATGTCCTATCTATCTAGTTGTACAGTATGTCCTATCTATATAGTTGCACAGTATATCCTATCTATCTAGTTGTACAGTATATCCTATCTATCTAGTTGTACAGTATATGCTATCTATCTAGTTGTAAGTACATCCTCTATATCTAGTTATACAATATATGCTATCTATCTAGTTGTACAGTATATCCTATCTATCTAGTTGTACAGTATATCCTATCTATCTAGTTGTACAGTGTATCCTATCTATCTAGTTGTACAGTATAATATTATACTATCTAGTTATACAGTATAATATTATGCTATCTTGTTATACAGTATACTATTATGCTATCTAGTTGTACAGTATGCCCTATCTATCTAGTTGTACAGTATGTCCTATCTATCTAGTTATACAGTATATCCTATCTATCTATTTATACAGTATATGCTATATATCTAGTTATACAGTATATCTATCTATCTAGTTGTACAGTATATGATATCTATCTAGTTGTACAGTATATCCTATCTATCTAGTTGTACAGTATGCCCTATCTATCTAGTTATACAATATATGCTATCTATCTAGTTGTACAGTACATCCTATCTATCTAGTTGTACAGTATGTTTATGCTATCTATCTAGTTGTACAGTATATGCTATCTATCTAGTTGTACAGTATATGCTATCTATCTAGTTGTACAGTATATCCTATCTATCTAGTTGTACAGTATATCCTATCTATCTAGTTGTACAGTATATCCTATCTATCTAGTTGTACAGTATATCCTATCTGTCTAGTTGTACGGTATATCCTATCTATCTAGTTGTACAGTATGTTCTATCTATCTAGTTGTACAGTATATCATATCTGTCTAGTTGTACGGTATATCCTATCTATCTAGTTGTACAGTATGTTCTATCTATCTAGTTGTACAGTGTATCCTATCTATCTAGTTGTACAGTACATCCTATCTATCTAGTTGTACAGTATATACTATCTATCTAGTTGTACAGTATGTTCTATCTATCTAGTTGTACAGTATGTTCTATCTATCTAGTTGTACAGTATATACTATCTATCTAGTTGTACAGTATGTTCTATCTATCTAGTTGTACAGTATGTTCTATCTATCTAGTTGTACAGTATATCATATCTATCTAGTTGTACAGTACATCCTATCTATCTAGTTGTACAGTACATCCTATCTGTCTAGTTATACAATATATGCTATCTATCTAGTTATACAGTATATCCTATCTATCTAGTTGTACAGTACATCCTATCTATCTAGTTGTACAGTACATCCTATATATCTAGGTGTACAAGTAATTGGCTATTGTTAAGGAAACGACTGACAGAATGTCACACAGTTTTGGTTCTTGATGAGACGCCGTCGTTTTACTCTCTTCTGTGCCTAAGCTGTTTGCAACCGTCAGTCAGATAGCGCAAAGCATGAAGTGGGTATTATTATATACAATAACGAATTGCTTATTCGTCCACATAAATCATTAGCATGAGTCTGTAAAGGCAGGTGGTTACATGAGCCTTTTTCTGTTCTATGTTTATTCCAAAATTCAATACCTACTGAATATTCATAGGCAAAATAATCATCAATTAAATATGCAATGTGGAACATTGTAGCCATTTTAGATACTTAATAAATCGTTCTATCAAATTCCATCAGCAAACAGAGCAGACCCTGATCAGACGGCTCCTATAGGATCCTTCTGATATTGGTGTTATCTGTTTGCAAATGCGTGAAACGCGTTAATATGAGGGAAAGGGTTAACATAGGGGAAAATAATGCAGAGAGCATATATACGTGTAGAAGAGTTCGGTATAACTGTTGGCCTGTTGGCTACGAGTACCACTTGTTGGCCTTGTTGGCTACCACCTGTTTAAGTATCCAGAATTATACTTCCTTTGAATGGTCGTATAAGACCGTCTATACTACATATTTTCATACAGGCATTGAAACCCGGTGGTGTTTTGGGAGTCGTAGGTCTTGGGGCGACTCTTGTTAGCGTACCAATGGTCAAACTCATTGCAAAGGAAATTGAGCTGATAGGAAGTGTTAGATACATACACACGTAAGTCAAGATGTGCTCGTATAGTAACCCGTATCCCTCAAACACAGAGCAACAGGTAAGGGGTGCGTACCTCACTACTAAAATCGCCATTTTCCCACCAAACCTTTAGACAAACTTTAAGACAACGCTTTAGAATCGTCTCGAAGAGACGACTCTAAAGCGTGGTAACATAGGGTTTGGTGGAGAAATAAAGAAGTTATGTTTGAAAATTGTTTAATTTACGCATCTTATCTGGACCTCTGTAACCACCGAGTCACCTTGGCAAATAGCTTGGATCACAATGAAGCGTCGAGTAACTCGGAGTCTAATCAGTTCCTATAGGAGCTTTATGCATAACGTCTCACCTGGTTTAAGCTACCACCTCCTTACAGACCATTAATGAGACCTCTTGTTGATGGCCGCGTAAGACAGGTTCTTCTGTATATTGTTTGAGAAGGGTATTACAAACGACTACTCTGGCAAGCATGCATCATTTAACCCTTCTCTTGCTGAATTTTAAAATACATTTCTCCTTCTTTACCCATGTCCTGTTGTATAATTACATATATCTTCACTGTGTACAAGTATTTCGCTGTGCAATCGCTGCTGTGGAGTGCACTGGTTGCACAATTAACTTGTAAATAGTGCAGAGCCTGATGAGACAGCTCCTGCAGGAGCTGTCTCATCTGGGTCTTCACTATTTACAGGTAGCTATATTGACGTGAATAGCAAGCGAATGGTTAAATGATCCCACCAGTTTCCTATTCTAATTTATTATTTAGTTTACATAGTGATAGGTACATGCACCTAGATAACAAAGCAAGAACATTTTCGTTGTTCTGGCTGTATGGACATTCTGTTGCAAGTCTTGCTAATACGCCCACTCTAAAGAAGTTAAAAACAAGCGGTAGCTTAATGCAAAGCAAAATTAATGCAAAAAGGCTCCATTTGGAGTTTGTTTGCATTACTTTAATCCTACATTAAGCAACCAACTGTTTTACAGTTTTCTATATTAATAAATTATGTGGTCGTATTAGCGAGACTCTACTTTACATTACAACCTTTCTATAAAAACGTTAAGATTGCAACCTTAAAATCCGACCTACAAACAAGATGTGTACTCAAATACTAAAATCAACCTTTCTCTATCAAACTCTATATTATGACCTATCTTTAGAATAGTCTTGAAGAGACATAGGGGTTGGTGGATAAATCGAGAAGTTATTCTTGATTTTGTTTAAATTTACACATCTTACCTGGATCTCTGTTTACAGATGCATGGAGCCTTTTGCATCATACTAGCTCAATACTTAAAGCTCTCATAGTTAGACGTTTGGATATGGATGAGAAATGGCATATTCAGCACCTCGTTTGGGTTTGAGTTTGACATTTGATAATTTTGAAAATATTAGAATAACTTCTGCATAGTAGTAAACAGTAACTATAAATGGTTAAACTCTTGTCAGAGGGACAGATAGGATGCATATATTAAAACACATTCAATAATAACTTAAATAAAATACATAAAACGTAATTTCTCTGCAAAACCCTGTGTTGTGAGCACTCTTTATAATCGTCTCTTCAAACTATGTTGTGACCACTCTTTAGAATCGTCTCTTCGAGGGTTTGGTGGAGAAATTACGCTTTAACCCTTCGCTTGCTATTCGCGTCAATATACCTACCTATAAACAGTGAAGACCAAGATGAGACAGCTCCTGCAGGAGCTGTCTCGTCAGGGTCTGCACTATTTACAAGTTGATTGTGCGACCAGTGCACTCCACAGCAGTGATTGCACAGCGAAATACTTGTACACAGTAACGATATATGTAATTATACAACAGGGCAGGGGTAAAGAAGGAGAAATGTATTTTAAAATTCAGCAATAGAAGGGTTAAGGTATTTGAGAACGCACCTTTATGCGTGGTTCTGCCTTGTAATGTATGCTGAATATCCAAGTCTAATGACCCATCAGTGCTTAATAATGCAGTCCTTTCAGAATAAAGGTCTTCACTTTGCTAAATGTTTGTGAAAAACCAAATGTGAATGACCGGAAAATTCCTTCACGACAATCTGATTTGGGTCTACAAGTTGCCAGCCCGCATGTTTCCCGCAACATTGTGTATACACAATTATACAGATACTTCTATATGTATAGACACTTATACAGATGTTTCTCTACAGATGGCCTGCTGCAATTGCTATGATGTCCTCGGGAAAGATAGACGTTAAACCTCTAGTTACCCACAGATTCACCCTACAACAGACACTAAAAGCATTTGAAATTGCCAAGTCCGGCGTTGGAATGAAGGTCATGGTTGAATGCAATCCAAAGTAGCAGAACAGCAGTAACACACAGCTGTCATAAATCTTTATTAAAACAAAAGAAACAACCCTTTGACTGCTAAACCCTTAAGGTATTTCCATCAATGGCCATTTGTTTACCTCTATTCAATTTGACCTTCATATTAAAAATTGATTAAATCGATATTTTTAACACTTTTTCAGCAATTATTTTAATACAGTTATTAAGTAAATGTCTTAGTGTAGTTCATAAATGTTAAACAACACTTTTTAAGAGTTAAATAAAAACATTAATTTTTACCTGAAAATATGCAAAAAAGAGGTGTCATATAACTCACTTTTCCAGATTTTTTTAAAACAATTCTTTCAAAAGAATCATTCCAAATGTCTTCTTTAGTCCTGTTGATGTATTAATAAGTCCTTATTATATGATAATGTTCCAAATTAACTTTTTCCCAACACCACTATATTTCAATTATAGCAAACACACGAGGGCTATTCAGTATGTAATAAAACTAGCGCTCGATTTTCCTTGCATTGCACGTGGCCGCTAATCCCTTTATATACACGCTCAATTCACTATCTACCCTTTACACTGATACCAAATATGTGTAGGTCGGTTATTTAATTATTGCTGAAAGTGTACATTGAACAGTCCTGCTCGTATGCACTGCGTTCAAAATGGTTGGAAAACAATCTCAAGAAAGCGTTAAAATCGGAATCCATTTGTTTGTTTCTTAAATAAACCATCAGTTGCATTACATACTGAATGTCCCTCGTATGATTTGCTATGATTGAAAAAAGTGGTGCTGGGAAAAAGTGAAATTGGAACATTTATCATACAATAAGGACTTATTGATACACCAACAGGACTCAAGAAGATATATGGAAGGAAACTGTTGATATATTTTTTAAAAACAAATATCTGGAAAAGTGAGTTATATGACACCTCTTTTTTGCATATTTTCAGGTAAAAAATAAAGTTTTTATTTAATTCTTTAAAAACTTTGTTTAACATTTATGAACTACACTAGGGCATTTACTTAATAACTGTATTAAAATAATTGCTGAAAAATTGTTAAAAATATAGATTTAATCAATTTTTAATATGAAGGTCAAATTGATAGAAAGTAAACAAACGGCCATTGATGGAAATACCTTAACTCCATGAATAATTATGCAAGAAAAAATGACGTCATGAGTATTAATTAGATTCATGTATGCTCGTGGGCTCGTTTATGATTTAGTTTAAATTAAACCGTTGACAGTAGGATAGAATTGACTGGGATGAGTGCTATTCTAACATGTTATTATTAAAATATCCGATGATGAACATGTCTGCTATACATGTATCATATGCACGGCGAAATCGTCAGTCATGTTATTATACGCTATGATTGAATTAGGTGGTCTTTAAAATGTCCAAAGGAGTAAAGAACGATGTTTAATATTAAGTTCGGTCCATATGCATTCGACTAAGTTTACTTCTAGATCGCGTCGTCGATGATAGTTGGTTGTGTATACCAGTACTCCACCATGACTGTCACCCTGTCTTAGTGCTGAAACGGTTACTGGAAATTTGTAGAACTATTAATCGCGATTAACCGGATTACCGAGCTCTGTCACACAATCATTTAAACCTGGGTCCACCATAAATCTTTGGTTTAAACATGCTTTATTTGTAATTATTTGCATGAGTGTTGTACAAACGCAAAGGGAAAGGGATGGATACGAGGGCAAAACTGCGTATTGGGTTTCTCTCGCAACACCATCACATGATCGTCTACACTCGCCTTATACAAAACTGAATGCCAGGTATTAAACTAGAATAATTGCAATGAAATAACCAAATCAGTTATTTCGGCAGAATATCCCACCGTAAATCTAATCTTTGTACTAAAATGTGACTGCATATATCAACATTTGATGAAAGAGCAATGAAAATGACCATTGTGTACTCTGGCAAACATGCATAATTTAAATGATCCCGCCATTTTTATATTCATATTTGGATATAATTTTTGCTCATAATTATCACGTGGGTGGTAATATTGATACGTTTCTGCGCACATGGAAATGCCACAGATGTTCAAACTCCAAACACATGTATTTCTACATCGTTTACAACTATCAGCTGAGGGTACAGTACAGTTGCACTGACTGCAGATACCTTCTCCAAATACTACGTATACATGTTTTGCGGGAAGCGCTCAGGCTTGGGTTATGTATAAAACGAGCGGACCTCAAACTTGAGAAAATAACTTGAATTTTGATGACATATTTTATCATTATAACGTCTGATCATAATCAAGTTAAGCTGATATTAAGATGAAATCTTGCAGACCAAGGCCTTTTAAAAATTACAAATCTTGCAAACCAAGGACTTTTAAAAATTACCACAAATGACAAACTTAAGAAGAAAATTGATAGGTTTTATGTGCTAAACAGAACAACCAACACATAAAATGGTTATGAAACAAATACATATACTTCAACAGTTTTATAGATCTGAAAACAAATTTAAAGTCTTTTTTATGACCGTTGTAATCTTTAGCACTCTACTGACGAAGTAAGTGAAGTAACCAATCCGGTTAACCGGTTACGGATTTTGTAACCGGTTAATCGCCATTTTTTAATCGGCAACGGTTAACCGGGTAATCGTTTCAGCACTACCGGGTGCCTCTCTATCTTTACATTCAGATTTATGAAAATTATTAAATCGAATGGTTACCGAGTTGTTAAGCCAAGTTTCAAAGAAAGTGAGTAAGTCCGTACTCGGCGTGTATAATGTCTAGCTTTTGTTTGGTGCTCTGTACAATGTAATGCCTTAGCGATAAATAGTTTGAAAGGTTTAATGAACATGAGAGGATATTTGATATGTTAGATGCAGCAGACACGTTACATAATATGCTCTATAGGTCCGGCATTCGGATGGACATCGGCAGATAACATTAAAACAAATGACATCCAGCGTATATTAAAAACCTGAAACGATACTAAAGTACGAGTATATGTCAGATGATTTGGCCCCGTGAACAATACGTTTATACGGATGTCTTATTATCGAGGTAATGTTCGATGTAAACTTTATTAGACTTATGCTTGAAATATGAATGCACACATTTGCGAGCAGAGTAGACCCAGATTGGACGGCTCCTATAGGAACCGTCTAATCAGGGTCTGTTGCTCAGGACATAATGTTAAAATTCTACAGTTTTTGTCATGGCCAAATCATTATACAAAATAAATCAGCTAATTGATGTTCAAAATTCCATTATATACTGCATGAATATTCATGGAGTAAAACGTTAAGTCATTTGTAATGTAGAAATCTTCAAGACTGGTCATATTCCCTTATCTTGCGTCTGTTCATTATTAATATAAACTTGATTAATTTTGTATTATGTTTTACTTGTATGTTGTTATTTACTATTTACCGAATACTATACTCCTAACAGTTGTTTTCTTGTTCTACCACAACCAGCTGCCTTAATTTTATAAATATGCGGTTTGGATTTTGTTTGCATGAAACAGTGAGGTCCCCCGGCGTCTATAAACGGCATCGCTCTGAACATGTTCCCGAATGTAATATTGTTCATGACGAGATTTCGGAATATCCTGTGTACCCAAAAGTATCCAAACGTTACAGCAGGTGACGGGGTTTTACCCCAGGCCCTTCGAATTTCCGACCTCCAAATTTGTATCATAGCAGATTTATTAGTGGCCACCAGAAACCACGAACCAATCCATGGTGTATTATGTTTGTTTACTTCGCCGTCTTTTCTCTCATAAGCTAAAAACCCCTGTGAGAGTAAACTTTCATTTAGCCAGTTTGATAATGGTTCCATACAGTACACAGATGCATCCGCCCATACTCCGCCATAGTTAGCCAAGAGCTCTACACGAATAATGTCCGATTTAGCCTGTATAGCTGCTGAGCGCCATGCCTGATCAGAGTAATATTTTCCTCTTTCTATCAACTTTTCTGCTTCACTAAGGTTCAAAGCACGTATTTCGAAATCAGTGTTATGATGTCGAAATGATTCTAGGCATGCTTTCTGCATTGGCGGGGCCCTATGAAAGCCTTTGTCCCAAAGCATATATATTACTTTTGGGACTTCCTTTAGAACAAAATCCTTCCTAATTTCTGTAACTCGTTTGTTCTGTATTGTATCCAATGTGTTGTTTCTCGTCAAAAATCTGCCATACCGTAGAGTAGTAGCTGGAGTATGCACGAACGTGTAACTGCAGGCAGTAATAATTATGCATATTGTCACTGCAGTTAATACTAATATCTTAAAGCCCCAATATCTGTTCATTGCTCTTTCAGGACAGTATCTGCCTTTTCGTCACATGTATTCTGCAAATAAAACGAAAGATGTTCATGTGATTAAATTTGCATTTAACATACGATAGCTTGTGTTTATCCTAATAGAACGATTATATATGTTATGGATCTGGCTCTGACCAAACTGTTCTATGTTCATATGCCACTATGAAATGTCAGCTAATTAATATTCATGATGTCATTATTTCTTACATAAATATTCATAAAGCAAAGGGTCGAGCAGTTCGACCAATATTTTCATAACACACTTATTCGCCTAATTCAAAACAGTAGCACCCACCTTTATTTGAATATTTCCGACTGGGTTGACGAAACGCCCGAAAAGCTGTTTTCTTTTGTTGTTTTTGGTTGGTGGGGGTTGTGGTGGTGCTGTTTGTGTGTGTGTGTGTGTGTGTGTGTGGGGGGGGGGGGGGGGGGGGCTCTTTGCAAACTTAGTCGTCTGTTTTATTTAAAAATATTATCATAATAGCAAACAGTTTGGATCCTTATGAATCGCCGATTTTCTCGGTGTCACATTTGGGTCCAAAATGTTTGCATAGGTAATTACAGATGTGACACTGGCAGCGAAAGAGTGATTATACATTGATGATTTAGTTCAAACGTTCATGGCGTTTGCTAACATTGTAAAACGTTATGTAACGGAAATGATGTTGTGTTTTAAGTTTGGTATAGTACACATTTAGACGAGTTCACTAAAATTACAAGTCACCCCTTTACTCTATGAATATGTTTGTAAGAAATAACGACATCGCGAATACTGATTAGCTGAAAATTTATAATAGCACCTGAAACAGGAATGTTTGGCCATGGCAGAAGCTATGCAATCATATATGTATATTATTTCATAAGCTAACAGAGCAGATCCTGATCAAACGTATCCTACAAGAGTCGTCTGATCTAGGTATATTCCGTTTGCAAAGGTCCCTTTGTTTTCAAACGTATTATTTTGATGACCATGTAATCATCATCAACAAGAACACTAGCCATGACAAACAGAGAATGCCGGTATCAACATTTGTACATTAACCCATCCCCTCATATTGACGACTTTTGGCGACTCCGTAAAAGTCACTTTGTGAAACCATTGTGATAAATAGAGCATTTGCTCCTATAGGAGCAAATGCTCTATTTATCACAATGGTTTCAAACGATAAAATTATTTCCTTTTCTCTAGTTAATGCTCCTTTTCGGTAGATTTATTAAAAAAGGTTGTATCTAAAATAGCCTATGAGGTGATGGATTAAATAAATATCGTGAGTTAGAAAACCAAACGTATATACAATTTGTACCTTGTCAAACGGCAACTTGTATATTCCGCGAGCGTTTGCGTTTGTTCTAGCCCTTTTCTATGAGTATCGTCAATTGTTTTGGTTCGGTTCATCTCTCCATACATGGAGCTATTGTTTTAAAACACACGAGATCTGAGATTTACGATATACAGTAGAACATGTCTTAAACGACTGTCAAAAAGAGGCACAAGTATGGGCATATAGGACAGGTGGTAGCTTAATGCAGGTCAAAAGTTATACAGAAAGCTCCAATAACAGAAAGCTCCTATAGGAGCTTTCTGCATTACATTTGCCCTGTTTTAAATAACCACCAGCGTTTTAAAGCTCATATGTTAAATAAATGAATGGTCGCTTAAGACACGTACTACTGTATTTGACCGTTTTAATTAACCCCTCATCTGGTATGTAAGAAGTAATGACATCATGAACATTAACTAGATAAGTTCCTATAATTGCACATGAACAAGGGAATATTTTATCATGGCAGAAATTGTATTATTTCACAAGCAAACAGAGTAGATCCTGATTAGGCGGCTCCTACAGCGATTGGTGTGGGTATACTGTGTTTGCCAAGGCGTAGACAGGCGCACTGTATCAATTAGAGGGCTATGGACAGCGCCAATTCTGTAATCGGAGATTTAAGTCATTGTGAATACGAATATTATCTCTCTAGGATATCTACAAACTTACAAAACAAATTGTAATGGTCCACACAACTAAACCTGGATTGATGCGTGTTTGTTGCTTGTCAGTTCATCTTTGATCTGATCAAATGTGATAACTGTTTTAAACCGTTCTTTAATAATACACGTTAGTGTCCAATTTGAAGATCAAAATTATTCCTTCTCCTCTTATTGCCGTATTTAACACAACGTTTAGCAGCGACCACATAGTTTTACTAATACATATAGTATATACATACTTTTTTTTTAATATGTGACGTTTTCTGTTTGTCAGTGAACTGTGATAGTATCTTATAATTATTTTAAAACTACGTTGTACTTCATTCAACTATGTAGTGTTAAGTTCTTGCCTTTGTTCGTTTATTGTGTACAAAGTTAAGATTCAACTTAGGCTCGTAAGAGTGCAGAAACAGATCAAAGAAGTCCATAAGCAAATAGAGTTGACCCTATAGGAGTCATGTTATCTGTTTTTACTCGGTTTGCAATTGCTGTATTAAAATGTTTATATTTGGTGTAAAGAGTTAATGCGGAGATCCTCGTGGCACCTTTGTGCGTAAAGTGACTCACGTATCCATCAGTATTGATGCACACCGGTGCAATGCTGTGCGTTTCATTGATTTGATCAGATGCATTTTCAGACAAAATTGAATATTGCATAATCAGTGTCCATCCAATACAAACAATACCCGGATAAATGGATGGATGGATGGGTGGATATGTGGATGGATGGATGTGGATTGATGTGGATCGATGTGGGTCGATGAATGAATGGATGGATGGATGGATGGATGGATGGATGGATGGATGGATGGATAGATGAATGGATGGAATGATGGAAGGAAGGGCGGATGTATGTATGGATTGATGGATAGAAGGGTGTGTGGGTGGATGGATGGTGTATAGATGGACGGTGAATGGATAGATGGATATATGGATGAGTGAGTGCACGGGTGGATGGATCGATCGATGAACAGTATATACTACCAAGCTGATGTAGATAATAGCATACTCGTATATAACAATTTCATTTCCTGAAAGTAAATATGTTTAACCTTTTCCCTGCAATAATGACATCATGTATATTAATTAAATTGTTTTATAATACATATTGACACAGGCTCTTTTGGCTCAGACAGGAATTGTAGAATCAGATCTATATTAGACCATATGCAAACAGAGCAGACCCTGATCAGATGACTCCTATAGGTCTACTCTGCTTACAAATGGGTGAAAATGCGTTTATACGAGGGAAGGAAAGGGTTAACTCCGATTACCAATAGCAAACAACATGACACAATTAAGTGCAGTAGTGATCTAGATTCTTTTCCATCAGAGAGAATACTGGCCACTTTTAAAACAAGATTAAACGCGGTATAATAGTACATAAACTGCTTTCTAAACATTACATATGCCACATAAATCAGTTTGTATCAGCACATACCGACCGCAGATGCTTTGCCTTTTGTTTTGCTTATGTGTTGGTTTGTTGTTGATTTTTGTTGTTCTATTCCTTTTTCTTTCTCTTCTTGGGGGGGGGGGGGGGGGGACAGAGACAATGTTTTCAGACAAGAGACAAATAATTCGACATTTAACCCCTTTAGGAGAGTAAATGTACAGTCGGCTGCACGGTCATTCGGACTGAAAGTAGACTATAACTAGGTACTTTTTTTAGTCCGAGAGTGTCGCCGGTACCACGGATACGGTAAAGTCTCGCAAAAGAATTCCACTTCTGGATTTTTAAACGGGACAAAAGTTACACAGCTCCCGTATTAGCTCCCTGCACTACTTTTACCCTGCATTAAGCCACTACCTGCTTTTACAGACTCGTGTGTTAATAACTTTTGTGGTCGCATTAGCGAGACTTTACTTTTATTTAAGGGACAGAATAAAGTCTGGACGTAATAGAGCGGTAGAGATAATAGAGCGGATTAACTCTTTTTTCTATTCTATATCTATTTTTCAAATTTCAATACCTACTGAACATTCATGGACAAAGAAGTTATAATGGCATATGGAAAGGGAACATTGTAGTCATTTTAGAAACTAAAAAAACAGATATATCAAATTTCATTAGCAAAGAGAGCAAATCCTGATCAGACGGTTCCTATAGGAGCCGTGTGATCTTGGTCTACTCTTTTTGCAAATGTGTGAAAAAAGCGTTTACATCAAGGAAAGGGTTAAGTATTGCGGATTAATAAAGTCCATCATGCAGTGGGTATTGAGGTAGTGATAGGCCAGCTTCAAAACCTCATTTTGCCCAAAAGGTTTACCGGGTGCAAAAAGACGGTTCTATAGCCTTTAGCCTGTCGGGCAAATTTGTGATAGCTATTCATCCAGCTATCCATATAAGATGCGTAAATTTAAACATTTTCAAGTATAACTCCTTTATTTCTTTACAAAACCCTTTACTTTAGAATCGTCTCTTCGAGAGGGACGGGATGGAGGGGTGGGAGAAATTACGATTTTAGTATATATTTTTTTAATTATGAGTACGCACCTTTGTCTGTAGCTCTGTTCATCAATTCAGTAAAATTATCTGTTCTTATCCATATTTGAAAGTTCAACCCCGCATCAAAACGTAATAAGTGTATCAAGATGCAAACAGTGTAGATCCTGATGAGATGAGGGGGGTGGGGTGGGGGGGGGGGGGCGGAGCCGGCGTACGCCCCCTAAAATTGCCAAAACAATTTTATTTAGTAATATTTTATATCCATATACAGTAAAATCTCTCTATAACGACCACTAAATTCTTTAGAGCAGGTGACTGTTTAACGCAAAGTGAAAGTCTTGCCTTTAACACAAAATAATTGATGTAATTTAGTGGTCGTTGTATCTACATGTACTAAAAATCAATAAAACAATGATTTAGTAGGAGTGATTCTATTTCCCTCACCTAATTAAGCTCTTTTTCAATATGTATTACAAACACATTATTAATTTATGTCATCAAACATAAAATCTACACCCCTCCAAAATAATTCTACGCCCCCCCCCCCACCCAATCTGAAATCCTGCATCCGCACCTGTGCTTACTCCGTATCTCATTTTGAACCCAACATGTTGAACATTATTTACATGCAGCATGTTAACCCTTTAAATCATATTAACGCATTGTCGCGCCTTTGCAAACATATATTAGATCCAGATTAGACGGCTCCTATAGGACTTGTCAGATCCGGGTCTGCCCTGTTTGCTCGTGCACTTATAATAGATCCGACTCTACAGTATCTATCAATGCAAATCAATCCTCTGACCACATGCCATTATAAGAATTAAGCTAATAAATATTCATGATGTTATTATAACTATTATACACGAATATCATCTGGGAAGGATTTTATCTTTAATGAGAGGTCTATGATACGATGTCATTTGTATACTGCTAACCTGCGAACAGCAATCAAATAGATAACACATGTTGTAAATGATTAGCACACAATACAATACCTATTGGATATTCATGGAGAAAATTATTATAATGAAATATGGCAGGAGGAACATTGTATCCATTTTAGAAAGTAAAGAAACAGATATTTCCAATTCCTTTAACAAACAGAGTAGACCCTGATCAGACGGCTCCTGTAGGAGCAGTCTGATCTGGGTCTACTCTGTTTGCAAATGCGTGAAAACATGTTTATATGAAGGAAAGGGTTAAATGTTAAAACGGGTGGTCTGTGATACGGTATAACTTCAATTTGTATACTGCTAATCGATATTAAGCGTAAATGAAATATTAATTCGTCTGTTCTCTTTTTAACCATTATCCTGCAGAAAAAATAATCTCCGCCCAAACTCTGATCTGTTGTATATTTTTTTTTACTTATTTCTGCTTCGTACATGTACAAGTGTTTAACCCTTCCCCTAATATAAACGTGTTTTCACGCATTTGCAAACAGAGTAGACCCAGATCAGACGGCTCCTAGAGGAGCCGTCTGATCAGGGTCTGCTCTGTTTGCTAATATACTTTGAAAGATCTGTTTCCTTACATTCTAAAATGACTACAATGTTCTACCTTCCATATTTCCTTGTAACTATTTTTTCCATGAATATTCAGTAGGTATAGAAATGGGAATAAACATAGAATAGGGAACCAGGGTTAAGAAACTGCTGATCGAGTGTCAAACAGCTGGGATCCTGATGAGATGCCGAGTTACTCAGTTAGTAAATAAAGTACCTAGTTATAGTCTACTTTCAGTCCGAATGACCGCTCTGCCAACTTTACAGTTAGGTGGCGGTTAACATGATAAAAAATTAATACAAAAAAATGAGAACAATGGCATACTAATGTTTGGTTTTGAAATGAGAAACTTTACTTCTCTGATAATTGATTTGAAGCATGGTCTATGTCTACTCTGTTTACAAAGGCGTTATATACAATGGAGAGAGTTAACCTTGTCCTGCCAATCGTGGCCTGGTTGCCAAAACTGTTGAAGATCAAGATTTGACACTGAGTCACTCGGCGTCTCATAAGGATCCAATCTATCGTCAAAAGGACGATTGTTTTCAACATGCTTGATAAGGGTTTTACATTGATTTTCCTCACAATCTGAGATGTTTGTTCACTCATTTGATTTATAATTAATCATTTATTCCGCTAATTTCGACCTGACTCGTGTTTGCAAACAGCTAGGATCCACATAAGACGCCGGGTAAGTCGGTATTTCATCATGATCCAAGTTGTTTGACACATGATCAATAGTTTTTTCTAAAAAAAATGCGATGTAATGGTTAGTGTTCATGTATTGACACGTGACGGTACGCTCGAATGAAGTGTGTTGTAATGGTTAGTTTCATGTATAGACACGTGACGGTACGCTCGAATGAAGTGTGTTGTTCTCTATCGCGAGGTTAAAAGCTAAAATCGACCACTACAGAGTAGCTGGACGGGCCGTTACTGTTATCGATCCGTGGAATATTCTTTTTGAAAATAAATCAAACGTATTATTTAGCTCGAAAATAAGTTACCCGTTTACAGTGTAAACTTCAGCACAATTAAAAATCTGCTTTGACACTTTACTCCATAAATAAGCCTTTCTACGCATTTGCAAACATAATAGACCCAGATTAGACGACTCCTGCCAGGGTCTGCTCTGTTTGCTTATGATATAATATAATGAGTCTACAGTTTCTACAGATTCTACATGGCCAAACTATCATGAGTCCATGTGCTATTATAACAATTAATTTAATTACTATTCATGATGTTAGTATTTCTTACACGACCAGATCATACACCGTTGATTACTAGTTATACAAGTACGCATCTTTCACAGGTGATGATTTAAAACTAATGCTTATATACATAGTTTGTACAGCAATGTAAACTGCTACATAATTAAGGGTATTTTCTATTCTTTTAACTTAACTTAAAGCTTAACTCTTTACTCCATGAATATGCATTCACTTAAATCGCACTAATGTCCATATTTACTGTATGCTCACATAGAGCATCATAAATTATATATACTGCAACATAGGCAAACAGAGAAGACTCTGGTAAGGAGCCATCTGAGCTGAGTCTACTCCGTTTGCAAATGCGTATCTGTCGGGAAAATGGTTACGGTTCAATCTAAATATCGACTTATTTCAGACTGTTTTCGGAACGTATCCGATGTGCAATATTGCTCTTTGAAAAGTGTCGGTATATTTGCCAATTTCCGGATTTTCGTTTTTACGTCTTATACGTCGGGTACTTTCGCTTCTCGTGAAGGGAATTCATAAACATGAACAGTAAAGTTGAAAATCATTTCGATACATTTAGGAAGGTGGTTGGTTGCTTAATGCAGGATGAAAACCATACAGAAAGCTCATCTAGGAGCTTTCAGCATGAATTCCACCCTGCATAAAGCTGCCACCTGTCGTCGCCAAGACCTATATTTATACTACAGTAGAACCCCTCTAATGCGACCATTTAATGAATTAACATGGGTGTCTTTGTAAGCAGGTGGTTGCTTAATGCAGGACAAAGCAGGACCACCTGCATCTAGCACCCAGAATTATACCTCTTTTAGGTGGCCGCTTTAGCGGGATTTTACTGTAAATATAATGTCCGGTATAGAGAGGTTTTACGGTTGATACAGTCTACAGTGATACAAGATGTCAGTAACACGAATGATCTCATGGTTATTTGAAATATGAAGGAAAGCAATGTATTCACAATGTAGAACACTCTGGTAGTTTGAAACCAGTACTAATTGATATAAACATTATCTATTCTAGCATCCTCGACCGTCTAGGTCTTTCAACTGACATACGACATCCACCATACCGTTCTTTTCTTCATCCTGTTTTGGGGGCATCCGTGGTTGAGTGGTTATGATCTTCGTTTGACAATCATTTAGCACCTCACCGCTGTGGTAAGAATCCCGGCCTTGGCATTTATCTGAGGGAGCCTGGCTGGCTCGCGGCAGGTCGGAGGCACTATCCAGATGTTTTTTCTGTGCATGAAACAATGCAATTTGTTCCGTGCAAGAAAAACACTTGAGCAGTCTGATTATGGTCTGCTCTGTTTTTCCAATGGAATGTTATAGCTCTGTTTCTTTACTTTCTAAAATGGCTACAGCGCTCCACCTTCCACATGTCATTTTAACTAGATTTCAATGAATATTCAGTAGGTATTGAACTTTTAAATAAACATAGAACACGGAAAGAACTTAAGCAGCAAAATACCAATATAAACAAACACTCAAACAAATTCATCCTACCTAATAACGTTATCAACTTCCGTAAATGCTTATTCCAGATTTTTTTAAATAACGATAAAGGTCATATTTATATTACATCGCATATTTGAATCATGTAACACTGGGGTTGGATATCATTTCTTGGTCACTAATCCATGTACCTTTAACACCTTCCTCTTTAGGAATGCCTTAAAACATCTTTGTAAACAGGGGAGATCCAAATCAGCCTACATTTGTAGGAACCATCTGGTCAGGGTCTGCTCCGTTTGATTTTACCCATATGAAAACAATTTACCAACATCACAGTTCCAAGTGCTATAAAAACGATGGTTAAGATCAATATACCCGTTCAAGTGCGAAGCTGCTAACCGATATAGATTAGTTGGTTGAAAGAGAAAAGCTCGTATGATGAAGCAAGCAACGTTAATGCTTTTTTAGATGTAGAATCAGATCTATAACTCCATAAGAAAACACAGCAGACCCTGACCAGATGACTCCTACAGGATCCGTTTGATCAAGATGTGCTCTGTAAATGCGTGAAAAGGCGTTCACATGAAGGAAAGGCTTACGAAGAGGTTCACACCCTTCAAAAACGTATTTAAGCTAATAAATAATTAATACAAAAAAGAGTGTTTGACGAGTTTCTACGTATAGCCATTCATGTCAGTTAGTGGTATATTTAATTTATATAAATAATATAATAGTGAGACTATACTACACTGATTAACCCTTTCCCTGTTCTACATGTATCCTCAACTTCAATACCTACTGAATATTCATAGACAAAATAGTTATAATATTATACAATACGGAAAGTGAACCATTGTTGCTATTTTAGAAATCAAAGAAACAGTTCTATCAAATTCCATTAGCAAATAGAGTAGACCCAGATCAGACGGCTCTTATGAGCTGTCTGATCTGAATATACTCTGTTTGCAATTGCGGGTTTCTAAAGAAGTCGTTTTAGCTCTATCAATGTTCAGAATATAAATTCAAAGCGAGGATTTTTTTAATTTTCAAATTTAAAGTTACAATCTGCAAATAAAATAGTAGTTTTTAGCTGTATCAGTGTTCAGAATATAAATTCAAAGTGAGATTTTTAAATTAAATAAAGTTACAATCTGCAAATGAAAATAATATCATTTTGCCTCAACATTTTATATGTGGATTTATATTCTAATATAACTGTAACTATCAATGACAAATAGTGTAGATCCTGATTAAACCACTCCCTTACAAGTGATCGATTTGGACAACACCACCTGCTGTGATAGTGAAAATGTACTTGGTTTTGTTTGATACATACATGGTTTTATATCATTTTGCCTCAACATTTTATATGTAGATTTATATTCTAATATAACTATAACTATCAATGACAAATAGTGTAGATCCTGATTAAATCACTCCCTTACAAGTAATTGATTTGAACAAACACTACCTGTTGTGATAGTGACCAGGTTCTTGGTTTTGTTTGATACATACATGGTTTTATATCATTTTACCTCAATATTTTATATGTGGATTTATATTCTAATATAACTGTAACTATCAATGACAAATAGTGTAGATCTTGATTAAATCACTCCCTTACAAGTGATTGATTTGGAAAAAACACTACCTGTTGTGATAGTGAAAATGTACTTGGTTTTATTTGGTATACACACAAACAGTAGTGAAAATAAGGTTATTGGCATATGCATAACAACATAGTTATTTATTACTTTTATTCTCATTGCAATTAAATATTTATACTTATTTCATATGTTTTATTCTCCCTTGCTATTGCTATGAAGTGCCATTTGTATATATAATTCCTTAATTAAATACATAATTATATTTCATATGGGTTTTGTCCATGTGGGGTTTAGTCCTAATGGGGTTTTGTCCATATGGGGTATTGTCCTATGGGGTTATGTCCTACTGGGGTTTTGTCCACATGGGGGTTTGTCCTACACCCGTCATCAAATATCCTAGAAACGGGTACCAATACGAGACTAGAATTGATAATACAATATTTTTACTGTGGTTTTACTTATCCAGCGATTGTTGTTTGTAGTAAGTAATATTAAAATGTCGTCCAGCTGAAGAGAAAACTAAAAAGGAACAACCTAAGACAACGGTCTATATTCACGCCTGATGATGCTGTTATCGATTAAATATCTATAAAAGAAGATGAAATTAGTAACCAGTGCATCGGTAACAGATCCATGTGGATACATTTGGTAAAAGGGACCCGAATGGTGTGTTGATGGATACGATAAGCCCAACCCATACGGCTTTTGTATTTTGGTGCTGTCGATGGTTACAGCAGTAGAATAGTTTGGTTAGAGGTTTTGCAGAGCAACAATGATCCCGCTGTTACTGATATCTAGAACAAGTTGGCTTCCTTCTAAAAGGAAGCCAAGGAGAGACCTGCAGCTGTTTTTATCGACCATTTGCTATATACAGGGGCCGTTTGACAAGGTTTTGGCACCGGATCGTAAATAGGTCTCTATAAAGAACTATTGTGCATATCAAGTAACCATAAACAACAATACATTTTATTTTCATCTTGCTTCATCGTTAAGATCTAAGGCACATGGACACACCAGTCAAAACATTGGTTTATGTATCTAGCAAGCACTTCCAAGTGAGCTAGATCCTCCTATTAGGTTTCTTCCGGTAGTATCTAGAAGGTTTATTAGGTTAGTGATAGTACTCGCCGTTTCTATGGCATAATGATCCTTAACAATGTAAGTACATGTATTTCAATTTTCTGTAAATATGCATATGCTAATGGAATAACGGGAAAATCACCAATAGAGTTATACAAATAAGAAAAAAGAAAAGAGAGAGAGAGAAAAAAATATTTTATGAGTTATAGGTGGATTCGAACCCACGCTAGGTCAAATAGACTTTAACTTAAATGTCTTTTTTCCAACGGCTCAGCCCGCTCGGTTACTGCGCCATCGATGGGGTAACAGCGCTGATTTATCAGTTTTATTAACTTAATCCACCGCTGGGGAAACGTGGTTTAATAAGAATCTAGTCGGAAAGCAAAGATTAGTGGATAAAAAGTACATGTTTCCATTCTACTCGCATGCTAATTAGATTAAGAAACTCTTAAAGGGACGGGAAATGGCATAGACCCAAATAATATGTTCAGCTCCGTCGATTTATGAGTAAATCGTCTTAAAATAGAAACTGAGCCGACCATTACTCGAATTTTATACGGAATGCAAAAAGCATTTCACTTTGTTCTGGAATAAAATAATCATGTCTATTTGAATTAAAATATCGACAATCTGAGTTCAACTGATTCTATTTTTCAAATTCAACCACGTTTTCTATAAATAATTTAATATTCAAACTCCTTATTGGTTAGCAATAGTTTGACTGCGTATTTTTATATAGCCAAAACTCGCGCATGCGAATAGCCACAACTCGTCCCGTCAAGTAGATGGCGATATTCTTTTTACTATCCCAATTCAAAACTCCTTGAGATAAATTGTAAACCATCCCAGAATACGCTGACATCCAATTCCAAGACTATGGAGAGACCTGAGGGTCTCTCCAATAATTGAGAACGCTCGAAATCGCCCCTAGAATACTCCATTGTGACAGAGGAACTGAAAACAAAACTCAACTATAGGACTACTTCAATCGTTCTTCCGGTACAATGGAAATGACAGTATGGCTGGTCTCAAGAGTTTGGTATATGGAAAAGGTGTTTCTTACCAAATAATAGAAACTTAAAGATCGAAAGGACCGTAACGAATATTACGAAGTTAATCCACTGCACGTCAAATGTTTAAAGTTCTGTTTTACAACTTTTATTCAAGCTGAACTAGACAGACAGAAAATCATGAATTGGATTTGCATTCCTTCCACTGCCAAAATAATGCTGAAACACCAAATGGAAAGCCCGATTCGATGTACTTTGTTCCCGAAGTATTCGGTGGTCATAACTTTGGCAAGAAAGTCGACCTGTAAGATGTGAACATATGCTGTGAAATGCATGCATTGCCAAGGAAAATATGTTGCCAACACTTTGAAAGCACGGCAAGGCTTCTGAAACCGGACCTACACGTGTCATCTATGCATAAGGAATTTTGCATTTACATAGAGAGCTACTAGTACTCATTGGATAAAACTTGTAATTCTTCTAAGTTCTGTTACGCCGAGGCTGGTCATGTTATTACAGGCAATTTTGACATTATCGAAAACAAACGTCTCCGTACTTTATTAACTAAGGGACCTAAATACAGACTACCTTCTTTGATAGATTTTGAAATCTGCCGTAGCAAAAGTATAGAATCTTTGTTAGACTTCAGTGTAAAATGGTGTCGCCGAGAACATGCAGACAATAGTGCCCTTACAAAATGGATAAAACAAATTTCAAATATAATGGATACACGTATCGCGTTTTACAAATCTAACATTTACCTTCTTCCGCCTAAACCTAAGACTTCAGTTCGCTTCTTAAAAAATAGTATACAAGAATTTCACTCTAAATACGTGTTTGTCCCAGCTGATAAAGCGTCAAACAATGTAATTATCGTTTGACGACTTTATTATGTTGATGTTTTAGAACAAGAACTAACTAAGACAAAGTCATATATTGTGGTCTCTAAGTCTGAAAACGAAATAATATCTGAACATGTTAATAAATGTAAACAGTTCAATGCTGATATATTAATCACACATCATAAACTTCCGACGATGTACTGGATACCTAAACTCCACAAAACGCCATATAAATCACGCTTCATAGCAAATTCTGTCTCATGCACAACAACCGCACTATCCAAACTAATTACATCGTGTCTAACAGCGGTCAAAGAACATGTCAAGCGTTACTGCGATAAAGCTTATGAGAATTCAGGAATTAACCTTTTTTGGTCTATAAAAAACTCCAATGAGGTTTTAACAAAATTAAAAATCAAGCAACACCAAGCTAACACTATAAGCACTTATGATTTTTCTACACTTTATACCACATTACCACACGATCTAATAAAGATCAAACTTACTAATCTTATAAATAAAACATTTGCCAGAGAAAAAGTATCATTTATTGCCTGTAATTCTAGACATGCGTTCTTTACCAATGACATTACAAATAAATATACCTCGTGGACATGTTTAGATCTTTGTGACGCTATTACGTTTCTGTTAGACAATTTGTTCGTTTTGGTAATTCTGTTTATCGCCAGGTCATTGGTATTCCCATGGGAACCAATTGTGCTCCTTTAATTGCAGACTTGTTTTTGTTTTGTTATGAACGGGATTTTATGCTTAACCTTAACAGCGATTCACAGGCGGATGTCATCAATGCCTTTAACAATACAGCACGTTATTTAGACGACATTTTTAATATTGATAACACTACCTCAATTTACCCTAGAGAGCTCAAGCTTAATAAAGCAAATAGTTCTGACATATCTGCAGCCTTTTTAGATTTAAATTTATCTATAAACAATGGAACAATTTCTTCTGGAATTTATGACAAAAGGGATGACTTTAATTTTAAAATAGTTAACTATCCTCATTTGGATGGGGTGTTCCCCGAGCTACATGTTACGGTGTATACATTTCTCAGCTTATTCGTTTTGCTAGAGCTTGTTCCTCTGTTGATGATTTTAACAATCGTAACCTTATTATCACTGAAAAACTACTAAAACAGGGCTACAGATATGACAAACTTCGTAAAACATTTTCAAAATTTTACCACCGTAATGTTCTACTCATCAGCAAATACAAATGTAATTTACGTACTTTTCTAAAGTTAGGTATTTCACATCCGGAGTTTTACGGTGATGTCATTTACAAACTTTTTATTATTGGACACACATATTTTGATACTTTGTTTGTCAAACGTATAAAACAATTCATTAAAAAGGGATATGACCCCCCTGTATTGCAGCACACTACATGCTTGGTGGTTGACCCCTTTACAGTTGGTCATTATGCTTTCCTCTTTGCTTGTGCGACGACGGAAAAGGCTTAATACTCTATGAAGATTCCCTCTTAAACCCGTTTACGGAGGGAGGAAATTAGATATTTGTATTTTGCCAGTTCTGTCGTACCCCAAATGACTTCTCCACAGCTGCTCTGACCTGAATAGTCATCGAGTACATGTCTACGATGTCAAGTTTATTCTTTTTCAAACAAAACAGTTGTGCATGCTTAATATCCACTAATAATTGTATCTTCTTGCGATTTATCTTTTATTAAATGTCGGTGTAGAAGTGTTTCATATAGTTTTCCCGTACTTTTAAATTATGACGTCATTTAAATGATGACGTCGCTTGTTTACCTCTAACGTTTATTTTCAAATCATTTTCATTTTGGCAGACATCGTTATGCATGTTGTGGAGTTGTCTGGAGGGGGAATTTTATTTACATTTTGACTTTGGTGAAAGTGTGATAAGGACGAGGTTGGGTACCCGTAAACCAGGTTTAAGTCCCCCAGTAGCTTATTTTGGTTGCTGGCCGTTCCTAGGCGGCACTCCTGCTTTCAGCCTACGGTCAATTTTGTTGTTTAATATGCTTAATGTTTAATGTGTTTCGTCTTGATATGCGTCCTGTTATGTTTTGTCTTGTGGCTTTACCGTTTCTTGTTTGATGGTGTTTGGTGCGGTGTCATTTCGTGTGTGGCTCTCCCTGTTTGACTATTTTTCCATATTTGCAATGAATTCACTTTTTGCAAAATAATAGCCATCACTCTTCAATTACGACAATGTGAAGTTTTTAAATGTGCAACTACACTTTATTCGAATATTTTATTACTTCGGTTTTATAAGATAAGTATATTTATTAAGTTAAATATATACCGTTTTGGTAAGAAACTGTATAGACATGGGATCATCTGTTCTCTCATGAACAGGGTAATCTGAATCTACACTGTTCGGCCAAATATAGGTTGTTAGGTTTTAAATTGTTTAAAGCACTACTATTAAATTACAATGTCATTTAATGAGATTAACAGATATTCCAACACTCAACTTGTTTATCCGAATATTCAATCGTACAAAACATTCGAATATACATCGCAACTTCTACTTTATTTCCTTACCAATAAAGGTTTTTTTGACTAAATGAAGTTTCTTTAAAAAATAACCCATCACGTTATCATGTCCAGAGCAATCACCGACTCTTAAACCAATCGTAACCCCTTCCCTTATATCAAGGCATTTTCTCGTATTGGCAAAGTAGACTGATCAGATAGCTGCTATAGGAGTTGTCTGATCAGGTCAACTTTGTGGCGGCCGTAAAACGTCGCCCCTTACTTCATTCTCAGTGTTGTTATACCTTCTGATCCTTCGAGATCATGAATTTCAGTACTTCTTGTTCTGAAAATTGAATACCGCTTAAGCCGGTGCTAGGGGGCCCCGTGAGCAGTGTTGCACATTCAATTACTGCTCATGAACAGACTCAATAAAACCGAGTCTGCAATTTTCTCTTTTTGTGTTGCAATTTTTGCTTTCGGGGGATCACCACCCTTCAGAATTTATTTGCTTACAGAATTTGGCCAAAAAATGGCCAAACTGTTGCACCTTCCATTAGTGTCCAGTAGGTAATGACATTTGGAATACATGTAGATCAGCAATTCGATTAATGCCCTGGTCTCATTGAGAAGAATGCCATAAGAACCACCACGAATCACTACTAAACATTGAAAGGGTCGGATCTAAAGAATGAGATCGACATGTATTTAGATACACAGTGGGTTGTAATTGGCATCCTCGACTGTAATTTGCAGCCTCAGCTGTAATATGCAGCTTGAGCTGTATATTGATACAGCCTGGACTGCACACTGTAACTGTAAATTTTCAAACAACCGATCAAATTAATCTTTGCAAACCAGTATATTATCAATAGTTCCCTTTCAGCATATAGATAAGCAATTAACCATTTCCCAGCTTCATATTTATTCTAAATTTAAATACCTACCGACTATTCTTAGATAAAAATCTTGTAATAATATATAGGAGAAATGTTTTAGCCATTTTAGAAGCTAGATCTTGAAAGGGATATATCATTTTCCTGCTGGCAAACACATCAGACCTAGATCAGAGGCTCCTATAGAACCTATCTTATATCGGTCTGCTCTGTTTGCTAATGTGGAAAAAATGCGGCCTTGTGAGGGAAATGGTTAAAATGGGCTTAAACCTTTCAATAGTCTATATTTATTTGATATTTAAATACCTGATGAACATTCATTGTGGTAACCAATATAGCAAAGCATGAAATGAATTTACCTACGTAGGTACCGAAGGAACATCATGATGAAATTCAATAAGCAAACACAGCCGACACTGGCCATACAGATCCTGCAGGAGCTTCTGACCGGAGTCTACTCTGTTTTCAAATGCAGGAAAATGCGTTTATATGAGGGAAAGGGTTTTAAGTCGAAAATTAGGTTGCTGAAGCCTATCACTCTTCATCGTTGAAATAAATTATCAGATTCCAATAATGCAGTGAAAATTGCACACAGTCAAAAGAAAGAATAAGATTTTACTCCCATTTCTTAAGGAAAAAAGATCCACTTGACTCATTCATTGTTTTATAACACCCTGATAGTGTAGAACCTGATTGTGTGTCCATTTGCATTTTTAAATGTGATAAATAGGTTGTTAAAGCGCTGAATGAATGAGGAATAATGGCAGGCGTTAGCCCATCTTTTTTACTTAGGTTCTAAAGTTCGTAGACTGCAGCATTCGTGTTGGTATCGTAGAGTTCTTTCTGATTGCGTACCGGGTTCATCGCGATTCGTATTGAATTCTTGTTGCATTACCCGCTACCGACGTAACTGCAGTACCAATCACTACAAATACAGGGTACGAGCAGTGCACCAGACCAAGAAGAATCTTACAAAGATTTTCAATGAGTAAATAGTTTAAATTTATGATCTGGATTGGATCAGTGTCTTTCAATGCAAAATAATTAGTTTAGTGTCAAAGGTTAAGACCACGAATAAACAGAGTTACTTTACTTTTGACTTGAATGTAATATTCATTTTTAAGTTGTCAAAATGATATCTGGCATTCCTTGTGCCACTCATTTACCCATTCTCCCATACTGATGCTTTTTGACACCTCTATAAAAGTCACTTTTGAAACCATTTTGCTTCAATACTACATAATTCTATGTATCCCTTTTCTCTAGTAAAGACTCCCTTTTTGGTAGTTTTATGCAAATATTCCAAATCTAAAATTAATCTTTTGGGGAATGGGTTAATATGCAAGCAGCATGCCTTCATGACCATGCAGAGAATGCAGGCATCATTTTAAACGATAACACGTTTTTATAGATATTACAGCACTTTTATTATTGAAGTACCTATTGATGAATGATATAATTGACATTTGCAAAAAATAAGGTCAATCAAATTTTACTGAACCGTAGTCGCCCCGTACTTCATTCTCAGTGTTGTTATATTTTCTGGTCCTTCGGGATCATAAGTTTTGATGTTATTAGTTTTGAAAATTGAATACTGCTTAAGCCGGTGCTAGGGGGCGTGAGTAGCGTTGCACTTTTAATTATTACTCATGAACAGACTCAATAAAACCGAGTCTGCAATTTTCTCTTTTTGCATTTCTACTTTTGCTTTCGAAGGATCACCCATTTTCAGATTATATTTATTAACTTAGAAACAAAACAGACCATAATGGGTCAACACTGTTTTCAGACATTTGTTCTTGGTCATGGTTCTACACCATTTCTGAGGTTTTTGATGGTAAATTACAACGGTTGAATGCCAAATACCAGAGAATTGTATAATAGTAGTAAATAAACAAGCAGTCAAATAATTATGAAATTTACTTCATATAAAATGGTGTTACGATTCACCGAAGTGCATGTAAAACTATTAATGAATCATCATTATCTGCCCCGTTTATGCACCAGGACCCATATATAACACAGTGTTTCAGAATAACATAAAATATGACTAATTGTAACAAGCAAATGCAGTACTGTGATGTAGTACAAAAGTCCTCTACCAGATTATAAAACAAGAGCATCGCATACGGGTGCCATCTCTCGTCTGTTTTGTTTGAGATTTTAAAAAAAAATAGGCCACAGTTAAAAAACTGTGCGCTTTTCGTTCTGTATTTTCTATGCTATACGAAAAACTGAGAAACATTGCAGGTAGGTGACAGTAGAAGACATATTCTATCACTTTTGTGAATCTAAGTTCAGTTATCTCTGGATCTAATCATTCACCTTGAACATTTTTCCCTACACGGTCCCTAAACCAACTTGAAGTTTGCAATCTGGATATCTACCACGACCATTGCTTCCTTCATGACACACCTTCTTTGGTTCTCCATATCCACCATTGTGTTTCTCTTCATTGTTTCGTTATCATGCTTCCCAATAAATTTCCTGATTCACTTATCTCTGTAGTATCGGGTTCTTTTGAAATGCACGCTCTCTTTTCCTTCATCCTAATCATGTTTACTTTCAGAAATTCCTTTTGTTTGCAAATACATGTAGACATAAAATTGTGAGGATTATATTCCTTTCAAGCACTCATGAATGAAGGCGTTTTCCCTATTGTGGTCTCTGAAGTCTTCATTCACCATTATAATTTGACAATGAACTTCCATTTCTGACCATTGTTGCATCTGTTTTTTCCTGATTGAAAGAATACCCCTTTTGCATACTCTTTCAATATGTCCACAGTCTGATCTGCATCCTTTGGATACTGGTACGTTCTTGTCTCCCCGCCTTTTCTTGATGTTCCTGTTGTAACTTGCCAGAACGTATCATTTTGGCAATGTAACCCATCAACTTGATTTTTGTACTCTGTATATCTACCACGACCTCTTGTTTTCTGAAAAGATAAAATCGGAGAAAACTAGAACAGTCACTGAATGTGTTTAATACCCCGCAACACCACTGTGAATGTGAAACAAAGCTTTTTCATATAAATACTAAATTAAGGAGGCTATGCTAAAGCATACACAGAAAAGTGCGTCTTTTACATTTTCTATCCATACGCATTACTCGTGCCAAACAATCAATACAATCAATTGAAACCTGAAAGAGGAATTATTGCCTCAAGCTTCTTATGCTTTATACCAATTCCGCAGTAAAAGTTCAAGGATAGATAACTAGCATACACTTAAAAATACGTATTGCACATGTACTGATCATACTGATCATTTGTGCCAACATTCATTCAAATCAATTGAAAACTGAAAGAGGAGTTTGCACTACAAGCTACCTATGTTACACGTGGACAGACCAGTGGTCCGACCGACAGGGTGATTCCAGTATACACACGAAAGCTTTTGCGGGGAATATTACGAGTATTAACTAAATTATGATAGTTAAGTCCCTTTTGTTAATTTGATCTGTTCAGTCTGAAATTAAATGAAATATACGCATAATTTACTATTTCAGTCCATTTAAAAGTACAAAAATGAGTCATGCAGGAAACACCACATACAGAACAAACACTCGCCCGAACAGCAACACAAGGAAACAGCAAATGTACATAAGTAGAAAAAACAACAAGAGACGCACAGACAAAACAAACATACAATAGGAGGAAGATGGATGTACCGCCTTGGAACGGTCAGTGACAAAAGTCACCGGGGGGTTAAACCGGTTTATGGGCGCCCAACCTCACACTTATTCCATCCCCATCCTAAAAGACAAACAGTGTAAATAAACGTATCCCCTCTCCGACTAATCTACAACAACCGCGACAGCAAATACAGTGGTAAAGTGCATGTATAACAAAAAACATTTAAGTGAACATACTGTATCCACCTATCGCTAGTGTACTCAATGATTGAGCTGCAAACAGAGTAACTGTAGAAAAGTAATAAAGGGTACGACAAAAATGAAATAGTACAGATATCCGACGTTCTCCTTCCATTTCTGGATTTAAGAGGTCGCCTTCATAGAGTACTAAACCTTTCTTGTCGGCGTACATGCAAAGAGGCCAGCGTGATTGCCAACTGTAAAAGGGTTCACAACCAAACATGCAGTATGTTGTAGTACTACAGGATCATATCCCTTTTTAATGAATTGTTTTATATATTTGATGAACAAAGTGAGAAAATGGGTATGTCCAATAATTTTACGAAGTTTGTAAATCACATCACCATAAAATTCAGGATGTGAAATACCGTGTCGCAGAAGCACCTTAATAACTGTTAAGTTTAGTGATTATATCATCATGGGATATATAGGTCTTGTACCCAAAACCTTGTAAATGAAGCTACTTTAAAGCAATTCAAAGACAGGTAGAAAACTGACCAAGTCGGTAAGGAACCATTGCAGGTTGGGTGACGATCGCATAAAACATTTAAGTTTGAGAGCAGTCAAGACTAAATGGTCACTTTTCAATACCCTAGGGAGTGTAAAACTGTCGAATATGTGGCGTTTTGCATGGTTTTACTTACGTTTCTAGAGTTTACGCCTGCAAGTATGTTCAGCAAGGTTGGTGAAGATATAATAAAAACTACATGTCTGGTTATCAAACTTGACCAAGAATTTATACCTGCAAACATTTTCAGCGAGTTTGGTGAAGATTCGATAAAACTGTTGACCTAGAGAGTAAACAATATACATATAGTTAAGGATAATAAATGATACTAATTCCCTGCAAACATTGCAAAGCAATACATATACATACTGGCAAGGAAAACTAACTAGCATGTCAAAACTACATTAGGAAGAATCTGTATGCAAAATTATAGCTAATATTTTATTTTGGTATGCATGCCATTAGGCCAGACTGTATTAAGTGTGTAGATCCAAAGAGTCTCGTTCATTAGTCTAGACCAGTCGTTTTTCACCATGTCAATAGGCATGACAGAGAAGTCATTCACAGTATGGTTTTCAGAATTGAAATGTTCTGAAACATTTGTAAGAGTATAAGGATGGTGTCTAATGTCAAAATTATGACTGTTCATTCTTTGTGAACACTTTTGATTTTGCATGTGATTAAATAAATAACATTTTCAGACATGCTGTTAAGATTTTGCCTAACATGAACTGTTTTTACATTTTGAAAGCTGGTAAATTCTGCAGATTTAGTGATACTTGCACAATGAGAGCACCATGTTCTGTTACATTTAAGAACACGCCCATGTGCATCTTGTTTAGTAAGGCTACTGTGAACAAGAAAATCATTCAGCTTTGTAGGTCGCTTGTAGGCAATAACTGGTTTGTAGTTTGCCAGTTTGCATACACTACTTTTCTTAGATATTTCAAAATGCCACCAGTACTTACGAGGATCTGACCAAGGTTTGGAAGAGATGGGTTGTATACACAAGCGAAGGGGATGATATCATCTGTATTCTGCTTGTGAAATAGCATGGCTTCTTCGGCTGACAAAACCGATGCCTTAGCTAAAGCATTATTAAGGATATGACTATATGATAATTACGGTCCTGGAAATAAATTCGCAATATACCCAATTCATTAGTGAACAATTCATTATTTGAAGTGAGACGTCGGTACCTCTTAATTTGGCTAAATGGGATCTCTTTCTTACATGGCAATGGATGACAGGATGAAAATTCAATGTATTGGTGTGTATTAGTAGGTTTTTCATGAACAGAAAAATCCAAACCACCATCAGCTGTTCTACCAATATTAACCCATTTGCTCCAACGATCCCATATATGGGACATAGGCAAACAATGTAGACTCTGGCCAGACGCCGCATGATGCGGCGTCTGATCAGAGTCTATACTGTTTGCTGATAGAAATTTCTATATAAAACAAAACAAAAGTGAAAATTTAGACCAGACATCCCTTAGATAAAAATGGACTAATCCAATATATAAGCATAAAAGAATCCACTGGGAGCAAATGGGTTAATATCAAGAAATGTGGCTGTATCTCTCGAATAACTGTGTGAATCTTATATTGGGATGGTAATGGTTTAAATTATCAATAAATTTGAGGAGATCATTTTCACTGTGTTCCCATATAAAGAAAATATCACCAAGGAAACGTAACCAAAGTGATGGCTTATTAGTAGTATTGGCTAGGAAACTGCTCTACAGTTTACCCATAAAGAGGGAAGCGTTTGCAGGAGACATACGTATGTCCATAGCAGTACCTAAACCTTGAACATAGTTTTCAACATTGAACTGAAAATGGTTCTTAGTCAGGACAAGGTCAATAAGCTTACATATATTATTGACTGACTGGTGTGACAAATGTGAATGAGCATCATATAAATAATCACGACAAGCCTATATTCCATCATCATGTGGACTGTTAGTGTACAATGATGAGACATCCAAAAATGCATTGCGGCAAACATTAGGCAGATAATTTACCTTTTTAATGAAGTCAGTCGAGTCTTAAACATATGAGGGCAGGGTATCCATGTGTGGCTTTAAGATATTATCAACATATTCAGATATGCCTTCAGAGTTATATCCAGAAACAATTGGCCAGTATAGTAATACAACGGACGACGCGCATGGGGCGCTACGATTGGCTAACGCTTAAATGAGCGCTACGATTGACTAACGATCTGTTACTGCAGACCCACATGGCAGATTATGTGATAAGATAAATTATACGTTTCGATGCAATCAAGCGAGACGACAGAATCAATAATCTGTAGCTGATGCGTGCACTCATACACATCACACTACCATGATAATTGTTGCTTTCTGCAACTAACGTTCGCATCAATAACTGTCTTGAATTTAACCCTTTACTCCATAAAAACGCCTTTCTACACCTTTGCAAACAGGGTAAACCCAGACCAGAGACTCATGTAGGAGCCGTCTGATCAGGATCTGATCTGTTGCTTACGATATAATATAAATTATGAGTCTACAGTTTCTGACATGGCCAAAGATTCCTATGCTCTCCCATGTACTTTCATAACAGTTAATCTAATTGATATTCATGATGCCATTATTTCTACATGAATGTTCATGGTATAAAAGGTTAAACATGATCTGTCGAAATAACATTTATTTGTTTTCTACTACACAGACTAACTGTGTGTTTTACTTCAGATTAATTCAAACTTTTGAGATACTATTGAGTTTCATACAACTCACCTGATGAGGAATACGAAAACAATTCGTATCGTATATGGAAAAGAAATTACCTGGTGATGGGAACGAAAACAATTCGTACCGTATATGGATAAAAAATACCTGGTGAGAGGTACGAAAACAATTCGTGTCGTATACGGAACGAAATTAACTAGTGAGGGGTACGTAAACAATTCGTACCGTATATAAAAAAACCTGGTGAGGGGTACGAAACCAGTTTGTACCATATATCGAAAACTATTACTTGGTGAGGTCCAGCTTTTGCGAGACCAGACGTTTTTCAAAGTTGAACCGTTTTTTTCACTACTCGAAACAGACTGATAATAGTTTATTATGTCAACGTGCCAAACTATCCTTAGATCAGAGGTCACGAAAAGATGTGCAGATTTAACCCTTCGCTAGCTATTCACGTCAATATACGTACCTGTAAATAGTGAAGACCCTGGTGAGACAGCTCCTGCAGGAGCTGTCTCATCAGGGTCTGCACTACTTACAAGTTGATTATGCAGCTAGTGCACTCCACAGCAGCGATTGCACAGCGAAATACTTGTACACAGTGAAGATATATGTAATTATACAACAGGGCATGGGTAAAGAAGGAGAAATGTATTTTAAAATTCAACAAGCGAAGGGTTAAACATTTTCGAGAATAGCTCCTTTATTTCTTCACTAAACCCTATACTATGACCACTCTTCGAGACGATTCTAAAGAGTGATAGCAGTATAGGGTTCGATGGGAAAATGATGATTTTAGTATTAGGGTACGAACCTTTTACCTGCAGGTCTGGTAGATTGTCATATATTATCACATGGCTATTTCTTAACAAGATTAATTACCGTTATTCTAATGAAATTGCTTGAAATATTTTGGCGTTGCTTAGCCTATCGATTAATTCATAGCAGATGACTTAGTCAAAAAGCTCATGCCACTTGTCATACTTTGTACCACTTAAGAATGGTCTGTCTAACATAGTACTATCGTTTTACCAAATCTGCTACGTTCGATGCATTTCGTTGAAACTACACCGATTCTCGAAGAACTCCAAACGAAATGCATAGTCACAGGAACATATATGATATGTAAATACCAGCCACATTTCAGGAGCATACCTTAACCCAAATGTAATGAACGCACCGTGGCTATAGGGGTCCGAGGGCATGTTTCCCCTGGGGAAATAGAATTGTGTAGTTTTGAAACCATTGTGATAAATAGAGCATTTGCTCCTATAGGAGAAAATGCCCTTTTTATCGCAATTGTTTCAAAAAGGTGACGTTTACAGAAGCGTCAAATGCGTCAATATGAGGGAATGGGTTAAAGCTTACATGTCAAGACAGAACGTTTACGAAAGCCTACCGTCTTAGCCTTTCATTTTTGTTCCAATTTGGCTATACTAAATGTTTCCACCTTTCAGATTGGCGTTACGCACATGTGTATCGCTAGTTACGCGCCTGTGGTCAATGCATTAATCAGAAGCTTCAACTTCATTTACTAGCACATCTTCATTCCGTATGGTGGCATATTTCTGACACCGTTTAACCACTTAATTAGCCTTGAAGTTCCCTGTTGTGTTCTCACAATATTATGTATCTAGTTAGCTTTCACGAAAAGGTTCGCCTTATTTTTTTCAGATAATTATCAGGACCATTATTAGAACCAGGACACTTTTCACGATAACCAGATAAATAAATATCTGAACCCAAATATTGTCTTTAACCCTTTGCACGCTAAGTATTTTTTCGTCTGCAACAATTGCCGTCTGCTTCAATTCTTAAAATAAACTTTCTCTCATTTCTTTTCAAAAATATGGCCAAGGTGACAAACAGTTTGGACCCTGATGAGACGCCGCATAGTCACAGGAACATATATGATATGTAAATACCAGCCACATTTCAGGAGCGTTCCTTAACCCAAATGTAATGTACGCACCGTGGCTATAGGGGTCCGAGGGCATGTTTACCCTGGGGAAATAGAATTGTGTAGTTTTGAAACCATTGTGATAAATAGAGCATTTGCTCCTATAGGAGAAAATGCCCTTTTTATCGCAATTGTTTCAAAAGGTGACGTTTACAGAAGCGTCAAATTCGTCAATATGAGGGAATGGGTTAAAGCTTACGTGTCAAGACAGAACGTTTACGAAAGCCTACCGTCTTAGCCTTTCATTTTTGTTCCAATTTGGCTATACTAAATGTTTCCACCTTTCAGATTGGCGTTACGCACATGTGTATCGCTAGCTACGCGCCTGTGGTCAATGCATTAATAAGAAGCTTCAACTTCATTTACTAGCACATCTTCATTCCGTATGGTGGCATATTTCTGACACCGTTTAACCACTTAATTAGCCTTGAAGTTCCCTGTTGTGTTCTCACAATATTATGTATCTAGTTAGCTTTCACGAAAAGGTTCGCCTTATTTTTTTCAAATAATTATCAGGACCATTATTAGAACCAGGACACATTTCGCGATAACCAGATAAATATCTGAACCCAAATATTGTCTTTAACCCTTTGCACGCTAAGTATATTTTCGTCTGCAACAATTGTCGTCTGCTTCAATTCTTAAAATAAACTTTCCCTCATTTCTTTTCAAAAATATGGTCAAGGTGACAAACAGTTTGGACCCTGATGAGACGCCGCATCATGCGGCGTCTCATCTGGATGTGTTTTGATACATTGTCGTTATTGTTAGTATAATGTCAACAGAGCAGACCCTGATCAAAGGGCTCCTATATGTATGTAATGGTGTGGTATATATACATGAGGGAAAGGATTAACGGCAACATTTATTTGCGTTTTCCGAAAGGGTTGAGGACATTTTTGTTTAGTCAGCGTCTAAGCATTAGAAAAACTCGCCGTATTGGAAATCACACGCGGTGAATCCAACATGATACAGGCCTGATACAGGTCTGGTTCCAACATGCAAGTCTGGTTCCAACATGATACAGGACTGGTTCAAACATGATGCATGTCTGGTTCCAACGTGATACTGGTCTGAACCTAAATGGGCTTTATAAAAAGGTAATCAGATAGCAAAACAGCTCGGGTCCTAATGAAACGCAAACGTATGATAAACAGTGCATGTACTATTACCACTTTAATATTTATTGAAACTGTAATATTCAACACAATTCCTCCTACTGACGCCTCTTTATGTTCATTTATGAAGTCAATGTAACAAGAGATGTTTGTAAAACATGTAGACCCCCTGACCTTTTGATCTAGTGACCTCAACTATAGAGGTCATCTAGTGGTCATGACTAATCACCACAACAATTTTGAAGATCCTAAGCCAAACCGCTGATCATTTATTGATCTGAAAGTATTTCACAAGTTAAGGTCACGGTGACCTTGACCTTTGACCTAGTGACCTCAACAGCTAATGGTCACGACCAACTACCACAGCAAGTTTGAAAATCCCGAACCAAACCATTGAGCAGTTATTAATTGGAAACCATTTCATCAGTTAAGTTCATGATGACCTTGACCTTTGACCCAGTGTCCTCAAAATCAATAGGGGTCATCTAGTTGTCATGACCAACGGCCACAGCAAGTTTGAAGATCCTAAACCAAACCATTGAGCAGTTATTGATTGGAAACCATTTCACCAGTTAAGGACATGGTGACCTTAACCTTTGATCTAGTGACCTAAAAACAATAGGGGTCATATAGTGGTCATGACCAACCACCACAGCAAATTCGAAGATCCTCAGCCAAACTCTTGAGCAGTTATTGATCGCAAACCATTTCACCAGTTAAGGTCATGGTGACAATGACCTTTGACCTAGTGACCTAAAAAACAACAGGGCTCATCTAGTTGTCATGACCAACCACCTAAGCAAATTGAAGATCCTAAGCCAAATCCTTGAGCAGTTATTGATCGGAAACCATTTAACCAGTTAAGGTCATTGTGACCTTGACCTAGTGACCTCAAAAACAATAGGGGTCATCTAGTGGACATTGACCTTTGATCTAGTGACCTAAAAACAACAGGGCTCATCTGGTTGTCATGATCAACCACCTAAGCAAATTTGAAGATCCTAAGCCAAACTCTTGAGCAGTTATTGATCAGAAACCATTTTGCCAGTTAAGGTCATGGTGACCTTGACCTTTGACATAGTGACCTAAAAATTAATAGGGGTCATCCAGTGACCATGACCAACTACCACAGCAAGTTTGAAGTTTCTAAGCTAAACCCTTCAGCAGTTATTGATCGGAAACCATTTAAGCAGTTAAGGTCATGGTGACCTTGACCTTTGACCTAGTGACCTCAAAAACAATAGGGGTCATCTAGTGGTCATGACCAACCACCACAGCAAGTTTGAATATCCCAAGCCAAACCCTTGAGCAGTTATTGATCGGAAACTATTTCACCATTTTAGGTCATTGTGACCTTGACCTTTGACCCAGTGACCTAAAAAACGATAGGGGTCATCTACTTGTCATGACCAACCACCACAGCAAGTTTGAAGATTCTATGCCAAATCGTTTATTAGTTCGGAAACCATCGATCTACCGACCGACCGACAGACCGACCTAACGCCATTTGCAAAGCAATATACCCCCATTTTTTTCAAAAGGGGGGTATAATAAATAGAGTATTCCGTTTGCATTAATTTGTTAATTGCTGAGCAAATCTGGCTTTAATTGCTGAGTATTTGTTACCTTTAAAGAAAGCCACCGTCTGGATTTAATTGGTCGTCAATTGAGTAATTGTTACATATAAAGAAAACCACCGTTTTCAGATTGCATTTAAAGAAAGCCACCGTTTTTAATTTTGTATATTTTATGCACGCCATGTATAGATTTACGTTTCGAATATAATTGCAGTAAAACGACAATTGCAGTTCATGTAGATTGTATAACAACTAATAAATTATCAAATAACTAATACCAATACATGTCCATGTAGCATCTGCTTCATTTGTTACTCATTATGACATGGATGGGCACTTCTCCGGCCTTCAATTATGACGGAGGGGAACTTCTCCGCCTCTTAAAATGCAACGCTGGTGCACTTCTTCACCCAGTAAAAAAGAGGGACACTTCTTCGGAAGGGCACTTCTCCGTATACCATATTTATCAAACTGGTTTCAAAACTATACAATTCTAAACAAATCCTTTTCAGAAGATGTATTCAAAGATGTATGGTCTAACAGTCGTCTTGGATGGGAATGGGTTAATAATTGTATACATATCAGTGTTTGACTCTTTAATGTTTATCTTCACAAAAGCTTCAAGGGGGTCAACGTCTGTCGGGAAACCAAGTCATGGCTTATATATTCAGCTGCGTTTGTATAAGCTGTTTGATCAGAGTATGCTCTGTTGGCTAATAAAAATGCCGATTAATAATCAGTTTTACCCTAAACCCAAGAAACCGACACACATACATGGCTGTGAACAATAACCACATTTCACACTGCTGCTTTAATGGTATGGTCTTTATCTAATCATTTAACCCATAACCATATCTTTTAACCCTTTACCCAATAGCCTGTTTCTAGTTTTGAAGACATATGACCACTTAAAGCAGGTTGAAAGTAAAGCAGAATGCGCCTTAAGGCGCATTCTGCTTTACTTTCAGCCTGCTTTAAGCTACCACCTACTAGCACATAGAAAATATTTATTATGCAATATGTTGATGACTGTATGAATTTGAACTATTTTCTTCAGCGGAGGAATAAATCAAACACGCTAAAAGCCGCTTCTATCAGGTAAAGGGTTAATGTCTTTGCAAACAGAGTAGACCCGGATCAGACAGATCCTGTAGGATCCGTCTGATCAAGGTCTGCTCTTATAGCTTAATTGCGGCGGGGATTACTTTATTTACACTATTTGTAAAGCTAGGGTGACTTTGAGAGAAGTGTGAGGTGAGGACGTCCGTAAATCGGTCTAAACCCCCAGTGGCGTTTTTGCTACTGACCGTGCCAAGGCGGTACTCTCTTTGTCACCCTTCCTTTTGTTTGCCTTGCGTCTTTGTGCTTGTGGTTTTGTTCATGTGTGGAGTGTTTGTCTCTTGTTCTTGTGTGTCTGTTGGTGTTTTCTGTGTTAATCTCGTGTGTGAGTGTGCGTTTGTGTGTGTGGTTGTGTCATGCTGTCTATCGGTGTTTTGGTGGTGGTTGCGTCTTGTTTGTGGCTTTGCCTGCTTGACTTTACTACTTTTCCATTTTTGATATAATATGGATCTTATTCCATTGTTTCTGCCATGCCCCAATTTTCCTGTGTTAATATATCATTATAAAAATAATCTTATTAATATTTTATTTCTTACATGTATATTCATTGAGTAAAGGGTTAAAAAAGCAAATCAACATCTAATCGAAAAGTTTTAAACAATTTTATATTCTGTATGTGTGGTGGGGGCGGGGATGGGGGTTACAAGACAGCGAGTTGTAATAAGTTGTTCACACTTTTTGACACGGTCTGAAACAATGGTCTTTTCGTCAGTAGTAACTGAAATGTATGACTTTCATTCTCAGTGTTGTTATACTTTCTGATCCTTCGAGATCATGAATTTCGGTACTTTTTGTTCTGAAAATTGAATACCGCTTAAGCCGGTGCTAGGGGCGTGAGCAGTGTTGCACTTTTTATTACTGCTCATGAACAGACTCAATAAAACAGAGTCTGCAATTTTCTCCTTTTGTGTTGCAATTGTTGCTTTCGGGGGATCACCTCTCTTCAGAATTTTTGGTAATTTCCTGCTTCAAGACATCGATATGATGTAATCGTCAAATAATAAACACATTCGATGCCTTATCAGCAGGAACAAAAACGTATTTTAAATGGAACTCCTGTAAACTCTTTTTAAGATGTCTAAAAGAAATTCTAGGTTTAGGTGGAAGAAGGTGTTTATTAGAGCTATAAAAAGAAATGCGTTTGTCAGTTATATAACAAAATAGTTTTTTTCCAATTAGAAAGAGCATTAGACTCAACATGTTCTCTTCGACACTCTTCGACACAATTTCAGAAGATATACATGTAAACAAAAGGAACAACAGGTACACATATAAGAACAATGTGCACATGCAAAGGTTAGCAATTGTTCCGTTTGTATAATTTAAAGTGTTTTTGGTCGCCAGACGGGTGTTTAAAATATTTCAAAACTACGTATACAAATTTGCTTAATCTAAAGAGAATGTTTTCATCATTCTCATTTATGAGAAACTTGAAACTCAGACAATTAACATTTCTAGTATATTTATCAGGTATTAGCTATTTACGTAATTGTCTAAAGTGGGCACATTTTAATAAATAATGTAATTAGTCGGCAATGTCGCCTAAGTTACAGACAGTACAAAGTCGATGATTACGTTCTATGTTTGACCATCTAAGCTTTTCTATTGGTAAGTGGTTGTTACACATTCTAAAGTCTACAACACTCTGGGTGCAAAAAGGTGACAGCACATCGAAAAAGTCTTCATACTGTAACCCCTTCTTATACACACGGTAATTGATACACTTTTGTGAATTTAAAACAGTACTATACCAAAAGTACAAAAATGAGTCATGCAGGAAACACCACATACAGAACAAACACTCGCCCGAACAGCAACACAAGGAAACAGCAAATGTACATAAGTAGAAAAAACAACAAGAGACGCACAAAGACAAAACAAACATACAATAGGAGGAAGATGGAAGTACCAAGCTTGCCTGTACTGATCCTGTAGGGACTTTTGGACCTTACTCACCAGAAGAGTTTTAGAACCTCTAAAGTACTGATTAATCCATATATAACTTAACCCACATTTATCAAGAATTTACTTAACCATTAACCAATTATATGATCTGTCATTTTGTGTATAGTCATAATGAATAAATTCATACAGCACAGATGATAATTTGTCAGAGCTCATAATTTGTCAGAGCTCTCTATTATGTTGTACCAGAATCCTAAAATCCGTTTTTTAATGTTTATACTGATCGAAAATCTACCAAGGTCACCGTAAAGCATAACACGAGGAGTGCTGCGCTTAACATGTAAAATATGTTTCATGAAATATGTGTGTATCTTTTCTATTAGGCCTAAATCAATGAAACATATGTTAAAATAGGCACAAGTGTAGCATCAAACAATTTCAATTGGCAGTCAATAGAAAAATCTATATTTCTTATCTTCTTATGTAAACCAAATAAAGCTTTTTTAGATTGTTCTGCTACATGTGTTTTTGCTACCGAAAAGTGTCCATTTTTTCGAAACCAGTATGCCGAGCTATTTAAATGTGTCGACTATTTCTAACTGGTTGCCACCGATGGAGATATTTCTATGTCTTCGGAATCAAATACCATAACCTTCGTCTTGTCAAAATTGATATCTAATTTCCATAACGCACAATAATCACTGAATATTTGCAGTATTGTATTAAGATCCTCTTCCGTGCTTGCAAATATCAATGTGTCGTCAGCGTAGAGAATAACTACAAGTTTCAAGTACATATCAATAGTGTCATCCGTTATATATACATTAAAATTGGCTTTAGTCATTAGATAATTTTCTACATCATTTAAAAACAAAGAAAATAGAAGAGGTGACAAATGTGTCCCTTGTCGCATGCCGCAGGCGCATGGGAAGACGTCTGATAAACTGCTGTTGACAAATACCACTATACATTTTTTGAATAACATTCAATATTTTTTTCCATTTATACTGCAGCGTGTTAGTTTGCCCCAGAGACCTGTACGCCATACCGACTCAAACGCTTTCTGGAAATCTATAAAACAGCAAAAAAGTTTCTTCTTTCTGCGTTTGCACAGTTCAGCTAAAGTATGTACAACATAAATATGGTCCAGCGTGGAATGATTGTTTCTGAAGCCAGCTTGGTTTTCATTTGACAAATTATTACTTTCTAAAAATTCCGGCAATCTATGATTTAGGATAGCAGTAACTAATTTTCCGACACAGCTAAATAGTGTTGTAGGTCTGTAATTTTGCGGGTCATTTATCTCTCCTTTAGTCTGTAATATTGGTACAATGTATCCGACAACCCATGATTCTGGTATTAATCCTGTATCTAAAACTTTGTTCAACAGTTTGAGGTATAACGGATTTAATAATTCATTAGTGGCTTTAATATAATCATTTGAAATATTATCTAGACCAACTGCTTTAGATTCTTCATAGCTTCAGTGATTTCTTCGGCAGTGATATTGCTATTTAGATTATAATCAATAGTTATATCCGGAAAGTCAACATTAATGTGCCACATTAATGTTTTCATCTTCGGTGACATTATTAGCATTTAAGTTTTTGAAATATTTTCAACCGAACTAATACGGTCAGTAGATTCTGGGACACTTAATTTTGATTTTAAACAGCACACATGAATGCACGAGAATGATAGTTCATCATTGCTGTTCTATAACTTTGCCGATTCAGCCTGGGTATGTCGTCATACGTCTGAACGACTGCCGTTGCCCTGAAATCGGCGTCTACCGCGCAAATGTTGCGTCACGTTTCTTTGGCGCTGCCAACTGTTTGATTGGTTGCAACTGATCCGCGTTCTCCTATGTGATGTCGACTTCTCCGGCTCGTACCACCTTGCCGTCAATGAACAACCTATTTCACACCGGTGTTACGTGTTCCCCTACCTCCGTAAGTGCCGTGCAATAGGGTATAGTTTCCGGCGCTTCTTTTCAATTTCATCCGGGAACTGCTCATTTATACCATACGTAGTGCCTTGCAACTTGTGGCCTGAACGACAAACGACCCCCGGTCATTGAAGAAAGAAAGCTTTGCCATTATGGGATGAGGGGAGTTATGATCTGAATCACGATTGGTGGGGACACGATGTGCACGCTCAAACTTAACATCTTGCACATTTAGCTTCGATGAAAGGAAGGCAGACAGCACATTCTCAGTTTCCTCATATAGATTGCCATACTTATTTGTCTGCAACACTTCGTCAATATTAGTGAATATCAAGTTATCACGCATTTGTCTGCATTGACTATCTAGCACCTGTACTTACAATTGTTCATGAAGGTCACGAAGATCATCAAAAGACTGCTGCAAAGTTTCATTTCACCGGCCAACGTTTTATCACTTTGCTCTGATAAGGATTTTCGGTGAGTAGTTTGTCTTGCGTTTATACTGTCATACTCAGAATTCAGGAATTGAGCAGCATCTTGGAGCTCTCTGGTAGTTGTTTCAACGATACTAAGAAGCATCTGGTCAATATCGTGCAACTTCAAACTCATGTCTCTAACATGTTTCTCAATAGCGTCTAATTTGTCTAATTTACTAAGCTTGCCAAGACTCTTTTCAATTTTTTCGAACCTATCAGAGATAATTTAGATTTTTTCTATTTTGCTCAAGGGCTTGTCAAAGTCTGGTTTACAAATCACAATGTTGTTATCATCACGTGCAGTAGACAATATTTTGCCAAGGTCTAGATCTCACCCTACAACAGCAATAACCTGGTGAATTGCAGTTCGAAATATACCCTTCAGAATTAATAAAACAAGTTAATTCTATCACCAATTTCATGCAAGAATTGAGTCGTTTTATTGAACCACGCTATTGTATGTTTGTTTTGTCTTTGTGCGGCTCTTGATGTTTTTATAGTTATGTACATTTGTTGTTTCCTTGTTTGTTCTGTATGTAGTGTTTCCTGCATGACTCATTTTTGTACTTTTGAACTGCAAATCGTCCGGTTACTGCTGTGAACGCAGCAGAAGCACAAATTACGGTCAGACGGTGTGAATTCTAATCAGTCATAAGTCATTTTAAAATCCGATCTGGATCAAAACTGCTTGAAGTTATTAAAGCGTTATTGTCAGAGTTTCAAACATATCTTGATTAAGTTTATTTGTGGTATAGTGTCAATGTTTATATGTATTGCAATGTGCATGTAGTATTTGTGGGCAAATATCACCTTCGATACAAACTGGTCAAACTTCTACCTGTAATAATTCAAGTAATTATGGACTCTCAAATGAACAACATTGAAGAAATAATTAAATCAAAATGGTATCAAATAAACAACGGCATACACAATACACATTTAAAGTCTGTGTTTACATTATGAAAGGGGAGGTCCCCCATCCCTGTGAAAATGGTTGAATGAACTCTATTTACATGATTTAAAAAAATTTGTTGATAATCTTATCATGAATATCTTTATAAGCAATTATAATGGCGATCGACCAGTCTAAAGCAACATCTGTCAGTGTGTTGAAAATGTTTTATAACCTGACGTTTTGCTAATGACAGAATGCTTATAATAACATAACACAACTTTACAGTTTCCAATATGTAATACAATACAAGACGACAAGACGAAAGTTCTAATTCATAGTTTTAATACGTCCAAAACCCTAAACATGTCTCCCCCAAGAATACACAAATCCTATGCTATTTATACATATCTCAAAACATAAATAACTACAACTGTCATCATCTGGATGACAGCCATGAACTCTTAGAACACATACATGTGACATATGATGTGACATATGATTAATTTATCTAGCTAACATGCCTGTTTCCCCGTCGTCCCAAACCACGCACGCACTCAGACATTTAACTAGCACACTCAACCCTAAAAGGCTAACTATCTAACCTTTATCGTGCCCAAATACCCGTCTTGTTGTACAAATATTAACAGTGTATAGAATCAAGTTATTAACACGCCACTATAGAGATGCATGTAATTACATTTCATGGATTATTTTATTATATGCATAGTATATACTTATTACGAGGGCCATTTGAAAAGTAGTGACAAAAGTCCTGTATTTTCTGATTTTGCTGTCAATTGCACAACATTCGCGTACAAACGCAAATTTTATTTACAGTTGAAATACATTAAGTGTATGATACTGGTTGAAAAATGGCTGAATCTAGCTGCAGAGGGCGCATTGTAAGATAGTGAACTGCTTTGCATCGGCGCACCAGAAGTTAAAGCTGGCATTGTGTTTCCATACCGTACCATTGTCCGATGGGTATCTCTCTTTAAAGACGAAAGAATCAGCACCAAAGATGAGGCTCGTCCTGGGCGCGCTCCGACTGACGTGTCTGACAAATACACAGACGTGTGAAAGCAATAATCGAGAAAGATGCAAGATGCACAGAGCAGCAACTAGGGGACATATCGGGCCTTAATTCGTAAGCGGTTTTTCTGATTTTAAAAGAAAATTTAATCCTTCGTCAGGTGTCTTCCCGCTGGATTCCGCGTTTATTAACCTCTGAACAAAAGAAGGAGATGATACATAAAGCTCCCGCCTTGCTCGTCAAATATAAAAAAGGACAATAGACATACCAGACTGTAGCAGGTAATGAAACATTGGTGTATTTGTTTAGCCTGTCTATGAAGAAAAAATAAAATGTTATACCTCGGCTATGTATGTCCTGTTCCTTGGCTCAGGTGGAGCTGTTCCTTGAGCACAGTAGTGTTAATGGTACATTTTACAAAGAAAATGTCTACTATTCTCGACCACTACATGTATACTGTTACAGGCGCGCAGTATAAAGCTAATGTAAGGTCATCGCATCGGTCCAGTAAGATTCAAATATTTACATACCGGTAATAATCATTCGATGTACCAGTAAGAGTTAGTACTCTTTGACCGTTATATTTGATTGACACCATCGAGCGGTATATTTAGCTTATTTGCATGTAAATTAAATGTGGTAAGATGGGCATATTGCCTTATTTTCCTGAATAAAATCTATAATGTAGGCCAACAACCAGTGTCAGCCATTGTACATGTGGTAACAACCTAGTTAGTATTCAAAGCGTTGTTCCGAAATAGAACTGGAGATATTCAGAACGTAGCCGAAGATGTCCGCTGATTTCCGTACCAAATCCCCGTTTCTAAAAAGGAGGCTCCTTTTTAAGAATTTAGTATTCGGATAGCGATAATATTTAGCTGAACAAATATATCCTGTCGGAAAATGGGCTGTAAACATTATTTCATTGTATATATACCTGTACAGCGTGCGTCTGGTTATGATTGATTAATTCGAAAAATGCGCATGAGACATCTTTAAATTGAAACGCACAGAGCAATGGGGGCGCTTTATACTAATTTATAAACAGTACACCCACAACGCGCTTGCATTTTCTGAGTGGTCTTTGCGCCTGGAAAAGGTATGCACAGTCAGGTGGATATTACTTTGAAGGTCTCACGTAGTCATGTCTTGGAAATTGGTCGAGGTATGGAAAAGCCGCCACTGTTGTCACTACTTTTCAAACGCTCCCCGTATTAACCCTTTGAATGCGGGACATGCATGCGTAGTATCACTAAATGGTAATAGATGTCGAAATCACACAGCAGACTATTGTTCAGTTTTATCATGGTAATATAACAAGATATTATGCAATTCAGTTGTTTATCATCTAATGGCAATTATATATATCACCTGTAAAACCGGGGATATCGATAATTCTCATAGCTAAAACAATATAACCTGGATGAGGCATATGGCATCATATCTCAGGTCCAGTAACGCTATGCGTTACACTTGTCACGCAATAACTAAAAGACTGAGAGAGGCCGGTTAATATATAATCAAATAGCAGGTTCAATGTTACCTAAACTGGCGTTCTATGGTGGCAAGAACGCTGTTGATGGTCTAGTTGACTTAAAGAGGAAGTCCCTACAATGATCGCATATTTTCAATAATATCATAAAACTTGGTATTTGTTATGCTCTATCATTATTATGAAGGTTCCCAATTTGAACTTATATCGAAAAATGCCCCTGTGATACAAATAAACCGATTTCATCAATACATGTACTGAATGTTTTTGTTCTACAACACAATATTATCGGCCTTTTCCGTTAAATTCTTCCGCGTTTTGCCGATGATCACCCGATCCCTCCATTGTTTACGTAACAGCTTTCTCGGAAGTGGTCGGAGAATCGCGAATAGGGCGAACAGTTACGAAACTAAAACCCAACCCGAATAAAACTGAAACTTCGGGTAGTAAAACCGGGATCGGCGATATCAAACACATGGATGTTTTGTCATTATAAACGGTAATTGGATGGGGCTTTTTGCGATATACTACTTTTCAGCATATAAATAATTTTGTTTTGTATATTTTAAGTGTTTATGAAACGCGTCAAATGTAGGGACATCCCCATTAAGTAGTTTCTTATCTTATTCCTCAGTAGTTTCTTATCGTATTCCTATTAGTCAGAATTGAATGAAATTGGAAAGGAATGGTTTTCTTGTTACCGCCTATAAAAGCTAAAATAATTAAATATTCCCAAAACATGCCCCTCAGGGGCGAGTATAGAGAAGTCTTCTTATCAAAATAAATTGTCCATTTTTAATAGAATTCGGAAGGAATAGTGACAAAATAGCTAAAACCGTCATGTTATCTGCAAAAAATCATGCCGACCGCGGACGGGGCTAAATTTCTTTTTATTACTACAGGGAAAACTTAAAAAAACTCTTCTTCTCCAAAGCCGATGGTGCAGTTTGAATGGTATTTGGTACGAAAAGTTCTCTGGTGACAATATTGAGAATTAATCATGATTATAATGCAGTTTGAAAAAAAAGATAAATCTTCATTTGAAAAAACCCCAAACTACTATGATCCTCTTATCGTCATGTTTACGTCGATGGTTGTGCATCTAAAACTGTTTAACAGTTATAGACAAATAGTTGAAACACTTTAGATTGTTCACTAGTTAACATTGCTATAATTGTGCCTGGGAAGATTTAGCCATAGCAGAAACTGTAGAATCCTATTTATATTTCACCATAAGCAAACACGCGGTCTGGAGATTTATCTACAAGTTTCGGTATACATGTATACAGTAAAACCTCTCTTAACCGGAATTCTAGTAGAGAAGAATTTAGATATTTTAGGCAGGTGACGGCTTAATGCAGGGTGAAAGTCATGCAGAAAGCTCCTCTAGGAGCTTTCTGCATGACTTCCACCCTGCATTAAGCTGTCACCTGTCTCCAAGACCGATATTTATACTAAATTTAATGTCCGGTTAAGAGAGGTTTTACTGTAGTAAACTTTAATGTTTTACTCCACAAACTCGCCTTTCTACATCTTTTCAAAGAGAGTAGACCCAGATCAGACGGCTCCCGAATTAGCCATCTGGTCTGGATCTACTCTGTTTGCAAAGGCATAGAAAAGCGCATCCATGGAGTAAAAGGTTCATACACCTAGTGGTGTTAAATCCTTTCTCTGTTGAATATATCTAAGGAATAATGACAAACTGAATATTTATAAGCTGAATGTCTATAGTGACATTTGAACACAGGAATGTTTGTATTGCTAAATATATATACAATGTATATATATTTTTATGGCGTTCGGAACGCATTATAGCAGTCGGTCTCTTTACGGCAACGAGTTCACTTGTCTAGTGAACATGCGCAAGACAAAATAGTTTTCTTCAAGTCTGACTAGTGTGGTTGTAAAATGTTCATGTATTTGTTTACTCTTCATGTATTTAATAATAATTCGCTGTGTGAGATAATTACTACTAATCTACACAAAGATAAACTTTTTAAAAGTCTTGAATTTTAATAAACTCCAAGTACGTCGATGCTCCAGAGTGGGCCCTGTACTTTAATCGGAAGAAGAAGAAGAAGATGCGAACGAATATTTTTACCGTAGTTTTCGCATCACCTTGGCGTTCTAAAGCAGAAGGAATGTAGCCGAGGTTTCCGATTGCATTTTTTATACACATTCGTAACTGATTAGCATATAGACCTACATCTTCAGCCAATCAAACTGCCTTTTGCATCGTACTCGGTCATTTCCGTTTGACCCGTACTCAAAATTAGAAATAGGAAGTTTCATAAAGGACAAGGTCAAAGAAATCTAAATAATCAACCAATGAAATTCGGAATTCCCATATACACATTTATCACGCATCGAACAGCGTGTTTTGACTATGGCACCCAACCTCAACACAAGTCTAATATTCTGAAAATGGGTGATCCCTCGAAAGCAAAAGTAGAAATGCAAAAAGAGAAAATTGCAGACCCGGTTTTATTGAGTCTGTTCATGAGTAGTAATTAAAAGTGCAACACTACTCACGCCCCCTAGCACCGGCTTAAGCAGTATTCAATTTTCAAAACTAATAACATGAAAACTAATGATCCCGAAGGACCAGAAAATATAACAACACTGAGAATGAAGTACGGGGCGACTTTTTACGGCCGCCACACAAGCACTTAACACCTGCTGTTGTGAAGTACATATATTCTGAAAATGGGTGATTTACAAGAAGTAAAACACGGGGTTCTATCGGCTTATCAAAGTAAGTATTATCCATAGAAGGTTTTCAACACATATTCAATCAAATTATATTCCAGTGTCAATAACAACTGTGAAAATAAGTGTCTCTTCTATGTATCGTGTAACCGCCGAGTCGCCGACACTGTCGTTTGCTCAAGACGTTTGTGTCGTGTAAACGCGAAAGTAGGTAGCAATTTGTTGAAATGTCTTTCCCAGCTTACAACTCTACTTCAGACTGTAGTTCTGAATTTGAGTTTCATCAGGTTCCAAACAACTAACGTAATTCTATGTACATGTATGGATCTACTTAGTAATTAAAAATAAAAACAGTATACCTTCAAATTTGTAAGCAGACTACATTTATTCAAAATAAACGAGTGCTGAACATGGAAAAATAAATGTTATGTGTAAGAATTAGTTGAACAAAAAATGTAGGATTATAGGTAGCCTTTGTATCATTTTGATGTTGTGCTTCAGTTTTTGCATCAGCTTTGGACATGAAAGCATTAATTGACCCTTTACTTCATGAATATTCATATAAGGAATAATGACATCATGAATATAATTAAGATATTCTTTTGCCATAGTATGTATATATATAAACAGCAGATCATGAGATGGCTCCTTTTGTTTCAGTCTGTCATATTTTTATGCCCCCGATCAAGGGGGGGGGGGGGGGGTTGACTTTGTTGGTTTGTTGGCTTGGCTCAAACTTTAATGTTGGCAATAACTTTGTAGCCATTGCACATACATACTTCAAACCTGGCATGCCTATGCAACTTACAGAGGCGAACATTTTTATTTATTTTTTTTGGGGGGGGGGGGGGTGAGGGGCCGGGGGGCTTATTAAAATCAAGGTTATACAACAGTTAAATGTCACATTACGGGTCAAATTTATATTTGTCACAATCAGGGACATAGTGTTTCACAAAAATGCGTTGTTATTAATACTGTTATCAATTCCAAGACGTTATTGTTATTAACGTGTACATCAATTTCCCCCCTTACACATAACATCCATATCAAACCCGAACGCCATTATGGCCATTCAGGCCTTTGATTATAATTTCATAAGCAAACAGACCAGACCCTTGGCTGGGTCTCCTCTGTTTGCAAAGGCGCGAAAATGCATTCATATGAAAGAATAGGTTAACAGCTGGTAGTTGTTTAATGCAAAAGTGTTTTTTATGCCCCCAGATCAGATCCGGGGGGGGGGAGGATATTGTTTTTGCCCTGTCTGTTTGTCCGTTTGTCTGTTTGTTTGTCAGCAACTTTGTCAGCATTGGTCATAACTTTTGAGCCAGTACAGATAGAGACTTGATATTTGGCATGCATATGTATCTCATAAAGCCGCACATTTTGAGGGGTGACATGTCAAGGTCAAGGTCATCCTTCAAGGTCAGAGGTCAAATATATGGGTCAAATCACCGACTTTAACATTGGCCATAACTTTTGGACCAGTAGAGATAGAGACTTGATATTTGGCATGCTTGTGTATCTCATGCAGTTGCACATTTTGAGGTCATCCTTCAGCGTCAAAGGTCAGATTGTCTGTTTCTTTGTCTGTAACTTTAACACAACTTTAACATTGGTCATAACTTTTGAGCCAGTACAGATAGAGACTTGATATTTGGCATGCATATGTATCTCATAAAGCCGCACATTTTGAGGGGTGAAGTGTCAAGGTCAAGGTCATCCTCCAAGGTCAGAGGTAAAATATATGGGTCAAATCACCGATTTTAACATTGGCCATAACTTTTGGACCAGTAGAGATAGAGACTTGATATTTGGCATGCATGTGTATCTCATGCAGCTGCACATTTGAGGGGTGACATGTCAAGGTCAAGTCATCCTTCAGGATCAAAGGTCAAATTGTCTGTTTCTTTGTCTGTGACTTTAACATTAGTCATAACTTTTGAGCCATTACGGCTAGTGACTTGATATTTGGCATGCATATGTATCTCATAAAGCCTTACAATTTGAGGGGTGACATGTCAAGGTCAAGGTCATCCTTCAAGGTCAGAGGTAAAATATATGGGTCAAATTACTGACTTTAACATTGGCCATAACTTTTGGACCAGTAGAGATAGAGACTTGATATTTGGGATGCTTGTGTATCTCATGCAGCTGCACATTTTGAGGGGGACATGTCAAGGTCATCCTTCAGGGTCAAAGGTCACCAAATTCAAATTGGTCATAACTTTTGAATCAATAGATAGAGTCTTGATATTTGGTATGCGTGTGTATCTCATGAAGCTGCACATTTTGAGGGGCAGCATGTCAAGGTAAAGGTCATCTTTTAGGGTCAATGGTCACTGACGTTAACATTCGCCATAACTTTTGAACCAGTAGAGATACAGACTTGATAGTTGGTATACATGTGTTTCTTATTTTGCAGCATAGGTTGAGGCATGACATGTCAAGGTCAAGGTCATCACTGAAGGTCAAAGGTCACCAACATTAACATTGGCCATAACGTCTGAACCAGTAGATATACAGCCTTGCTACTGGTATGCATGTGTATCTCATGAAGCCGCACAGTTTAAGGGGTGACATGTCAAGGTCAAGGTCATCCTTCATGGTCAAAGGTCACTAACTTTAGCATTGGCCATAACTTTTGAACCAGTAGAGATACAGACTTGATATTTAGTATGCATGTGTACCCCGTGAAGATGCACACGGGGGGGGGGGGGGGTGAGGGGGTGACATGTGAAGATCAAGGTCATCCTTCAGGGTCAAATATCATATCGAGGGGGCATAGTGTTTCACAAACACATCTTGTTTGGTTTTGTTTTTAAAACAAACCCACAGTTTAATGCCTAACGTTCTTCCGACAGTATGCTACCAGCTGTCTAACCCGTTCAATGCTGAATTTCAAATGGACTATTCCAAGATTCAAACAGGTCAAGCCTGCTGTGAATATTCGGCGATTTCTTTTGTTATAGAAAAGTGTAACGTGACAAATGATGAAGCACCCGATGTTTGCAAAGGCCATTGATGACCGGTTTCCCGCAGTGAAAGATAGAGCAACAGATAAAGGTACGTACTCAAATACTAAAATCGTCCTTTCTCCACCAAAGCCTATGTTGTGGCCACTCTTCGAGACGATTCTAAAAAGTTATCAAACCCTATGTTGTGACCACTCATTAGAATAGTCTCTTCGAGACGATTCTAAAGAGTGGTTACAACACAGGCGTTGGTGAGGGAAATATTTTTTTTTTACTTTACGCATCTTACCTGGACCTCTGGAAAGGGTTTACACATAAACATGTAAACCTATTTTCATGTAACACCATAACTTAATACAATGTGTTACTTTTATGTTGTTATTTACCCAATACTACACTCTTAACAGCTGTTCTCTTGTGATTTACCGACTAATACACTCCTAACTGTTGTTCTCTTGCCTCATGTTGTTGTTCTCTTGTTATTCACCGAATACTGTACTCCTAACAGTTGTTCTCTTGCCGTATTTTGTTATTTACCGAATACTACTCTTTTAACAGTCGTTCTCTGGTCTCATTACAGCCACCTGCCTTAAGTTTATAAACATGCGGTGCGGGTTTATGTATCAAACAGTAGGCTCCCGCGGAGTCTAGAAACGGCATATCTCTGTACATGTCCCCGAATATAGTATTGCTCCAAATGAGATTCCGGAATAGCCTGTGTACCCAAAAGTATCCAAACATTTCAACAGGTGACGGGGTTTTACTCCAGGCCTTTTGAACTTCCGTCCTCCAAAGTTGTATTATAGCAGATTTTTTATCGGCCACTAGAAACCACGACGAAATCCGAGGTGAATTATGTTTAGTTACTATGCTGTCTTTTCTTTCATATGATAAAAATCCCTGTGATAGCATTTTTTCATTTAGCCAGTTGGACAATGGTTCCAGACAGTACACAGATGCATCCGCCCATACTCCGCCATAGTTAGCTAAGAGCTCTACACGAATAATGTCCGATTTAGCCTGTATAGCTGCTGAGCGCCATGCCTGATCAGAGTAATGTTTTCCCCTTTCTATTAACTTTTCTGCTTCACTAAGGTTCAAAGTACGTATTTCGTAATCAGTATTATGATGTCGAAATGATTCTAAGCATAATTTTTGCAATGGCGGGGCACTGTGAAATCCTTTATCCCAAAGCATATATATTACTTTAGGAACTTTATATTTAACGATATCTTTTCCGCCTGACAATGACTTGTATCCTATAGTTTCTGTTGCATCGGTACTCATGACATATTTAAAAAATGATAAATGGTGCATTCGTATTGAGAACGCCTTGATATTAAGACAGATAACAAAAACGCATGCTGTCGCGATGCTAACCACCAGACCATCGCGTATTTTACGTTTGTTATACATCTGCTCTTTTTCCTTGGTGTATTGTTTTTGAATCCCTGTCATGTGACGGTTGTTCCAGCCGACCTGTCAGGTGGCCGTTGTTTCAGCCATATATCTCAGAAAATATGTAGATTTTTTTCTATGAAACTTTGTGTAAATGTCAAGTAGCATGCGGATATATGTGACTCTGCAAGTATAATTTATATCAAAATTGGAACACTAGAGTTATGGTCCATTGTTTGCGAAAAATATAACATTTTGTCTGTCCGGAGGCATATATAAGAAACTATTTAGATTTATAATATGTAACTTGTTTAGTACCATTAGGAAATACGACCCTACCAGTATCACTCACATTTATCATGGAACACCAAAGTTACGGCACTTCGTTTGTGAAAAACCTTTTTGTCCCTTTGGCCAATAACTCCTGAGGTCAGCGCTTTTTTGGCAGAGGATATTAATGCAGCGAGTTTGCTTGTTAATATTCATTGTCATTATTTGTTACATGAATATTTATAAGGAATAGGTTACTAGTTAAACGTTATCACACATATTAAAGTATGGAAGGGAATTTCCGCCAAAAGTCTCTTGATGTAAATGGCATTCTTATTTATGTCATTATGTCATTTGCATGTCTGGTAATTGCAAATTACTTGATGTAAAGCCATGCACTATGTATGTTTTGTCATAGTTGTATATTACTAATTGCAGTTGTATGTATGCTACTTACACGTCTATTGATGATTATGGTCTTATGCATTGTGCTTCTTTGTTGTATATTCTTAATTAAAATTCTATGTATGATACTTGCACGTCTATTAATCTAAAAAAAACTCTTAACTTGACCAATTTCAAAAAATTCGATCGGATATTACATAATGCATAATCCCCGATTGAAGTAAGGGCTTGCACGATAGACGAATGAGATATATCATTAGGATACATATGTGTGTAACTTTTAACGCTAGGTGTCGCCAAAGTAAGTTTAGAATTAAGTACTGCTCCCTTCATTGGGTAGAATTATTCCATAACAACATACACTTCCGTCGCAGACGCGGGCGTGATAGAAATTCATGTCTGCATATTCACCGTGTAATATTTCCCATTCAAACGTTTATTTCTGATTGAATTTGCTACTTAGCGTGCAACTATCCGTCTATCTATCACTAGCTTGTGAAATGACGGGATATTTTTTACAAGAGATGTTCAAAATTACCAAAGCGAACATACGCTCCATTCGTCAACGATTCTACTCGTACCTGCTGCACTTAAAGAGAGCTCATACATGAGCAGTTTGATCAGGGTCTGCTCAGTTTGCTTTAAAAATTGTAATATACATGTATCTGATTATATAGTTTCTACATGAGTCAAACTGTCATGTGTTAATATGCCATTATAAAAAAATAATCTAATTAATATTCATGATGTCATCATATCTTACATGAATATTGAACAGGAAATGGTAAAGAAGTGTGTTTTTTAAAATATATTTTAGACATACAACCCTAAATTTGGCTACAACAGTGGTCAATTTCGGTCAATTTCGGTGTGCAATACACATTGGATCCAAATTTGATTAAGATAATTAAGACGATGGATGATAAAATGTATTAATTAGTCCCCCACCGGTTACCGGTTGGGGGACTATAGGTTTGCTCGATTCCGTCTGTCTGTCCGTCTGTCCGTCTGTCCGTCCGTCTGTCCGTCTGTCCGTCTGTCACGCTTCTTGTCCGGGCCATATCTCCTACAAAGTTATGCCAAATTTATTATAACTTCACACATTGAAGAAGCATGATCAGGAGTAGTGTCATGCACAAGGGCCATAATTCTAGCATCAATATCTTTGGAGTTATTCCCCTTCTTCATATTTTTTTGTCCAGACAATAACTCTTTCTCTACTGGTTCAATTGATTTGAAACTTCACATATGGAACACACATGATGAGGGGTAGTGTCATGCACAAGGGCCATAACTCTAGCATCTATATTGTTGGAGTTATTCCCCTTTTCATATTTTCTTGTCCAGTTAATAACTCTTTATGTACTGGTTCAATTGATTTGAAACTTCTCATATGGAACAAGCGTGATGAAATGTAGTGTCATGCACAAGGGCAATAACTCTAGCATCAATATTTTTGGAGTTACTCCCCTTTTTCATATTTTCTTGTCGGGACAATAACTTTTTATTTACTGATTCAATGTATGAAAGTAGGTACTAATACCATTCAGGTGGTCATGTATATACCATGGTCAACCACACCATGGGTGGGTGGGGTGGGGAGAGTGCAGGGTTTTTTCAGTCCGGTGGGGGACTCCTGTCTTGCATAGCAATACAACATGCCCTTGTTTATTTATGAACAAAGTGGGACAATAAATGGCCTATGAGGTAATGGGTTAAACACGCGGACAAACAAATGATTCAGATTAGACTGCACATTTAGGAGCTGTCTGATCATGTTCTTCTCTGTTTGTTATGAAATAAAATATAGATATCTATTATATTTTTCTACAACTTTTGGCATTGTCACATATTTCTTTGTGATTTTGTCATTGATAATGGCAAAAATCAGCAAATTAATATCCATTTCCACTATATCTTAACCCTTTCCCTGTTGCATATGACATCATGAATATTCATTAACTGAATTTTATAATGACATGAACATAGGATTTTGACCATGGCAGAAATTGTCAAGTAGATATATCGGTATTATAATTTCATTAACAAACAGAGCAGACACTGATTGGACAGCTCCTACAAGTGCCATCTGATCTGGGTCTGCTCTGTTTTCAAATGTGTGAAAAGGTGTTTGTATGAGGGAAATGATTAATGCTTATACGCATGATAAAGGGTTAAAGGACAGCAATCCTTATTAATAAAGTGGTCATTCTAGAGAGTTTCTACTTTACTGAAATGTCTGTATAAATCTCATATAAAATCTCATGTTTGTAAAACTAAACAATTCTAGATATACCAGTCTTTATTACAACAATGAATGAGATTACATCATACTTCAATCATATGTGTATTATTACATGATGCTTGACAGCCCGGGCATCAACTGTTCACCTGAAATGAAAATGAAAAAAATCAGGATCAGGTTCTCGATCTATTTTTTTTTTTAAAAACCCAGTCCTTCTAAGATTCTCTTATCAAATGTGAAAGTAAGGTATTTTTTTCTTTACTGATTTAGGTTTTGATACACTATGATATAAAGTTAACAGCATGGAAAAAAATTCCAGATGAACAAAATAGCAATAATTTGATTTTGTGAAACTGAGTACATGTATATATATTTGAATAATATATTTCTGTAATTGCAGAATACCTTACTTAGAGTAAAATTTAGTAGATGCGATGCAAATTCGCAATTTCAATCAGAACGATTTCCTTTACTTTATTATCTAGATCATTATTATTATAAAAGAGTAATTGAAATAATACCCTTGAAATATCCCCAAATGCAACTTAATTGTGAAATCAAGAATTGCTTATCGCCCTTATCTATAGAATCCATTCAGTATTTAATTATTTATATATAAGAGGATTAAAATTGAATGAGAAGCAGTATATACTCTGATCAGAGGTCTCCTGTAGGAGCTCTCTGATCTTGGTCTACACTGGTTGCTAATACCAGTACACTTGTTCCCAACATTCTACGGTATAGATAACTCTAGTAACAGTGAACTTTTGAATGAATAAAGGACTTGGCAGAATTGTCAGATGTCAGAATTAACTGTTTTAAAATTTAAAGAATAACCATGAATTAAAGTTCAATATTTCAAGAAGATCAACTGTGGAATGACATTACAAAATTACTCAGTATCAAACTTGACCAACATACATTTCCAGGATGCCTTTGATAACACAGACTGTTTAACCATTTCCGTCATATTATAAATGCCTTAACACTCCTTTGCACACAGAGTAGACCCAGATCAGAAAGCTCTTGTATGAGACACGTGATTGGGGTCTACTGTGTTTGCTTATAAAATTATAATTCGCCTGCCAACAGTTTCTACTGATACCAAGAAATCCTGTGTACATGTGCCATCTTGAATATTCAGCTACATTTAGTAGATATTCTGATTCATGATGTCATTATTTCTCACGTTAATACGGAACAGGTAAAGGCTTAACCATTTCCTTCAAATAAACACTTTTTCATGCCTTTGCAAATAGAGTATACCCAGACCAGATGGTTCCTGTATGAGCTGTCTGAATAGAGCTGCTCTGTTTGCTTATGGAATTATAAATTGAATTATACTTTATTTCTGCCACAGCCATAACTCCTTTCTTAATACTGCTTTAAAATGTTTGGTTCTGTAATGTTCATGTCAATGATGTCATTATACATGAATGTTCAACAGGAAATGGGTTTAAGATGTGATGACATAAATGAACCTCTATACAACAGCCACTAAAACACGCATGCTTGGGGCATTTCACCCTTTATTCCATAAATATGCCTTAATTTTCTTTGCCTAAACAGAGTAGACCCAGATTAGATGGTTCTTATAGCCCATTCCCTCATACTGATGCCTCCGCAAAAGTCAACTGTTGAAACAGTTGTGATAAATAGTGCAATTGCTCCTATTTATCACAATGGTTCTAAACTACAAAATTCTGAAATTTTCCCTTTCTCTAGTTAATGCACCTTTTTGGTAGATTTATTCAAAGAGGTTGGATCTGAAAATAGCCTATGAGGGAACGGGATAGGAGCCAACTGGTCAGGGTTTGTTCTGTTTGCTGATGACATGATATAAATATGATTCTACAAAACCTGTCATGATCAAACCTAAGTTTCTGTGTTCATATGCCATTAGAGTAATTAGTATGCATATTGTCATTATTTCTTGCTCACATATTCATGGACGACCATAACTGATCTAGATCTGCACTGGTTGCATATCATTATTGCAATCGACTCGATGGCACACTAATATTTCCCCCTGATACAGGCCATGCGTCTAATGCTAACTAATTCTTCATTTATTAACTCTGTCCCTTATGTAAGCGCATTTTGACGCATTTGACGCATAGACGCAACAGAGTAGACCTAGAACATCTACAAACGAGTAGACCCAGAGCATCTACAAACAGAGTAGACCCAGATCAGACGGTTTCTATAGGAGCCGACTGATCAGGGTCTGCTCTGTTTGCTTATGGGTTTATAAAGATCTGATTCTACAACTTCTGCCTGAACAAAACTATCCTGTGATCATATGCCATTATAAAAAAAAACTTCATCTTATTAATATGCATTACGTCATTACTTACTTCACGAATATTAATTAGGGAAAGGGTTAAATAATACTGAATTACAATACTTCAGTGAAACATTGTCATAATATAAAAGTGGGCCGTCTTGACCCGGGCCATTTTGGTAGTGGGTCGTTTTGAGTCGGGGGCCGTTTTGGAAGTGGGCCGTTTTGACCCGAGACCAAAAATGATCGATGATAAGTGTCTTGGGCAAACTTACCTGTGTCAAGAAGGTGTACACCAGTCTTAATTTTTCATTTGGGGAGCGGTTAGTTGAAATTTAAACCATTGGAGTTATCCCCCTTCAATTAAAAGGGCCCAGTGCCAAACCTGGTTCTCGGCTTAAATCTAACGAAAAAAGGCAATAACAACAAATACGTTTGCGTAGCGTTTACATCAAGTAACTTGCAACTATCAGACATGCACTTGCAAGTAAGAATATACAACTATGACGAAACATGAATAACAATGTCATTTACATCAAGAGACTGTTGGCGGAAATTCCCTTCCATATTACTAACTATGGTTCCTTGCAGGACTGTGGAGTACAAAGGTAAAATTGATATACAGTTGAACTTCGATATCTCGGACTCGGGTAACTTGAACGTCTAGACAACTCGAAATAAAAGTTCGATCCTTCCAAAGAATACAATACAGAATTGCTCACAAATGTATCACTAATGATATCTAGAAACACATTTGTCAACTTAATGTAGGTGTTAAGTAATGCTGAAAGTTCCAGCAGGAGCTTTCAGCATTACTTTACACCCGCATTAAGCTGTCAAATCGAGGAATTCTCCAGATTAGAAATTCGATAACTTTAACTTTATCTCGAACTAAGTTGTATAGTCCCTTTGAGTTCGAGATACAGTATAACCTCTCTTAACTGGAATTCTAGTAGATAAGAATTTAGATACTTTTAGGCAGGTGGCTGCTTAATGCAGGGTGAAAGTCATGCAGAAAGCTCCTCTAGAAGCTTTCTGCATGACTTTCAGCCTGCATTAAGCTGCCACCTGTCTCCAAGACCGATATTGATACTAAATTTAACTGCCGGTTAAGAGAGGTTTTACTGTATCGAAGTTCAACTGTAATATAAACACCTGAATATGGTGCACATCAACATGTCCCTCCCAGATGATCAGACATGCCATTCTTAGTGTCTATAGACGTAGCAGTATGAGATATTGGTCCAGATAAACCAGTCCGCGGTCATATTGATATCAAAATGAAACGCATCAATTACATCTAGCGGTATTGATCTGACTGAGATGAAGGTTGGAAATTATGCTGGAATATCGTGAACTGAAACACCCACATAGAATGATTTTTAAAATCGGTCCGATTTGTCATAATCTCCTTAACCCTTTCCCTGTTCTATATTTATTTCGAATTTCTATACCCGCTGAATATTCATGGACCAAATAGTTATAATGAAATATGGAAGGTGGAGCATTGTAGCCATTTTCGAAAGTGAAGAAACTGGTATATCAAATTCCATTAGCAAAGAGAGTAGACCCTGATCAAACGTCTAATCTAGGTCTACCCTGTTTGCAAATGTGTGAAAAAGTCTTAATATGAAGGAAAGGGCTCACCTAATATAAGTTAATAAAACATATATTGACAATAAGGCGTAGTAAATGAAAGTCTTAACAACGGTCACTAGTGAACCCTTACTTCCATAAATATCAATAATGACATCATGATATAAAGTAAAGTACCTAGTTATAGTCTACTTTCAGTCCGAATGACCGCTCAGCCGACTGTATATTTAATCCCCTGGTCATTGAGTCATTGGCCTACAGTATTAACCCCTGGGTGGAGAGGAGATACGGTTAGGAGACACGGAAAAGCGTCTCTGAAATTTCCGGGAGGGACTGGGATTTGAACCCCGGACCTCCGGACTGATAGTCAAGCGCGTTACCACTAGACCACCGCACACCGCAATTTGATATATTAATTAGATTAAGTGTTATTATAGCAAATGGACACAGGACGTTTTGGCCATGGCAGAAACCGTCGACTCATATCTTAGATTATATCATAAGCAATAGAACCGTCTGATGAGGGGCTAATCTGTCTGCAAAGGCGTTTAACCCTTTCGCTGCCAATGCCGGATCTGTTATTACCTATGCAAACAGTTTGGATCCAGATGAGACGCCGAGTAACTCGGCGTCTCATCAGGATCCAAACTGTTTGTTACTGTTACTATGTTTTGAAACAAAAATGAAGAAAATCAAAAGAATGAAAATTTGTAGCAGACGACAAAGTTAGCAGACGACAGAGTTTGGCAGCGAAGGGGTTAAATGCGTCTATATGGAATAATACGAGTTAATATACACGCTTTTAGTTCAGTAAAGGGGGCAAATTGGTGTGTTCATCTGTATTAGTTCAGTAAAGGGGGCAAATTGGTGTGTTCACCTGTATTAGTTCAGTAAAGGGGACCAATTGGTGTGTTCATCTGTATAAGTTCAGTAAAGGGTGGCAATTGGCGTGTTCACCTGTATTAGTTCAGTAAAGGGGACCAATTGGTGTGTTCACCTGAATAAGTTCAGTAAAGGGGGCCAATTGGTGTGTTCACCTGTATTAACCCTTTATCTGATAATTATTCGTGTAAGGAACAAGGACCTAGCAATTCCGCATAAGAAAACTAAAATTGAAATCAGGCTAAATCGGAGTTATGAGAACATGTCAATCTGATATCTTAAAATAATAGTGCAAAACAAGCCCCCCTCCTCCCGAGTTATACTACAGTCACAATCGGAATCCGGTAGAGCCATTAGCGCATACATAAATACCAGTGTTTGTCACCGCGGCCACTCGTGACTTGCTTTCTGCATTACGTTTGATCTGCATTAAACTATCACCTGCCTTACAGACCCATAATTAGACGTATGTTGATGACCACCAAAGACAGGATCTACTTCACTTCTCTTAGGCGAGCTCTGGGTCCATGCTTATAATGCTTTTTAGTTGAGTCTGAGTTCGTTCTCAAGCTTTTGATTGGTCACATTTGAGTTCTTAAGCTTTTGATTGGTCAGATTTGAGCCAAATGCTCAAATCTGACCAATCAAAACATTGAGAACGAACTCATACTCAACTAAAAGTTTTATAAGCATAGGCTCTGATTTGAGGAAAGCTAAACGGAAAATATACCCTGCTGAACGCAAGTCAGAATTGATACAATTCATTAATATACTGATAGGTCCGAAACCACTTTTAGAATTACGCTAATTTACTCCAATATATCAATTTTATCATACAGTGTTCCTATCTCAACAAAGGCCATTTTCAGACAGTTTGATAATTTGTTGATAAGCCATTTCGGACTAAAGGCAATCGCAATTGGCGCTTGAACTATATTTACAATTGTTCACAGAATATGAAAACAAAACCATATTACAAGAAAATAACAGTCGGGCACAGGCGAACGCACGAACGCATTTTAAACAAGCAGCAAAATGAGAAAAATGCACGCGCGTTTTTCTCTTGATGAGAATTGCACGCGCGGTTGATGAGAAGAACGTTCATGAATGAAATTAATTTCTATAATGTTAACTATTCATGTTTGTTATTCACATAGACAAAAAGGCGTTAAATTGCGTTTATATGAACGGAAATCAAATAAAAGTTAAACACAAATACTTAGAAGATGTACCTTATTTTTGTTTATACAGATTATCCAGATTGTATATATAATGTCCACTGGACTAGTCTAATGGATTTGTTCAAATGACTGTTGGTTCTATGCGCGCGTTACCTGTCTCAGTGAACTATTTATAACGAGCTTGAAGGAAGTGACGTTTCAAAAACATCGATATCTATCTTATGCGCATTTGGCGAATATACTGCGTTAGACATTCAGCAGTACATTGGCGAATATACTGCTGCATTGCGTTAGACATTCAGCAGTACATTCGGTACAAATAGGTTTTCAGCGAATCCACTGCTGCAGTGTGTTAAACATTCAGCAGTTCATTATCAAAACGCGAAACTCCCACGCCAGTCAGAATTCAGACGTTTGTAAAAGTATGCAGTATAAACCCTAGATCAGAAAAAACAAGACTCTTTCTTTTTGCGACTATATCGTTTCAAACGACTTAGATGTCGTAGCGGTTACAAAAACCTGGCTCGGTAGTTCTGTAGACAAATCGTGCTTAAGCGAACAGGTCCCCACCAATTACAAAATCGAACATGTCCCTCGATGCAATGGCAACCGTGGTGGCGGGGTAGCAGTCATACGTAAGGCATCAATAGGACTTCGCCTCCATGCATCAACAAGAGATGGTGATTTCTCAAATTTTAAGTACATGGACTGCACCTTAAGTATCCGAGATTTCACTCTACGCCTAGTAGTCGTTTACAGACCACCACCATCGTGGGGGGAAATGGTCTTAAAACGGGAGATTTTCTTGATAATAAATGGCCACTTTTCCTATCTAAATTTGCGACTTACGACAAACCAGTCATCATTGTAGGGGACTTAAACATCCATCTTGACAATCAAAGTGACAAGAACAGAGCTAACTTTGTTAGTACACTTGAGTTATTTGGATTACAACAGCATGTGGATGAAGCCACTCACATTGGTGGACATACCCTTGATGTTCTTATCACGAGAAACGGGGATGAATGTGTGTCAAATATTGAAGTCATCGACCCAGGACTATCAGCCAGTACTGGTATAGTTTCGCGCGATCATTTTTCTGTAATTTTCGAAGCAAAGGCGGCTCAACATCCTGCAGTGAGAAAAACTGTTTCATTTCGAAAATTGAAGTCACCGACCCAGGACTATCTGCAAGTACTGGTAAAGTTTCGCGCGATCATTTTTCTGTAATTTTCGAAGCAAAGGCGGCTAAACATCCAACAGTGAGAAAAACTGTTTCATTTCGAAAACATAGGGCAATTAATGTCGATATATTTAAAAGAGATCTCCTCAGCTCTGAATCCATCAAATAAAGTTTGCAAATGACATATGTTGATGAGCTGGTTAACACATATACACAAGCGCTGGTGACAATTGCCGATAAACATGCAACATTGTGTACTAAAACCATAACGCTCAGACCATCATGTCCTTGATATACCCAGGAACTGCACGATGCTAAACATGTACGGCGCAAGTTGGAAAGAAATTGGAAAAAGTCCAGACTCACAATAGACCACAAGCTATACAGAAAACAGTGTGCCATCGTAAACAAGCTGTCAACGGTTGATTTCTACTCAGAGAAAGTAGAATATTGCCAGACAGACTCAAAGAGTCTTTTCAAAGTCACTAAGCACCTGCTAGGCACAACTAGTGACATCACATAGTGACTTCGTCCTCAAGACAAAACTTGCACAAGGTTTCAGTGTCTTTTTTGTTAACAAAGTGGGCCAAATACGGGCAGATATTGCACCAGGCACTATATCGAGTGCGCCAGTTATCACTGAAATGCAGCGCGCAACGAACGCTTTAGATCGTTTTGTTACAGCTACAGAAGAAGAATTAGAACAGATTATTAAGGCATTCCTTTGCAAGTCCTGTGAACTGGATCCAATACCTACATGGCTGTTAAAGTCGTGCCTGGATGAACTTCTACCGATTCTGACAAAAATTGTAAACTCATATTTAGACACTGCCTGCGTTCCAAAAAGTTTCAAGATGTCACATGTCAGACCTCTTTTGAAGAAACCGAATCTCGATTCAAATGTACTTAAGAATTATAGGCCTGTATCGAATTTGCCACTTGTCTCCAAACTGTTAGAAAAAGTGGTCGACAAACGCATTGAGTCCCATTTGACCTCAAACGGACTACATAAGCACCATCAGTCGGCATGCCGAAAGCATCATTCAACAGAGACTGCTCTCCTGAAAATTCAAAACGACATCCTCCAATTCCTAGATAAACAATGGAATTACAATTCTTGTCATGCTTGACTTGTCGACTGAATTTGACACTATCGATCATGAAACTCTGCTAAAACGCCTGGAAAAAGACTTCAGAATTATTGGAAAACCCCTTGAGTGGATAATCTCCTACCTGAATGACCGCTATCAAATAGTCGCAGTAGACGGAGATCTGTCCACCCCAGTTAAAATGGAATAAAGCGTGCCACATGGTTCGGTCCTAGGACCAAAACACTACATCAAGTACACAAAACCTGTCGTCTCAATCTGCAGAAACCATGGGCTTAATGACCATTTCTATGACGATGACTCAGTTATACCTGTTATTTAAGCCCAAGGACATTTCCTGTCAACAAGAAGCGTTATCGCGAGTTGAGGACTGTCTCAAAGAAATAGTCTCTTGGATGCACCAGAACATGCTGAAGCTCAATACTGACAAAACTGAGGTCATCTTGTTTCATACAAAAAAGCACAAAAATAGTTGCAGAGGTTAATGTGCAAGTAGGACCCTCTAAAATCAAACCATCTTTGTGTATAAAGAATCTCGGTGCATGGCTCGATTCACAAATGGATATGACATCACATGTCAATGTGTGTATGTCTAGTTATGCACAGCTCCGGCAAATAGGCCACATAAGAAAGTACCTCTCACCTGATGCTACCAAGACTAAAATAGACTACTGCAATTCAATGTTGCATGGAATTTCAAACAACTCACTGCGGAAAGTTCAAAGAGTGCAAAACACAGCAGCCCGCATAATAACCAGAACTCCTCGATATAATCATATCACGCCGGTTTTGAAGGAACTTCACTGGCTTCCGGTTCAACATCGGATTAAATTCAAATTTCTGACACTTGCGTATAAAACCATGTACTATGAATCTCCCAAATACATTGTTGACGTGTACAGGCCGCACAGAGAATTAAGGTCAGCAAGTAGATCATTGTCGTTGGTTGTGCCAAAAAGTCGTATGGTAAAATACGGTGAGAGAAGTTTCATGCATGCAGCTCCAAAACTTTGGAATTACTGTCATTCCACCATGCAATAGTGTCATTGAATTTCCCCAAAAGCATATGGCTCAAATATCTCAAAAGTATGCCAATCCATCAATAATCACTGTCATTCCACATTACATCAGTGTCATGCCATTTCCAAAAATTCATATAGGGGCTACAATCTCTCAAAATTATGTCATTCCACCTATAATAAATGTCATTCCACCTTACACTCAGTCCTTTTCGTAATGTTCATATGGGCGCTTCACTGTCTAAAATGTAATTGATTCCGCCTATAATCACTGTCATTCCACCTTACAACTGTGTCATTCCATTTCTCTATGACTATACAGGGGCTACACTGTCTCAAAAGTATAGCATTCTATTTACATTCACTGTCGTTCCACCTTACAACAGTGTCATTCTATTTCCCAAAGGGTCAATGGGGGCTACAATATCTCAAAAGTATGTCATTTCACCTATAATTACTGTCATTCTATCTTACAATAGTGGTATTCCATTTCCCAAAAGACATATAGGAGCTCCAATGTCTCAAAGGTATGTCAATCCATCTATATGCACTGCCATTCCACATTACATGAGTGTCATTCCATTTTCAAAAGGTCATAATTGGGCTACAATGTCTCAAAAGTATGCCATTCCACATATGATAACTATCATTCCACCTTACAACAGCGTCATGCCATTTCCATAAGGTCATAATGGGGACTGCAATGTCAAAAAAGTATGTCATTCCGCCTATAATAATTGCCATTCCACCTTACAACAGTGTCATTCTATTTCCAAAAGGTCATATAGGGGCTACAATGTTTAAAAAGTATGTTATTCCACCTATAATCACTTTCATTCCAACATACAATAGTTTCATTCCATTTCCGAAAAGGCATATATATGGGCTACAATGTCTCAAAATATGTCATTCCAACTTACAACAGTGTCATTCCATTTCCAAAAGATAATGTAAGGCTACAGTATCTCAAACGTATGTCATTCCACCTACAATCACTGTCACATTACCTTACAACAGTGTCATTCCATTTACAAAAGGTCATATAGGGGTTTACAATGTCTCAAAAGTTTGTCAACACATCTGCAATAACTGTCATTCCACCTTACAACAGTGTTATACCATTTTACAAAGGTCATATGGGGTCTACAATGTCTCAAAAGTATGTCATTCCATCTATAATCAGTGTCATTCCACATGACAGCAGTCTCATTCCATTTTTGAAAGGTAATATTGGGACTGCGATGTCTCAAAAGTATGTCATTCCATATATGATCAGTGATATTTCACCTTACAACTGTGTCATTCCATTTTAAAATGGTCATACAGGATCTACAATGGCTCAAACGTATGTCATTCAACCTATAATCACTGTCATTTCACCTTACAACAGTGTTATTCCATTTCCCAAAGATAACTAGGGGCTGCAATGTCTCAAAGGTATGCAATTCCATCTACAATTACTGTCATTCCATCTTACAACAGTGTCATTCCATTTTCCAAAGGTCATATGGGGACTACAATGTATCAAAGGTATGTCATTTCATTTATAATCAGTGTCATTTCACCTTACAATAGTGTCATTCCTTTCCCAATGGTCATATAGGTGCAACAATATCTTAGAAGTATGTCATTCCATCTATAATCCGTGTCATATCACCTTACAGCAATTCATTCCATTTCGAAAATATGTCATCTAGGGGCTACAATATCTCAAAAATATGTCATTTCGCGTATAATCACTGTCGTTCCACCTTACAATAGTGTTATTCAATTTTCCAAAAAGCATACAGGGGCTCGAATATCTCAAAAGTATGTCAATCTATCTATTTATGACCACTGTCATTCCGCATTACATCTGTGTCATTCCATTTCCAAAAGGTGATATAGGTGCTACAATGTCTCAAAATATGTCATTCCACCTATAATCATTGTCATTCTACCTTACAACAGTGCTATTCCATTTCCAAAAGGTCATATAGGGGCTACAATGTCTCAAAAGTATGTCATTCCACCTATAATAACAGTGTAAGTCCATTTCCCAAAAGGCATGTAGGGGCTACAATGTCTCAAAATATGTCAATCCATCTATATTCACTTCCATTCCACATTACATCAGTGTCATTAAATTTCCAAAAGGTCATATAGGTGCTACAGGGTATAAAACGTATGTCATTCCGCCTATAAGATCTGTCATTCCACCTTACAACAGTGTCATTCCATTTACAAAATGGCATGTAGGGGTTACAATGTCTACATGCATGTCAATCCATCTACAATCACTGTCATTCTACCTTACAACAGTGTCATTCCATTTTCCAATGGTCTTATATGGGCTTTAATGTCTCAAAAGTATGCAATTCCATGTACAACCACTGCCATTCCACCTTACAATAGTGTTGTTCCATTTTCCAATGGTGATATAGGGTCTACAATGTCGCTAAAAGTATGTCTTCCATCTACAATCACTATCATTCCACTATCATTCCACCTTACCACAGTGTCATTTACTTTTCCAAAGGTCAAATGGGGTATACAATGTCTCAAAAGTATGTCATTACATCTACAATCACTGTCATTCTACCTTACAAAAGTGTCATTTCTTTGCCAAAAGGTCAAATGCTGCTACAATGTCTCAAAAGTATGGCATTCCACCCATAAGCACTGCCATTCAACCTTACATTCCATTTCCAAAAGGGCATACAGGGGCTACAATGTCTCAAAAGTATGTAATTCTTTCTATTATCATTGTCATTCCACCTTACAACAAACTGAATGACAAGGGACCATTCATTGTAAAAATACTACCAGTCATTCCATTTTCATTCCTCATTCGTTTTAGGGAGTGCCTAATAAGGCCTATTTTGATGACCGCTTAAGACATGGTCTACTGTAGATGTTGGGCCTGCATTAAGCTATTTGATACTCCTATGTTTAATTAGTATTAACCCTTTGCTTGCTATTCACGTCAATATACCTATCTGTAAATAGTGAAGACCCAGATGAGACAGATCCTACAGGAGCTGTCTCATCAGGGTCTGCACTATTTACAAGTTGATTGTGCAGCCAGTGCAATTCACAGCAGTGATTGCACAGCAAAATATTTGTACACAGTGAAAATATATGTAATTATACAATAGGGCATGGGTAAAGAGGGAGAAGTATATTTTAAAATTCAGCAAGAGAAGGGTTAAAGCCGATATCTATTTTTGTTTCGCTAGAGTATGATTTCACCCGAGACTGAAAGACGGCCTATAACATGTTATCAATTGTTATGGCAGTATGAGGTAAATGGACTCACTTATCAGCCTATTGATTCTGTAGTCTAGCTTGTACGTGTCGATTAATCGATGAGTTATCATCTTAGATCCCTACGCTGCCAACCGTGACCAGACTGGCATTTGTATACAGTTGGATTCCAGATCAGACGCCCTCGAATAATCGCGTGCCTGGCCAGAATCCATGCTGCTTGAATTTGAGGTTAGGATGTCTCAAAAGCTTGAACGAATTAGATCACGTAGGATAATGCAGAACAGAGTTTCAGGATACACCAATTTTACTGCAGGATGTGGTTAATTAAATTATACAGTAAAGTACCTTTAATATGACCACTCAAAAAAGTATAATTCTGGATATTCAACACGTTTTACTCCATAAATACGCATTACTATGCCTTTGCAAACGAAGTAGACTCTGATCAACCGGTCCCTGTAGGAGCTGTCTGATCAAGGTCTGCTCTGTTTGCCATCACATAGCATAGATATGATTCTACAGTTTCTGCTGTGGCCAACACTTCCCATATCCGCGTGCCATTGTAAATTAATCTAATTATTATTGATGATGCCATTATTTCTGATATGAATATTCATGGAGTAAAACGGTTAAAACGGGGAGGCGGTAGCTGAATGCAGGGCGGACGTTGTGCGGCAAACTCCAGTATAATCTTTCTGTATTGTTTGCTCCTCATTAAGAAACCACCTGCTTTTAAAGACTCCTGTGGTTTTACGTGTTATCCTGAGTAATTTAACACCATTCTCATGCTGAAATATTAATGTTTACTCAATTGCTAATTTGCTGAATTTCAAAATACATTTCTCCTTCTTTACCTATGCCCTGTTGTATAATGACATATATCTTTACTATGTACAAGTATTTCGCTGTGCAACCACTGCTGTGGAGTGCACTGGTTGCACAATCAACTTGTAAATACTGCAGACCCTGATGAGACAGCTCCTGCAGGAGCTGTCTCATCTGGGTCTTCACTATTTACAGGTAGGTATATTGACATGAATAGCAAACGAAGGGTTAATGCTAATTTGCTGAATTGTATACTGAATTCGGGTTCGTTCAATGCTTTGAGAAACTGTTGACCGAGTATCAAACAGCATGGATCCTGATGAGACGCTCAAATACGTATAACAATCGGTGCTTAAGACAGGTGACAGCTTAATGCAGTGTGTGAACGTCGTACAGAAAGCTCCAAAGCGAGCTTTCTGTATGAGTTCGACTCTGCATTAAGCAGCCACCTGCCTGAAATTTTCTGTATTAAAATGTATCGATAATTTACTGTATATATATAATTATATATTCGCATAGATACACATATTCGCATAGATATACATATTAGCACATAAATATACATATACTCGTATTAACATAGTAAAGTAAAAAAGTAAAGTAGCTCGGATAGATATACGAACAAGACTATGACCCCATTTCAATACAAGCATAATTTAATGATGTATAATGTTATCTCAAATCTTTCTACTAGAAGCTGGTATAAAACTTGATTGAAATATAGTAATGCCACCTAGAAATAAAACTTAATATGCTGAATAATTAAAACTGACTCCCCCCTTTCTGAATTTTAATTAACCCATTACCTCATAGGCTATTGTTAGATCCAACCACTTTGAATAAATCTACCGAAAAGGAGCATTAACTAGAGAAAAAGGAAATTTTAGAATTGTGTAGTTTGAAACCATTGTGATAAATAGAGCATTTGCTCCTATAGGAGCAAATGCTCTATTTATCACAATGGTTTCAACTGGTGACTTTTACAGAGGCGTAGAAAGGCGTATTTATGGAGGAAAGTGTTAAATAAAACATTGTATCAAACTTCATCTCTCACAAACAATACACACTCACAGTTTTCTAACGCTTTATATGCTTGGTTCCCGCTCATTGAGATGTTCAAATATACCATTAATATGCTGCTTTCACAGCGTCTTTGCTTCTAGAGCCGTACTAATATATCTAACCAAAACTAATTATTAGCTTTATTTCCTTCTGCTGGTGCCAGTAGCCAAATTTATAAGATATGTTGAATGACCTATTTGAACCAGTAGAACATGTCTTAACCCATTCCCTCACTTTGTGAAACCATTGTGATAAATAGAGCATTTGCTCCTATAGGAGCAAATGCTCTATTTATCACAATGATTTCAAACTATACAATTCTAAAATTTTCCTTTTCTCTAGTTAATGATCCTTTTCGGTAGATTTATTCAAAGAGGTTGGATCTAAAAATAGCCTATGAGGTAATGGGTTAAGCGGTCATTAAAAAGAGGCCAAATTATAAGTCTGAAAGGCAGGTGGTGGCATAATGCAGGTCAAAAGTAATGCAAAAAGCTCCTATAGGACCTGTTTAAGACTCCCATGTTCAATAAATGAATGCCTATGACTGTTTACGTTTTTACCTCGTCAATGTCAAGGTGAGAAATAATGACTGCATGAACATTAATGCGTTAATCTGTATGATGCCTATATGTACATGGGGCATGTTTACCACAGAAACTCTAAATCCATAACTACGAGCGTATATCTATCAAACATTTGGAGCAAACAGAGAAGACCCTTATCAGAGAGCCCCAGCGCATAGTATCGAAATTCAGTAAAGACTCGACAGTTCTAAAATTTAGTAATGAAAATGGAGAGCTTTTCTGACTGCTAAACCCAAAGCGTACTGAACCTCGTTGGATGCTGAGTAACACGGTATCTTACCAGGATCAAATATTTTATTGTACAGTAAAACACCTCTAAACCGGACGTTCAATTCAGTATAGATATCGGTCTTGGAGACAGGTGGCAGCTTAATGCTGGGTGATAGTCATGCAGAAAGCTCCGCTGTGAGCTTTCTGCATGACTATCACCCTGCATTAAGTATCCGCATGCCTAAAAGTATCTTTTTCTCTTCTAGAATTTCGGTTTAGAGGGTATTTTACTGAACTTAGTAAATAGTTTCTTAAAACGATTGAACGGAGCAGAAGTTAGTACAAGTACAGATCAGAGTTTACGGAGGAACAAGTTAAATAGCATGATAAGGGTTAATTCCGTTTGTTTATTTGACGACCATGTCCAGGAATTCTGTCATATAAGGTTTGTCTTGCTCCATCATGCGAACACTAATCTATATCGGTTATGTATAAAATTTCTGCCTGGACGGGTGTATCGATTGTACCTTCATTTTTATGGAACTTCTTGTTGGCAAGAAATAGAAATCTAGAACTCGGATAACTCGAAGTTTCGGATATCTCGAATTTCCGGATAACTCGAAGTAAAAGTTCGGTCCTTCCAAAAGTTACGATACAGACTTGGTCTCAATTGTATCACTACGCATATCTAGAAACACACGACAGCCTAAAGCCTTAGACTCGCATTAAGCTGTGAACTTGTCAAAATTAGAAACTCTTTCGGCGCCAAATTTCTAATTGTCGTCTGCTATCCAATTTTGTTAAATCATTCGGTAAAAAAGGAAATAAGATACATGTGTATAAATAAATGCAAAATTCAAAGGAATAAAGCACGGATATAGAAACAGAGTTTGAGACAAAAAGTGAAGTCCCAGATCAGAAAAGGTGGCGTCAGTTCTGGGACTGCACTGATTGTTGTGCATTTTTGCGACATTGGCGGTGAAAGGGTTAAACCATCACTGTGAAGAAATGCAACACTAAGCCTTTAACCAATTCCCCGTTAATGGCGCCTACATAGGTGCAAATGCTCTATTCGTCACAATTGTTTATAACCTACACAAGTCTAATTTCCCGTTTCTCTAGTAAATACATGTTGGCCTACTCTGTTTCGGTAGATTTATTCAAAGAGGTTGGGCCTAAAAATAACCTATAAGGTAATGGGTTAAGACATTTGATGGTGTAACGTAGAGCGAATATAAGACTTGTATGGTGGATACCGTTGCCAATACAGCACAGTGTTTACATTAAAAAAACAACAACATTACTTTCATATTTGTGAAGGTCAAATAACCACACGCTCTCTATTACTGCTTTAATTTCTACGCGATCCCGTATCAGAGTACATGTACACTGTAGCTATATGGATGTCAACTATCAAAGTGTTCTAGATATGAGTGATCCTGATATTGACGTCTTTTGACGCATCTGTGAAAGTCACTTTTGGAAACCAGTGTGATAAATAGAGCATTTACTCCATAGGAGATACTGCTCTTTTTATCACGATGGTTTCTAAACTGCAACATTCTAAATTTTCCGTTTCTCTAGTAAATGCTCCTTTTCGGTAGCTTTGTTGAAAGAGGTTGGGTCTAAAAACATGAGGTAATGGGTTAAGACAGTTGATGGTGTAATGTAGAGCGAATATAAGGCTAGTATGGTGGATGTCGTATGTCAGTTGAAAACATCATTATGGTAGAGAGCGCTAGGGGAGATAATATTTCTATTAGTCATTAACCCATTTGCTCCCATGATCCCATATATTGGACGTAGTTCTATTAGTCATTAACCCATTTACTCCCATGATCCCATATATTGGACGTAGTTATATTAGTCATTAACCCATTTACTCCCATGATCCCATATATTGGACGTAGTTCTATTAGTCATTTACCCATTTACTCCCATGATCCCATATATTGGACGTAGTTATATTAGTCATTAACCCATTTACTCCCATGATCCCATATATTGGACGTAGTTCTATTAGTCATTAACCCATTTGCTCCCATGATCCCATATATTGGACGTAGTTCTATTAGTCATTAACCCATTTACTCCCATGATCCCATATATTGGACGTAGTTCTATTAGTCATTAACCCATTTACTCCCATGATCCCATATATTGGACGTAGTTCTATTAGTCATTAACCCATTTACTCCCATGATCCCATATATTGGACGTAGTTCTATTAGTCATTAACCCATTTACTCCCATGATCCCATATATTGGACGTAGTTCTATTAGTCATTAACCCATTTACTCCCATGATCCCATATATTGGACGTAGTTCTATTAGTCATTAACCCATTTACTCCCATGATCCCATATATTGGACGTAGTTCTATTAGTCATTAACCCATTTACTCCCATGATCCCATGATCCCATATATTGGACGTAGGCAAACAGTGTACACTCTCAATATATAAAACAAAACGAAATTGAAAATTTAGGCCAGGCACCCCTTAGATAAAAATGGACTAATCCAATATATAAACATGGAAGAATCCACTGGGAGCAAATGGGTTCATGAGTTCTAACTTCTCCCATAAATCACCGTTGTCATTACAACACAGTGTTTTACATTTTGAAAACGTTACTTTCTTATTTGTGAAGGCCAAAAATCCACGCGATCACTCGTATTACTTCTTCAATTCCTATACGATCTCGTATCAGAGTACACTGTAGCAATATAAATTTCCACCACGAGATGTCAAGGCACCCATTAAATTTTTCGCCATAAAACATCTAAAGATCTCAGTATATACTTCGTCAATTTTCAATCAGCCATATTACGCATCCGATACAATTAGCAACATGCCGATATGTTTATATTTAGATTTTATATTACGCATTGGATACATTACGGAATGTGCCGAAATAAATAGATATTTCAGACTGTATGATAAGGATAAAAAACAATACGAAATAAGGCCAAATAAGTAGATATTTAGATTTTATATTAGCATCAAATACAAAACGGATATGGCAAACACGTCGATATGCAGTTTTTATATTAATCATCGAAAACATTACGGAATAAGGCCAAATACGTATATACTTTTTATTGAGTATCGAATACAATACGGACCACAGGGGCCCTTCGCATGCTATGTCTCAACAACAATAACAACAACAACAACAACAACAACAACTCCATCACAAATACATTTTTAATCACATGCCATAAGTATCTAAAACATACCAAAATATAGTTTTCCGACCCAACCAAAAAACAAATAAAAAAAACAAACTTATTATATATAGAGCAGGGGTGTTCCCTAAGAGCAAAATCCTTCCTGGTTTCCGTCACCGGTTTGTTTTGTATAACAACCAAATTGTTTCTCGTCCCAAATCTGTCATACCTCAAATTTGAAGTATGCATGAACATGTAGCCACAGGCATTATTAATTGCATATACTGTAATTGCGGGTACTAATAATAACTTAACCCTTTCGCTGCCAATGCCGGATCTGCGATTACCTATGCAAACAGTTTGGATCCAGATGAGACGCCGAGTAACTCGGCGTCTCATCAGGATCCAAACTGTTTGTTACTGTTACTATGTTTTTGAAACAAAAATGAAGAAAATCAAAAGAATGAAAATTTGTAGCAGACGACAAAGTTAGCAGATGACAGCGTTTGGCAGCGAAAGGGTTAAAGCGCCCAGGTGTATTCATTGCACTTTCAGAACTGTATCTGCCCTTTCATCAAATGTGTTCTGCAATTACAAACGAAACATGTACATGTGGTTAAATTTGCATTTTACATAAACTAGCTTGTGCTAATCCTAATCGAAATACAGTGAACCCCCTCTAATTCGGACGTTAATTTTGGTATAAATATCGGTTTTGGAGACAGGTGGCAGCTTAATGCAGGGTGAAATTCTAGGAGCTTTCTGCATGACTTTTACCCTGCATTAAGCAGCCACCTGCCTAAAAGTAGCTAAATTCTTCATTTCTAGAATTCCGGTTTAGAGGGGTTTTACTGTATTCAATGTTATAGACTGATTCTACAGATTCAGCCATGGCCAAAGCCAAAACAGTATATGTATGTACGTGTATTCATATGCCATTATCAAATTTCTTTATCCAGTGCCCTTATAAATATTCGTAGAGTGAAGGGTTGACCAAAGGCCCCAAAATCTGCTTAGCACCTAAAACAATACCCCCCCCCCCGATTGTCGTCACGGGGGCATAAAATTATAGTATTAAGTATCTGCCATATTTAATTCAGTGTTTGGATATTTTGTTTAGTACAGGGAACTAGATCTATGAAGGGTTGCTCGTTACATGTATTACATTAGCAGACAGGCGTGCAATGGAAATGACTTAAATATACTTTATGGTTGTGTCTTTTTGTTAGTGAATTCGGAGGAGCTGCTGATTAAATTTACTGCAATTAGTTGGAGCCTTGGTCTGTTTTCATATTTTGTTTTAGGCGATTATAATGTTTGAAAAGAATACGTGAATGTGGAGTAGAGAAACAATTATTGAACATTTTCAAGTAACTTTTATAGGAAATCACTATTAAAATTTACATGAAATGCAAACCAACCACAACAGCACTGCAAATATGTATTTGGATGACCGCTGGAAAATGCCCGAAGCACGTTCGGAGTACTATGAAAAGTTTATTGCGAGTAAGAATTCATTCATATTTTGGGCGCATATATTTATAAAACCATCTACATGTATTTGTATCCCAAACCACTCCGAAACACAAGAAAAACACGACCCGGAAAAAAATCTTGTCGGGTCTATATATGTATTGCAAGGTAGCTATCTAGGCCAGGTCAGCGGCGGAAAATACAAGTCTTACAGCAAAGTCGATTCAACATCGATTTCAATCATTTAGGTCTTGATCATTTCTAATTTCCATATACTAATCGGTACAATTAATGCCTTCTTTAAATATTACTTACTCTTGTCGCTGCAAGACCACGAATCTGAAGAAAAGTGGTTTGGAATACAAATAGATAGTTTTAGGTTAGTATTGCATACTTCGATCATAAATGTGTGTTTGGGGGGGGGGGGGTGTCCCATCATGCGTCGGGCACCTTTGCTTTAAAGTGTTAAGTATGGGGTTTTTGAAAAGCAAAGGCAATTGAACGAGTGCATCTAAAATTTTGTAAAATTGTATCACAAGTTCGCAAGTCTACTTCTACTAATGGGGTGTACGGAGAACTTGGAAGATACCCCCTATATGTATCAAGATTTGTAAGAATTGTTAAATATTGGTGTAAAATTGTCAGCTCAGAAAATATATTGATCAACACATTGTATACTTTGCTTTTAAATGATTGTGAAAATGGTATTGTAATCTGGGCTAGTAATATCAAACATTTGCCTGAAGTTTATTGAGTTACATAATGTGTGGTATAACCCATTCGATGTTGACTTAAACTACTTTCATAAAGTTTTTAAATCAAGAGTTATAGACGTGTTTATCCAACAATGGAAAACGAGATAGAAAACAGTAGCTTTCTTCGTTTATATATAAGCATTATAAACTGTAATTTGGTTTGGAAAAATATCTGAATATTTTTCCTAATAAGCTAAGAGCCACTTTTGCTAAGTTCAGACTCTCAGTAAATAGTTTGAGAATAGTTACTGGTAGATATACTCGAAATAGAGAAAATAGGAACATGCGGCTTTGCACCTTTTGTTAATGTTCAGATATTGAAGATGAACACCATTTCTTACTTACTCGTCTGTCCAGTTTATGGAGAAATTACGTATAGAGAAATACTTAAAACGTATATAAGTTTGTATTACTATAGACGTCCGAGTGTATTTAAATTTACTGAACTGATGAACTGCACACAGCTCTCAGTTATGAAAAGGTTGGCTAAATGTGTGTATGAAGCATTTATGTTGCGTAAATCTATAAGTAATATCAACGGATTGTGATTTACTCGTGTTAATATGTCCGACTCCTAATAATTAGTGTTCATATTCATTAATTTGTTACAGGTATGCATGTTTAACATCAAAATATGGTCACGTGATACTTGTTTATTTATTATGTATATGTGTACAGTAATACCTCTCTATAACGGCCACTAAATTACATCAAGTATTTTGTGTTTAAGGCAGGTGGCTACTTAATGCAAGGTGAAAGTAAAACAGAACGATCCGATAGGAATGTTCTGTTTTACATTCACCTTGCTTTTAGCTACCACCTGCCATAAATACCAACTAGTTAACACAATTTATAGAGAGGTTTACTGCATTGCCAGTGGATTATGGAGGTTTCGTCAAACTACCGGTTCGTCAAACTGGATTTTATGATCAAATGTGGTATCAAAATTGATAGCAAATAGATAATAAAAGTATGAATAAAGTGAATAAAAGTATTAAAATTAGGTAGTGGTTTCGTCAAACCGGTAAAAATGCTCACCAATTATAACCATGAAGTGATAAGAAAGATAATTGGTTTGAAACTGGTATAAATTGTGGCACAAGTTTGTTGGTATTTTAATAATGTTTACTTATTTATTAATAATACATGCATGTAATTATAACATTATTTATTTGTGAGAATGTATCATACGTATATTTAATGGTTTTTGATACTATTATTTAAGAGATTTTATTTATACCTTTTTCATTCAAATCTTAAATTATGAAGCAAATTCATATGATAACACGTTATAGGTCTTTGGATGAAGATGATGAAGATAATATTATTGTTGTTGTTATTTGAAAGGATGACGATAATGCCTAAAACCTGAGCTATTGGAAAGGCTATTTAACCCTTTAAACTCTAGTAACGCTTATATACGTGGTATAAGTATGTATACCTATATAGAGTACACTATTGAGTACACTGGTCCTATGCTATGTAGACCCAGATCTATTTTGGCTGGTCAACCCGGCCACATTGACCAGGCCACATTTCATGAAACGACCCCGTAAAAAGGTATATTTGCCTAAATAAGGTGTATTGAAACTTTTAAAAACGGTCAGGTAGTAGCGTATATGTTGAACGAAGCGTGGCAACGGTACTATTGAGTTATCTCACTCATTATACCCGTTATTTATTTGAACCTCCGTGTCTGATCAAGATTTACACCGTTTGTCACTTGTATTTTATACACTCCCAGTCCACTGGGAACAATAACATTAACGAGGTAGAATATATTAACAATGTAACAATGTTTCTATATGTCAAACCATGTTACACTATACAAAGAGCTTAAGTACAATATACTGCAAACAGTGTAAACCCAGATCACTTGCCCAGTTTCAAAAGGTGAAATAACTATTGGCTAAAGCCTCCTGGAATTATCACTCATTACAGTGCTCCCTCCCTACAACGGCCCTCTCAATAACGATTCCCTCCTTACAACAACGCATGTCACTGTTTCCGAAACAACAAGGCTCCAGAAACAACTTTTTTCCATCGTATTTTCTTTATGCCTCCATCAAACCCTATGTTGTGACCACTCTTTAGAACGATTCTAAAGAGTGGTCACAACATAGGGTTTGATAGAGGCATAACGGTTTTAGTTCTCGAAATACACCTTATCTGGGAATCTACAAACAAGCAAATTATGTTTGATTTTCCCTCCCTATAACAACTCCCTCTGAACAACACATACAATCTTTGAATTCCAAAGGATGTTGTTGTAGAGAGGGAGCACTGTATATCTCATTTTTAAATCAGACATGATAGTTGATGCTATTTGCCAGATAGCTAAGTTGGTAGAGCATCTCATGAGATTTGTATATTACCACTCTTGGGAAGGTCTTGGGTTCGAGTCCCAGTTTGGCATAAAAATCAAATGTTGACTCATACTTTAACTAACATTCTAAACTCTTTAATCAACAATTGTTTCCTACAACAAGTTTAAAAATAACAGTGGATGCGTTGCTATTGGTATCAAGGGAGATAATCCACAATAAACATAAAACCTTTTATCAAATTGAGGTAATAAAAAATAGTTCCGTCAGTGCAAAGCAGAGTGAAATATAGAGTTATATCTCACTCACATAAACAGGCTCTTCATCGGTTGTCATATATTAGATGATATTTGTACGTTACAGTGAGATATCGATTTTTATTTTCATTGTATATGAAGGGAGATAACTCACTATTTCCACGAGTTTTAGATGACAACTTTATGCTCATTCAATATTTTTCTCCATGCCTTGGTACCGATTCAAAAAATGGCGGACATTTGACATATTAAGAGGAATAAATTTTACTATCGAAATCTCTCGCTTATTGGCAAGTACCAATGTAATCTCAAGGAGCTTCTGCGACACGGTATTTCACATCCTGAATTTTATGGTGATGTGATTTACAAACTTCGTAAAATTATTGGACATACCCATTTTCTCACTTTGTTCATCAAATGTGTTAAACAATTCATTAAAAAGGGATATGATCCTGTAGTACTACAACATACTGCATGTTTGGTTGTGAACCCTTTTACAGTTGGCAATCAGTTGGCCTCTTTGCATGTACGCCGACAAGAAAGGTTTAGTACTCAATGAAGGCGACCTCTTAAATCCAGAAATGGAAGGAGAACGTCGAATATCTGGACTATTTCATTTTTGTCGTACCCTTTATTACTTTTCTACAGTTACTCTGTTTGCAGCTCAATCATTGAGTACACTAGCGATAGGTGGATACAGTATGTTCAATTAAATGTTTTTTCGTTATACATGCACTTTACCATTGTATTTGCCGTCGCGGTTGTTGTAGATTAATCGGAGAGGGGATACGTTTATTTACACTGTTTGTCTTTTAGGGTGGGGATGGAATAAGAGTGAGGTTGGGCGCCCATAAACCGGTTTAACCCCCAGTGACTTTTGTCACTGACCGTTCCAATGCGGTACTTCCATCTTCCTCCTATTGTATGTTTGTTTTGTCTTTGTGCGTCTCTTGTTGTTTTTTCTAGTTATGTACATTTGCTGTTTCCTTGTGTTGCTGTTTGGGCGAGTGTTTGTTCTGTATGTGGTGTTTCCTGCATGACTCATTTTGGTACTTAACACAAATTATTACTCACGGTAACCGCATAACGGTCAAGGTCACGTCATAACACATACTTCAAAAGAAGTAGTTCCGTTTTGAATATCAATGTATCCTCTTTATATTTATGGAGTAAATGATTAAGACAGGAATAGACCAATAACATATTTATTGATAAAGATTTGATTTTAACGACGAAGTATCAGAATAAAAACTCAAATTAATCTGAAATATGCTTACTTTGTAAGAAGTTTCTTCTAAAATCTGGAGAACCAAGCAAACGCATTCGAGACTAGTCTCACCTAACGCTTGAGATTCGAAGAGTAAATTTAAATTTCATAAGCAAACAGAGCAGACCCAATAGAAGCAATCTGACCTGGGTCTTCTCTGTTTGCAAATGCATGAAAAGGCGTTTATATGAGGGAAATGGTTAACCATTTACTCCATGGAGACCCCATTTGATGCCTTCGCAAACACAGTAGACACATATCAGATACTGTAAAACCCCACTAATGCGACCACCTAAAAGATGTATCATTCTGTGTGCTAGATGCAGATGGTAGCTTAATGCAGGACAAAGGTAATGCAGAAAGCTTTCTGCATTACTTTTATCCTGCATTAAGAAACCGCCTGCTTATAAAGACATCCATTTTTATTCATTAAAGGGGGTTTACTGTATCATGAACTTATTAGCTAAACTTTTGTAATGGCATATGAATAATAGAAGTTTTAGCAATGGGACAAACATATATTATTCCCAAGGCTAGCAAATCATACTTTAACCCTTTCCATGTTCTATGTTTATTACAAATTTCAATACCTACTGAATATTCATGGAGAAAATAGTTATAATGAAATGTTGAAGGTGGAACATTGTAGCCATTTTAGGAACAAAAGAAACAGATCTGTCAAATTTCATTAGCAAACAGAGCAGACCCCGATCAGACGGCTCCTCTACAAACACGTTTGTATGAGGGAAAGGGTTAATCTGGGTCCTCTCTATATACAACCATGCATTGAAATGCGTATCTTGGGAGTCAATGATCAATTGAGTCAAGGATCACAAAAAAAACCCATTCGAATAACAAACAACAGGAATAAGACAGAAAATGTCAGCAATAGATGACGGCAGATAATTGGTAAGAATTAACAACATATGGCCAAAAGCATGATAATAACGGAAAACTATGGAGACCAAATGGTAGCAAAAATGAGATAGCGGATGGAAATAGCCATTATACAAAATCTGATAATTGTTAATTGTGCTTTCTGAATTAAGTATTATTGATATGGCTAAACTATTCTCATTTCACATGCAATCAAATATTTTGCTAATTAAAATGCCTGCTGTCATTATTTCTTACATGAATAGTCATCAGATAAAGCCCAGGGAATAAACACTACCCGATTCTATATGGCCAGTCTTATCAGGGTCTGTCCTGTTTGCTTATGGATTTATATAAATCGGATTCTAGAGTTTTTACCAAAGTCAAGACGTTTCTTGTTCGTTTTATAAATATTAAGTTAAGTAATACATATACATGCATTATTGCTAACATGAATATTCATTGAGTAATGGGTTAAATTACTAGCTTCTGGAAATTGTTGCTTTTTCAATACTTCCAGATAAAGGTTTATCATTATTTCCTGCTGTTGCACGTTTCATCACTACTGTTTTGACTGCAAGTTTATTACCTTAATACAATGACGACCATAACTAAATGGACGGTAAACACATACTAATATGTAATCGCAGACGCCATTAATCTCGCATACATTATATTGCATACTGTGTAGGGTATGTATTTGACAGGATGAGCAAGGTAATAATCTTTTCACCAATAAATGAATTCAGACATTCTCAGACCAAATCATATTTGACCACAAGTGTCTTTTTAGAAACTTAAAGTCGAACATTACAGATGTTTATTTACAATCAAGCAGTAGTATAAGCTGGTAAATTCAAACAACTACTAACCCTTAATAGTTTACAGGGAGTTTGTGGAGTATGGTGTATAAATACATCAATAACTAGAATCATTTATTAGATACTTTTTAGTATCAATCTTATTATATGTAGACCTACAAGATTACATAAGTACAGACTGTATTAACTGCATGTTTCAGCTATACATAGTAACTTAAGGCTAACTTATTATACACCCCAACTGACATAATACAATGTGACTTAACCCTTTCCCTGTTCTATTATTATTCCAATGTTTAATACCGTCTTGTTATTCGTGGACAGATTATTCAATAAAGAACAGTGTAGCCATATTAACAAGAGCACCGCAAGACGGGGCAATATACGCCCGAAGGCTGTTCTATAAAATTATGTTGAAAAATAAAGGAGGAGTTAGTTGCACAAGAAATTGCTACCCGAAACTATCAAAGGGCAATAACTCCAGAATGAAAAATTATATGAGAGTTATCTCACTGATATGCACAACTACACATCAATATCTATCATTCCTGAAAGTTTGAAGAAATTATGTTGAAAAATAAAGGAGGAGTTAGTTGCACAATAAATTGCTACCCGAAACTATCAAAGGGCAATAACTCCAGAATGAAAAATGATATGAGAGTTATCTCACTGATATGCACAACTACACATCAGTATCTATCATTCCTGAAAGTTTGAAGAAATTATGTTGAAAAATAAAGGAGGAGTTAGTTGCACAAGAAATTGCTACCCGAAACTATCAAAGGGCAATAACTCCAGAATGAAAAGTGATATGAGAGTTATCTCACTGATATGCACAACTACACATCAGTATCTATCATTCCTGAAAGTTTGAAGAAATTATGTTGAAAAATAAAGGAGGAGTTAGTTGCACAAGAAATTGCTACCCGAAACTATCAAAGGGCAATAACTCCAGAATGAAAAGTGATATGAGAGTTATCTCACTGATATGCACAACTACACATCAGTATCTATCATTCCTGAAAGTTTGAAGAAATTATGTTGAAAAATAAAGGAGGAGTTAGTTGCACAAGAAATTGCTACCCGAAACTATCAAAGGGCAATAACTCCAGAATGAAAAATGATATGAGAGTTATCTCACTGATATGCACAACTACACATCAATATCTATCATTCCTGAAAGTTTGAAGAAATTATGTTGAAAAATAAAGGAGGAGTTAGTTGCACAAGAAATTGCTACCCGAAACTATCAAAGGGCAATAACTCCAGAATGAAAAATGATATGAGAGTTATCTCACTGATATGTACAACTACACATCAGTATCTATCATTCCTGAAAGTTTGAAGAAATTATGTTGAAAAATAAAGGAGGAGTTAGTTGCACAAGAAATTGCTAACGGACGGACGGACGGACGGACAGACAGACAGACGGACGGACGGACGGACGACATGCGCCATACCATAATACGTCCCTTCGGGCGTATAAAAACTAGTGAAACAGATATATCCAAATCCGGTAGCAAACAGAGCAGATCCTATAGGAGCCGTCTGACTTGGGTCTACTCGGTTTGTAAATACGTGAAAATGCGTTTATATGTAGGAAAGGGTTTACAATAATTGAGCTTTGAATTATTCACCAACACAGTCTAAGACTAAACAATAGTCTCAACGGTTTCATACCAAGCAGACTGAGAAAAACTGGATATAAAAGCTATGACTTGTGTAAACATTGTAGTGATTTTCAGAGGTTCATACTAAAGCTGAATATATTTACATAAATAAATTTAAAAATACATGTAAGTTGAAAGATTAAACAGGAGTATGAACAGTAACTACTAGATCAAAACACTGAGCTGGCAGAGTAAACTTAGCTCATTTATGCCGAAACTTGACATAGCATAATTATGTATGCAGTTTTCTAGCATTATCAGAATGTATCACCCTGCATTGATCAGAATTTTGTTTTAACAAATGCGGTTAACTGTGTTGACTCTCATCACATTAATCAGGGTCCATGCTTATAAAGCTTTTAGTTGAGTCTGAGTTTCGTTCTCAGGCTTTTGATTGGTCAGATTTGAGTTCTCAAGCTTTTGGTTGGTCAGATTTGAGCCAAAGGCTCAAATCTGACCAATCAAATGCTTGAGAACGTTCTCAGACTCAACTAAAAGTTTTATAAGCAGGGACCCTGGTAAAACATTCAACACTGTTTGCGCTAACAATTCAGTTGCTACATGCATTTATGCAATTTTCTACAGGCACCAGTTTCATTCCAGAACATAATCAACAACTGACTTAGTTGCGTTTCTGTTTCGTTTGCTTACGGGGACATTCTTCACCCTTACTGAAATCTAAAGCAGTCACTGTTTTCATAGAACAAGCTGTTATAGCAGATTTGATAACCTATTCAGAAAGTGTGTACAAAGAGCAATTATTGGGCATTAACATTAACAGTGAGTATAGCGTTCAGGATGCTTCCAGTCATACCTGACATGTTGCCATGTGTGCCATGACATACACTGAAGAATCACATTTATATTCTTTCTTCGAAAGTAAACAAAGTAGATCCTGAGTAGTCGGCTCCTTCATGAACCGTCTGAACTGGACCCACTTTGCTTAAAACCGTCAAATGATGTAGCTACGACGTGATAGGTAAACCAGTTACTCCATGAATACGCCTTTTTCTACGCATTCTCAAACAGAGTAGACTCTTATAGGAGCCGTCTGACCAGGGTCTGCTCTGTTTGCTAATGATATAATATGGATATGATTCTACAGCTTCTGCCATGGGTAAAACATTCTCTGCTATCCACGACGGCATTATTTCTGACATTAATATTCATGGAATAAAGGGTTTACAGTTATCAGGTAGTTCTATGAATGAATGAATGAATGAATGAAAGACTTTATTTAACGAGGGTAGCTCAATTAGTCATAATGACTAATATACCTTGAGGCCCTCAAACAAGCATGTCATACTAAATATAAAATAGCAAAACATATATCTAGATAAGCAGTTAACAACAGATCAAGTTTCATAAATTAACTCTTTGCACGCTAAGTAATGTTGCGTCTGAAAATTTAATTAATAACTGTTGCAGATTCTTCAAGGATACACATTCGGGTCCCGATAAAACTCCAAGTAAAAGGTAAAGGTAAAGGTGAGGTTTATAGTCTGGAACTACATACAATGTACATTATTCTCCCGACTTCACAATTTACCCCCTGATCACTGGGTTATAAGTCGGCCATTAACACTCGGCGCTCAAGGCAGCCATGGCACATTGGCTTATTTCCCTCACAGGTACCCATTTATACACCTGGGTAGAGAGGAGCAAACGTGGGATGCATTTTTTGCTCAGAAAAATTCTGATAGTCCGATGGCAGGATTCGAACCGGGGACCCTTCGATCCCAAGTCTAACGTCCTACCACTAGACCACCACTCCCAAGCAAGTTGGTGTCTTATCTGGATCCAATCTGTTATCATAGCTTCCAAAGCAACTGGCATCCAAAGAGTTAATAAGGCACGAAAAAATGAAATAATAATATATATTTATACCATTTGACCCTGATTCAGGTGGATGTATACACGCGCTATTTAAAAAAACGCAGGTGCAGGGCGCGTGACAGTTTTATTTATAAATACTACTAACAAGCATCTTCAAAAACGTTTAGAAAAAACATTTGATTTGTTTTTCCGTATAGTAGATCTATATAATAATACTATGTAAAACTTTAAATAGTATTAGATACTACACGAAAGAGGTATGTCACGCGCCAGGCATATGTGATTAAAACCACATATTTGTGACGTCATTTACCCACGCTGTCATTACTATAAATACAAGGAAATAGTTTTAGCTCAGTAGATCTACTAGTTAAAATAAAATGTCCTCTGCTTTAAACTTTGAAAATTGCAGTTAGAGTGTAAATTAGTTTAACCTGATGAGACGTAGAGTAGTTATTCGACGTCTCATTTGGATCCAAACTGTATGCACATTGCCTATGGAAGACGAATGGAATGGAATGAATGAAAGGCCTGGGAGTAACTCAAATTATATATCGTGAAAAAATATTCCAAACAAAGCATAATAACACTTTATGAAGGTTAAGCTTAATATCTGATTTCATTTTAAATTACAGATGTAACTCACTGATCTGAATCTGCACAGTGAGTCATGTTTTTTTCTGGAAAAGATATTCAGAGTTCAAAATAAAGATATGGTATGATCTATTATTTCCGATATTGCAGACATTACTATTATACCACATTTAAATAGCGCTCTTTTCGCACAGGACATGTGCATTCAAAAACGCTTCACATGGATGAAATCAATAATCGGAACGAACCGCATTATTATCTATCAGACAATGAAAGATTTACAATAGATATACAATAGATATAAAATCACTAGCCAGAAGGAACCGCATGATTGTCCATCCGGTCAATGAAGGATATACAAAAGATATGCAATAGATATGAAATCATGAACCGGAAGCAACCGCATGATCGTCCATCCAGTCAATGAAAGATATGCGGTAGATATACAATACATATAAAATCACTAACCGGTAGGAACCACATGATTATCTACCCTGTCAATGAATGATATGCAATAGATATCCAATAAATATAAAATCACTAACCACATGGTTATCTACCTGGTCAATGAGGCATCCAGATGAATAATGGACAACAATTTAATGTGTTATTTAAATCTTGGACCTGGTATGTTAAGGTATTTCCTGTTTTCTTTGTTGTCATCTAGATCTACAGCATCAGAGAAAATAATATTGTATTCTGTATCCTCATATTTTGAAGTAATGAAGTATTTGTGGCAACCAGTGTGGATCTAAGATCAGACAAGCGCAAACGTTCAACCTGGTCTGAATCCAAACTGTTTACATATGTTTTCAATGGCAAGAAAGTAACGCTAGAAACAGGCGAAGAGTAAAAAAACAAGAAAAGTGTGAACAGTAATAACTTATATACAATGGATTATATTACCTATAATAAAGAGACAATATTCCAAGTCGTACAAACACAATATTCATTTGCAGAAATAATTAATCTGCTAGATTGACTCTGATTCAAGTTCGAAGGAACATGCGTGTCAGACAGTTTGAAATCAAGTCAGATGCAAACGTAACCATGCATCTTAACTGGGTTTAAACCGGATATATAACCCTTACAGCGATGACAGGTCAAGCTTATGGTTAATATTAAAGGGTTTCTGGAAGGAAGGAGCATCATTAAAGAAGGAACATCATAAACTGAAAGTAAATCAACTGGCACAAAATGAGACACACAAGGCTGTCCCGAGCCGCAATCCGGGTGGTTTCAATGAGATTGGGCTATCCCTACCATAAGAGTTATACTTTCAAGTTACAGACATGTAGTGTTGGGAATTCCACCCAGACTTATTACTCGATTATCGGAACATGTTCACGATCTATCATCAAATAAGATCACTAATAAATTCTTATACGGCGAGCTTTTTTCAATTTGGATTATAGGCCAAATGTGGGATGTAGATTTGCAATCAATGTATATCTTGACCGGTCTCCCTATGTCCACGTTTTATTATAAATATAATTATTATAGCATTACATAAAAAGGGAGATCAAAATGAAGTGAATAAATATCGTGGCATAACGCTGTTGGGTTGTTTTTCCAAGTTTTTGTGATAAGTATAATACTATTTCTGATGCACAATTTGGCTTTAAAAAGGGGTTCATCCCAACAGATGCCATTTTCGCTTTGAATACTCTTGTGCAATATTATCTTAATCACAATAAGCATCTATATCTAGCATTTATAGATCCTATAATGTGCTTCGATAGAACATGTATATATAACAAGAGTGTTCGGAGGAACACGTGTGTCACCTGCTCGCAGCTGACACAAAAACTTATTTTTAATATGAAAAAGGGAAATAACTCAAAATATATTGATGCTAGAGTTGTGGCCCTTGTGCATTACACTTTTTTCTCTTCATGCTTGTTCCATGTGTGAAATTTCAAAGCTCTGTAATGATTATTTTAGAAATGACAGCCAAAAAAAGAAAGTGTGACGGACAGACAGACAGACAGACAGACAGACGGACAGACAAACAGACAGACAGACAGACAGACAGACAGACGACGGAAAAGCGATCCCTAAGTGACACACTGCCTCTCGGCAGGTGACACAAAAATGGTTTGATTATGAAATTGTATAAGAGTGGAATAGATGGTAGGATACTGCGGATAGTGAAAATATTGATGACAAAATGAAATATTGTGTTAAGCACAGAAACAGTTTCGTTGGATTTTTTAGTATGCAATTGGAATCAGGCAAGGGGAGGTAATTTCCCCAATTTTGGTATCGTTGTTCCTACAACAAAATATTAATTCAGGGCTTTCCACAAATGAAATGAAATGAAATTTAATTTAAATTTCATTTGCAGATGGCGTGGTTCTCTTAGGTAATTCACCAGAAGATTTACAAGATAATTTGAATGTATTACACTCTTACTGTACAGGGTGGGGTGTAGTGATTTTTCGTAAAGGAGTGAAGTCTTTCAAAACAAAAAGTGGGCTTATAATGGAAGTGAAGTTGAGTTTGCTGATAATTTTAATTATTTAAGCACAGTTTTTTAGCTATGCTGGAAGCGTTGGTGTGAATAATGAACACCTAGTAGGTAAAGCAGTAAAGGCGCTAAATGTGTTATTTATGAATTGTTAAACGGTGTCACTAAAACCTAAGATTTTATGTCAGTTGGTCGATGAATTAATCGGATTTTAAGCTATTGTTCAGAAGTATAGGGCTACAGAAAGTCTAAAGAACTAGAGAGAATACATTTAAAGTGCTGCATTCGTCTTCTTAATGTACGTACAAATTGTTGTTCTGTAGGGATGTATGGGGAATTGGCAAGATGTCCACAATAGTTTGCCCGTTACTGTAGAATAATTAAGTATTGGTGTGAAAATCGTAAATCTGGAAATATCATTTTATGTATGAACTCAGATTTGTGGATTGTCAATTAGGATACAAAAAATGGGTTTCAAATTTTAAAGAAATATATGATTATGGTTTTCCAACGTTTTTGCAAATGTTGATATTATAAACGTTTCAAAATTTCATTTAGTTGTTAGACAGTGGGCTGTCGACTGTTTTATTAAAGTATCCGACTGGTATTGAGCGAAGTCCTGTGTTATACTAATATAACTATGTACTTAGATAAACTTCTGTATAATTTATGTTTATTTATATCACGATTTAGAATCAATGCCGGTAGATACGTAAGAGTACAAATACCATGAAATGAAATATATTGTTTTTTTGTAATTTTAGTGTAATCATATTTTATTGTAAATTGTCAACAATATACAAACATTCATGAATACAATATATAATTAAATCATGTGGATAATACTTAATGTAATTATGTAATACAGATGACAATACAAAAGGGTTGGACCACAAGTTTTACCAACATTAGAAATCGGCCCGTCCCTAATTATGTTGTTATATGCGTGATAATGAAGAGAACACTATTTACAAAGATGTTATTGTGACAGGCCATCTCTATTTAAAATTAACAGTTTGATAAAAACAAAGATGTCTTGTGCAAATCAGCATTAGTTTTAAATCGTGCAACAGACAAAAAGAATTAAGCATCTAAACATTTCGGATGAATCTTAAACAGGTTAGACCCGGTTAAACTGAACTTTAAAATATTTCCCTGCATCCTTTAAACAATGTTGTGAGTTATCTATAATCTTAACCGTCCTATCAAAACATTTTGATGTTCTTACTTTTCAAAATGTTTTGATAGTTTGTATGTATACTATGACAATACACCATGTACAAGTCTTTAATACATTATCTGTTCTGTTCTATAACAATTGATTGTATCGCTGACTCTAATAATAGAGGTCGTGGGTTCGAATCTAAGTAAACCCTAATTTAAGTAAGGCTACGATTTAATAACTGAGCTACCAACTCTTGCATTACATTGAACTACTTATAATGTACTAGAGTCATTGTATAGTGGCGCATTCTTCAATTACACGTGTGCGGAAATATATAATTTGGTTACGAAATATTCATGCAGTGCCAGCTCAGCCCTTACGGACAATAAAACGAGTTTACTTTATTCATATTACACTAGCTTTAGCGAATGTCATATTCATTATAGAAAACGAAATTCATAAAAACAATTTGTAATGGCCACTAATGTCAGATTCGTTTTTCACATAATCTTTTACAAATGGCATAGAAAGTGAACCAGATTATAGATGACATCTGTTTCGGCCATTGTTAACAAACATTTCAGTGATACAACATACGACGCAGAGTGAATCGACCATGCAGCGCTACGGTTGGTTAACGCTTAAATATGTAATGTATTAGTTCAGCGTATTCTCTTTAAGATTCATTTTACTGAATACAGACATTTTTATGTTAAACGGTAGATATTTTACTTCTCTTTCCACTAAAGATGCATCTGTTGTTGACGATTGTATAAAACAACACGAACATATGAATATGTTTTTAGATTTCCCTGTCGGTCTGACGAGTGAGGTTATTAACCAATGTAGTATTATTGGCAGTATCACGCCTACAAATATAATATGTAAGATCATTCTCTTTTATCTTTGAATATGTGTTTACATGGTATGCACTATGTAGCTTGTAGTACCTCTGAAAATAGGTAGCAGTATAAGTTTGATCGTAGACATTTCAAGGACTCGTTTATGAATAGCAAAGATATTCTTAATGAAATATATAAACGTATAAAACAATTAGAACAATGATAAGGTAGACAGAATAATATTGATTCCTTTACAATGCATGTCAACCAGGCTATGTAAAGGGATATTCCTCATAAAACTGTAAACGGTACAAATAAAAATACTCGAACACGTCGTCCTGGTAAAGATTGGTGGAACGATGGCTTGTCCAAATTGTGGTCAGGTAATAATTATGTCGTCAGCTGAACGGAAATGGCTCAGCTGCAACAACAGATCTGACAAAATGCAGTTTAACACACATTGTGTCTGGTTACGGAAACAAATTGATACTGAGGTGCAAAAGACGAAGCGCCGTCACTGGTAATTGTAATTTTAATCAATCCAAATGTTGGAAATCAATTGGTAAAATCGGCTTCGGATAGAGCAAAATAAATGTAGTTCCTAGTTAAGTTTTACTTGATGACGGCACCGTGTCGACCGATATTGATGCCTTTGTATATAAATGAAAATGTAATTTTAGTTCATTATGCAATATCCCTAAATTAACTCTTGCACGCTAAGTAATGTTGCGTCTGAAAATTTAACTAATAACAGTTTCTGTTGCAGATTCTTCAAGGATACACATTCGGGTCCCGATAAAACTCCAAGTAAAAGGTAAAGGTGAGGTTTATAGTCTGGAACTACATACAATGTACATATTCTCCCGACTTCACAATTTACCCCCTGATCACTGGGTTATAAGTCGGCCATTAACACTCGGCGCTCAAGGCAGCCATGGCACATTAGCTTATTTCCCTCACAGGTACCCATTTATACACCTGGGTAGAGAGGAGCAAACGTGGGATGCATTTTTTGCTCAGAAAAATTCTGATAGTCCGATGGCAGGATTTGAACCGGGAACCCTTCGATCCCAAGTCTAACGTCCTACCACTGGACCACCACTCCCAAGTAAGTTGGTGTCTTATCTGGATCCAATCTGTTATCATAGCTTCCAAACCAACTGGCATCCAAAGAGTTAATAAGGCACGAAAAAATGAATTAATAATATATATTTATACCATTTGACCCTGATTCAGGTGGATGTATACACGCGCTATTAAAAACACAGGTGCAGGGCGCGTGACAGTTTTATTTATAAATACTACTAACAAGCATCTTCAAATACGTTTAGAAAAAAGCATTTGATTTGTTTTTCCGTATAGTAGATCTATATAATAATACTATGTAAAACTTTACATAGTATTAGATACTACACGAAAGAGGTATGTCACGCGCCAGGCATCTGTGATTAAAACCACATATTTGTGACGTCATTTACCCACGCTGTCATTACTATAAATACAAGGAAATAGTTTTAGCTCAGTAGATCTACTAGTTAAAATAAAATGTCATCTGCTTTAAATTTTGAAAAATGCAGTTAGAGTGTAAATTAGTTTAACCTGATGAGACGTAGAGTTATTCGACGTCTCATTTGGATCAAAACTGTATGCACAATGCCTATGAAAGACGAATGGAATGGAATGAATGAAAGGCCTGGGAGTAACTCAATTAATATATCGTGAAAAAATATTCCAAACAAAACATAATAACACTTTATGAAGGTTAAGCTTAATATCTGATTTCATTTTAAATTACAGATGTAACTCACTGATCTGAATCTGCACAGTGAGTCATGTTTTTTTCTGGAAAAGATATTCAGAGTTCAAAATAAAGATATGGTATGATCTATTATTTCCGATATTGCAGACATTATTATTATACCACATTTAAATAGCGCTCTTTTCGCACAGGACATGTGTATTCAAAAGCGCTTCACATGGATGAAATCAATAATCGGAACGAACCGCATTATTATCTATCAGACAATGAAAGATTTACAATAGATATACAATAGATATAAAATCACTAGCCAGAAGGAACCGCATGATTGTCCATCCGGTCAATGAAGGATATACAAAAGATACATGTTGTATGCAATAGATATGAAATCATGAACCGGAAGCAACCGCATGATCGTCCATCCAGTCAATGAAAGATATGCAATAGATATACAATACATATAAAATCACTAACCGGTAGGAACCACATGATTATCTACCCTGTCAATGAATGATATGCAATAGATATGCAATAAATATAAAATCACTAACCACATGGTTATCTACCTGGTCAATGAGGCATCCAGATGAATAATGGGCAACAATTTAATGTGTTATTTAAATCTTGGACCTGGTATGTTAAGGTATTTTCTGTTTTCTTTGTTGTCATCTAGATCTACAGCATCAGAGAAAATAATATTGTATTCTGTATCCTCATATTTTGAAGTAATAAAGTATTTGTGGCAACCAGTGTGGATCTAAGATTAGACACGCGCAAACGTTCAACCTGGTCTGAATCCAAACTGTTTACATATGTTTTCAATGGCAAGAAAGTAACGCTAGAAACAGGCGAAGAGTAAAAAAAAACAAGAAAAGTATGAACAGTAATAACTTATATACAATGGATTATTACCTATAATACAGAGACAATATTCCAAGTCGTACAAAGACAATATTCATTTGCAGAAATAATTCATCTGCTAGATTGACTCTGATTCAAGTTCGAAGGAACATGCGTATCAGACAGTTTGAACTCAAGTCAGATGCAAACGTAACCATGCATATTAACTGGGTTTAAACTGGATATATAACCCTTACAGCGATGACAGGTCAAGCTTATGGTTAATATTAAAGGGTTTCTGGAAGGAAGGAGCATCATTAAAGAAGGAACATCATAAACTGAAAGTAAATCAACTGGCACAAAATGAGACACACAAGGCTGTCCCGAGCCGCAATCCGGGTGGTTTCAATGAGATTGGGCTATCCCCACCATAATAGTTATACTCCTACCATAATAGTTATACTTTCACGTTACAGACATGTAGTGTTGGGAATTCCACCCAGACTTATTACTCGATTATCGGAACATGTTCACGATCTATCATCGAATAAGATCACTAATAAATTCTAATATGGCGAGCTTTTTTTAATTTGGATTATAGGCCAAATGTGGGATGTAGGTTTGCAATCAATGTATATCTAGACCGGTCTCCCTATGTCCACGTTTTATCATAAATATAATTATTATATCATTACATAAAAAGGGAGATAAAAATGAAGTGAATAAATATCGTGGTATAACGCTGTTGGGTTGTCTTTCCAAGTTTTTGTGATAAGTATAATACTATTTCTGATGCACAATTTGGCTTTAAAAAGGGGTTCACCACAACAGATGCCATTTTCGCTTTGAATACTCTTGTGCAATATTATCTTAATCACAATAAGCATCTATATGTAGCATTTATAGATCCTATAATGTGCTTCGATAGAACATGTATATATAACAAGAGTGTTCGGAGGAACACGTGTGTCACCTGCTCGCAGTTGACACTTATTTTTAATATGAAAAAGGGAAATAACTCAAAATATATTGATGCTAGAGTTGTGGCCCTTGTGCATGACACTTTTTTCTCTTCATGCTTGTTCCATGTGTGAAATTTCAAAGCTCTGTAATGATTAGTTTAGAAATGACAGCCAAAAAAAGAAAGTGTGACGGACAGACAGACAGACAGACGGACAGACAAACAGACAGACAGACAGACGACGGAAAAGCGATCCCTAAGTGACATACTGCCTCTCGGCAGGTGACACAAAAATGGTTTGATTATGAAATTGTATAAGAGTGGAATTGATGGTAGGATACTGCGGATAGTGAAAATATGGATGACAAAATGAAATATTGTGTTAAGCACAGAAACAGTTTCGCTGGATTTTTGAGTATGCAATTGGAATCAGGCAAGGGGAGGTAATTTCCCCAATTTTGGTATCGTTGTTCCTACAACAAAATATTAATTCAGGGCCTTTCACAAATGAAATGAAATGAAATTTAATTTAAATTTCATTGGCAGATGGCGTGGTTCTGTTAGGTAATTCACCAGAAGATTTACAAGATAATTTGAATGTATTACACTCTTACTGTACAGGGTGGGGTGTAGTGATTTTTTGTAAAAGGAGTGAAGTCTTTCAAAACGAAAAGTGGGCTTATAATGGAAGTGGAGTTGAGTTTGCTGATAATTTTAATTATTTAAGCACAGTTTTTAGCTATGCTGGAAGCGTTGGTGTGAATAATGAACACCTAGTAGGTAAAGCAGTAAAGGCGCTAAATGTTTTATTTATGAATTGTTAGACGGTGTCACTAAAACCTAAGATTTTATGTCAGTTGGTCGATGAATTTATCGGATTTTAAGCTATTGTTCAGAAGTATAGGGCTACAGAAAGTCTAAAGAACTAGAGTGAATACATTTAAAGTGCTGCATTCGTCTTCTTAATGTACGTACAAATTGTTGTTCTGTGGGGATATATGGGGAATTGGCAAGATGTCCACAATAGTTTGCCCGTTACTGTAGAATACTTAAGTATTGGTGTGAAAATCGTAAATCTGGAAATATCATTTTATGTATGAACTCAGATTTGGGGATTGTCAATTAGGATACAAAAAATGGGTTTCAAATGTTAAAGAAATATATGATTATGGTTTTCCAACGTTTTTGCAAATGTTGATATTATAAACGTTTCAAAATGTCATTTAGTTGTTAGACAGTGGGTTGTCGACTGTTTTATTAAAGTATCCGAATGGTATTGAGCGAAGTCCTGTGTTATACTAATATAACTATGTACTTAGATAAACTTCCGTATAATTTATGTTTATTTATATCACGATTTGGAATCCATACCGGTAGATACGTAAGAGTACAAATACCACGAAATGAAAGATATTGTTTTTTGTAATTTTAGTGTAATCATATTTTATTGTAAATTGTCAACAGTATACAAACATTCATGAATACAATATATAATTAAATCATGTGGATAATACTTAATGTAATTATGTAATTCAGATGACAATACAAAAGGGTTGGACCACAAGTTTTACCAACATTAGAAATCGGCCCGTCCCTAATTATGTTGTTATATGCGTGATAATGAAGAGGACACTATTTACAAAGGTGTTATTTTGACAGGCCATCTCTATTTAAAATTAATAGTTTGATGAAAACAAAGATGTCTTGTGCAAATCAGCATTATTTTTAAATCGTGCAACAGACAAAAATAATTAAGCATCTAAACATTTCGGATGAATCTTAAACAGGTTAGACCCGGTTAAACTGAACTTTAACATATTTCCCTGCATCCTTTAAACAATGTTGTGAGTTATCTATAATCTTAACCGTCATATCAAAACATTTTGATGTTCTTACTTTTCAAAATGTTTTGATAGGTTGTATGTATACTATGACAATACACTATGTACAAGTCTTTAATACATTATCTGTTCTGTTCTATAACAATTGATTGTGTCGCTGACTCTAATAATAGAGGTCGTGGGTTCGAATCTAAGTAAATATGGAAAAATAGTCAAACAGGGAGAGCCACACACGAAATGACACCGCACCAAACACCATCTAACAAGAAACGGTAAAGCCACAAGACAAAAAATAACAGGACGCTTATCAAGACGAAACACATTAAACATTAAGCATATTAAACAACAAAATTGACCGTCGGCTGAAAGCAGGAGTGCCGCCTTGGAACGGCCAGCAGCAAAAAAAAACAAACAACCCAAAACCCCCCCAAAAAACAACCTAATTAAAGTAAGGCTACGATTTAACAACTGAGCTACCAACGCTTGCATTACATTGAAATACTTATAATGTACTAATGTCATTGTATAGTGACGCATTTTTCAATTACACGTGTTCGGAAAGATACAATTTGGTTAAGGAAACTGGCGGAATATTCATGCAGCTCCAGGTCAACTGTTACGGACAATAAAACGAGTTTAATGTAATCATATAACACGAACTTTAGCCAATATTCATTATAGAAAAAGAAAATCATAAAATTTGTAATGAACACGAATGTACGATTCGTTTTTCACATAATATTTTACAAATGGCATAGAAAGTGAACCAGATTATAGATGACATCTGTTTCGACCATTGTTAACAAACATCCCAGTGATACAACATACGACGCAGAGTGAATCGACGATGCAGCGCTACGGTTGATTAACGCTTAAATATGTCATGTATTGGTTCAGCTTAAATATGTCATGATTTTACTTCTGTTTCCACTAAAGGTGCATCTGTTGTTGACGATTATATAAAACAACACGAACATATGAATATGTTTTTAGATTTCCCTGTCAGTCTGGCGAGTGAGGTTATTAACCAATGTAGTATTATTGGCAGTATCACGCCTACAAATATAATATGTAAGATCATTCTCTTTATCTTTGAATATTTGTTTACATGGTATGCACTATGTAGCTTGTAGTACCTCTGAAAATAGGGGTCTAAGCAGTTTGATAAGTTTGATCGTAGACATTTCAAGGACTCGTTTATGAGTAGCAAAGGCATTCTTACTGAAATATATACATGTAAACGTATAAAACAGTTAGAACAAGGATAATGTAGACATGATAATAGTGATTCCTCTACAATGAATATCAAACAGGTTATGTAAAGGGATATTCCTCATAAAACTTTAAACGGTACAAATAATAGTACTCGAAAAAGTCGTCCTGGTAAAGCTTGGTTGAACAATGGCTTGTCCAAATTGTGGTCAGATAATGATTATGTCGTCAGCTGAACGGAAATGGCTCAGCTGCAACAACAGATCTGACAAAATACAGTTTAAAACTTAGTGTGTTACGGAAACGAATTGATACTGAGGTGCAAAAGACGAAGCGCCACCACTGGTACAGCATTCTAGAAGATTTATTAGAAGACCGTTATTTTAATCAATCCAAATGTTGGAAATCATTTGGTAAAATCGACTTCGGATAGAGAAAAATAAATGTAGTTCCTAGTGAACTTTTACTTGACGACGACAATGTGTCGACCGATATTGATGCCTTTGTATATAAATGTAATTTTAGTTCATTATGCAATATCCCTAATTCAAATTTTACTTAATGAAAACAATGACTCTGTAAATGCTATAGACGCTTCAAAACGCGGGAAAGCTTATGATGTAGACGAAATTCCATCTGAATGAAAAGATATTCAAGTCCAGCAGGACATGACACATACAAAACTACCACCAAACCATCGATAAAAAGCATATAACACATAAACACACACACACAAACATACACACGTACGCACACAAATGCACGATATGAAAATTTTAAACATGAACATACCCACAAGTACAAAGACACCAAATAAACATAAAAGCAAGGGTGACAAAGAGAGTACCGCCTTGGAACGGTTAGTGGCAAAACCACCACTGGGGGTTTAAACCGGTTCACGGACGTCCTAACCTCACACTTATTTCAAAGTCACCCTAGCCTAACAAACAGTGTTAACAAAGGTATCCCCGCCAGACGTCCCCACAACATAGAAGACGGTAAACATATGACAATAAATTATGTAAAACATAACAACAAGGTAGTTCTCACCCGGAATACTATGGTAATGTTATATACAAACACAGGACAATATGTCATAGCATGACAACAACTGTGAAAGTCCACCAAGTATACACTCATTCAATAACTTTGCTTAAGTCAGAGCAACTGTAGGAAAGCCGTTAAGGGCACGCCAGAGTAAAGGCAATATATGAGTCTAGTATGCTCCGTACAGCTGACGACTTTTGTTTTAAAGTTCTGTGTCATTTCCGTTTTCATGATTTGTTTATTAAACGCATTAAAACTTTTAAGAAAGGCTATGACCCCATTATATGGCAATGCACTGCATGTTTGGTTATTGACCCATTTACAGTCTGTAGCTAGGCTTCCCTCTTTGCTTGCACGATGACAGGCCGAGGGTAGTACTCTATGATGGTATACTCTTAAACCCAGAAACGGGATTGGATTACCAGACTAATGCATTGCGTTGTCTCTATCCTGCCCTTAACGGGTTCCCTACAGTTGCTCTGATAACATCAAAATAGAATTCTGGGTGAGAAATACATTGGTGTAGTAATGTCCGTAGATGGCAATTATATTTACTAATGAGAGGTAAATTTCTATAATAAAATTTAGAAAAAGCTTTCATGATATCTGTAACTTAAGGAGTTTATCAGTTATAATTAAATCACAACAATTTAAACATTTTAGCAAATAACAGGCTCGGGCAAAGCGAATCAGTTGAGAAATGTAAATGTAGAACGGGGCACATCTCCATCTAGAAAAGGATACATAACAATGGTGGAAATATTCAAATCTAAAAAGGAAGTCAAAGAGTCGAATCGATTCGCTTTGTTTAATTTACGTTACTTTGGTTAAATAGAAGAAACGATTATTTCAAAATAAGGATTATCCAAATTCAAAATACCGTCTAAACACCCAAATATTTTATTAAAATCATTAACACTATCAGTTTTAAGCTAAGCATAACATATCTCCCATAGCAATACAAAAATCAAATCTGCAACAAGAGGGGCATAGGTATGTACCCATAGATATACCAGAGACATATACATATATATGTATGTATATGTCTCTGGGTATACCAACAACTTGACGATATCCTCATAGCGCACACATGTTATCTAAAAGGCAAGTCCACATTTTGTAATGTTCAACTTCTGAATTAGGAACATTTCATTTTCTCTGGCAAAGGTTTTTTTTTCTATTAATTCAATACGTTATCCTTTATAAGATGGTGAGGTAAAGTAGTATAGAGTGTAGAGAACATTAATACCAGAATTTTCATATATTTTCTTTGAAGACATGACGTCAAAAGCTTAGATTATTTTAGTAGTATTACAACAACTAGAGTTAGCAATAAAATGCGCCTTATAAGGGCTTTTATGTAGCTTCGGAATCAAGAACATAGTAGAAAGTTTATTTAGGATTAGACTTAAAAGTACTTCACATTTTAACATGTATCTTTTTCAGGGGTTTGAACTATAAAATATGTTTGTGAACCAGTTAATTCTTTCTTTATAACATCAACATAATATAATCTTCAAATAAGTATTACAGTAGAAGCTGTCTTAAGTGACCATTCACTAATTGAATATAGGTATCTTAGAGAGCATGTGGTTGTTTAATGCAGGGCAAAGGTAATTCAGAACGCTCCTATAGGAGTTTTCTGCATTACTTTTAACATGCATTAAGCCACCACCTGTCGTATAGGCCCATAATTATAGCTATTTTAGATAGGCGTTGAAGACAGGTTCTACTGTACAGTATTTGATGCATTGTTAGCAGGAGCAAGAACATAATTTGAATGAAAATTCGAAATGTTTTTCTTTAAATATCGATATGTAACTCTAGGTCGAGGTGGTAATAGTTGGTAATTTGATTTGTAAAAACCAATACGTGCATCAATAATGTCAATGCAGAATTCTTGAATAATTGTTCAAAGAATTTAATTCCATGCAAAGCTCTGATTGCTATGGCAACAAATGTCCAAAAAGAAGTAAAAAACTTGTCAAAAACTGTAAGGCCTAGAGCTACCGAATTTGATATGCTCATCTAGTAGACATCTACATAGCTTATTCAATTTTTGCCACGGGGTCAAAACTTGCCCAACCCCGGGGGTCACAATTCTTAAATAGGATTATATAGTAAAAACTTTAAAGATCTTCTTGTCTGAAACCGAAAAGCTTAGAGCTGTGATATTTGGTATGTAGCATCATCTGGTAAACCTTTACTAATATTGTTCAAATTATGCCCCTGGGGTCAAACACGGCCACACCCTGGGGTCACATGTTTTACATAGAATTATATAGTAAACACTTTAAAAATGTTCTTGTCTCAAACCTGAAAGGTTTAGAGCTTTGATATTTGGTATGAAGCATCATCTGGTAAACCTTTACTAAGATGGTTCAAATAATGCCCTTGGGGTCAACATTGTTCTAACCCTAGAGGTCACAAATTTTACTGAAAACTTTAAAAATCTTCTTGTCAAAAACTGTAAATTTGGTATGCAGAATCATCTAGTGGACCTCTACATAGATTGTTAAATGTTTGTCCCTGTGGTCAAAATTGGCCCAACCCCGGGGATCACAGGTTTTACATAGGATTATATAGTAAAACATTTAAAGATCTTCTTTTCCGAAACCGAAAAGCTGAGAGCTGTGCTATTTGGTATGTAGTATCATCTGGTGAACCTTTGCTCAGATTATTCAAATAATGTCACTGGGGTCAAACACGGCCACACCCTGGGGGTCACAAATTTTACATCGGATAATATAGTATTTTTTTTAAAAAATCTTGTCCGGAATGGAAAAGCTTAGAGCTTTGATATTTAGTACATAGCATCATCTGGTGGACCTTTACAAATATATGCTGAAATTGGGAGATCCTTCGAAAGCAAAAGCAGCAATAAAAAAAGAGAAAATTGCAGACTCGGTTTTATTGAGTTGTTTCATGAATTAAAAGTGCAACACTACTCACGCCACCGAGCACCGGCTAAAGCAGTAATCAATTTTCACAACTAATAACATCAAAACTAATGATGCCGAAGTACCAGAAAATATAACAACACTGATAATGAAGTACGGGGCGACTTTTTACGGCCGCTACACAAGCACTTAACACCTGCTGTTGTGAAGCAAATATATCCTGAAAGAAGGAGTTCCTTCGACAGTAGCAATGGAAAAAGAGAAAATATATTGTTCAAATTATGCCCCTGGGGTTAAAATTGTCTTCACCTACCCTAGGGAACACAAGTTTTACATTGGATTGTATATTAAAAATATTCGTGTCCGAAACTGAAAGGCTTAGAGCTGTGGTATTTGGTACATAGCATCATCTACATGTAGTAGACCTTTACCAAGATTGTTCAAATTAAGGATAAAAATTGGCTCTGTCCTGGGGGTCCCAAGTTTTACTGAAAACTTTAAAAAATTATTGTAAAAAACTGTAAGGCTTAGGGCTTCCAAATTCTGTATGTAGAATGATCTAGTAGACATATGCATAAACTGTTCAAAATTTTCCCCTGGGTTCAAAAATGACCAATTCCCTTTTTTCGGGGGAAGGGGTGGGGTGGGGTGGGGGGGGGGGGGTGTCAGAGCTATCATATTTAGCATGAAGCATGATCTGGTTGATCTTTACCAAAAGTACAAAAATGAGTCATGCAAGAAACACCACATACAGAACAAACAGTCGCCCAAACAGCAACACAAGGAAACAGCAAATGTACATAACTATAAAAACATCATGAGACGCACAAAGACAAAACAAACATACAATAGGCGGAAGATGGAAGTACCGCCTTGGAACGGTCAGTGACAAAAGTCACTGGGGGGGGTTAAACCGGTTTATAGGCGCCCAACCTCACACTTATTCCATTCCCACCCTAAAAGACAAACAGTGTAAATAAACGTATCCCCTCTCCGACTAATCTACAACAACCGTGATGGCAAATACAGTGGTAAAGTGCATGTATAACGAAAACATTTAAGTGAACAAACTGTATCCACCTATCGCTAGTGTACTCAATGATTGAACTGCAAACAGAGTAACTGTAGAAAAGTAATAAAGGGTACGACAAAAACGAAATGGTACAGATATCCGACGTTCTCATTTCGTTTCTGGATTTAAGAGGTCGCCTTCATAGTGTACTAAACCTTTCTTGTCGGCATTGTTCAAATTGTGCCCCTGTGGTCAAAGGTGATGTTTAATCCGGTGAGCGATACAGGGCTATTATGGCCCTCTTGTTTTAAAAGGCAGCAAAAGAGATGTTGAAGCTCTAGTTTACAGACATTCGCTTGGCTATGCACCTTGGATATCCACATACAATTGCAAGATCAGGAAGATTGCTCATAATCATCATGCTATGGGTTGTTAAGTACGGTAAACTCTTGTGGGGTGAGTTTATACACCATCCTGTTAAGTATATTTGCACGTGTTCGTTTCTTTCCACTTCCTGTCTTCCGAACTTGTTTTTAGTCATTAACTGTTTCTTGGTTTCGATTTGAGTCGTTTATACAAATCTTTGAGTTCTTGTAAAGCACAGTGAATATGGATTACCGTGTCACTGAAAACTACCCACCCCTACCTTTCCTCTAGCTTTATATTTTTGTATTCGATAAGACCTTTTGTGCAGTTTTAGAGAGCCGCAAGATTAAGTTCTTGTCAAGTTCTGTGTGCTGGCTTTGAGGTACCCCAGTCGATTAGTCTCATGTCAAGGAAAACTAGACCTGGGTCACGTAACCCCGTTACTCCATAAATAAGCATTTCTACGCCTTTGCAAAAAGAGTACCCTATGGTAGCTGTCTGATCAGGATCTGCTCTGTTTGCTTGCGACATAATATAGATCTAATTCTACACTCTCTGTTTTGGTTAAATATCCACATGTTATTTTGAACATGCAACCAATTAATATTTATGATGTCATTACGTCTTACATGGGTATACATGGAGTAAAGCGTTAAACCGGGGGTCAGTAATATCAAGGCTTGAAAGTCGGAGTCTGGGTAGACACTTACTCGCTAAACCTTTGTTATACAAATGACGTTTAATATGGAACCTCCCAATCCAATACATGTACTATGCCTTATATTCGACCAATTTAGACTTTCGTTATGCAATTGGACTATTGATTTAGTAATGTACATCTATCATGGCGACCGGTTTCCTGAAGTATTTACAATATCTAACACAGAGTAGTAAATAAACCCTTACCCGGAGAGATTAAACAACATTGTTTTACTTCTTTATGCTATATAAAGAATCACAATATTTACATAAGTTTGAATACATGAACCCCGTGCTTTAACACTATTATCCCTAAAATTTCCCTTTCACGTCGTGTTGTTGTACAATTTCTTTTTGATGTAACTTATCCACATCGCTTTACCTGATAGAGATGACTTTTAGTGACCTTTCAACCAAAGAAGACTCAGATCAGACAGCTCTTGTTCGGCATATGGAACAAAAAAGATATGATTGTACAGGTTTTGTCATGGTTATCATGTCCTGTGTTGACATATAATTGTAGATGTTTTGTCATGGCTTTCATGTCCGGTGTTGACATGATTGTAGAGGTTTTGTCATGGCTATAATGTCCTGTGTTGACATGTCATTTACTATTCTTACAGTAATTCGTTAATATCCATTACTATTCATTGCGTTAAGGGTTAAGGGCTGGTATTAAAGTTTTAAATGACCAGAGTCTTGTTTCAGCCACATGACCAAGGTAGTTGAAAAAATAGTTGAAAAAATAGACTGTTGTAGATGGACAACCCTTTCCCAGTTCTTTGTTTTTTCTTAATTTCAAAACCTACTGAATAGACATGGACGAATCAGGTTTAATGAAATATGGAAGGTGGAGCATTGTTGCCACTTTCGATTAGCAAACAGAGCAGATCCTTATCAGACGACTCTTATAAGAGCTGTCTGGTCTGGGTCTTCTATTCTGTGTTTGCAAATGCATGATAACAAGTTTATTTAAAAGAAAGGGTTAATATAAAATCATATTTCTGTCAACGTTTTCTTGTGCCTTGTGCCCATATTGCACATTAAATGATATAAAGATGATGAGTATTTTATAAATTTTAGAAAACAGTATATTCAGAGATAGTATTGGCAGCGGTCCACAAGCATGTTTAAACTAATTGAGCTGTTAAGCAGTAATAAGACAACACTTCTTACTAAGTTAGCAATATTTTGTAAGAAGAGTTTTAAATACAAGGATACGTTAATGAACGCTTTGTAATCACAATTAAGTATACATGTAACGATAATAATTTACACTCTCACATCCGTCATGTATACGTTGAATCATATCTACATTATATCATAAGCAAACATAGCAGACCCTGATCAGATGACGGATCAAATAGGAGACGTCAGGTCTGGTTAACCCTTTCCTTTCGGACAAATGTAAAATGACATTTCTAAGAAGTAAACACGGGGGTGAACCTTTTACCGATTGATTATTCATGTAAGAAATAATAACATTATCAATATGAATCACATGGTTATGATGGCATATGAACAAAGGGATTTTCGCGATGCTACATCTGATCTGTGTCTACTTTGTTTGCAAGGACACGGGGATTTCGTCATGCTCCATCTGATCTGGGTCTACTCTGTTTGCAAGGACATACGGAGTTTCGCCATGCTCTATCTGATCCGGGTCTACTTTGTTTGCAAGGACATATGGAGTTTCGCCATGCTCTATCTGATCTGGGTCTACTCTGTTTGCAAGGACATATGGAGTTTCGCCATGCTCTATCTGATCTGGGTCTACTCTGTTTGCATGGACATATGGAATTTCGCCATGCTCTATCTAATCTGGGTCTACTTTGTTTACAAGGACGTTCAATGGCGTGCCTATGACGTAAAGGGTTAAGGCGAACTGAAGGTTATGCAGAAACATCACCTACCGGCTTTCCTTTTATAATTTCGTCCAAAAATGTAAAGCTAGAGGAAAGGAAGGGGATGGGTAGGGTTTTCTTGATTTGCTTGGCAAAACGAATTGCATTGTATAATATGCACAGTTTTACAAGTCAAAACAATATAATACAATACAATACAATACAAAACAATACAATACAATACAGTACAATATCATTATTTCCTCTTGTCTAGGAGATTATGCATTGTTACATGTACAAGCAAAAGTTTAACTGTATTTAACACTATGCGAAGACAAAGTTCCGTACAAATATTTACAATCTAATATGATCTTCGCATAAATTTAATAATCGGGACAGTGTCTTTGTCACATTATTACACCTTCATGGTGTCAATGCACGAGGTTATAGGTGCAAAACGTTCTGGACAAGTGTACACTGATATATGTTTTGGTAAGAGCACTTTAGAAATAACGCGCAGTCGTCATCGTCAAGCCTCGATCCAATCGGTGTGCCTAACACTTTAAGGGCTAGAGATAAAAGATCCATGATCAACAAGTCATTCACAAGGTAGGTGTCGTAGAAAGTAACGTCACAAATAAACTGCCAACATAAGGTTGACGTGATAGAACAATCTGAACTTGATAAGAGTTTATCATGTAGGAGTTTATCAACATAAAATGCACTGCATACTATACACTCTTGTGATTCTAAGTCAATCCGTTTGCACCTTATTTTCGCAACTGTTAGCATTTCCTGCCTCAAGGTAGAGTCGCTACACACTTTATACACAATTGCACCACGTATTGTTGGGTGGAGCACCCTGAACAAGCTAAATGCGTCATCAATGACGGTTCTATCAGTCAAGAGTACATTTTCACAGTGTTTTGACAGTTTTCTTCTAAGCTGATTTCGTCGGTAACGAATTTTGGTCTACAATAACATTGTTTACGAAAGTCTGTAGCCTGTATTTACACAAAATATTACAGATCTCTGGTATGAAGCCAAGAGAAAGAGAATGTTCATTTGAAACATGGAATATGCATTAACGCACAAGTATATTCCTGCTAGTACTCTTTATGTCTAGACTTAACATTTTGTGAAGAAACATAAGTATTAGTACCGGTATATCTATTTGCGAACTTAGCTTATGAAGCGTCGACTCGCACACATCGGAACGAGTTCTGAAGCTAAATCCTTGGATCTTTTTCATAACAAAACGCTGCAGCCTGTTTAAGTAATTAGTGTCATATTGTTTCAGAGCTGTAGAATCAGATCTGTATTATCCCATAAAGAATCAGAGCACATGAGCCGTCTGATCTGGGTCTACTCTGTTAGCAACGGTGCAAAAGTCGTACCTATTGAGTCGCCGAACTTTAGAATTACTTCAGAATAAAGAGTCCGAGGTTATGAAACTTCTGAGTTTGAGTTAATTCTCAAATATCCGATTGGTCAGGTTTTGAGTAAGCTCAAAAGCTGACCAATCAGATACTTAAGAATGAATCACGCAGTTGTAATTTGTAGGCAGGGCTGTAATAAATACTGAATGTGGGCCAAGTCTGTAATAAATACTGATGCATTGTTCGCACGTGTCGTTATGTCATATAAAACGGTATCTTGCAGACAATTTCAGCTATAATTCCGCCTTTTCAAAACGACAATAATGTTGCTTAATAAAGATATACTTGCCGATTAACATTTGTCACTGCTGATAATCAGTTTTTGACTATTAACCAATCTGTGCCCACGGTCCCATATATGGGACATATGCAACAGAATAATGCGGCGTCTGATCAGAGTCTGCACGGTTTGCTGATAGGAATTTCAATATAAAACAAAACGAAATTGAAAACCCCTTGGATAAAAAATTTGACTAATCCAATATATAAACATGGAAGAACCCGCTGGGCGCAAATGGGTTAAAGTGACAAACTATACCACGGTGTATAAACTTGTACCGGTTATTTGAGTTCTGTACCGGATACTTTGAGCGTCGAAGCGAGAAATGTCACAATGTCAGACGTTTGCGAATGATAACGGGTAAGTAAATTACACTTTGCAGACCTTCAGACACTGTTTTCAATGTAATACATATGGCATGCTCATTCAAGAATGTTGCGAGTGTTTACATTTCAACGTAGTGAACAGATTTGGTGGAGTAATCGTATTGAATATTCTCGGATGTTGACGAAGGCTCATCTTCTTTTCGATTCGATAGCATTGTCATAAATATCCCGTGATTTTGTTTCTTCATCTCAAACTGCACATACTATTCCGAAAATATACTTTGTAACTGCAGATAAGATTCTAGATATGGAAGCCTGTTTTATATTCTCAGACAGAAGTAAACAACTTACCGAAAATTTTACGGTCAGCTCAAGACAAAATGTATGTTCAGCTGTGCGAGCGAATGAAATTGTCAGTACGGTTTGCTCATAATTTTAAGAGCTTTTCTTTCTTTTGCAGTGATACCACGTACAGCTGCTATTACGGCGACCAAGTCTTTTACATTTTCGCCGAAGTAGTCAATCACAGTGCCGAGAACCATAAAACAGAAACACTTACGGTAAAAATACAGCAATTGTAACATAACAAGAGCAAACAGTACACACACAACTTTTCGATTATCCCGTATGAATTAATGAGGGAAAAAATAGTGATTCCAAACAACCAAATATTAACAGTAGAAGTTTCTAGAAGAAAAAATATCCTTAAGCCCAGTAAAATCCAAGAAAAGGATAAAGCTCTACTCAACCCAACTCCGAAATTACTACAATTCAAATCTACAGAAGAAAATAACGACAGCGATGATGCTGAAGAAGAGGACGATTTCGTACAATCTAAAATGAGTGACACAGCTGTAGGAGGAAAATATTGCCTCTAGGGTTGTGACACATTTCCACTCACTCTACTCAGCACAAAACAAGCGTGTTTATTTCATGTGTGGCGTAAGCAGACTGGATGCTGGAGATATGTTTGGGATTGACATGCGCGGATCTAAAGACTGGTGTGGTGTTCGGTCCTCCTGTAGTGGATTGCCCCCACCCCTTTAAAACTATTTGAATTTGACCTACACAGAGAAAATCGAAAATAACAAAACGTTCGAAACTGACGGACCACGACTGCTAGACCAAACTCTTAGAACTCTATCACCCTTGAGAAACACTACTGAATTATTGAATATATTTATGCCAACTACACTACAGGCCGTATGAAATTAGCCTGTTATGAAAATGAAGTCTACTTGAACTTCGATCTGTCACAGTTTTCACTACCTTCCGATTCTTTCAAGCTTTTGCGATGCTATTGACAGAGTGTCAAACAGCTTGGATAGGTCGTGCCAGTTACGTCGAACTTTATAGGCAAAGGGTTGTCCAGCTGTTCAAAATGCCATGAAATGGAAATCGATTATGAAACAGGTGTATATTTTTTAAAATTAAAACAACACCAACAATAAGGTTTCTTTACTTCATAATGACATCATTAGCTCATTACCTTCTAGACTATTTAACCAAAATCGATCAACCCATTTAGACCAAGGAAAGTTTATGTACACGGTTGTTGCCGTTTTTAATTTGTCGTTCCTTCTTATGCTTGCTGTAAGACAACATGCTTCTGGAACCTGATGAGACGCCGAGTTATTCGTGGTACAATATGGTTCCAAACTGTTTGCAAATGAAAGCAAATATGCGCCGCTATGACATCATGCATTAAATGACCTTTTTTCAACTGGGAACACACACAAATTAAGGTCTTATTTTGAGATGACCGTACACACAGGCTCGAAGCTGATGGTACAGTGTAAGCCGTGTACTAAAACAGCTGACTGTACAGAACAGCATCTATTTTACGGATTCAAAATGCAAAATTCGATAATACTTCTGATAATCCCAATAACGCTATCACATCATATCAACTGATGATGCTGCGAAAAGTATACAGCGAACCCTCGTTACAACGGAGGTGTTTGTTTTCAGACATTTTGCTGGTATAACGAGGTTGCCGTTATAACGAGTTTAAATGTGAAAGGAACTATATGGCCAGTTTTAAACTAGTACCAACAGACAGGTTAACGCTTAATGAAGAACACAAGAAGTGCAAAAAGCTTTTTGCACTTCTTGTGTTCTGCATTAAGCGATCACCTGTCTTATTTGCATTGTACGTATTTATTAAGTGGCTGTTTAAATTACTTAACGGTAATTTTGTTTCAATGCATCCTGCCGGTATAACGAGGGTGCCATTGTAGCGAATGCCGGTATAATGAGGGTTCACTTATTTGAATAAAGTAACAGAAAAGTGTATAGAAGGCGTATCAAATGCGAAGTTGTGGTGATAGCCGGATGAATTTCGAGTGAGCAACTAGTACATTTGGGTCTCGATGGAGATGTGAAGAGCCGTAAATTGAACCGAATGCAGTCGTGTTTGGTTTACTATTACCTAAAGTATGTGTAAAAGCAGGCATAACGACGATACCTAGCATTGAAGAGAAGAAAATCAAAATAGACTCATGACACATACCTGTTGCTTGTTTTTGTCGCATCGCTCCGATGCTCATTAACGACCAGTACAGTGCTGAAATAGCATGTACAGAGCTCAAGTAACCGGTACATGTTTATACATAGTGTATACTATGACTGCAAATTTGCAGTTAACCCTTTCCATGTTCCATATTAATGTAAGAAATAATGACAACTCATTATTTATAATGTTAACTTTTCAAGGGAATGCTTTGCTTTGACAAAAAACGTAAAATCAGATCTATATCATGTCAAAAGCAAACAGAGCAGACACTGATCAGACGGCTCCTATAGGAGCCGTCTTATCTGGGTCTACACGGTTTACAAAAGTTGTTTATAAGAGGGAAAGGTGGTTTATATGAGGGAAATGGTTAAAGCATAAACATAAGGTTGGTTACACTCATTATTGTCAATTTGGGTCCATGCTTATAAAACGTTTAGTTGAGTCTGTGTTCGTTACCAAGTTTTTGATTGGTCAGATTTGAGCCTCTGGCTCAAATCTGACCAATCAAAAGCTTGAGAACTCAAATCTGACCAATGAAAAGCCTCTGGCTCAAAGCTTTAGAACTCAAATCTGACCAATCAAAAGCTTGAGAACGAACTCGGACTCGACTAAAAAGCTTTATAAGCATGGACCCTGATTTTATATCGAAAAATGCCCCTATGATACAAAAAAACCCAAAACGTTTTCAATGATACTTATAATTAAGAAAATATTATCGACCTTTTTCGAACAGTTATGAAATTAAAACGCAATCCGAATTGATACTTATACAGCAGCTAATAACTTCGAAGTCACTTGAAAGCTTTGTCTCTTCAGCATTTATTTGATCGGTTTTCTTGCCATATCCTCATTTCAATGTATAAACCAAAGATTTACATATTTAGGCATGTGTATAGCATGTGACACGAGGACACACCGCACCTTGCCATCATAACAGTTACGGCCATCTTCGCCTAGCGGTGGACGAACATCATCATGACATGTAGAGTTTAGTATGCAACAATTGAATTTGTAAGTACCTTTAACCCTCTCCCTGTTCCAATATTCATGTAAGAAATAATGACATGATGAATCAAATTTAGTTTTTATAGTGTGAATTTGTCAAGGGAATGTTTTTGCTTTGACCAATGCTGTAGAATCAGATCTCTATCATGCCAAAAGCAAACAGAGTAGACCCTGATCACAGGACTCCTATAGGAGCTGTCTGATCTGGGTCTACTCTGTTTGCAAATGCGTGGAAAGGCGTTTATACTATCACTTTAATATTCAGTATGCAACAAATCTATAGTACCTTTAAAAAGGTTTAACCCTTCGCTTGCTGTTCACGTCAATATACCTACCTGTAAATAGTGAAGACCCAGTGCAGGAGCTGTCTCATCAGGGTCTGCACTATTTACAAATTGATTGTGCAACCAGTACACTTCACAGCAGTAATTACACAGAGAAATAATTGTAGACAGTGAAGATATATGTAATTATACGAAAGGGCATGGGTAAAGAAGAAGAAATCTTTTTTTTTAAAATTCAGCAAGAGAAGGGTTAATACAGATGATAGGCGAAGTAACTTGAAGTATATCTGATCAAGGTCCGTTCTGTTTGCTTTTGACATAATATAGATGCAAACAAAAATAAAACATTAAACGGTTAACATTATAAAAATTCAGTTGATAAATTCTCACGTGACTACTGAAACAGGGAAATGGTAAACTAACACTGTTAGTCTTAAGCGAACACGTGACAACCTTGAGAAGAGCTTCGGATTCAGATAAGACGCCGAGTATATCATGGGTCTGTATGATATTGAACGTGATTATCCCATTACTTCATAGGTTATTTATAGATCCAACCACTTTGAATAAATCTACCGAAAAGGAGCATTAACTAGAGAAAAGGCAACTTTTAAAATTTTTGTAGTTTGAAACAATTGTGATAAATAGAGCATTTGCTCCTATAGGAGCAAATGCTCTATTTATCACAATGGTTTCACAAAGTGAATTATACAGAGGCGTCAAAAGTCGTCAATATGAGGGAATGGGTTAAATGGGAGAAAGGGGGAGAACCTTAGGTAGGCAATAAGTTTTCCCCGACTACCGACTACCGTTGCGTAATTCGGTTAACCCTTTCCCTGTTATATATTTAGTCCAATTTTTAATACCTACTGAATGTTTATGGACAAAATAGTATTAATGAAATGAAAGGCTGAACAGTCTAGTCAGTTTAGAAACTAAAAGAAACATGTATACCAAATTCCATTAGCAAACAGAGTATATCCTGATCAGACAGATCCTATAGTTCTATAGGATCTGGGTTTTCTCTGCTTGCATATGTGTGGAAAGGCATTTATATGAGGGAAAGGGTTAAAATGTTAACCCATACAATAGTAAGTAGCTTGCTAAGTTGTTTCAATTCTTAAAGTACATTAGTTTGCAATTTCTTAACCCATTCTCTCATACTGACGCATTTCGACGCCTCTGTAAATGTCTGTCTTTGAAACCATTGTGATAAATAGAGAATTTGCTCCCTGGGAACAAATGCTCTATTTATTATAATGGTTTCATGACTGCACAATTTTCTTTTTTTCTAGTAAATGTTCCTTTTCAGAAGATTTATTCAAAGAGATTGTGTCTAAAAATAGCCCATAATGGAAAAGGTTAAAACAACTGTTTTCGAATATCGCATTAGTCAGTGTCTGATCTGGATCCAACCAGTCTGCAAAAGTCATAACAGTTGGTCCATAGTGTTGACATGATTAAAATGAAATATCCTCCAGCTTCTTCTGGTGCTTATGGGGCAACATGTCAGGGAGGTCCCGGTTCTTGGTTTCCTCGAGAAAGTAGCACATGAAGCAAGAGAGAAAGCACACAGCACCAGACACCGTGTACAGCAAGCCATGTGTGTCCTCGCTCTGAAAGTGGGAAAAAACCACAAATCTCTAAATCAGCCATTCACTCTACAAAATCACCGTTAACTTTAACGTTTTAGCATAGTAGACGTCAGGTGGCTCCTGTAGAAGCTTATGGAACAATACAGATCTAATTATACAGTTTGTGCAATGACATTATCTTTCTATGTTCTAAATGCTATTACATACACTCAGGATATTAATATTCATCATGCCATCAAGTTTTAAATGAATATTCATTTAGTAAAGGGTTACGAATAACACTCTTACAACGTTATCAACTGTCGGCAACCGCTCAACTTGTCCTTCTCCTGAACAATCCGTGTTCAGATCATTAGGAATAAAGCTTACTACAGTTGGATTTTGATATCTCGAAATCGGATTACTCGAACATCGGGATAACTCGAATTAAAAGTTTGGTCCTTCCAAAACAGAGTTGCTGTTAAATGTATCACTACACATATCTATATAAAAACTAGCATGGAAGCCTAATGCAGGCCTACCTTAGACCTGCATTAAGCTGTAAACTTGAGAAATTGTCCAAAGTTGAAATCGGATAACTTGAACTTCAGTTATCTCGAACTAATTTGTATAGTCCAATGGAGTTCGATATATCGATGTCCAACTGTAGTTGCAAAGGCGCAGGTTCATGAACTATAGAATTCAGCCTCTTATATGACCGATTTTTAAACAACAGTTAATAGCGGTTTGAAACATATGTGTGGTACAAGTCGGTACAAGTGGTACAAGTCGGTACAAGTGGTACAAGTCGGTACAAGTGGTACAAGTCGGTAATCGTTAAATTCGTGACTACGTCATGAGTACGAAAGCGGTAACATACGGAAGGTTGATCTCCATGGAGTCGTGTATACACACCGAATCGGCGAAAACACAAAGTTAGATAAATAGTTATGTAGATGGTTACGTTTGGTCGGTCGTTTTTACGTATGGAACCAACAACACAGACCGGATTTAAAAAGGTGCCTATGGTTTTCTAATACGCTTTTTTCTATCGTGTAAGTATTTGTTTTTATCATAGTCGATATATTCGTCTGTACAGATTGTTTGAATACAGTTTTGCGCTGGAAAACTTTTTTTGAATTAAAAATATGGACGGATATTGATTTGTAAACGTGATTGAAAAAATAATGATGTTGAAAGATAGCTATATGTTTAGAGTTTACTTACTATGGATTTTAGCGAACTTAGTCGAAAATGTAGTGGATGTGAACTCGAGATCAACCTTCCGTATGTTACCGCTTTCGTACTCATCACAGGGGCCTGTACCGCTTCATTGGGGTCTATATATGTACTATATAATAACAAGGGTTCCAACTAGCAGAACGAATATCCGTGTACCACGAGTACAAATATGACTGTAACTCTTACAATTTAAATGATAATTTCGTAAGTCTTTCGGCTATTGAAAGCCAGTATATTTTTCTATCAAATGAATATAATCTTATAACGGTAACTTATGAACAAGTATCAATCCAACAATGATTTTCTCAAAACTTCACGTGTTTTTAGGGTCATTGACAAACGTTCGTTCACCCCGGTTTCACTATATCACAGCAATAACCTGGCAATTTGCAGTTTAAAAAATGGCGTGGTTCAATAAAACGAATCAATTCTATCACCCACCTCCAATTTTTAGTCCCCAGCATCAAAAGAATGATGTAAAATTAGCGAGTTTTGTCAGTTTGCTTCAAATCGTCGAGGAAGGAGCCATTGTACGTGACGTCACGGATTTCCCAACTTTTCCTTCGCTGGTCCAATGAAATGGCTCCATTCAAATTTGTTGCAAAATGGCAGCAACCGAAATAGAAACATAACGACAGACGGAAAGGCCGCTGTTGCTAGTTGCTTACTTATTTAGAGGACAAAACAAATGGAGATTGGTGATATAATTGGGTTGTTTTATAGAACCACACCATCTTTTGAACTGAAAATCGCCAGGTTATGGCTGTGATATAGTGAAACCGGGGTGAACGAACGTTTGTCAATGACCCAGAAAACACGTGAAATTTTGAGAAAATCGTTGTTGGATTGATAATTGCGCGTAAGTTACCATGAGAAGATTATATTTATTTGATAGTAAAATATATTGCCTTTCAATAGCCGAAATAATTACAAAATTATCATTGAAATTGCAAGAGTTACATTCATATTTGTACTTGTGGTACACGGATGTCCGTTCTGCCAGTTGGAAGCCTTGTTATTGTATAGTACATGTAGACCCCCATGAAGCGGTCCAGACCCCTGTGAGTACATGTAGACCCCCATGAAGCGGTCCAGACCCCTGTGAGTACATGTAGACCCCCATGAAGCGGTCCAGACCCCTGTGGTACTCATGACGTAGTAACGAATTTAACGATTACAATTCAAAATAGAATTTTCAAAGCTGTTAAACGATGTATAGTCTTCTGAGATTATCTTTGTTTTGATTTGACTTGTAGTTAATGAACTGACAACATTTCATGCAGAAAATATGACGGTATCTGTTTACCGTCGACTCGCACTCGTTATGTACGTACTCAACCGACTTGAAATACCATTGTTGAAAAATCTCAAATTTAGGTGTGGCGCCATCACTCGACCGAAATAAATGATACGGTTTCTCTTTTGTCATATTTCCAAGATTCTAATTCATATTTTTTGAAATTGGTCGAGGGTTGGCGCCCAAGAAAAAAATGCTCTTTAAAATGGATTGTCCGTGGATTCACGTAAATAGGACAAAACGAAGGTTGGTTTTTGTTTAATATCAGTTAGAGGGGAAACCAGTTTAAATAAATTTAAACATACATATGAAAGTACAAAGTGTACTTGTACCACACATATGTTTCAAACCGCTATTAACTGTTGTTTAAAATCGGTCATATAAGAGGCTGGATTCTATAGTTCATGAACCTGCGCCTTTGCGAGCGTTATCCTTGACTGAACGAACGTTATCCTTGACTGAACGTAGACTGGACGTACGTTATCCTTGACTGAGTGTACGTTATCCTTGACTGAACGTACGTTATCCTTGACTGAACGTATGTATGCTTTTAAATCGACGCCGTTTCGTGAGAACTCTTCCATTCAATATTTGGCAAACCTTATGCAGTAAACCTCTCTATAACGGCCACTAAATTGTGTTAATTATCTGGTATTTAGGGCAGGTGGCTATAGGAGCGTTCTGTTTTACTTTCACCTTGCTTTAAGCAGTCACCTGCCTTTATCACAAAATACTTTATGTACGTTAGTGGCCGTTAGTGGCCGGTATAGAGAGGCTGTACTGTAGACCCAGATCAACATTCGTGTTTGATCGGTCGCTTATAAGTAAACATGAAGTCGTGGCGTAGCGTGTTTAAATGCGATCAACTGGAATTACAGGGAGAACATTACGAATAGCAATACGAGTAGCATTACACGCGGAATCAGAAGTAGAGTAAACCTGTTCTAATCGACCATACATTTGTTGAACATAAGAGTGTTACAAAGCAGGTGGTAGCTTAATGCAGGACAAAGGTAATACAGAAAGCTCCTATAGGAGCTCTCTACATTACATTTGACTTGCATTAGGCTACTACCTGCTTTACAGACCCATATTTCTACCTCTTTGTGGTGACCGTTTAACACAGGTTCGTTCTTGTGTATACAGTTGTTTCCAACATTTGTTTCAGTCATGGTAAGCATACCATTGTTCTTGATGTCATTATAACATCTAGGTTACATAATCATCATACTTTTCATTATTTCTTAGTGATTATTGATGGAGTAAAGAGTAATCTTTTGCCAAAGCAGAAACTGTAAAATCAGGCCTACATGTATATTATTCCATAAGGAAACATAACAGACCCTGGTTAGATGGCTCCTACAGGAATGTCTGATCTGGATCTACTCTGTTTGCAAAGGCGTATGTACAGTAAAACCTCTCTATAACTGCCACCAAATTGTGTTAATTAGTTGGTATTTAGGGCAGGTGGCTACTTAAAGCAAGGTGAAAATAAAACAGAACGCTCCTATAGGAGCGTTCTGTTTGACTTTCACATTGCTTTAAGCAGTCGCCTGCCTTTAACACAAAATACTAGATGTAATTAAGTGGCCGTTATAGAGAGGTTTTACTGTATTTATGTAGAAAATGTCTGAACAAAGTGCATGTTACATGTACAAGCTATTTACTCATTTTTTCACATAATTCCGTAAATGGGACATAGGCAAGCAATGGTTCCTGTAGTAGCCAATCTGAACAGGGTCTCAACTGTTTGTCAAACATTATATTTGCTTATGGAGTCATATAGATCTGATTTTAATGTTTCTGCTTCGGACAAAAAAAAATCCTGAATTGGTATGAAATACAACTAATAATTATTCATGAGAACATCTTTTCTTACATGAATATTTAATGTATAATGTATGAGAGTAAGAGGACTATGTAATTATGTATTTGAGACTAGTGTGTTTGAGGAGGCGGATGGGGTGACAACTATTGGAACTGGCCCATGTTGGCTTCCATAACCTCTAAGTTGAACCACTTAATTAAAATACAGTAAAACCTCTCTATAACGACCACTAAATTGTGTTCATTAGTTGATACTTAGGGCAGGTGGCTGCTTAAAGCAAGGTGAAAATAAAACAGAACGCTAGGAGCGTCTAATCTGGATCCAATCTGTCTGCAAATGCGAGTCAAGTGATACGCACTTACCATCGAAACAATCTGTGGAGCAAGAATGGAACCTAGCCTCGAAGCTGAATTCATAGTTCCCTTTCCGATATTTCTGCAATATGAACATGTTGCCATTAGGACACATCAAAACAATTCATGTTAGGAATATTACGTTTTACATTGCACTCGTGTGTACAGCCTCTCCAAACTGTCACATTAAATACAGCAAAACCTCTCTATAACGACCACTAAATTACATCAAGTAATTTGAGTTAGAGCGTTCTGTTTTACTTTCACCTTGCTTTAAGCAACCACCAGCCCAAAATACCAACTAATTAACACACTTTAGTGGTCGTTTATAAAGAGGTTTGCTGTATGCTACGGTGCGAACCAAGAACAGAGGGTTTCCGAAGGACTCGTCTGATTAGGATTAGTTTACTTTCAATTAGTTGTGTCCCTATACACCAGAACAAAACAAATCTTAGAGAAACATATCATGAATTGGTATGAAACGTATCCAACACAGGAAGCCTTTGATCTTACCAAGTCTTCGACACCAATGTCGCATCAGTGGTTACCTATGCAAACAGGTTGGAGCCAGATGAGACGCCGAGTAACTCGGTGTCTCATCAGGATCCAAATTGTTTGTTACTGTGATAACGTCTTTGAAATGAAAAGGGGAACAAATTAAACAAACGGAATTTGAAAGCTTGTGTAAGAATAATTAGCTCAGTAGGATAAATGTGAATGATTGCTGTTGGTTCGAATTTTGGTCGTGTATGGTCGTAGGTCGAATATGTTTATGTGAGGAAGATTTCCGGCTGGTTGCGGAAGGTCGGTGGTTTTGCTCAGATGTCCTTTGCCTAAGCAGGTGAAACACGTTGAAAACCTACCGTTTTTGAACACTCTTTAGTGTATACTTTTGCCAACTTACCGTACCACCGTCGGTAGCGACTCTGCTGCCCACAGCATGTTCATCTCCCAGCCGGTGTTGACAAACAGTTTGGATGCAAACGCCAAAGCGTTAATTACAGAGCCAGGCACCTCTGCGTCTGAGAAACAGAAGTGTTAATCACAAAGCCAGACACCCGTGCTTCTGAGAAACAGAAGCTCGAAAACGAAACACTTTAAATGAACATTTAACAAGATGTTTTCGTTAAAGCTTTAGTCCTTTTAACCCTTTCCTTCATATAAACGCTGTTTCATACCTTTGCAAACTATTAGACACAGAGCTGTCAGTCCCTATAGGAGCCGTTCGACCAGGGTATGTTCTGTTTGCTTATGGAATTATAATGAAACTGATTCTACATGTTTTTACCAATTCAAATCAACTCCAGTGTACATATACAATTGTGGTTTTTCTACTAATATACATTCATGATGTCTATTTCTTGCACTAATACTCATCAAAGACAGGGTTTTAAATACCTGCCATAGTCTGAGTCAGATCAGAGGGCTCCTGAAATTGTTATCGTTGACAAGAAGAATTAATCGCGTTTACCTTTTACCAGTTCAATATTCATGTCAGAAATTCATAAGTATTTATTGGCTGAATTCCTGTAATGTATATTGTTGTGGCGTTTGACAAAAAATGCAGAATCAGATCTATATCAAGCCATAAGCAAACAGAGCAGACTCTGATCAGACGACTACTACAGGAGCCTTCTGATATGGGTCTACTCCATTTGCAAATATATAGATATGCTTATATATGGAATACATGGTTCGTTTGGGGGCAACGAGTTATCTGGCTATTTCAAAATGTAATCTCAGACCAGATGAACCCGTCTTGTCAGGATCGACTGTGTATGTCATTCAAACACCTTTAGCGAGTTAGTTAATCCCTTCCCTGTTATGTGTTTATTCAGTATTTCAATACCTACTGAATATTCGTGGACAAAATAGTTATTATTAAGTATGGAAGGTGGGACATTGTAGCCATTTTAGAAAGTAGAGAAACATATCTATCAAATTTCATTAGCAATCAGAACATTTCTTTAGAAGCCGTATGATCAGGGTCTACTATGTTTGCAAAAGTGTGAAAACACGTTTATATGAATGAAAGGGTTATAGAAATTCATTTTTCATATAATCTGCCGTATGGGAGTGTCGAACCAGAGTCCCGTAATCGCGGAAATGCACTAGTGTATTTCTTATGCAAATGAGAAATTTGAATTCGGCTGTACTACACTGTTAACAATGGCGAAAAAACCGCCATATATAGTATGTTTCACGTTCTATGGCACTAGGGTTATGTGATAAAAATAATTTTACTTTCGTGTTAATTACAAATTGTTTTCATGAAACTCGTTTACTATAATGGATATTACACTCGCTAAAACTCGTGTGTCATGTTATAGTAGAATCGTTACATAAAAATAATTTGTAATGAACACTTACTCTGGTGCTTACATCAGTGTTCATTACAAATTATTGTTATCCTATATTTAACGGATTATACTATTAAAAGACTATGCGCCATTCCACTTCGATAATACAGCAGTCAAGTTTTAAAAAAAACACCACGTTTGGGTGCCAATTCTCGTTCTTTAGATAAAATGTGATCAAAGGAAGATAACTCACACTGTGTCAAAGATTTGATTAAGCCCTGTACATAACAAACATTTGGCGAGGCTAGTTTTAAAGCTGAAAAAGTACGAATGTCGCTCTTTGACTAAATATACTAACTATATACTAATGCCCAAGGAACGAAGAGGACGATGGCAATGACAACAGCAGCAACAACAACATAAGCAACAAACACAATAACTGCTACTCAAACTCGACCAACATGCCAACATGTAACTTTGAAGAATACTTTTAAAGATATTTGAATGTGATAATGGATATATTTTTTCTCTAAAATGCGTAGCACAAGATGTTCGTACGAAAAGGATTATTTGTAACTATACCTGTGAACTGAAGAGTTCCAACAATGAGAGATAGACCCCCAGCCAGACAGAAAAATGCCATACAAATATGCCGCCTCCCAGCCCTAGAAACAAAGACTCTGAATGATAATGTACAGTAAAAACACTGAAATACATGTATCATTATCGATCTTTAATGCCCAGTTTACATTTGCCACGGCGGCCGTACGGTTTCTGCTATTTTCCTACGATATTTGTTTGCATCGTAGAAGTCTACGGCTTGTGATGTTTTTGTTCACATTTCATACGATCATCGTACGATAATTTGTGTAAGCTGATCGGGGCTTACCCGAACGATGACTGAGCGTTGACCGTACGGAGATCATGCGATCTCCGTGCATTCACCGCGCGGTCTCCGATTTGATACGGCAATCGTGCGGAGCCCATACGGAGCGTGTGCGGCTTCAAAACGGGGTTGTTCAATCTTCTATAGCTAGACTAACTATTAATGCGTAAAATGTTAATAATTTATGTACCCATCCGATATCTCAAAATCGCCGCACGGCTATCGTGCGGTCGCTGAGGTTGCCGCAGGATGACCGTACGATGTACGTACGATTTCACGGGTATTGCGCGGACACCGAAGATCAACCTTTCGGTGATCATGCGATGACCCTATGACTTTCTTGGCTACAAGTCCACGGAATGTCGGTCGTTTGCCGCCCGACGCCCGTGCGTAGATCGTACGATGTGGGCTTGCGAATTTCGACATTTGTATAACTTTTTATGACAAATCACTGAGTCTACGGGTGCCGTAAACTCACCACAGGGCAAATGTAAATTAGGCATAAGACAGGTTGCTTAACTATACAACCAACTGCTCAAAACCTTTCACAATCTTTCACAAAGACAATAATTTGAAAGATCTGTTTCTTTACTTTCTAAATTGGCTACAATGTTCCACCTTCCATATTGTATTATAACATTTTTGTTCACGAATATTTAGTAGGTATTGGAATTTTAAATAAACACGGAACAGGGAAAGGGTTACCAAATGATCATTCGGGTCTGTAAGAGCAAGTTGTTGTTTAACTCAGAACGAACGTAATGCACAAACATTTTATAGGAGCTTTCTGCATAACTCTCGTCTAGCGTTAAGATACTAAATGGCTTAACCATTTCACCGCCAATGTCGCAACCATGCACCACGACAAATAGTGCAGTCCAATATCAGACGCCGCCTTCAAGGCGGTGTCTGATCAGAGATTTCATTTTTTGTCTCAAACTCTATTTCGATATTTGTGCTTTCTTCCTTTGATCTTTGCATTTATTTATCTTATTTTTCTTATTTTACCAAATGCTGTAACACAATTGGATTGCAGACGACAATTAGAAATTTGGCGCCGAAAGGGTTAAACGTCATTAAAGTTTGTGAAGGGTTTTGAGCGGTTGGTTGTAGAAGTTTATTTTCTACTCAAGTAAATCAATATTATTATCTGTATAAGGTGATAGTCTGTACTTTCAACATGTTTTAAAAACCTGTCTTATATTACATAAATCATTTGTTTATAATTTTATTATACTGAAAAGAAGTGTATCGCAAGAAAAACAATCGAACAATTGCCGAAAAGGACAACACTTTCATGTGTTTGATATCGAAGAACCGATGTTATTCGACAATGTATTACTATTTATTCAGCTTGCGTTTTAGTTTCGTTAACTGCTCAACAAATAGAACAAATATTATAAGTATCGATGGAAACTATTTATTTTGTATCACAGTGTCGTTTTTTGATACTATGACAGAGCTACAGATAAAGGCACGTACCTAAATACTAAAATCGTCATTTCTCCACCAAACCCTATACTGTGACCACTCTTTAGAATCGTCTCGAAGAGATGATTCTAAAGTGGCCACGGTATAGTGTTTGGTTGAAGTCATTATTTCTTACTTGAATATCACGAAGGAAAGGATTAAGAAGCCGTTTGAGCTTGATCTGCACTGTTTACCTATGTTTTTCTGTATGAATATTTAGCTTATTTTGTAAAGGTATTTCTGCTGCAGATAAATAATATGACCTGTTACATACTGAACATGTTTTATTATTGGACAATTTGCTATGGTTGAAATATAGTGGTATTGGGAAAAAGTAAAATTGGACAATTTATCATGTAATAAAGACTTATTAATACACCACCAGGACTAAAGAGGATATTTGGAAGGAAAACTTTTGAAAAAATAAAATCTGGAAAATGAGTTGTATGTAAAATGAAAGTTTATTTAGTTCTTAAAAAACGTTGTTGAATATTTATGAATAACACTAGGACATTTACTTAATAATTGTACTAAAATAATTGCTGAAAATTGTTAGATATATAGATTTAATAAAATTTTAATATGAAGGTCAAATTGAAAGGAAGTAAACAAACGGCCATTGCTGGTAATACCTTAAACTGAGTTGAGCATACTTACTTTTACTCATAATCAACGACCAAAGGTAGATTAATCAACCATAGCTTCCCTCGGAAAAGGATAGAGTAGTCGGACTTATAACACATTAATTTGACCCTTTCAACCGCATCTATTTCAATTGCAAGCAGTGTAGACTAAAATCAAAGGACTCCAAGAGGAGCCCCTCGTCAGGGTATGCACTGTTTGTCATTCATAGCTCTCTTGCAAGTTTGCGCCCTTCATACTAAATGGAATCTAAAGTTACATGTAAACACTGATTGGCTATACCAATCTTAAAATTCATGGTAAAAATAATTCACACTTTAATCCATAAATACTATTTTCTATGCCATTGCAAACAGGGTATACCAAGATCAAACAGCTCCTATAGGAACCGTCTGAGTAACTCGGTGTCTTATCTCGATCAAAACTGTACCAACCCCAAATATCTTGGTGACCACGTTAGATATGTTTTAGTGTTCGCTATAGGAACATGTCCGTATTGTATCCGTATTGTATCCGTATTGTAAACATGTGTACATAATACACGAAAGGAACATGGTCATATAGTTTAAACTACATGTACTTACCACACGATGAGAAGATATATAGTTATTCAAAGAATGATCATTCGACCGTAACTTGTAAGTATACCTAGTAAGTAACCGGATATAACTACAAGCAAAATGCTTAACCCTTTACTCCATGAATATTCATGTAAGAAATAAAATCATGCATATTAATTAGATGAAATATTATAAAAATAAGCGCATGCACACAAGTTTTTAATCATATTTATATTATATAAAAGCAAACGGAGCAGACCCAGATCAGGCTATAGGAGCCATCTGATATGTGTCTTCTCTGTGTCCAAGGCTTAGAAAGGCGTTTATGTAGTAAAGTGATTTATCACATAACCTCTGTATTCGAGTTAATATAGCCACCACATACTTCTCTATGTTACACATGTTTAATATTAGCTGTGACGTCATGCAGTAACACCACGCGCTATTGTGTATTCTATACATATAGGACCTGTCAACGACAGAAAATTACAGTAACACCTAGCGCTATTGTGTATTCTATACATATAGGACCTGTCAACGACAGCACATTTAGTCAAAATAAGTTATGTGATAGAAAGAATATGATGCTCGTAGTCATTTTGTACAAACTGATATTAAACAAGTCGTGGCTCGCTTAATAACATTTTCCAAGACTCGCACAATAGTATTAACCAGGCGTTGCAGAGTACCAACAGATAGTCAATAATGTTTACCTACACAATAGTACTTACCATGCGTTACACAGTACTAGCAGATAGTAACCGGGCAGATCCACTATACTCGACAGAAACATGTTCATGTACAGGTTACCGGAAAGCTGTTGAACACCGAACGATATACCGTAGTATGAGAAGCTAGAAAACGCCCTGCAAATACACAAGTTGTCTAACAAATACACACGTTTTCCCGCAAATACATATACAATAAATACTCTCTAAACCGGAATTCTAGTACAGAAGAATTTAGATACTTTTATTCAGGTGGCTGCTTAATGTAGGGTGAAAGTCATTTAGAAAGCTCCTAGAGGAGCTTTCTAACTGACTTTCACCCTGCATTAAGCTGCCACCTGTCTCCAAGACCAATATTTATACTAAATTTTACGTCCGGTTTAGAGGGGTTCTACTGTACTGGTTCCAAACTGTTTGACTCTCAGTCAACATTGATGGGATTAGAAGTTATCAAAATTGCATCAGATCCAAAGTTGAGAAGACATTATTTTTCTCACGGCCGGACAAGGGTTATACCCCTTTTTCTTTTGAACCAGCGTAGCATTTCGGGAATAATTACAACTGCATTGCCTACATGCATGACGCTAAATATTACCATTCTATGACATGACTAAGAACATTTCTTGATACATTTCCCCTGTTGAATATTCATGTAAAAAATGATTGATATCAATTAGAATATGTTTATAATGGCATAAGGACACATGACATTTTGGTTAATTCCGATACTGCAGAATCAGATCTATATTACAACATAAGGAAACAAAGCAGACCCTGATCAGACGGTTCCTATGGGAGCTATCTGATCTGGGTCTGTCCTGTTTGCAAACGCATGGCAATGAAGGAAAGGATTAACGGTTTGATCAGTGTCTTCTTTGCTGGTTTCCAGACTGTCTGAGATCAGTGACTCTTATATCTGATACTAGTTGTCATAGTGCGTGCTCAATGTATTTACTTGTATTAGATAAATACATGTAGGATACGTAGCGAGTAGTCATTTTGTACAAACTGAAATTAACCCCCGTCTTGGAAAATATTTTTAAGCGAGCCTTGGCGACGAGCATCATATTCTTTTTAACACATAACTTATTTCGACTAAACATGCCGTTTTTGACAGGTCCTACATGTGTATAATACACAATAGAGCGTGGTGTTACTGCATGACGTCACAGCTTATATTAAACATATATGATATAGAGAAATATGTGATGGCTATCTTATCTCGAATACAGCGATTATGTCATTTTACATATCGTTTGTACAAATATATTTAGATTAAAAATATTGTCATACAGATGCATATTTGGGCATTTGCAAACAAAGAATACTTGGATCAGATAGCTCATGTAGGAACTGTCTGATCAGGGTATGTTGTGTTTTCTATTATCTTGGATCCAGATTAGATGCGGAGTTACCAGTCGTCTCATCAGGATCAAAGCTTGGTCCATCTTTACTCAAAAGCTTGATAAAATCGGAAGTAGGCTATTCAAAATTACAGAAGACCAAAATTTGAGCAGGCATTATAATATATGGCGTGCCATTACAACACAAACTAAAAAGTACATACCAAATGGCTGAAAATATTAGGGTTATCTTCCTAATTTTTGGCCCGCGGAACAGATCCAAAGCAGTATACACTTGAAGAGTCTTTGATTTTTCCGAGAGTTTCTGCTCTATTTCTACGACCGCCTGAATGCGGGCTAGGTCCTGTGGTGGCTTGCCGTTCACCTTGGCCACATAATTGATCACTTGCTCTGCTTCCTTGAGCTTCCCGTGGGACACGAGCCAACGAAAGCTTTCGGGAATAACGCTAAATTATCAAAGAGATATACAGATAAGTGGCTATATTTATCCTTTCCTCAATGAATATTCATGTAAGAAATAATGGCATCATGAATATTAATTAGATTTTTTTTTTAAAGTGGCATATTAACACGTGTTTTTCTAAAGCAGAAAGTGTAGAATCAGATATGTATTATTCCATAAGCAAACAGAGTAAACCCAGATCAGACGGCTCCTATAGGAACCGTCTGATCAGGGTCTGCTCTGTCTACAAAAGCATAGAAAGGCGTATTTATGGAGTAAAGGGTAAAAGAACACAACTCCTTACAAATAATGCACTTAATCAATTGATAAGTACAACCCCTCTAATGCGACCACTTAATGAATAAACATGGATGTCTTTATAAGCAGGTCGTTGCTTAATGCAGGACAAACGTAATGCAGTAAGCTCCTCTATCTTTCAGCATTACTTTTGTCCTGCATTAAGCTACCATCTGCCTCTAGCACCCATAATTAAACCTCTTTTAGGTGGTCGCATTAGCAGGGTTTTACTGTACATTAATATTTCTTGTTAAATGGGTATTTGTAAATCACATATTTCTCCCACAGTCAATTCGGAATACTCGGCGATTTTCGGCACATGGGTCATGTAAAAAGCTGTCACATGACAGAATATACGCGTATCTTTCATGTCATGTGACTATAACAGTGATGTCAGCAGTGACGTCAGCTGTGTCTAGTTTCATTGTGAAAATAACACCGAAAATAAATGAAGTTGTAACCGTTATTTTTGTGTTGTCTCAATAATCTGAGCTATTTATTTATAGATTCAAGAAAAGCAACGAAAAAAGTCTCACCCGGTAAAGTTGAGCGGGTTTAACATTGTTTTTACCGCTCAAGAAATACAGCGACCCAATTAATCAAGTTCAAGGGTTAAAATATAGGCCTATTCATACGCAAGTTGATGGACGCTCGGTAATTTTAGCATTCCATTTGAGGTAACGGAATTCCACTGGCTGACATACTTTCATTTTTCGGTACTTCGTATGTACTTTAAAATGCCGATTTTGTTGGAGGTGTGGATGTTTTAACACCTAAAGCAGCTAGAAAATGAGCTGCAAATTTACACAGAAATGGAGTGTCATAACAAGCCTATCTAGATCTTCTCGTAACTCTTTATGGGGGAGAAAAATCCACTAGTCGTTAATTAATGAAAAATAGAATTATCTCATCCTCGCGATCAGACATTCAAGATAGAGCTCGATAAAGCCTCGTCCTTCCTTGCATTTCTGACCCTCGGGTGAGATATTTCTATCCTTCGTGAATACTCGTGGTGGATTCTTATAATCTTTTTTTTGAAACAGTTAAATTATTTTTACATATGCAGCAAATAACAGGGTTCTAGGCATAGATGGTTTTGAGTAAAACCTCTCTAAACCTGAATTTTAATAAATAACAAAATAGATCTTTATAGGCAGGTGAAAGCTTAATACAGGGTGAAAGTCATGCAGAAAGTTCCCGCTAATGTTATTTTAACGTCCGATTTAGATAGACTTAACTGTACTTAAATGGTTGAGCCTTTCTCTGTTGTATATCAATTTCAGAAATAATGACAAAATTTATATTTATTAAATGAAAGTTTATAGTGGCACCTGTACAATTGTATTTTTGGTATTGGTGAAAATGTAAAGTTAGATAAATTTTGTTATAATTTCATGAGCAGATGCTGCATACCATGATAGGACGACTCCAAAAGGAAGCCGACTGATTTCGGTCTACTCTGTTTGCAAAAGTATGGAAAAGCGTTTGTATGAGGGAAAGTGTCAACATTTCACATTATACTTGCAATTTGTATATGATTGGCCGATCCACAACACATACCACCAAGAAGAGGTCTAATTCTGGGAAGTTAAGGCAGGCGATACCTTGAAGCAAGACGAAGAGCTTTCTACAGTAATTTCATTCTGCATTGCACATTAGTCATGTACAGTGGCAACTGAGTTCAGGATAGGAATGGCTTTCAGCCAACCTATCAAGCTAACAGTTGACCCAATAGTCATATAAATGGAATGATTTTCAGTCAGCCCATTTATTCTAATTTATGATATTGATGGGCATGGCTTTCAGTCAACTTGTGCTGTATGAAGTTTGTTAATATATTATAGATTATTCTAATTTGTGATATTGATGAGCATGGCTTTCAGTCAACTTGTCTGTATCAAGTTTTGTTAATACAGATTATTCTAATTTGTGATATTGATGAGCATAGCTTTCAGTCAACTTGTCTGTATCAAGTTTGTTAATACAGTTTATGCTATTCCTTGCGGATAGTGATTTTATATCTATTGTATATATTTTGCTTATCTTTCACTGACCGGGTGGAAAATCATGTAGTTCCTTCCGGCTAGTGATTTCATATATATTGTACATCTTTCATTGTCTGGATAATCATGCGGATCGTTCCGGTTAGTGATTTCATCCATGTGAAGCGCTTTTGAACGCACATATCCAGTGTGAAAAGAGCGCTATATAAATGTGGTATAATAATAACAGTCGCTTTCTGTTATAACCACGTATTGCTGTATGAAGACACCTCGTCCGCTCTAATGCTATCAATGAATTTTCTCCCAATTGTCCCCAAACATAATTTGGATCACAATGTAATCGCAGAATCGCTTGTGGCAACGAACTAGATAAAGACACCCATATTTATTTCTGATCTTGTCGCTTTAGAGCGATGAACTACTACTATATAAGTAACATGATATGTAGCCTTCGCATGATTTATGTCTTAATAAGCGTTCACAAATGTTATAATTATTCCTTGATAGTTAGCACTGTGAATATTTAGATTATTCAATTATTCACGGTTCTTTCTTTCTCCAGTTTGTCGATAAAGTTAATTATGATATTTTTCTTTTAAGTTTGCTTTAATTATTTAAGCTTTCAGACAGCTTGCAGACCGTTCATACACCTGCCTTACAGACCCATGAGTTGACCTCTGTTTAGTGACCGCTTAAGGTTCTAAAGATTTTGCTGTTTGATGTTAACCACACACATTGTTTCGAGATGAGCTATCATTTTAAAGCTTTCTATCGCTTGAATATTATACGGTAAATGAAATGGAGCGACGAAATGTGATCGTTAAACTGTCTGGGGTTTTCATTGAATTATAGATAAAATGTATTAATATGATTGAATAATATGGAATAGTTCATCCAGCTACATATATTTATCTTTACAGTTAAAACAGCAAGACATTAGCTATGTACTACACTTGCAAAGAGCCTGCCGCAGAAATTGTCAGTACAATACATCGGTAACAATAGCGGAGTTACGAACAATTGTCGGGCCAGATTGATCTTGTTTAAGTGTTACTGTAATTTTACTTTGTACAGTAAAACCTATCTATAACGACCACTAAATTACATCAAGTATTTTGTGTTAAAACCAGGTGGATGCTTAAAGCAAGGTGAAAGTAAACTAGAACGCTCCTATACTTTCACCTTGCTTTAAGCAACCACCTGCCCAAAATACCAATTAATTAACACATTTTAGTGGTCGGTATAGAGAGGTTTTACTGTACTTTATTATTCCATTCACTGTAGGGGAAGGGTTTTACTTAAGTTGGAAGAACTTGTTGCCCAACCCAATTTCTGGTTATTATGAAATAAATTATGTTTAAACTAAACTATCTTGTTCAAGTGTTGGGATTCTCAAGATAACTCTTGAGACGAAACGAAAGCGTCATTACAGCTTTTCAAACGTTTCCTCTCGGGAACTAGCTCACTGTTTTCTATTTCGTTATACAGTGAAACAGAGCATTGTGTGCTACACTAGGGGATTTGCATCGCCAAAAAACTTACAACCACAGAAGAAGACTCGGAGCTGCTACCGCCGCCACAATGATGTTCAGGTAATGCCAGTCGTGTAACTGCCAGCACGTGACCGCCAACAAGGACGTCCAGATAGCCCAGCCAGCGACAAGAAACAAATAAATACGCCACTTGTTCCGAATATACTCAAACGAGAGTCCCGAATCGATGTAGGCCGTGCAAGCAATACCCGTCAGAAATCTCATTGATGCAAACATTTTCCAACTGTTCGAAAAGTAAGATATCAAGTTGAATACCAATAGCATGGTTATGGCTAAGAAAAAGGTAGGTTTTCGACCGATGACGTCACTCACGTGACCCCAGGCAAAACCGCCAATGAACAGGCCTACAAATTGGATCGTTGTTATCGTCTTTGATATCCATTTCTTGTCGCAAACGAGTCCCCACTGCCAAGAGAAATGAGAAAATAGTCTTTGTTTACCTTTCTTCTCTGTTTACATCTTAAAACAAAAAATAAAACCAATAAAACACGATCACAGTATAAAAAAGTGTCTAACGTTTATTTCAAGTCCGTGGCTATGCAAAAAAATAGTTTAACTCTTCACCTGACAGACACGGCATTTGGCACCTTTATAAATAGAGTAGACAGTTCAAAAATCTCAAAATGTTTTATAGAAATTAACGTGGATATTCCTTTTCTCTAGTAAATCCTCCTTTTTTGGTGGATTTATTCAAAGAGACTGGATTTAAAATTAGTTTAAAGAGAATGGGTTAAGCAGTTATATCATATCAAGTCAGTTGTATTGAAATGTTCGCTCAAAGTTGGTCTGGAATTTGATAATGAATTAAATAAGATGATGTTATATTGCTCTTTATCTTTTAAGACAATGTCTTCTCATCGAACATGTAGTTGTTCGACTAAGTATTCGAAGACTATCAATTCCTATCTGTAAAACACGGACCAACCGCATGCTATTCTGGCAGCGTTAAGCTGAATCGTTTCCAATTGTGACTTATCATTGACAGTGCAGGTTATGCCAAGAACATTTGCTTATTTTGAATTTGATAGATTCACCCCCTAAATACTGTTAACCAGGATAGACCCGGGCTAAACGGTGTCTGTATATGTCATCTGATCAGGGTCCGCTCTGTTTATAAATGGAATAATATAAAACTGATTATACAGATCCTTTCTAGGCCAAACATTCGTTTGTTCATAATGTCATTATGAACATTCAGCTAGTCTATATACTTACAGTTATTTATTCTTACATGTGTATTCAAGATGTAAATGTTCCGTATTTTGATAAAGTAACACCAAGACGGGTTTTGTTGTCAAAGGGATTTGGAATGGTTAACGATATGTCGTGTAAGTATTAGAGTACAAGTACAAGTACAAAAGTTTATTCGGCATAAACAAACATTGTCCATTGCCATAAACAAAAGTATAAACAAAAGTATAATGAGAAATGACAGACAAATTTCAGTAATGTACATGAGAAAAGTGTAACAAACCTGAGATGTCAAAACCAGATGAACTAAACATACTCTTAATAACAATGATGGTAAAGTATAAATAAAGTTATAAACGTATCAGAAGGTTCCATTTCACAAAGTCAATTCTCGCTGTATTAATATGTAAAACTGACAGCGTCGACCTCACTGTTTCACCGTATACGCCGCAAAGTACTGTCTGTGATTATATACCACAAAATGCTGGCGTTTTATACCCGTCTAAAGGGAAGTTACGTGGAGCGACTTCACTTGGGTCTATAGTTCGAACCATAGATGCCGCTAAATGCTAAAAATAGAAGTTGCAGACATGCGCAATGAATGTGGCAAGTGAACATGTGTAGCGAAACTATAGTAAAAAATGTAAACAAACAAAAACAACACTATTCTTTATCTTTTTAACGACGAAAATAATATGTAATACATTGCCGTATATTACAGAATAGTACATGTGACCGATCTTAAATTTTGTCAAGATCAAAATAACGCATAATTTTGAACAATCTCATAATTCTAATCAAAACTTAGATACCAACTTTCAGTTTATCGTTTGTCGCCATCTTGGAACTACAGAAACCAAGCCCTATGGCGTGGTTCGACTATAGTTCGGGTGAAAGGTCATATGACGTTACTTTAGTCGCGACTATCGCCGTTCATATCGAACTGTGGTAACTATTGTTCGAACTATAGATCCAAGTGAAGTCGCTCTCTATTGATCGGATAACCTCATGGTCTTAAATTCTTAACCAAAACACGACTACATTCTGTTTTTAACAAAAATAACTCAATGTCTAACGCAAATGGTAACATGATCAATACAAAGGAACATAACTAATAACAACTGCGAATTCTTATCTTCTTACCTCACTAACTGCCGTTTTCATGTTGGGATCAAACACAAATGCCTGGCATGCAGTGCCATTTATATGGCAAACATTAGTTTCCGTTGAGTTTTCGGATATATTGAAACCGGAAGCGGAAGTGTGCACCACGCATTGCCAGTCTGGAGTGGCTGCCGTGAACACCATCATAAACAAACTCCATGTAATAGTGATGCCGACGAGGTTTGTTATTGTTACAAAACCGATTTGGAATCGTCCACAGTCTCCCGTTTCTTTAAGGATCTGACCTAGATTTAATTTTTCGGAATCCTTCTCCATCTTAGGAGGTAGATGATTCCTGTAAAAGCTATCATAAACACCGATATCATAATAATGTAGAATATATCAAAATGTCAAAGCTGTACAAAAAACATTCAATTGTAAACATCAAACGCCCCTTAATACTTTTATTCGATCGATATGCCGTTTACCCCTAGTTAGTTTCAATGTCAGATTAATAATCTATACTTGCTTTGATCAAGTTTATCTTTGCAAACCTTGGCACAATGTGATTGGCCTTTCGTGGGAGAAATTCGAGCAAAATGTATCTTCTTATCATCAGTCCCATCAGTTTATTACAATGAATGTCAATATCGTATACTCTATTACACAGAACATCATTTTTCATCTTTTTTTTAAATCTTGGTTAGAGTTCAAATGTATTGTTCCTTAGAAATAGGTAGCCGACAGGAGTATGCTCATTATAGTAAGGTACACGTTCATTATAGAAAGGTACATGTTCAGTACAACAAAAAATACACGTTCATTATAGTGAGGTCCGTAGCAAGTATTTTAAAGCATGGCATGTGCCTGCTGAAAACCCATGTAAGAAAGTTTGAGCCATGACAGAAACTGTTGAACAATATCTATATAATTTCATAGCCAAACAAAACAGACTCTTCTCAGACGCATGCTGTGTATGTGCCGCCTGATCAGGGTCCATGCTTATAAAGCTTTTAGTTGAGTCAGAGTTTCGTTCTCAAGCTTTTGGTTGGTCAGAATTGAGTTCTCAAGCTTTTGATTGGTCAGATTTGAGCCAGAGGCTCAAATCTGACCAATCAAAAGCTTGAGAACGTACTCAGACTCAACTAAAAGTTTTATAAGCATGGACCCTGGGTGTACTCTGTAAAGGTGTCAAGATGTATCTTTACCGTTTCCCTGGTCTATATTTAGTAAATATTTTAATACCTACTGAATATTAATGTTCAAAGAAGTTATAATGAAATATGGACAGTGGAATATTATAACCATTTTAGACAGTAAACTGATAAAATATTTCAAATTCCATTACAAAACAGAATAACCCTGACCAGACGGCTGCAACAGGAGTCGTCTGATCAGGGTCTACTCTGTTATAGATGCGTGAAAACACCTTTATATGGAGGAAAGGGTTTCACAAATAAACGGTTAAAGCAAGAAAAACGCGTTGTAAACAATCTCCCGAAAGAGCTTTCTGCATTAAAATTTGTTCTTCTTTAAAGGGGATGTCCCTACATTTTGACGCGTTTCATAAACACTTAAAATGTACAAAATTCATTTGTTTATATGCTGAAAAGTAGTATATCGCAAAAAGCCCTATCCAATTACCGTTTATAATGACAAAACATCCATGTGTTTGATATCGCCGGTCCCGGTTTTACTCCCCGATGTTTCAGTTTTATTCAGTATTGATGAAATCGGTTTATTTGTATCACAGGGGCATTTTTCGATATAAGTTAAAATTGGGAACCTTCATAATAATGATAGAGCATAACAAATACCAAGTTTTATGATACTATTGAAAATATGCGATCATTGTAGGGACTTCCTCTTTAAATAGACACCCTTTTATCAAGATACTTTTATCTAAAGTGTACTAATGATTGATTAACCCGTAAACTTGTGCAAAATATCCATTAAAAGGACATAGGTAAACAGCTTATACGCAGATCAGGGTCCGTGCTTATAAAGCTTTTTAGTTGAGTCTGAGTTTGTTCTCAATCTTTTGATTGGTCAGCTTTTAGTTCTCAAGCTTTTGATTGGTCAGATTTGAGCCTATGGCTCAAATCTGACCAATCAAAAACTTGAGAACGAACTTAGACTCAACTAAATTTTTTATAAGCATGGGCCCAGAGGACTGTTGAAGGATCAAGGTTTGCACTGTTTGCTGAACCTATAGATGTCAATGACTTATACAAGCAAATAGTAACTGTTGGTTTGCTGTGACCCTTAACATGAAAAATTGATGCGGTTCAAAATAAGACCTGGGCGGGTTTCCTTACATAATACTGAACTAAATGGGTTATACGTAAACATTATTATAATGATAAGTATACTTACTGTTATATTGGTAAGTCCAAATTATGTTCTACAAGTATATAACTAAAACTTGGTGCAAGTGAACTAATTATCAGCTAGATAAGTTATCATCAACATAAAATGTTTTGTATCTAATATAAGCTTAGATACTTGAAGATTTGTTTAATGCTTTCTTGATGTGTTTTCATTTTATCTACACTCCCATATGATCCATCTGGATTGTGCGCGATATGGTTAGATGTACATGTATACAGTAAAACCTCTCTTAACCGGACGTTAAATTTAGTATAAATATCGTTATTGGGGACAGGTGACAGCTTAATGCAGGGTGGAAGTCATGCAGAAAGCTCATAGAGGAACTTTCTGCATGACTTTCACCCTGCATTAAGCAGTCACCTGCCAAAAATATATGTACATTTTCTCTACAAGAATTCCGGTTAAGAGAGGGTTTACTGTATACCTTTGGAAAGGCTAGGACGAATCGTACCTACAGTACAACCTCTCTAAACCGGACGTTCACTTTAGTAATAAATATCGGTCTTTGGAGACAGGTGGCATCTTTAATGCAAAATTTTCATCCTGCAATAAGCAACCACCTGTCTAAAAGTATTTAAATCTTCTCAACTTGTGTTCCGGTTTAGAGGGGTTTTATTATAATTTCTTTCCGATATCAGGAGTTCCAGAGCACAGCCTTCCTAAGGTCCGTCCTTCATTAAGCTGTTACTTGTCTGAAAGACCCGGAACAAGCCTCCTATGTGTGGTCATTATTGGAAGGTTTTACTGTACATGTATGTTGAGTAGTCACACACCGATATTAAACGAGTCTTGGAAATGTTATTAAACAAGAATCTGACACGCTTGATAACATTTTCACTGGTTTAATATCACAAACGGAGAGACACAGAGACAAAAACGAAAGAGAGACAGTGAGAGACCTACAGACATACACAGATGAAACAGAGAGAAATCGAGGTAAGAGTGAACGTGATGTAGGCGACAGATTATAAGAAGGTTGGTTTCGGAGCCCAAGGACAATTCAAATGATGGACTGGTGTCAGTAAATAATCAAAGCGCTGAAATCGTTGAAAGATTGGCGGAAAAGTAGCCCCGCCCCTGACAGTCATGTTTTTGAGACATCATCATCATTTTAGCAATTTTGGCAGAGGTTTATCAGAGGATTTTTTCTGTCACGTATCAGTCAAATCTGACCCCTGGGTTTGGAGAAGATTTCTTAAGATATTTTTGTTGCCATAGCAACCATAGTTCTTCAAGGATCCGAATTATTTCAGCGATTCTGATAAAGCTCAATACCAAGATCATTTATGAGAAGTTTGGTAACATTCTACCTTGCGGTTTCAGAGGAGATGTCGTTTACAGCAATTGCCGACGAACGGGAGGACAGACAGGCGGGTGGACGGACTGACTCCCTTGGAAACATTGGGGAACAATTGAGATGATAATAAGAAAATAAAAAAAATGTTCTATTCAACTGTAAATTACAACATCAGCATGACAACTGCAACACATGTCATGCCAAAATTTCACATTAAATTGCACAGAAAAAGAAGTATGCAATGTAAACAGAAAAGTTAAGTACTGACCTTTACAGATGAACCTGTCTTAAGCGACCATTAATTTATTGAACATTTAGGAGTCTCAAAATGCAGGTAGATTCTTAATGCAGGGCAAAAGTAATGCAGAAAGTTCCTATATGCGCTTTCTGCATTGATATTAACATGCATAAAGCTACAACCTGCCTAATAGGTCCATAGTTACACCTCTTTTTGAGTGTCGCTTAAGACAGGTTCTACTGTACTTTTATTTATCTGGAATATCTGCAACCATGAGAAAGAATTTAAAAACAGTATCGCTTTACATGAAAACTAGAAACACGACAATTCTACTGATGACAGTATTTGCAAACCTAGAAATAATAAGACGACACTTAAAGACTTAAACATTGTATAAATATGGCAAAATACTTAACGTCGTATTGGATGAAAGGTCTGTCATTCAAGCGCGTGTGAGACGTTCTGCAAACATTTTGATCATGTCATTCATGTGACCGTTTCAATGCTATAATTTTCTCCATTTTTCTTCCCGTTTTTGTTATGGTTTTAAAATATTCTAGTTTACTTTTCTTGCCCAAAATATATAGGAATGCTTCGGATCACTTTCATAATGATAACAATGAGATTTCAAGAGGCACTTTTTTCATTAGCATTTGACCTAGATATGCAGATCAGGGGCGAATCGGCACTTCTGGTTCAAATGGTAATGGTAGTTAAGTGGTATTTTGCTGTATTGAAAAGATGCGATTAGACATATAGCTCCGCCTATGGTGCATAATTACATGAACACAAAAATGGTAAATCGGACGTGGCATTTGAACGATTGCTGAATCCGATTTACGGTAGAGTCTGGCCTCCGCCAGTCTAAAAATTATAATAAATAAAGGAATCAGTGGGTGGGGTAATACTAGCATAGACTATGATGGTGGACCTTGTCAAAATTTACATATGTTATCTTAAAGGGGTAGCCAAGCCGAATGGCATGGTTTTGTGACCTATTTGGTCAAGGGACTTCCTCATATATAAATGTTGGTTGAAGTGTGCACTATATTGATCGATGATAATCAGTCACCCGTTGTGCCAAGTGCATTTCAGAAATGGTATAAATAGTTCGCAAAGGTACATGTTTATATATCATTATTTGTTATCGGGACATTTAACAATATTAGCAGGCTATATAAGAGCTCCACGTACGTTCAAGACGGAGATACCATAATAACCCTAAGCATTAGGACTCAGATAACACGTACGCAAATAATACAGACAGAGATCGAAATGCTCCTGAAGGACAAGATGAACCATGATATACACTAGTTGATACCTAGTTTGTCTAATTTAAAGTTGCCATTATTCAAAATTATTAGAATTATCTAGCTATAAACACTGGTGGCCTTGGCAGACTGGGTGTCTGAATACTGAGAGAAATTAGGAACCAAGGACTAAAAGCAGTTTTACAATCAGACCATGGGAACAATATTGTTTGGCCAGGCGAATCAAAACGAATGGCTGAAATGTAGTACACATTTTATTCTAGTACTAGTACGTACACAGCATAGTAGTAACGTACAAGGGAAACTATATATGAAACTGTTTACAAGTTATATAATGGAACTAACCTAACCCTTTAGTGCCCAGTGTCCCTTAACCCATTACCTGATAGGCTAATTTTAGATCCTACCTCTTTAAATAAATCTACCGAAAAGGAGCATTAACTAGAGAAAAGGATTTTGTAGTTTAAAACCATTGTGATAAATAGAGCATTTGCTCCTATAGGAGCAAATGCTGTATTTAGCACAATGGTTTCACAAAGTGACTTTTACAGAGTCGTCAAAAGTCGTCAATATGAGGAAATGGGATTAAGGGGCCACATGGAAATAGTGTAGACCCTTATCAAAGAGCTCCTAGAGGATCTGTCTGATCAGGATCTGCACTGTTTGTTGAATCTACCAATGTCAATGGCTTATTCCAGCAATTGTTTTGTTTGATATTCCCCTCCACGTGGCAAATTGAGAGGTTTACCTCAAATAATATTGGAATGAAGTGATTAACAAAAACTCCAAAGTATCACAGCTCTAATATTCGCTAAGAACATATTAACCCCTTCAATGTTGAATTTTCAAACATGAATAGTCCATCACTTTTTAAAGATGGATTTCATTCAGTATGAACTGATATAATTTGTGAGAGGATTTTGAATGACAAATAGTGCAAATCCTGATCAGAGGACTACTATAGGAGCACCCTGATCTGTGCCTACACTGAATGCAATTAACAGTCAACTCGTTTCTCGTATTCACATTTATATCATTTATGTACCACAGCTTTAAGTGATTTATGGCAATTTTTATGGCAATGAAGGCATTTTCTGCTCACATTATTGGTCGCCTTTGTTGAAAGTATAGGCGGCTTGAATAAGTTAAAAAACATTCTGTTCACATAATCTCGTGTATTATCTGCAGAATGTTACATGTAGGAACTAGATAATTTTATGTTCAGGAGCATCTAGCTTGATAATGTGTAGGTGATTACAATTTTTAAAAGCTGATGACGCGCCCCTAAATACTGAAAAGAACCTCTAAACAGGAAGTTTATTAAAACTGAATGTAGATTTTGTAGGCAGGATGAAAATTATACAGAAAGCCCCCAAAGTAGCTTTTTGTATTACTTTCGCAACTACACGAAGCTGCCACGTGGCCTACAGAGCGGCATTGATACTAGTGTGAACGTTAGGTTTGGAGGGGTGTTATTGTCATACATTTATTGTCCGTTGTAAATAAGAAATGAACAATAAGGGAATTAGTAACACATAACGCAAAAATGTATTATACAAAAATAATATAAATGTATTATACAACAAAGTCCCAATGCTATACAAAGTTTACTTTAATCTGAGATCATTCGCAAGCATCTTATTAGGCAGATTTTGACATTGCCCAAACTCTAATCAGATACTTGAGAATGAACTGAAAATCAGACAGAAATGTACGAAAGTCCGATGGTGACACTCTTAGTTCCTTCTTCATAGTTCTGAGTTCAAAGGTCCAAGTTCCAACTTCCAAGTTCTTACTTCTTTCTTCCAAGATACTTTGCTATATGGTTATTGTATATTAATTACGCCCGGGTTTCAAGTTCCTTCTTCTTAGTTCCGATTTCCAAGTTCCAAGTCCCGACTTCCAAGTTCGAAGTTCCGACTTCCATGTTCCAACTTCAAACTTCCATGTTCCAAGTTCCGACTTTCCAAGTTCCATTTCCGACTTCCATGTTCCAAGTTCCGACTTCCATGTTCCAAATTCCGACTTCCAAGTTCCTACTTCCATGTTCCAAGTTCCATGTTCCAAGTTCCGATTTCCAAGTTTCGACTTCCAAGTTCCGACTTCCATGTTCCAAGTTCCGACTTGCAAGTTCCGACTTCCAAGTTCCAACTTCCATGTTTCGTGTGTTTACATCCAATGCCTCCAGTCGCATCACGTGACACATAGCATCATGCTATTTATATCAGATGTTCTACTTTTGGTTTGTTGCAGTTTTAAAGCACCAGTTTTGGTGATTTATACGAAAGACCGGCGGTGACATTTCCACTTCAAGATTTCACACAATAGAATTCATGATTTCACGATTTCACAATTTCATGATTTCATGATTTCACGATTTCACGATTTCACGATTTCACGATTTCACTTCAAAAACTTCACAATTTCACGATTTCACGATTTCATAATTTCAAGATTTCACGACTTCACAATTTCTCGATTTCGCAATTTCAACCTCATGTAGAATCTTTTAGCCACGTGGCACGCTGACGTAATTAAGGCAACAGAGTGGCTCTCGCCCTTGAAATCAGGATGGCAATTTGAAATCCATAAATACACCTTTCTACGCCTTTGCAAACAGGCTAGACCCAGCTCAGACGACTCCTATAGGATTTAATCTTATTTAAAATCCATGATGTCATTATTTCTTACAGTTTATTATTAATTAAATTCTCCTCCAGTACAGTGTCATACAAACATAAGACAATGATTTAACACAATAAACACATGATTGGCAATTCTCATGCATGAATATTCATGCAGGAAAGGGTTAAACAATATTGATGGTGGACCTGAGGACAAGCTACGTGCAAAATATGAAGGCCCTCGGCCCTACAATTCTGGAAGGGAAGATTGTCATAGTTTTCCACCGTTTCTTTCATCGTGGCTTTTACTTCAACATGTGCGTTTTGATGACGTCATAACAATTCAAATGGACTAAATGAAATCATGAAATCGTGAAATTGTGAAATCATGAAATTGTGAAATCGTGAAATCGTGAAATTGTGAAATCGTGAAATTGTGAAATTGTGAAATCGTGAAATTGTGAAATCGTGAAATTGTGAAATTTTGAAGTGAAATCGTGAAATTGTGAAATCGTGAAATTGTGAAATCGTGAAATTTTGAAGTGATATCGTGAAATTGTGAAATCATGAAATCGTGATATCATGAAATTTTGAATTGAAATCGTGAAATCGTGAAATTGTGAAATCGTGAAATCGTGAAATTTTGAAGTGAAATCGTGAAATTGTGAAATTGTGAAATCGTGAAATCATGAATTGCTTTGTGTGAAATCTTGAAATGGAAATGTCACCGCCGGTCTTTCGTAGATTTAGGCCTGATTTCAACATTTCAAAGATCGATATGCCTCATAATAATGTTCAAACATTACTATTGACCTTTGTTGTATTTCATACATTTTAAACAAGTTCTGATTACGACACACGACGGCCACAGGGTAAAACAGACATGCGTGAAGTAAATGGTGCGAAAATATGACTGCACGAGAAAACTTTTGAAGTCGGAAGGTGGAAGTTGGAAGTCGGAACTTGGAATTTGGAAGTCGGAACATGGAACTTTGAACTTGGAAGTCGGAACATGGAATTTGGAAGTTGGAAGTCGGAACATGGAACTTGGAAGTCGGAACATGGAAGTCGGAACATGGAAGTCGGAACATGGAACATGGAAGTTGGAAGTCGGAACATGGAACTTGGAACTTAGAAGTCGGAACATGGTACTTGGAAGTCGGAAAATGGAAGTTGGAAGTTGGAACTCGGAACTATGAAGTAGGAACTTAGAATGTCACCACCGGGCTTTCGTAGAAATGTTATAACATTGGACCATGGAAACATTGAGCAAATTGAGCAAGATCTATAAATAAAGCTATACGTTATGTCCAAGTTTGATATGAAAATACATGTAGCTTGATATATCTTTAATTTGTTAATGTATATCCCTTTCACTCATATAGACGTCTTTTTAAGTATTTGCAGACAGAGTAAACCCAGATCATACGGCTCCTATAGGAGCCGTCTGATCGGGTCAGGAACTGCGCTGTTTGTTTTTGATATTATATAGAACTGATTATTCTGTTTTTGCCAGAGCAAACAAAGTCCCTGGAAAAGTTTGTCTTATAGTATCGGCTATTAATACTTCATAATGTCATGATTTCTTACACGAATACTAAACAGGGAAAGGGGTAAGTTGTCAAGACACCCAACTGCTTCTGTATCACACAGTTACACATTGTTTACAGATGGCTTCTGTGTCACAATGATGTCAACCTTTGGCGTGTGTGTCTTGTCTCCTTTATGAGGCAGCCTTGCTGGCAGATCTTAGAATTTCGTTTCCTTCAGAAGAAAGCTGAGGCCACCCGAGATCAAACATACCACGTCAAAACCGAGGTACAGAAGACCCGGTATGTCTGTAATCTGGTATACAAAGATTACTGCCACGTGTCTTACAGACCGGCATTGGTACTAGTTTGAATGTCGGGTGTTCTGTTATACCAAACAGGCATATCAGAACATATCTTATCACTTATGCTACCAAAACCCTAGTAAATTCTCTTGTTACATCCAGACTTGACTATTGTAACTCCCTGCTTTGTGGTCTACCAAAGACAACTTTCAACAACCTGCAGACTGTCCAAATTGTTGCAGCTCGTATCATTACTAGGACTTCACGTTTTTACCACATTACACCAGTGTTAAAGGAACTTCACTGGCTCCCAGTGCAACACCGGATTGAATTTTGACTCATACCTATATAACCTTGAATGACAAATCTCCAAGTTATATTACAATCATGTTAAAGATATATAAACCACAGCGGGATTTAAGATAAGAAATGACTTTATGGCGCTTGTGATACCAAAATCCCGCACAGTTACATATGGCTTTGCAAAGGCGGCTTCTAAGTTGTGGAATGAACTTCCGGTGGGGATACGGAACTCAGATAACACTTGACTCTTTTAAAAGATCTCTTGAAACGCATTTGTTTAAAGATTTACGGTGACTGATGTATATTTTAAGCCATAATAGCAGTTATATGTTTTAAGCTTTAGTAACAGTATGAGATCAGCATTGTTTTATCCTCTTATCATAATTGTACTATACCTTACCAGGCATATGGATTTTAAATTTTGAGGTTATGCGATAATTAGTTCTTTTTATACGAGTACCTTAGAAAATTCTTTGTAAATGTTCGTTTCAGTTTTTTCTATTTCATATCTTAGTTTTATTAATAGTATTTTCTTTTCTTTCTGCATTAGAATGTATCAATGTTTTAATTGTAAAGCACTTTTGAACGTATTTTAGATATGAATATGGTATAATAATAATAAAAACACTCGTCTTGTTTTCCGTTTTTAAATCAGAAATAAACAAATGAGTTAACAGACACAACGCAACACTGTTATTACACAAATATCTAAATGTATTATACAACAAAGTTCCAATGTTATAAAACGTTTTGCTTTAGTCTGAAATCTTCTCAAACATTGGCCAGAACTTATAAGCTTGCTCAAAATTTGACCAATCAGGTACTAGATAATGAACTTAGACTCAGACTCAGAAGTTTTATAAACGCGGACCATGGAAACATTGAGCAAATTAAGTAAAATCTATAAATTAAGCTACATGTATATGTAATGTCCTAGTTAAGATATGAAAATAATTTGACATATCTTTAATTTGTTAATGTATAACCCTTTCCCTCAGAAAATAGTATGCCGTCAACTTTGCTTTATTCTCTTATCATAATTGTATTATACCTTACTAGGCATATGGATTTTAAATTTTGAGGTTATGCGATGTTCTTTTTATACCTTAGAAATACACTGTTAATGTTTTTGTTTTGTTTATTATGTTTTTATTTCTATTTCATATCTTATATTTTCTTTAATTTCTGCTTGAGTATGTATAGATGTTTTAATTGTAAAGCACTTTTTGAACGTATTTAGATATGAAAAGAGTGCTATATAAATATGGTATAATAATAATAATAATAATAATAATAATAAAAACCGCCTTTTCACGCAAAACGCAGTATACTCAGATCAGACGGCCCCTGTAGGAACCTTCTGATCAGGGGATGCTCGGTTTGCTTTGACATTATATAGATCTAATTCTACAGTTTTTTGCCAAAGTAAAACATTCCCTTGAAAAGTTTAAGTTATAAACATGATGTCATTATTTCTTACATAAATACTGAACAGGGAAAGGGCTAAAATGCCATGAAACCCCAGTTTTTTCATCACATAGTTACACGTTGTTCACAGATGGCTTCTGTGTCACTATGATGTCAGCCTGTGGCGTGTATGTCTTGTCTCCTTTATGAGGCAGCATGTCTGGCAGATCTTTGAACTTTGTCTCCTCCAGGAGAAAGCTGAGACCGCACGAGATCAGGCATACCACGCCAGAGCCGAGGTACAGAAGTCCTGGCGTGTCTGTACTCTGTTATAAAAAGATTACATATCGTTATGGGTCGACTAGATAAAAGGCGTTTGATGTGTCAAAACTAAAGATACTTCTAACATGCATATGCCTGTAACATAGCACTGTAGACACGTAAAATAAAAACAAAGAAATGATTTTTTTTCAAATCCCGTTAAAAAAAAGGGGGGGGGGGGGAACATCGTAACGAGGATTTTTTTCCAAATCACGTTAAAAACATCGGCAATTTAACGCAATTTGAAAAACAAATCAAATTCCGTGGACCCTGTGCCTATCGTATCGTGTGTTCATTTAATACAACTTAAAGAAAAAAGTTAATACATGTATAAGATAGATAAGTAGCAGCATATTGATTGAATACAATACTAACAGAAACAATATTATATATATTATTAATACATTATACTTTATATTAGTAATAATGTACTGAACCCGTATGTGACATTTACTGCATGACACTTCCGACACTTCTGTGTCACGATGCACATGCGATTTGCTCTAGCACAAGATACTAGATATATATTGCATATGAACATGAGTCTGTTTAAAGCCGGGATTTAACATAGTTACTTGTTTTGTAGTTTCCCGATATTTACACACCTAAGTATGCTCAGATGAGTTGTTTCTGATCCGGTGCCCGTCCATCCGTCCATTCATCTTTTAGTCCGTCCATGCTTTAAACGGCACCTCCAAATGCACAAGGCAGAATGTAAAATGTTGAACCTTGGTTGTCATGGAAACCAAAATAAATCTTTAAATATCTTTTTGTCTAAAACCAGTAAGTTTGAAAGGAATAGTCTTCTAGTGACCTTCTGCCTAAATTGCTTAACTCATGCTGTTATCTCAAAACATATGACCGTGCGGTTACTGGGACTTAATTTTAGCAAATCTGAAAGATGGCCAACAGAGGACTTTTTCCTACCAATTCTATTCAGATTTGACCACCGGTTTTAGAGAAGGAGGTATTATCTCCTTTAGTCATATAATGCAATTCAACCCCGCCCCAGGCGACAATTTTTTTCAGGTATCGGCATCGGTTTTAGCAATGTTAATAAAAGGTCCCAAGCGACAATTTCTACCAAATTCCATTCAAACTGGAACACCAATTTGGGAGAAGAAAGTTGTTAAAGGTTTTCTGTATTGTTATATAAGAAAATCTAGTCCTGACCAGTCCTTATCATATGTTTTGAGATATCGACATGAGTTTAGCAATTATGGTAGAAGGTCAATAGAAGACTATTCCTTTCAAATATCGTTAGTTCTGACCATCGGTTTATATTATTTTCCATGATAGCCAGGTTTCAACATGAATCCAAATTATTTATCGGTTTGATAGACCATTATACTAAGACCATTTATGTACAGTTACATTCTGCCTTGTGAATTCGGAGGCGATGCCGTTTAAAACACGGACGGACGGACTGACAAACGAATGGACGGGTGAACGGATGGACACAAGGCGATTGTCGATCACAAAATCTCAACTGAGAACATGTATACTACGGTGTGCTAAAAACAAGAAACTACAAAAAAAGGAAACAGCTTAAATCCCGTGTCTAAAACTCATCTACAGCTAGGCGGTCTATATCTAGTTTTTAGTGCAAATCGCATATGCATCGTGACATAGATGTATCTGAGCTATAAATCAGTTTTAAATCATTATTACTAATATAAAGTATAATGTATAGATAATAATACATATAATGTAGTCTCTTTTAGTATCCAAATCCTCGTAAAAGTACAAATAAATGTGTGGTAGATATGAATAGTCCCTATCAGTCATGCATTTAGGTATCAAGGCAGATACTCAACCGAAGACGGACTGTATATTGTGCGAATTATTGTAGTTACTGTAATAAATTAAGTAGAAGAACACTATACTCAGGGAGCCAGTAGTGCCTACCATGCACCCCTAGACTTTTTTTCATGGGTACCAAAATGTTCAGAAAAGTGTCCTGAATCAGAATCGCGAATGTACTCAAACTTAATTTTTTTAGGCTATGTGTATTTTAACCGTTTCCATGGGAACCCCCCAGTTTTCGTAATGATGACCCATACCTACAAATTCGACCATATCACAGCCAGTTTTTGTCCTAAAACTATAAAACTGGTACCAAATGGAAGATAAAATATTGTGCTTTTACTTTTAACTTGTTTTTTTTTTTAAATTACTTTATTTGCATACTCATGAATATTAATGAGAACATTAAAAATAGTAAAAAAAGTATAGAAATAACGTAAACCTTTCATATTTTTATCCTACAAATATCAGAAAATAACTTCAAATGCAGTTTAACATGATGACAAAAAACCCAGGAAACAAAATATCCAATTTGAGGACCATAGCATTAATTTTAAGCACCATTTTCACCGTTTCCATGGCAACACTAGTTTTCGTAATGATGGTCCGTACCTGCAAAATCGTCCATATCACAGCCAGTTTTTGTCCAAAACCTATAAAACTGGTACCAAATTCGAGATAGGGCATTGTGCTTTTATTTCCAGTTTTTTTTTAAATTACCTTATTTGCATACTCATGAATATAAATGAGAACATTAAAAATAGTAAATACAATATAGAAATAACGTAAATAGTGTAAACTATTCACTTTTTATCCTACAAATATCATAAAACACTTTCAAATGCAGTTTAACCTGATGAGAAAACAAAATATCAAATTTGAGGACCAAAAATTTAACTCTAAGTAACTTTTTAACTGTTTCCATAGTAACCATTCATTTCACTCTGTTCACACATTTTTGTGAGTCGACACCTACCTGCAAAAATCTTCCATATCAATGGAAGTTTTTGTGCTAACTGTATAAAACTGGCACCGAATTAAAACTAAGACACTGTGCTTTGGTTTAAAGGCTATACTTAGGCATTACCTTATTTGCATACACATGAATATTAATGAGAATAATTAAAAAATAGCAAAAAATACATACATAACGTAAACCTCTCAATTTTTATCCTACCAATATCAGAAAACAACTTCAAATGTAGTTTAAATTGATGACAAAATACTCAGAAAGCTAATCATCTAAATTGATACCCCAACAATGAACTGTAAGTAAGATTGTAACGGTTTCCATGGTAACTGATCCTTTCACAAATTTTGGAAATTTGACATCCAACTGTAATACTCCGCTAGATCTCAGTTATTTTTGATGAATCATGAAATCAGTTGTTACAAACATAGATATGAGGCATTGCTTTAATAGTAAATATTACTTTTCTGATATAAACTAATTTGCATATGTATGAATATTTATGAGAACAGTAATAGATGTTGAAATTTTCGACAGACACCAGTCTTTCTCTTATAAAGCAAACAAATATGCAAAATGGTTAGCTAAAGTTTACTATGATCACTGAATATCACCAATATTATTAGATAAATAAATTTGGGACAAATTATATAGCACTGATTGTGATATATCTGTTTCCTAGGCAACCATTCTAACCTCATTGTTCATATTACAGAGTGTTTAAATACCTGCAACATACAAAGATATTGCTGCCTTCTTTGGTGATACTTATAAATGATTTAAACATATACCCGGTAGTTGATGTATGAATCTTTATGTTTGGTTCACTTTATGCAAATTACCTTATTTGCATCCTCATGAATATTAATTAGTGATAAGGAAACACAGAGAAACAATATTGAAAATAACATGTTTGACAGTATGCCGAGCACAACATTACACCATTCTCCAAATATAGCTTGCAATGATAAATGTACCTTTTGGTGATAAATAAATAATTTTTAATTCTAAAACTGTCTAAAAGATGTTAAAGGGCATGTATACATCTAGTAAAGGGTTAATCCTACTCTCTGCTTTAAAACACCTTTACAGAAAGCTTCTTTGAGTATGCCAACTGAACAAAAATAGATGAGTGATATCTCGCTTAACCCTTTACCAGCTGAATATTCATGTTAGAAATAATGACATCATGGGTATTTATCAGCTAATTTATAAATTGACGGTCTGACTCACAGAGCATACCTTAATTAGAGGCTAAAATGGAACAGTTTGTATTGGATCTTCTCAGGTAATACTCCGATAAGAGCTAGGTCAAGATGATAACATTGCTGTTGAATGTCTGTGGAGCATACCCTTATTATAAGCCACAATGTAATCATATATGTTGATTGACTGTCAGAGTTACATGTTGACAACCATTCTTCTCTAAAACAGGGGTAATGTCTGGGTCGGGAAAGAGATGTCTACCAAAGTATCAACTGGTCTGAAGAGTTAAACTCTTCAGATGTGCTGTATTAAGCAGGCCCTACAAGGCGGTAATGTTCCCATATCAACATTGCGAAGTGCATCTGTTGGCTTATCTTCACACTTCTCCTTAATCTTAAACAATATCAATTCATTCACAGTGTGAAATCTAGGGTTGCCATACATTGCACACGTAACTTCATCCAAGTCTTGCACAATATCTCCAGACACATCCCAAGAGTTGCCAAAACCTACTAATGGATTTATAAATATTGGCTTCTTTTCAATGGTCTTAGTGGGTGTCAAATGTTCTCAGCCATTGAATGCACTTGTAGAATCACAGTCACAGTACAAATGGAGACCCAGAAGTGCTGATCGGTAATCTTCTGTGTATGCTTGGGCAACTTCTGACATGTCTATTATTTTTGATGATTACCTGGGCCAGTATCAAACAAGACAGTAACACCTTCAAACCTGTTAAGGTAATACAGAAGAATGAAGATTATATCACTGTCTGGAGTTCGAAGATGAACAGTTTTGTAGCCTTGTTCTTTTGCATGCATGGTGTAAAGAACGATCCTTGTATCAGTTTCTTCCTGTGTTGAATTCAGGGCATCAATACTGTTTCCCACTGTTGATATACCATAATCTGGCGAAAACTGGTTAGGCTCACCGTCATAGATGTGAAAAAACATTTCTGCCTTGCAGCTTCTAAGCGTAAGGAATCAAGCAATTGTAGCAATTATTAGTGGTTCACAAAGACCCAATATGCAAATTGATATAGGTGAGCTGATGCAGAATATGCTAACACCAGTTCCCTTCGGTATTGGCACAGCTGATGATGGCTTAGCAAGACAGACAAATCAAAGGGGTCGTAAAACACAACTTAGGCTTACCAGTTTGCGACAGATGGTATATCAAAAGTCAAAATAGTCTTGATACCCTGAATTCAACACACTCACTGGCTTTATGGGCTTTAAAATCACTGACACTTTAAAAACAATAACAGAGGATTGTTTGGGGTATCATAAGTACTTGGCTTTCAACAGTTACCATGGAAGCAGTGCATGGTCATTTTGGTAACAGTTTTAGACATAAAATTTATTTATTCATCACCAAAAGGTACATTTATCATTGCAAGCTATATTTGGAGCATGGTGTAATGTTGTGCTCGGCATACTGCGCAACATGTTATTTTCAATATTGTTTCTCTTTGTTTTCTTATCACTAATCAATATTCATGACATAAAGTGAACCAAACATAAAGATTCATATATCAACTACCGGGTATATGTTTATATCATTTATAATTATCGCCAAAGTAGGCTGCAATATCTTTGTATGTTGCAGGTATTGTATTTATACACTTTGTAATATGAAAAACGAGGTTAGAATGGTTGCCCAGGAAACAGATATATCACCATCAGTGCTATATAATTTGTCCCAAATTTATTTTATCGAACAATCTTGGTGATATTCAGTGATCATAGCAAACTTTAGCTAACAATGTTGCATTTTTGTTTGCTTTATAAGAGAAAGACTGGTGTCTGTCGAAAATTTCAACATCTATTACTGTTCTCATAAATATGCATACGTATGCAAATTAGTTTATATCAGAAAAGAAATATTTACTATTAAAGTAATGCCTCATATCCATGTTTGTAACAATTGATTTCATGATTCATAAAAAATAACTGAGATCTAGCGGAGTATTACAGGTGGATGTCAAATTTCCAAAATTTGTGAAAGGATCGGTTACCATGGAAACCGTTACAATCTTACTTACAGTTCATTGTTTGGGTATCAATGTAGATACTTAGCTTTCTGAGTATTTTGTCATTAATTTAAACTACATTTAAAGTTGTTTTCTGATAATGGTAGGATAAAAATTGAGAGGTTTACGTTATTTTTTGCTATTTTTAATTATTCTCATTAATATTCATGTGTATGCAAATAAGGTAATGCCTAAGTATAGCCTTTAAACCAAAGCACACTGTCTTAGCTTTAATTCGGTACCAGTTTTATACAGTTAGCACAAAAACTTCCATTGATATGGAAGATTATTGCAGGTAGGTGTCGACTCACAAAAATGTGTGAACAGAGTGGAATGAATGGTTACTATGGAAACAGTTAAAAAGTTACTTAGAGTTAAATTTTTGGTCCTCAAATTTGATATTTTGTTTTCTGAGAATTTTGTCATCAGGTTAAACTGCATTTGAAATTGTTTTCTGATTTTTGTAGGATAGAAAGTGAATAGTTTACACTATTTACGTTATTTCTATATTGTATTTACTATTTTCAAGGTTCTCATTAATATTCATGAGTATGCAAATAAGGCAATTTAAAAAAAACTGGAAATAAAAGCACAATATCCTATCTCCAATTTGGTACCAGTTTTATAAGTTTTGGACAAAAACTGGCTGTGATATGGACGAATTTTCAGGTACGAACCATCATTACGAAAACTAGGGTGTTGCCATGGAAACGGCGAAAATGGTGCTTAAAATTAAAATTATGGCCCTCAAATTGGATATTTTGTTTCCTGGTTTTTTTGTCATCATGTTAAATTGCATTTGAAGTTATTTTCTGATATTTGTAGGATAAAAAAATGAAAGGTTTACGTTATTTCTATACTTTTTTTACAATTTTTAATATTCTCATTAATATTCATGAGTATGAAAATAAGGTAATTTAAAAAAACAAGTTCGAAATAAAGCACAAGGTCTTATCTTCCATTTGGTACCAGTTTTATAGTTTTAGGACAAAAACTGGCTGTGATATGGGCGAATTTGTAGGTATGGTTCATCATTACGAAAACTGGGGGGGGGGTGCCATGGAAACGGTTAAAATACACATAGCCTAAAAGAATTTAAGTTTGAGTTCATTCGCGATTCTGATTCAGGACACTTTTCTGAACATTTTGGTACCCATGAAAAAAAGTCTAGGTGGGGGGAGGGGTGCACGGTAGGCACTACTGGCTCCCTGACTACTAGAATACCATTATTATTGTGATTCATGAATATACAGTAGAACCCTTCTAAAAGCGACCACTTAAAAAATAACAATAGCTCTCTGAATAAGCAGGTGGTTGCCTAATGCAGGACGAAAGTTATGAAGAAAGCTAGGAGCTTTCTGCATAACTTTCGTCCTGCATTAAGCTACCACCGCCTTTGCCACCCAGAAGTATGCCCCTTTTTGGTGGTCGCATTAGAGGGGTTCTACCGTATATAACATCATGAAATGTTCTGTTTACACGTACTGTGAAATCTCTCTACATCGGGATTGTAATAAACACTATGTACGGCTTTTTAGCAGGTGGCTGCATAACGCAGGGTGAAGGTTATGCAAAAAGCTCATCTGGGGCATTTCAAATTTGCATATACATGTACCTACACGAAACTTCATACATTTGCATAAAATGACAAACGCTTTAATGTTTATTAGACTATGTTAGACCACACTCGTAACGAATCACATTCGTAACACATGTTACGAATGTGATCACATTCGTAACACGTGTTACAAATGTGATCCGGAAATCACGTGTTACAAATGTGATCCGGAAATCGAGCACGTATGTAACACATTTTGTGACGAATGTGGCCGATGCTTATTTTTGATGTGAAATACAATCACATTTGTAACACTTCAAATTTCATACAGAAAAGGAAGCTTAAAAGTGCACGTGCATCATCTCTTAACGCAAAAATGTAACCTTGTTCAAATTTTAACAACAAAATAAATATTAACAAAAGAAATTACTAAGTTTTTTCTTTCCTAAAGGTATATCATTAGATTCATAGATGCTAAAATAGTTGGCATAGTGTATTAATTACTGAATTAAAAACAAATGAACGAACTAAGAAGTAATATTTATTTAATCATAGGCACACATTAACATCATTGCATGTACCTAGGTGCATGTACACGTATATAACAAGTTCTATGAAAAATGAAAAATCAATATATTTTAGGCAGGTTTACTGAAACATATTACAATCATGTACATTATATCTTTAAAATGTGCCGTTAAGGTTGTGAAAAGTTGAGACATGATCCTCAAGGAAATATAATAACATATACAATGATAATCCTATTAACTAATTGATCATTGTCAGCCAGGAACTCGACCTGTTACATATATGATTCTAATGTCAACCCCCATGTCGGGCACTCACATTTGTAACACATTTTACCTGTTACACCATAAGCACTCTTTGGTGACGTGGTTCAAGTACTGGAGCTGTTGCGCCAGACTGTGACTGGTACCTGGATGGGTGACCGCCACGTTTTACAAAGAGTGAACGCTGCATTATGTTTTGCGTATGCATGTACAAAACAGGTTTTTTAATGTACAGTAGAACCTGTCTTGGGCGGTCATCAAAAAGAGTTCTAATTATGGGTCTGTAAGGCAAATGGTAGCTTAATGATGGGCACAATGAGCTTTCTGCATTACTTTTGCCCTGTATTAAGCAACTAACATGTTTGATTTTTAACTATAAGAGTACCCATAAATGTTCATATTTAATTTGGCGGATACTTGCAAAATGTTTTATCCAGGATGAAACTAATGCACGACTTTCAACTTGCACTAACCCGTTACTCCTTAAATACGCCTTTCTATACGCCTTTGTGACAGAGAATACGCAGACCAGATGGTTCCTACAGGAGCCGTCTGATCAGGGTCTGCTCTGCTTGCTTATGAAACAATGTATATTTGATTGTACAAATTCTGCCATGACCAACAATTCATGAGTTTATGTGCTATTATAAAACTTATCTTATTAATACTCATGATGCATTTATTTCTGACATGAATATTATTGGAGTAAAACGTTAAACAGCCACTCGTCTAAAACATTTCAGTAATTCTATACCAAATGTTAGGATAAGTAAGGCTGCACTGCATCTCCAAGACGTTTTATGTATTGCATATACATGTACTTACAAGATTTATGATCTGCGGCGCAATAATGGATCCTATCCGTGACACGGAACTCAACACACCACTGCCGATATTCCTGAGAATGTAGAGAAACAAGTGATGCATAGTATTGCTGTTGCTAATGCAGAAGTCACTTCGTTATGAGTGCGTGTAAATTCTGTTGCAAAGCTTACATGCATAACCATAAAAAGCAATAAACGTTGTTTATACTATATGCTCATTCGGCTGACCTCTCATTTAGCTCATTTAAGAGACAAAACGTGAAGTGTTTTATCACATAACATCCTTTGTATTCGAGTTGATATAGCCATCACATATGTATTTATATTACACATGTTTAATATAAACTGTGACTTCAAGTAGAAACACCACACACTATTGTGTATTTCACCACACGCTGATAGACTTGCTACAAAAAGATATTTTTAGTCGGAATAAGTTATGTGATCAAAAGAATATGATTGTCGTAACCATTTTGTACAAACTGATATTAAATTCGTCTGCGAAAATGGTACAAAGCTCGCCAGAGGCCCGTTTCACAGCATTTTCCTAATCTGTTTGCAAAGGCATGGGTAAATAGGCGTATTTATGAAATGAATGGTTAACCCTTCGCTTGCTATTCACGTCAATATACCTACCTGTAAATAGTGAAGACCCAGATGAAACAGCTCCTGCAGGAGCTGTCTCATCAGGGTCTGCACTATTTACAAGTTGATTGTGCAACCAGTGCACTTCACAGCAGTGATTGCACAGCGAAATACCTGTACACAGTGAAGATATATGTAATTATACAACAGGGCATGGGTAAAGAAGGAGACATGTATTTTAAAATTCAGCAAGAGAAGGGTTAATATTGTGTCGTGGATGTGACAAAGGGTATTTAGATCCCATATCTAGTATAAACCAACACCAGCCACCAAACTTTGAACTAGTGGTCTGATTGTATTTGTATACCCTTAGTTCAACTGCACTCAGGTCCTTCTCCGCCTCATAAAAGATATTCAGTAAAACCCATATAAACCGGAATTCTAGTAGAAAAGAATTTAGATACTGTTAGGCAGGTGGCAGCTTAATGCAGAACGCTCCTAGATGTTTTCACCATGCAATAAGCTGCCAACTATCTCCAAGACCGATATTTATACTAATTTTCACGTCCGGTTTAGAAGGGTTTTACTGTATGTTTGAATATCAAAAAGTAATTCAAAATTGTACTTTCCTAAAGTTTAGATTTATTAGACTATTTATATACAGTAGAGCCTGCTTTAAGTGACCATTCATTTATTGAACACAGGAGGATAAAAAGCAGATGTCACTTAACCCATTCCCTGATATTGACGACTTTTGACGACTCTGTAGAAGTCACTTTGTGAAACCATTGTGATAAATAGAGCATTTGCTCCTATAGGAGCAAATGCTCTATTTATCACAATGGTTTCAAACTACAAAATTCTAAACTTTTCCATTTCTCTAGTTAATGCTCCTTTTCGGTTGATTTATTCAAAGAGGTTGTATATAAAAATAACCTATGAGGTAATGGGTTAATGAAGGGCGAAAGTATAGCAAAAGCTCCATTGCGTTCGACCTGCATTAAACTTTCACCTGTTTTAACAGTGTAGTAATAGAACTCTTCTTAATGGTCGCTTAAGACAGGTTCAATTGTGTTTGCAACTACTTTAAAAAGCAGGACACTTCACTATACAGCAGGTTATTTGGACCAGTCGCTTGATAAAAAAAATGTTGTTACATAAATGAAAAACCTGCGGCCTATATGATAAAGTCAAGTATGTTATGATTTTTGCAAAACGTCTCATATCAAGATCCAAAGTGTTTGACACTATGAGTATTTAAGAAAGAAAATGAAATACGGGTCGTTGGAATGATGACACACCTGTAAGGTTGTATCAACGTGATTTTCCCACATGTGACTTTTCCGAATAGCATATTTACATTACCACGGCCTCTGTGTTTCTAGTCATTCTTGACAGAGCAGCAGATAAAGGAGAGAACTCAAACACTAAAGGAGGACCTTTGTTCTTGAAAACATGTATCATTTTATTGACAATCTTCAGTCTAGTCACAACTTTACCTGACGACCGTAGGGAAACTCTCGCCCGACCACAGGGTATTTATTTCCCATGCAGCACTGATGCACAGTTTGGAAGCGAATGCTAAAAGATTGACCGACAATCCCGACACAAGACCTACAAAAAAGATATAATCACTTGACCAATATATTGTTTGGTTGGTTACTTAACATTGAACGTATTGAAAGCGGCAAACAATTGTACAGTAACATGCCTATGGTACAGTAACATCCTTATAGTACAGTAACATCCCTATAGTACAGTAACATCCCTATCCCTATAGTACAGTAACACCCCTATAGTACAGTAACATCCCTATAGCACAGTAACATCCCTATAGCACAGTAACATCCCTATCCCTATAGTACAGTAACACCCATATAGTACAGAAACATCCCTATAGCACAGTAACATCCATATCCCTATAGTACAGTAACATCCCTATAGCACAGTAACATCCCTATAGTACAGTAACAGTCATATCCCTATAGTACAGTAACATCCCTATTCCTATAGTACAGTAAATTCCCTATAGTAAAGTAACATCCCTATAGTACAGTAACATCCCTATCCCTATAGTACAGTAACATCCCTATAGTACAGTAACATCCCTATAGTACAGTAACATCCCTATCCCTATAGTACAGTAACATCCCTATAGTACAGTAACATCCCTATAGTACAGTAACACCCCCATCCCTATAGTAGAGTAACATCCCTATAGTACAATAACATCCCTATAGTACAGTAACATCCCTATCCCTATAGTACAGTAACATCCCTATCCCTATAGTACAGTAACACCCCCATCCCTATAGTACAGTAGCATCCCTATAGTACAGTAACATCCCTATAGTGCAGTAACATCCCTATCCCTATAGTACAGTAACATCCCTATCAATATAGTACAGTAACATCCGTATAATACAGTAACATCCATATCCCTATAGTACAGTAACACCCCCATCACTATAGAACAGTAACATCCCTATCAATATAGTACAGTAACATCCGTATAATACAGTAACATCCATATCCCTATAGTACAGTAACACCCCATCCCTATAGTACAGTAACATCCCTATCAATATAGTACAGTAACATCCGTATAGTACAGTAACATCCGTATAATACAGTAACATCCCTATAGGACAGTAATATCCCTATAGTACAGTAACATCCCTATCCCTATAGTACAGTAACACCCCTACCCCTATAGTACAGTAACATCCCTATAGTACAGTAACATCCCTATAGTACAGTAACATCCCTATAAACCGGAAGTTAAGATTAGTATCCGTACCGCTATTTCAGACAGGTGCCAGCTTAATGCAGGCTGAAAGTCATGCAGAAAGCTCCTTTATAAAAACACCACCACCACCAACAACAACAAGCAAACAAACAATGTAACACCTTCAAGTAACGAAATATTATTTAAGGCATATACTACAATGTGCAATAATCATGTGCAATGCATACCCGTAAATTGAAAAATTCCAACAGCCAGGGCAAATAATCCTCCTACACAATAGAATCCAATACTTGTTAAACGTCTCCCGCCCCTGTGGGAATATAAAAGATAACAGAACATAGTTGATTTCGATATCTCGAACTCGGATAAATCGAACTTCGGGATAACTCGAAGTAAAAGTTCGGTCCTTACAAAATTTACAATACATAATTATTCTAAAAAGTATCATGGTGCATGTCTAGAACCACATGTGACAGCTTAATGCAGGTTGATAATAATGTTGTAAACTCCTACAGGAGTTGTCGGCGTTACTTTAGACCTGCATTAAGCTTTGAACTTGAGAAATTGTTCAGATTAGAAATCGGATGACTGGAACCTCAGAGTGTGTAATCTCGAGGTAATTTGTATGGTCCCTTGAAGTTCGAGATTTCGAAGTTCAACTGTATGTAGGCTTCATGACATTACCTGGTTGTGATGGCAACGTGTCGTAATACATTACAGTAAAAACCCGCTAAAGCGACCAATTTATGAATAAACATATAATGGCTCTAAAAGCAGTTGGTTACTTAATGCAGGGCGATTGTTATACAGAAAGCCCCTGCGGGAGCTATCTGCATAACTTTTGTCCTGCATTAAGCTACCACCTGCCTTTAAGACCCAGGTGTAGACTTTTCTTTTGTGGTTGCATTAACGGGGTGTTAATTTATTTAAATCCAAGTTTCTTACAAGTATTTTCCACCACCTTATTAATCAGTTTTCAGTAATCTTTCATACACATTTAGTAAAATGTTTTCAACCAAATTGTATATTTATATGTATATAATTGGTGTTTGAAGATATGTTGCATGTTTAACAACCCGTTATTATTTTTAAACGCTTTTCGTCTCGTACAATAAACAAACATACTCAGAAAATGTCAATCTTTTTTTAGTGTCATTTAGTTACATGACGTGCCATCTGGATTTCACATGTTTCTCTTTTATACTCCTTGGGCCTAACTGAGATTTTCAGTTGCATTCAAACGTTATTCGGATGCTTGATAATTAGCACACACTCAAGCATGATATTGTATAACATTGGAAGATGGCATTAATAAGACTTAACGTGTGCTAAATACCACACCAACGGAGGTATCTGGAGAATTTACCATGTGTTTAAATATCACCTTGACGAAGGTACGAATACAATGTATGTACTATGTGCTTAAATATTACCCGGACGAGGGTATACATACTAACCATGTGCTAAATACCACACGAACGAAGGTATATTGACATGCTATGTGTTGAATATCACCAGAACGATGGTATACACACACGCTATTTGTTAAATATCACCGGCCGGAGGTTTCTAGAATTTACCATGTGTTTAAATATCACGCAAACGAAGGTATACAAACATGCTATGTGCTAAATACCACCAGGACAAAGGTATATATACTAGTCATGTGTTTAAATCACCCGGACTAAGGTATGCAGACTTACCATGTATTTAATATCACCCGAACAAAGGTATACATACAGCCATGTAAAAATATCACCAGGACAACGGTATACATACAGCCATGTAATAAATATCACCCGAACAAAGGTATATATACATGTACAGCCATGTAATAAATATTACCCGAACAAAGGTATACATACAGCCATGTAAAAATATCACCAGGACAAAGGTATACCTACAGCCATGTGATAAATATCACCCGAACAAAGGTATATATACAGCCATGTAATAAATATCACCCGAACAAAGGTATACATACAGCCATGTAATAAATATCACCAGGAGAACGGTATACCTACAGCCATGTGATAAATATCACCCGAACAAAGGTATAGATACAGCCATGTAATAAATATCACCCGAACAAAGGTATAGATACAGCCATGTGATAAATATCACCCGAACAAAGGTATACCTACAGCCATGTAATAAATATCACCCGGACAAAGGTATAGATACAGCCATGTGATAAATATCACCCGAACAAAGGTATACCTACAGCCAAGTAATAAATATCACCAGGACAACGGTATACATACAGCCATGTAATAAATATCACCCGAACAAAGGTATAGATACAGCCATGTAATAAATATCACCAGGAGAACGGTATACCTACAGCCATGTGATAAATATCACCTGTACAAAGGTATACCTACAGCCATGTAATAAATATCACCCGAACAAAGGTATACCTACAGCCATGTAATAAATATCACCCGAACAAAGCTATACCTACAGTCATGTAATAAATATCACCCGAACAAAGGTATACCTACATCCATGTAATAAATATCACTAGGATAACGGTATACCTACAGCCATGTAATAAATATAACCACGGCAAAGGTATTCAAACAACCATGTATTGAATAACACCAGGACAAAGGTAAGGTATACAGACTAACCATGTGTTAAATATCACTCAAACAAAGGTACAGAAACTTACCATGTGTTAAATATTACCAACAGAATATTACCGGGAACGTCCACCAAGTTAATCAAGAAGATGTTGAGGTACAAATTGCCTGAGAGCTCTTGAATGCCAAACGCTATTCCATAGTAAGAAAATGCAGAAAACATCCTGAAATGTCGAAATGTAATAACGCTTATTCCGCTAACTGCAATTTTAGTCAAACTTGCAAACAGATTGGATCCAGATGAGGCGCCGAGCAACTCAGCGTCTAATCAGAATCCAAGATGTTTGAAACTCAAAGTTTGTGCCATAAATCCAATTTTATAGAATAATGAGGAAACGTTTGTGCCATGACATTTTTGTTAATTGTTCCTCAAAAGCTTGATCGAATCGTAAGCAGTCTATATTGCACTAGATCCAAAATTTAACAGGCATTTGTTCTATTCTATGGTAGCTTAATGCAGGTCAAAAGAAATGCAGAAAGCTCATATAGGAGTTTGTTTGCATTACTTTTGCCCTGCATCACGTAACGACCTGATTTTTATGACTCACATGTTCAATAAATAAATGACCGCTTAGGACAGTTTCTACTATATTTTATTTATATATGAAATAGATTAAAACAATTAGAACCAACTTATCATTTTAATCAATGCCACACATGGGCAAATAGTGTAAACCTTGATGACACGGTTCCTGAATAAACCTTTTGGTCAATGTCTGTACTGTTTGTTATACCAATTAACGCCAAAGGTGTTGTTTTTTTTCATCAGTATACACGTTTATTGCAGGAAGTCCTAAAAATACAGTAAAACCCCACTAATGCGACCAGCTTAAATAGGTATAATTCTGAGTGCTAGATGCAGGTGGTAGCTTAATGCAGGACGACAGTTTCTGCATAACTTTCGTCCTGCATTAAGCAACCTCCTGCTTATGAAGACAGCCATGTTTGTTCATTAAGTGGTCGTATTAGAGGGGTTCTACTGTATTCTCTTTCGGACGAGTTTACCCTATTGATGTGGGAATTGATAAGAGATAATTTCCAATTTTATAGAATAATGAGGAAATGTGCTGCATGGTCAGCTTTGCATGGTCTAGATATCTAATAATAAGTGTAACCATTTACTCCCTTGGTCCTTCTTTTATCACATTTGCAAACAGAGTAGACCCAGATTAGACGGCTCCTATATGGTTAATACAATTTATGGTTATTCCTAACGCAATCACTTACCATATCATTGAGAAAAGAAGTGTAACTTTTCTTACTGGGGCTGAGCGAAACAAATCCAGAACGGTATACACTTGAAGCGTCTTCGCTTTTTCGGCCAAGTTTTGTTCATTTTCCACTGTTTTACGGATACTTGTTAAGTTGGCTGAAGGCACGCCATTCACCCTGGCCACATAGTTGATGGCCTTTTCTGCCTGCTCAATTTTTCCATGGGATACAAGCCAGCGGAAACTCTCGGGGATAACACTGGAAGAAATAGGAATACAGGTGCAATACGTCAGTATCTAGTTTTGAGACGCAATATCAACGCAGGTTCAATCTCCCCGTAATATATGCGTCGGGGTCGCGGAGGAGCTCTCATAAGATGCTATTCACAAAACGCATTTATTTATCAAACAGCTAAAATTATGCTACCTTGATTTGTTTTGTTTACTTATCAACCAGTCTGCCTTTGGTTTTTACTTTTTATTCTGTTGTGATATAATAAAACTAATCGAAAAAACAACACTAGCAAGGAGTATGTGACAAAACAATGTAAGTTAATCCTTTATACCATGAATACTCATATAGGAACTATTGTTTTCATCGGCATACGAAGACAGGAATTTTGGCAATAGCAGCAACTGCAGACATACCTATATTATTCTATATGCAAACAGAGAAGACTATAATTAGACGGAAATATTGGGGCTGTTCGATCTGGGTCCAATCTGTATGCAAATGCGTTAAATGGCGTATTTGTGTAGTAAGGAGTTATTTGCCAAACACATTACAATGTTTTTCATTTGTACTTACAACCAAAACAGAAACGATGGAAACGCCACGGCCGCTATGATAATGTGAAGATAGCGCCAGTCATGCAACAAGTAGCACACCCCCGCCATGGCTGACGCCCATGTTGCCCAGCTGGGAACCAGAAAAGTGTATATTCGCCATTTGTTCCTAATGTATTCAAAACTTACGCCGGACGCCATGAAGGCGGTACAACCTACGCCGATGAGGAATCGCATAACTGCATACATCTTCCAACCGTTCGAGAAGTACGCGATCAGGTTGAATGTCCCAAGAAGCGCTAAGCTAATGAACAGTGTTGGTTTCCGGCCAATTCCATCGGACACGTGACCCCACGTTAGTCCACCGACAAGCAATCCTACCATTTGTATGGTTGTTATAGTCTGTGAAACCCATTTCTTGTCACAGACAAGGTCCCACTACATAGGAAAAAATACAAGAGTACAGGAATCATTTTATGACAATACGTAGTGTACAGTAAAACCTCCCTAAACCGGAATTCTAGTTGAAAAGAAGTTAGTTGCTTTTAGATAGGTGGCTCCTTAATGCAGTGTGAAAGTCATACAGAAAGTTCCTAGAAGAGCTTTCTGTATGACTTTCACCCTGCAGTAAGCTGCCACTTGTTTCCAAGACCGATATCTATACGGAATAGAACGTGCGGCTTAGAGAGGTTTTACTATACGTGCAGAGTAGAAGCTGTCTTGAAAAACCTTACATTGATTGGAAGGAAGAAATTCAAAAAGCAGATGGTTGCTTAATATACATGTAGGTTAAATTGGTCATATAGGAGTTTTCTGTATTACCTTAGACATGTATTAAGCTACCACCTTCCTTACAGATCGGTAATTAGACCTCCTTTTGATGGTCGCTTAAGACAGATTCTACTGTATCACAGTATGTGTAAAAAAGCTACCATTACCCGGTGCCTGACTAACCATTACGCCGCTATGTGTCCATTGACTCGCATTTGGAAAAAGCTATCATCCCGATGAGACGCCAAGTAACTGTTTGACACTTGGATATAGTCGAACTTTCACCAGATGCAAATTTGAGTAAACATATTTTCACAGCGTAATTTTCAATATACATGTTTTTTTTATTATATATATTATACTTCTTCGAAGTGAAAACAAAACTATTTACTAAAACTAAATTCTCGTAAATATTATTCTGTTTCGCTTCTGGCGCTGCAAATTGGAAGAACTCTAATGGACCACGAAATACCACTATAAGGTAGCATATCAGGTCATTAACCATGTCTTCAATGAATACACCCTTTTACAGCTTTGCAAACAGAGAAGACCCAGATCAGATGGTCTATGTAGGAGCCATCTGATCTGGGTTTGCTCTGATTGCTTATGAAATAATATAGATTATGATAAGATATGATAAAAAATATGCTCACCGTGGCATTATAATAAAACCGAGTTGATTAACATTATGATGTTATTATTTCTTGCGTGAATATTCGCGGAGTAAAGCCTTAGACAAAGTATATATTAATAACAAATGTTCAATAAGTGTTCCCCAGTGTATGCCATTTTACTATAAAGACCAAAATTCAACAAAGAGCTTGAAAATTGTTTCTGGTTGTTTCACTTAAGAACATGGCCTCTTTCTATGACATTATGTTTTAGATACCTAGTTCGGAACCAATCGTAAATATGTGGTCACCTTTGTAAACAGATTTAATCCAGGTGAGATGTAGAGTAACGCTGTGTCTCATCAGGATCTAAACTGTTTGAGTCGATGATTATTGTTTTGAAAGAGGAAGAAAAAACTGAAAATTAGAAAATGAATTCGACTAGAAATTAGATTTGCGGATTTAAATGCTTCACAGCGGAATATATTACAATATGTGCATTAACTCTTTGCCTTCTATAAAAAATCTTATCTGTTACAATTTTATATACTTAAGACTCGTTCAAGCTTTTGAAAAGTTACTGATCGAGTTTCAAACAGTTTAAATACTGGTGAGATGCCGAGTTTCTCGGCATCACATATGGATCCAAACTGCTTGCTAATGCCGGTTAGATCGCGCTTAGCAATCACATGGATAAGTGGTCAGTCCAAAGCTTCATAATACTAGACACACTTATTTGTATACATATATTTATAGCTGGGCGTAGCATGGTTGTGCAAATGGTTGACTTTAATCCTCGCCGCCACCAGCAAATCCGTGATAACCTATTGAATCAGACGAGATGGCGAGTACGTCGGCGTCTTATGAGGACTTACATGACACCCTGGTTATAGTTTGAGAATATATCACGTATGGAAACTGTGTTTTGAAATCTGAAGATGACGATGATATAGACAGTCGAAATGTAATTGACAGTGTTAGTCGTACCTCACTGACTATGGTCCTCATGTTTGGATCAAATGCATAGTGGTCACATGTCGTCCCGTTGATACTGCACACCTTGGCAACCGTTGCGTTTTCTGTTATGTTTCCTCCGTCATCGGAAGTATAAACAACACAATACCAGTCGGGAACTGCTGCTTCGAATGCCATTCCCAACATACTCCATGTTAGAACGACAAGTATGAGAGAAAATAAGGCGATCATACCGACCTGGAAGCGTCCACAGTCCCCTGTCTCCTTCAGGATTTGACCCAAGTTTAACTGTTGGGACTCAGGTTTCTCTTCCATGCGTTTTTCCTTCTTTTCCATGGTCATTTCTGTAGAATCAAGGGGCGTCTGCTGTTTGTTTAAAATAAAACAACTTTTGTTCGACTGCTATTTGAAATTAAACCCCGTATTGTACCGCGAAATTAAAGCCGTACCGTGCCATCACAGGGCCGTGTTATATACACATCACAAACTTAAGGGATATATGTATTTGTATTTGATGAGTAAAATTTACACAATGGTAATACTGTTTGTTAATAGTCTTTTCAAGCAACAAAACGTTTCTATATATAGCAATACCTTTTTCACTCCCTTTTTCGCAACAGATTTACATACACCATATTAACTGTATGACATTTCTTTGCTGACCACACTGACCTTCCGTACAAAATCTCTCGCACAGATAAAGTAGGACATATGTAATGGAATTATGTTTCAATGTTTATCAAACAATATACAGCATGGTCTCGCTTAAGCGACTATTCAAAAGAAGTCTAATTCCGTTTTTTATAGCGGTCGTAGCTTAATGTAGGACAAAGGTTATGCAAAAAGCTCCTCTAGGATCATGGTGAGAAACTGAGTTACCCGGCGTTCCATCTCGATTCAAACTGTTTGCATAGGTACTCACTTATTCGTCATTGACAACGAAGGAGTTGATTCAGCAGGTGTCTTTGAAATCAGATGACTGTTTAATGCAGAACTACTAAAAGTGGTCTAATTATAGATCTGTATGGCAGGTGGTAGTTTTCTGCATTACTTTTTCCCCGCATTAAGCAACCACTTGTTTTTTAAGACTCCTATATTCAATAAATGAATAGCCGCGTAGGACAGGTTCTACTGTAGAAATAGTCCATGTATTAAAGTTTCTGCATAGCATTTGTTCCACGACCCATAGACACATGGTTAGATTAGCCGGCCTTTCAGAGAGAGATCGTTACAAATACGAGAAGTCCCTGGTGCACCTTGCAGCTACTAAACCTGATGTACAACTTTTACCAATATCAAAGTTAACTTGTATCAATGATGCCAGTCAAAAGAATATGTAAAATATCAATCGCTAATGCATTTATATTCGAAAGAGAAAAGTGTTTAATTCAAATTAAATCTATATAGCATTCTCACCTTTACTTCGCCGAGTGCACGTCGAACTTTGAATTAATGCTCGTCACTGAACAGACCAATTGGGCCACTTAAGGCACACATGCAATGTCTTATAAACATCTTATTCATATCCTTTAACTATCCGGCGAGGATAACTGGTTTAAAATACCGAATAATGTAGCAATATTTGCAACACATGTATTCGACAAAAGCTACTGTCTAAATGCTTATTTAGTTTCTGTGAAGAAACCAGATACATGTACTGATCAGTATGAAATCTGTCTGCGAATCTAAGACATTTATGTTTATCATGAGAAAGGATTTAGTGTAGGTAAACAGTACATAAATGTCAAAAGTGAACCAAAACACAGTAATCTGAAGACATAAGCATATAGCAACCAAACATCGAGATAAATAATCCAGTACTCTATGATAAGTTTACGCTTATATAATAACTTTAAATTTGCCCGTCGCCAAACGTATATCTATTTGTTTACAACTTCAAGCAATAGTTTTAACCTATTACATGTAACCCTTTACTTCAAGAATAATCAGGCAAGAAATAATGAAACCCCGAATATCAACTCACTGAATGTTTTCTACATTTATGAACACAATAGTTTTATCATGACAGAAACTGTAGAATAAGATCTATTATAATTTCATAAGCAAACAAGGCAGACTTGTTCCACGACCCATAGACACATGGTTAGATTAGCCGTCCTTTCGGAGAGAGATCGTTACAAACAGAGAAGTCCATGGTCTACTTGGTCTAATCTTGGTCTACTCTGCGTAAAAGGCGTATTTATAAAATAAAAGGTTAATTGATTTATCGTTTTTGTCGCATTTCCAGCCAATATAAATTTAGAATTGCGTATTCATGGTTAACATTAACCTAATAGAGACGTCTCTTGACGCCTTTGCAATTAGAAATGACCTAGATCCTATAGGAGCGTTTTGTTTTACTTTCACCTTGCTTTAAGCAATCACCTGCCCTAAATACCAACTAATTAACACAATTTAGTGGCCGTTATAGAGAGGTTTTACTGTATATAGCCGCCGGCAGCTGTAAGGTGAAAGTCGTGCAGAATGCCCCTAGACGAGCCTTTAGCATGACTGTCATCCTGCATTAAACAGCGTCCTGTCTGAGACGCTAATAATTCTTCTTCATACCAAGACCCCTCTAAACCGGACTTCTAGTAGAGAATAATTTAGATACTTTCAGACAGGTGGCTGCTTAATGCAGGGTAAAAGTAACACAGAAAGCTTCTCTAGGAGATGTCTGCATGACGTTCACCTTGCATTAAGCTGCCACCTGTCTTCAAGACCGATATTTATACTAAATTGAAGGTCTGGTTTAGAGAGGTTGTACTGTTTACCTAGAGTTAGGCTTAGCGATGGTTTACTGTATAATGCAAAAAGGGACTTTGACATTTGATACCATCTTTAGAATATAGTAGAACCTATCTTAAGTGGCAATTCATTTGTTTAACACAGGAGTCTTAAAAAGCAAGTGGTTGCTTAATGCAATGCAAAAGTAATGCATGAAGTTCCTATAAAGGAGCTTTCTACATGAGTTTTGACTGCATTAAGCTACCACTTGTCTTACATACCGATAGATAGACCTGTTTTGGATGGCCGCTTAAGACCGGTTCTTTTGTACACCATTCACACATACCACGCCGACGTTGGCAGCCAGATCATATTCGGGCTTTAGTAAGATAAGCTATGTCCACGTTTTACAAGAATGGGTTCAGTGTCCCTACCTAAAATTAATCCATTTTTTCAAGAGTTGCGTGCAACTGATAAGCCATGTCACGGACAGATAAAACACTTTTGATGTTGTCTTAGCGACAAACATAGGTATATAGACAGTATTTAACACATACACACATCGTAATGTTTACTGTTTACGTATACACAGATTAAACAAATCATGTTTAAACTATTCACACGGTAATCACATGAAAGTCGGTACAATTATCAAGTATCATATCATGTGATTTTAACCCTTCTCTTGCTGAATTCTAAAATACATTTCTCCTTCTTTACCCATGCCCTTTTGTATAATTACATATATTTTCACTGTGTACAAGTATTTCGCTGTGCAATCACTACCGTGGAGTGCACTGGTTGCACAATCAACTTGTAAATAGTACAGACCCTGATGAGACAGCTCCTGCAGGAGCTGTCTTATCTGGGTCTTCACTATTTACAGGTAGGTATATTGACGTGAATAGCAAGCGAAGGGTTAAAAACGTTTGCTTGCTAGCGGGTTGTTGATATAATTCTAATTTCGTTTTCAATTGTTAGATACTGTCATTTGTCAACCATTAGGATAAACAGTAAACATCGCGATCATCCGAGCACTATAAAATGTATCACTATCGACTTTTCAGGCAGGTGACAGCTTAATGAAAAGTGAAAATACAGTAAAACCTCTCTATAACGGCCACTAAATTACATCAAGTATATTGTGTTATAGGCAGGTGGCTGCTTAAAGCAATGTGAAAGTAAAACAGAACGCTCCTATAGGAGCGTTCTGTTTTACTTTCACCTTGCTTTAAGCAGCCACCTGCCCTAAATATCAACTAATTAACATAATTTAGTGACCGTTATAGAGAGGTTTTACTGTAATGCTCCAATGGGGAGCTTTCTGCATGTCTTTCACCCTTCAATAAAAAGGGTCTAACTTCTTCTGTACTAAACTTTCAAATTAGCATGGCTTTACTGTAGTTCCTAAAATGACTTACATTAAGATTCTAGCAGTAGTTTAAAATAACGTCCATTCAAATTTAATACTGAATAACAACAGTAAACCACAGGGGGCCATTTCGTGGGTCTACATGGTCTAAACAGTCAAAAAAAATTATTGTGTCGATTTAGTGTTATATTATATACAAGGGGTCTAACTACCCATTCGCAGATTTCACGACCGATTCGAAATAACGCCCGGTTTTGGGCTATCAAGATAAAAGACCCACTAATGTTTGGTACGAACGTGAAGCTGGGACCTTGTACTTTTCAAATAATATAACTTTTGATACATTCCGACTAAGCCGTAGCCAGTGCCGACGTGAAATTCCTACAAAATACGCTGATTTAGCTTACTCGGAACCCGGGATTAAGACCTGCAAGTTATCCCATTTCTGTCAATATTGCTTACTTAAATTAAAAGTATACACATGTAGCTTAGTAGAGACAACATTTTGCCACATGCTGTTTAAATTTTGTCTAAACATGTTCATTGGTTTTAAGATATCAGCATTTAAATGAAAGCACCCAAAACTCCGTATTCATTGGTTTTTAAGATATTAGCATTTAAATGAAAGCATCCAAAACTCCGTTTTAAACATGATAAAATAAATATAGGCATGGACTATGCAATGTGCGAATATCATGCTAAAACAGATTTTAGGTGCATCATTAAAAAACTCATATCATTAAAACCAATGCATATTTTTATGAGAAATTTGGCAGACATATGCACAAATGACTTATCTACAACAGTAAATAATTATATATTAATGTGTCCGGTTAAAATTGTTAAAATTAACGTTTGGCCCAGGGTTCCGTTTTTTGGGGGACATCCTGTTGAACCGCAAATTTCACGCCACCCATTTTTCACACGTGTGAAATCTGCGGCCCCATTTTTCACATAATTTGTGAAAAATGCGTTTTGCTCCTATACCCCCCTTCAAAGCCTGACGCATTTTTCACCTATGTGAAAAATGCGTCGAGAAGATGTGCTCAATTAATCACTTCAAAACACGCGACGCATTTTTCACACTTGAGAATATATTGAAGTTGACCAATTTCTTTGGTCATTTCGGATACAGATCAAGGTCGCAGGAATCGAAATGCCGGATTTGTAGTACAACTCAGAAGTTGATTTGGGTGCTTGCTCAACATCCTTATTTGATTAAAATATAATTATGGGTCACATGGGTAAAACGTATTTGGAGTTCCTTGTTAATCCTTTAACGTCCACATATTTGATATGCATTATGATTTTGTCTGCATTTGATGTCCCCATGTTGCGGCACATATTGTCGCCGCTTTACATATTGTCGCCGGCGACCATCTCTGCTTAAACAGATGGAACATATTGTCAATGGCGTTTTTCGGCATATATTAATGCTGATCTGCACAAATTGTCTCCGGCGACAATATGTGACGAAGGTTATGGTGCTTTTTATGGTATTATTGGCGACAATATGTCAAACGGCTTTAACGACGAACAAATTGACGACAGAGAACATACATATAGATGAAACGACAGACAAACAGCCGGACGGATATGTGATCCTGTCAAAACAGTTGACACAATACACAGCATTTGATTATCATTGGCGCAATTAAACTGTTGTGTCGTAAACCACCGAATATTATAATTCCGATTTCCCGACAAACGAGTCGAACGACAATATGACAGTGGCGTAACCCTTGGGCATGTATTGTCGCCCGTGCCGACAACTTCAGTACATACTGTCGCCGGCGACAATATGTGACGCTTGTTTCGGCATATATTGTTGCAAGCGACGATATGTACACCGTCGACAACATGTGCTGCTACACTCTGGATATTGAATATCTGGGATATTTTGTCCCAATTGGCTGCTAGTCTGTCACCCTGGCCATAAATCTAGAACCGTTTGCATATTGGGTGTGTACATTTCCTTTCAAGACAATACCTTTCAAGATACCAAACCGTTGACCTTATGACCTTCTCCTTGACCTTTGACTTACCATTTTTAAAAACTTATTTTGACTGATGAGGCGCAGGACCATTATAATTTGCGTATGTAGCTTTTAATACACACCATTTGTATGAATACAAAATATTTGACCGACTGTCCTCTGAATTGATCTTTGGCCTACTTAATGAAAACCCTTACCATTGGCTATCACTTTTGAACCATTGAAAATAGGGCTTTCAAACTTGGCACGCATCTTCCTTGTTTCAAGACCTTTTTACAGTACGTAGCGTACATCGTGCGTATATCTATCGTGCGTTAATCGTGTGTCATGTGTATATCTTTCGTGCGAATATGTTGTACATCTCACGGTTAATATAATGGGTACTATTTCCATTTTATGGGATATTTGATTAATACTTTTTGTAATATAGGTATTATCTAAAGAAAGAAAGAGTTGTTATTTACTTAAGGTAATGATAACGTAAGGAATCGTTCGTAGCGTATCGTATAATGTGCGTATATGTATCGTACGTAAATAGTATATCATGCGTGATAATATCGTATATCGTGACAACAAATATTCTCCCATATTTTGTATCGGACTTGACACGCCATGCATCTTTCGGCAATAATTTGAGAGCGGAGGAAAACTTCTTTCTCCGACTCTGCGCTATGTTTCCAGATAACAATTTTGTTTTAAAAGAGATCAACGCAGAAATGTAAACCGAAAGTAGAAGTTTATTTTAGAATGTTCAGCAATTTAGGAAAATCATTTAAGAAAAATTCCCGCATTGATTGTTCTGAAAATCCTTATATCCTTTCGACTCCTGTAGCGTATAAAACGTGTTGGCGATTTTGAAAATCCTCATATCCTTTCGACTCCTGTAGCGTAATAAAACGTATTGGCGATTTTGGCATTCCATAACTTGTATCTATCTAAAGCAAATTGTTTGAATAGTTAGGGTTATAATGAATGCAGGCCAGTCTGTAAAGTAGGCAAGTATGATGGTCGTAGGTATATAAATGGGCGTTTTATCAGCAGCCAAAATCGGCTCAGACACTTTTTTTTCGGCTCTGAAATAACGCACGTTCCCTCTGCAACCTCTGCTCGTGTTATGGCTGTTATGGCGCACCATACATTTGCAGCATCAAACCAATCGCATTATTTATTAGATCTAATGTCAATAGACACGACACGCAAAAAATGGCACCAAAAGGTTTAAAAATGGGCCAAAATTTGGCTTCGGTTTTTTTTTCGCACAGTGCGTCATGAGCTTTTGTGACCTTCTATAAATATACGCGTACTGCCTATCTGCATGGTTGTGCTTATCTGGCACCGAAACAATAACACAAGCAACGTTGCTTAAAGTTGTCACCCTCACGTACTGCCAGTTAACTGGCTTTAGTCTGACAGTACAATGAGATTTTACTGAAAGTAATTTGACACATCACTGAGAGTGAACTGACAGTAACCTGACAATCCAATGATGGAAACTATCATACTTATTACATTGGCTTGTTTTATTATCATTTATAATGATAATGATAATAATAATAATAATAATAATAATAATAATAATAATAATAATAATAATAATAATAATAATAATAATAATGATAATAATGATAGTAATATTTATTTATTTATTTCGCCACATCACAACATTACAAAAAATATAATCTTCATTAATTCATTAGTAAGACATATAACTAAAAGCTATTCTACCGTAGACTGTCAGTTTACTCTAATTTAACCTTGTTTTCATTTCAGTATACTCTCAGTGCGCTGTCATTTCACTCTCAGTTTATTCTCAGTGCCCTGTCACATTTTATATATGTATATTTACAAAACATTCTTATCATCTACGTCGGTTTTAAACTCGGTAATTGGATAAAGTATATATACTAAAGTACAGTCGACACTCATTAGCTTGAACTCTTTGCGAACATCAAAATAAGTTCGAGTTTAAAGAACTCCGAGATAAATGATCTTTCTACACACAATACACGGGTACTACTTGGTACGTATCTTTTTTAAAATTTCTTTTTGGTCAAATACACATGTATCATTTGCATTGTTGAAAATGAAAACAGAATCCCAAGCAGTTTATATACTAGTACAGACCAGACGCCGAGTCGCTTTGCATTTGGTCTGGATCAGAATTGTTTGCAATTCAAATAACAGCTCAATTTGCAGGGACTTTTGTGGATTTCGGCATACGCAGAAGTTCGGCTTAACCGAGTTCGAGATAACGAGAGTCGACTCAGAGGACATTACTGTCATAAACATAATTCAGGGACAATTCTACCCTATCCGATACTAATTCAATGCCCTGATGGCTGTTTAAGATCTCTCGTGCATAAGAATGTCAACAATAGCTAAACCATCTATTGACATACCTGTAAAAATGCGTTGGTATTAGTAGGTCTTTAGAAAAGGGGGTTAAAGGGGGCCCGAAATTTTCACAGCAGGGTTTTGTGAAAAATGGGGCCGCAAACTTCACGCGTGTGAAAAATGCGTCAACCCATTTTTCACACGTGTGAAAAATGGGTGGCGTGAAATTTGCGGTTCAACACACCCTGTAGTGTATCTTACAGACACGTTTAACACTTTTCCCTGTTCACTATGATTCATGTAAGAAATAATGACAACATGAAATATTGATTAGCTCAGTTATTATACCATAAACTATCCAAGGGAAGATTTTGCTTTGACGAAAACTATAGAATAATATCTTCATCATAGCATAAGCAAACAGAGCAGACCCTGATCAGACGGCTCCTATAGGAGCCGTCTGATCAGTGTCTACTCTGTTTGCAAATATATGGAAAGGTGTTTATATGAGAGAAAGGGTTAATGAAGTTCGAATACACGAAGGTATTACGAAACACAAAGCCATGATGCAGCGTTCGTTTGCCTGTCTTCTAGCATCACTGGCCACATTACCAATCGTGCAGACCCAGATGGAAGGATGTGATACATTTATACTCGTTGTTTGGATCATTTGGTGTCTCACTGGAATCAAAACTATTTGATGATATGGCTGTGTCTGTGATAGGAACTAAAGGAAAAGCGTAGACTCACTTAGACGAACATTTCTGTGAACAAAACGTTGAACTAGTAATTGCTGAATTTATTTCCCTTGTATCAGTTTGATATTTTATGCCCGGAATCTCTCCAAATTTCAATACGTGCAACGAATTTTAAAATATCACGTGGAATGGGCTGTGTAGATATAATCAGCTCTTCTGTATAAATTCTTTAGAATAAGGCGGTTATGGCTCATCCTTAAGCATGAAAAGAGGATTTTAGACATAGGTCTATTGGAAAAAAATGTTTAAACCCTTTACTGCATGAAAACTCATGTATGACATATTGACATCATGATTATAAAGTAGAACAGTTTGAGCGTTGCTCATACTAAATACGCGAATCTGATTTAACTGAAATATAATCATTCAATTCTCGATGAGCACAAAAGAAATATTCGGAAATAACTGTTTGTAATTTTCGATTTTGTGGCAAATATATAAATATGTACTACGACGTTAGATAAATAGAGGATCTTACATGAGTGTTCGTTACAAATTGTTTTTATGAAACGAGTTTACTATAATAATATGACACGAGCTTTAGCGAGTGTAATATTCATTATAGCAGACGAGCTTCATGAAAACAATTTGTACCGAACACAAATGCAGGATTCTTTTTATCACATAACCCTTAAAAAGTACCATAGAAAGTTAAACAGGCTATATCTGACGGCTGTTTCGGCCATTGTTTATAGCCGTAGTACAGCCGGATTCAAACTTCTCATTTGCATAAAAATGCATTATTTCCGTGATTAACGACACTTTGTTTTATTATTGATTATATGGTAAATATAAATTTCCTGAAAGCAACAACACAATGATATCTATTTAACTCTTTCCGTCATATAAACGCATTGGTGTATCCAAACGCGTTGTTTATGTAAGTAATTTAGTAACTAATCATAGCTAATCTTAATGTGGGTATTAATTTATTAAATGCTTGTAGTAGCTTGTTAAAGACAGCTATATATCTATCTATCTATCTATCTATCTATCTATCTATCTATCTATCTATCTATCTATCTATCTATCTATCTATCTATCTATCTATCTATCAATCTATCTATATCTATCTCTCTCTCTCTATCTATCTATCTATCTATCTATCTATCTATCTATCTATCTATCTATCTATCTATCTATCTATCTATCTATCTATCTATCTATCTATCTATATATCTATCTATCTATATATATATATTTCTGTCTGTCTGTCTGCCGGCCTGTCTGCATACATGTCTGTATGTCTATCGTACTGTCTGTATATAAAGTAAAGTACCTAGTTATAGTCTACTTTCAGTCCGAAAGACCGCTCAGCCGACTGTACATTTACTCCCCTGGTCATTGAGTCATTCGCCTACAATATTGAGCACTGCTAACATATGGCGCAATATTGCAGCCGCAGTACCGGCTAGTGACCCTTACAGGTACCCATTTTAACCCCTGGGTGGAGAGGAGGTGCTGAGGGGCCGGGGGGGGGGGGGGGCACTGAACAACGTCTCTAAAATTTCCGGTCAGGACCGGGATTTGAACCCCGAACCCCCGGATTGGTTGTCAAGTCTGTATGCCTACATGTATATGTCCTTTATATTTTACAAGTAGACCAATATGTTAAATAAAGTACAGATTTCCGCTTAGCTAAATCACAAGTTAGTGACAATGTTATTATATCTGTGTTACGTCTATCCTACTGTCTGTATTTATGACTCATTCAGTGTCGCAGCGCCGTAAAACCTAACTCATCCATCCATCCTACTGTCTATCTGACTGTCTATATGTCTGACTGTCTGTCTGTCTATCTGCATGTATGTCTATATATAGGTCAGTCTGTCTATATGTCCTTAATATTTTACAAATAGATCAATATGTTGAATAAAGTACAGACTTTCGCTAAACCAAATCTAAATCACATGTTAGTGACAATGTTAGTTTAAATAGACATAATGTTACTTATCCTAACACTATATGATAACCAAGTCACTTTTCAGAACACACTCCCTAGCTACAAGTTTATGTGTATTGACATAACTCACTGACCTCAATAATCACAGCAAAGAGTGAAACTAGAACGACATTAGATGGCATCCCATCGAATGAACGCACTACCCCTATAACCGATGAATATTCACATGGGGAATAATGACACCATGGATACGTTACAATCAATTTTTGAAATTGCCAGGAGACAACTATTCCTACGATTTGTAACAATGGGTAATATGTTATGAACTTTGGATCCAGAGCCGTGTCACTCGGCTCCAAGCGGTTTGACACCCAGTCAATATTTTCTCAAAAGCTTGAATACACTGTAACATTGTAAGAACTGCAACAGGTCGGAATTGAGCCATTTCTCTGTTCTGTACAGGTGCGGATCCAGGATTTCAGATTGGGGGGGGGGGGGGGTGGTGTTAAAATTGTTCTGTTTTACTTTCACATTGCTTTAAGCCACCTGCCCTTAATACAAACTAATTAACACAATTAAGTGGCCGTTATAGAGAGGGTTTACTGTAGTGTGTTTGTAATACATGTTGAAAAAGAGCGTAATTGGGCCAGGGAAATAAAAAAAACTCAGATTAAATTAATGTTTTATTGATTTTTAGTAGATCTAGATCTAAAAATATTACAAAAAAGGTTTGTTTGGGCAATTTTAGGGGGGTGGGGGGGGGGGGGGGTGGGGGGGGGGGTACGCCGGCTCCGCCCCCTCTAAATCCGCGCCTGCTATATTTATTCCAAATTTCAATACCTGAATATTCATCGACAAAATAATTATAATGAAATATAGAAAATGGATCTAAAAAATTTAGAATCTTAAAATCAAAAAGAGCAGTTCCTGATCTTGGTCTACTATGTTTACATTTGCAATTGTGCGAAAAGACGTTTATATGAAGGAAATGGTTAAACTGTTACCTCTTTAATATTCATGTAAGAAAGTATGATAACATGAATATTTATTAGTTGTATTTTCATAATGTAAATTACAAGGGAGTTTTTCCATTTGACAAAAGCTGTACCTATATCATGCAATAAGCAAACAGAGCAGATCCTGATCAGACCGTTCCTATTGTAGTAGTCTGATCTGGGTCTACTCTGTTTGCATATGCATAGAAGGCGTTTATATAAAGCAAAAGGTTGAGCAGAAATCAGTTTAAAGGTTTAACATTATAGCATTCCCCAATGTCACCTAATACATATCGGAACGATCCAGGCGCGATATTGAAATACCGATTCAATTAATAATACGGTAAAAACTCGATACTACGAAAATTTAGTAATGAAGAATGTATGTCTTTGTAGGCAGGTGGCTGTTTCATGCAGGATGAAAGTCATGCAGAAAGCTCGTAGAGGAGCTTTCTGCATGACTTTCTCCCTGTGTTATGCTGTAACCTGTGCTAAAGGTCAATAATGATACGTATTTGAGTGTTCGTAGTATCGAGGTTTTACTGTATATATGTAGTCTAGGAGGGAATTGGTTAATAATATATAATTAATAGCATGCGGCCGGAACAAATCTTTGAAAGAAGGGTGCCCTTTGATGGCCAGTTTGATCAGTGAAATGTGTTTTCTAAACTATAGACTTGAAATACGATATATAGATATACTGTAAAATAAAATGTATGCATTTAAGTAACAAGAAGTTATTTTAATATATATTTATACTTATTAAACGGTTCATACTTTTATGTATAGGACAGTGTAGACTAGTAATTCCTATTATGCTAAGCGCCGATCTGGTTATCACTTTGGAATAGTTTGGATCTTGATGAGATATCGAGTACCAAGGCGTACATGTAACAACAGGAGTTAATCTCATTATTCCTTAGCCTGCCACATACTTTTATCAGTCTACCCTCTATGAATATTAATTAGGCAAATCTATACAAAAATATACAGGATTATATTGAAATAAATTCCTAGGCAAAAGGATAGAGCATGCAGGCATGGATTTCCCATGGCAAACAGTGCAGACCCAGATGAGAGAGCTCCTATAGGAGCTCTCTCATCTGGGTCTACACTGTTTGCAAATGCAACAATAGTTGTGACTTGCAGGCTACGGGTTAACACCGTGTCAGTATTTCTCAATAGTTTAGACTAATCCAAAGGAATTGATAATAACATTATGTTTTAGTTTAATCCTATCTTGTATAAAAAGCCTTTTCACGCAATTGGAAACAAGGTAGACGCAGATCAGACGGCCCCTATAGGATCCATCTGATCGGGTCTCCTCTGTTTGCTAACGGTATAATATAGGCCTGATTCTACATTTTCAGCTGGAGCAAGAAATGATATGTGTTTATATGCCATTCTATGAATTAATCTAAGTACTATTCGTGATGTCATTACTTCTTGCATGACTATTAAACAGGGAAAGGGATAACCCTTTCAATGTTCAGTATTCATTGTGAGAAATGATGACATCGTGCATGTTTATCATCTGAATTTTACAATTGCATTTGTAGACAGGGTTGTTTTGTCATTAGTAGAAACTGTAGAGTCAGGCCTATTATAATTTCATAAGCAAACAGAGCACACCCTGATCAGACGGCTCCTAAAGGAGCCGTCTGATCTGGGTATACTCTGTTTGCAAGTGCGTGAAAACAGGATTATATGAGGAAAAGTGTTAAACAGATATAATTGTTCAGCAGAATAAGGGTTAAATAGATCAATTATAACTCTCGATTACGGCTCAGAAATCAATACAGTTACTTTGCATTCGGTCTGCATTGGTTTATTTGGCTCCATGGCAACGCCTTTCGTGATCGGCGTTAACTTTACGGGACTTTTAAGCGTTGTCTCATCTAGGCTCGAGGTATGTTCTTTTCTTTATTATATCTTAAATTATTCTACTCCAGTGGTAACTCTGTGGTTACCTATGCAAACAGTTTGGATCCAAATTAGACGCAAAGTGATTCGGCGTCCAATCCGGGTCCAAACTACTTGATGATATAAGTATGCATTTGAAAAAAAGGGGAGACAATTGAAAAGCTCAAATTTAAAGCAGACGAATAAACTTGGCAGGGAAAGTGTTTTACTTTTACTTATTTGGTTCAACAATGTTCCTAGAGGAGCTTTCTGCATTACTTTTGTCCTGCATTAAGCAACCACCTGCTTATAAAGACAGCCATGTTTATTCATTAAGTGGTCGCATTAGCGGGGTTTTACTGTACATGTAAACGGTTTTCACGTATTTGCAAACAAAAAATAACTGCATCAGATGGCTCCTATATGAGCCGTCTGATCTGGGTCTGCTCTGGTGGCTTACACATTAATATAGATCTTATTCTACAGTTTCTGTCTGAGCCAAAATGTCATATCTATATATGGCTTATAAAAAATGCAAAACCTTATATTGCAAGCAGAGCAGACATGGACTAACCAGATCCTTTAAGAGTGTTTATTTGGCGTGATTAAAAAAAGCAACAAGATTATGTTTCGACTGACCCACATGTTAAAAAATCAAAATTACGAAACACTCAATGCAATGCGTGTTGTTGATCTGCTTTGGTACTTCAACCTTTAACTTCATGAATTACAGTACTTGAATTTTGACTTCGTGGATATTCATTTACTGATTTTTATTATAGATGGTCAGTTCAGTTTACACGGGAATTGTTTTGTTTATTCAGAAACAGTCAAATATTTGCTATAGCATAAGCAAACAGTGTAAACACTTATTAGACAGCTCCTGACTGATATGGGTCTACTCAGTTTGCAAAGTCTCTCATCAGGGTCTGCGCTCTTTATCTTCACACATTTCTCTTTAAAGTGCCTGAATATGCACAATAAGCTTGACCTGTTTCAGTTTTGGAAAAGTCCATTTGAACATTTAGCTTTGAAAAGATTAAGTGAAATTAGCATAATTTTATACGACAGTAGACATTGTAAGTTCTAGCACACGGCAAATGCAGCTCGACGTTATGATCGTCATATGTTAATACAATTTGTTTCTGTCATATGATCTATCGTGAGACTGGTCCCTGGCCTTTTGTAAGACTTGCCCATTTAAAACAAATAATGGATACCCATGATTGGAACAATATGACAGGGCTGCGACATACAATAGAAGCTAGTCTAAAATGATAGATGCTCACATTTAGATGCGGTGTAATTTGATTTCTTCGGATTCAATCAAGCTTTTGAGAAATTATTGCCTGAATGTCAAACAGCTTGCTTGGATCAATCATGTTTTCAAATACAAAATAATCCGTGATTAGTGGGGAGATGGGTTAAGATGGTGCGAACAATATAACTGGACTGCGATATACAGTAGAACAATATAACTGGACTGCGATATACAGTAGTGCATGACGGGTTAAGATGGCGCGAACAATATAACTGGAATACGTTATACAGTAGAACAATATAACTGGACTGCGATATACAGTAGAACAATATAACTGGACTGCGATATACAGTAGAACAATATAATTTGACTGCGATATACAGTAGAACAATATAACTGGACTGCGATATACAGTAGAACACGAAGGGTTAACATGGCGCGAACAATATAACTGGACTGCGATATACAGTAGAACATGAAGGGTTAGATGGTGCGAACAATATAACTGGACTGCGATATACAGTAGAACATGTCCTAAGTTGCCATTCATTTATTGAACATAGGAATCTTAAAAAGCCGATAGAAGCGTTCTATATTACGTTTGACCTGCATTAAGCTACCACGTGCCGTATGGAGCGATAATGAGATTATTTTTAATGGCCGCTCAAGACAGGTTCTACTGTATTACATACGTCACATGTTGTAAACAAGCGTCCTTCAACTCTGTAAAGAACTAGACATGACAAAAATAATATGACATATAAATCTAATACTTTATAGACACTTATCTGTTGTTTTATTTTCTAAATAAGTAAACTGTGAGTGTAACCAGATTATACAATAGAATTATGCCATTGCAAATGGCACATAACCTCACAAAGTACCTCCTGATGAAAGCGATAGGAGGACACTGGCCTTGAGATAATAAAACGATTGATTGGGTCTGAATTTATTCTAAAACATCTGCTTGGTCTGATTTTGAGATTTTCGAAGTCAATCCAAACAGACTCTGGATCGCCCTGTTTATATGGCATTTACTTTGGCATCGGCCAAGTGTTTTCGTTTGTGACATGTAACATCGACGCAAATTAATGTCAACATTCCTACGTACATGACCGTTTTATGGAGCAGACAAGGTCAAACAGAAAAATATTAGTCTGTAAGTTTTGTACATGTATATCAAAGTTTGACATTGACCTTAACGTTTAAGAGCCCGAGACTTCTTCGCAATAAACTACAATACAATCTTGTTTGCGACACATCGCCCATAATTGATGTCTCTTATACCTGTGTGACCGAGTTACGCAGCGGACACATATATGAGGCGAGGACGAACGAAGAGAGGGCCAGACAGATAGACATACCTACGTACGGTGCGAATACTATATAATATACCATGGGAACATAAAACCAATATAAATTACACCGGAGGATAAAACAATGTAATCACGGTTCTGCATCTTAAAGTCCCACCGTACTAGTAAATTATGCATGGCACATTCACTTCATGGAACACTTGTTAGCTTCCATTAAACACAGAAACTTAACACTCTAACCTTGTCACAATATTGCCATAATCTTCAGTACAGTACAACCTGTCTAAAACGGTCAAGCATTTCTTCTTTCTTTCTGCGTTTTAAAGGTAGGTGGTAGCTTAATGCCAAATGAAAGTTATGCAGAAAGCTCCATCGGGAGCTTTATGCATTACTTCGTTCTGCATTAAGCATACATCTGCTTTTCAAACATCTAAGTTTATTCATACAGTATTCGTTATAGAGATGTTTTACAGTTAAACCTCTATGGAGCCACCACCCAAATGCTATCCATGTTTAGGTCTTTAATATAAACAGTGAAATAATGCAGGGCGAAAGTTATGCAGAAAATTTCCCGTACGAGCTTTCGGCATACTGTTCGTTCTACAATAACATGTTTAAAGACACCAACTTAAATTAGCAATTTAAAGATTGTCTGTAGCAGTTCAGTGAACACGTTAAATAATGTATATTTATTAGCTTGCATTACATGCATTAACAAGACTGTAATATGCTGCTATCATTTAGAATGCCCCCACACATGCACACACACGCATGCACGCAACACAAACTACACAGACGCGCTCGCGCGCACGCACGCATGCACACAGATACACGTATGTGTACCTACCCACGTACATACACAAACTTAAGTGATTCATTTTGGCTATTTTGGTGGCTGTGTTTCAATATAATCTATGTATTCCGTCGGGATAATATTAATCTTCAACAAATTATAGTTCACACTTTTTAGCGGTCGATCCTTTTTGTATATGTACGAGGGTTATTCAAATATGAATGCATCTAGAACGTTATCTGGCTCAATAAAGCGAAAACCAATAGAACACTCATCAAGGTTATTGGGTAGATAACATGTTGACATTGATACCATACCCATTACACGCGCTGTAATCTCTGGCTCCATCACATTTTCGCGATGTACTGAAAAAAGAGCCAAAGAAACTTCCGAGAAGCAGCCAAAGACAGGAAATGGCCATGAAAGGTAAGACAAACAATGCATAGTGCACATATTTCTTCCTCTATAAAAATCGTGAAGTGTTTTTCTAAAAATCGGACAACTTCATACCACAAGTCCGTGTTGATAGATTTAAAAACAATTCTGTTTGTAGCCGTTAAATTGAGCCAAAAAAGGTACAAAAATGAGTCATGCAGGAAACACCACATACAGAACAAACAGTCACCCGAACAGCAACACAAGGAAACAGCAAATGTACATAACTCTAAAAACACCAAGAGACGCACAAAGACAAAACAAACATACAATAGGGGGAAGATGGAAGTACCGCCTTGGAACAGTCAGTGACAAAAGTCACTGGGGGGGGGGGGTTGGACAATTTCCCGATCAAAACCGAAAGTAGATCAATTAACACGTATATTCCATGTTTTATGCCAAATTCCAGTACTTTAAGCGTGGAACGTTATTGCTTGACAGATACTTGATTGATTTTGAATCATATTTCATTATCAATTATTATATTCCTGTCCTACACGCCGATTTGATCGATTGAGAAGGAGCCTGTGTTATAGAGAAGGAGCCAAGATGCAGAGATGGAGCCTACGTATGCACAAACAGTGAAGAACATTAAGACATTAAATTGCGTGTGTTTTATTGGTGTGCTTTTAAATGTGGGTCTTCTTCCTTTCACCCATGCTCGTGACTTGAAATGTTTCTTTGTAAAGACAGTCTTGCGTTTCCATTTAAATACACCCATCTGAAAATATAAATACAATATGTATACGTGCCTTAGATAATTTGCGAAAATTCACTTATTTAACTATGAGGTATTTACTGCATGAAAAGAATAAACATAATGTCGATATTTAATTAAACCCTAGCTGTGAAGAATTTCGCAAGGTTTGTTTTGTAAATGTACAGGCTTTAGCTTTTAGGCGATACATTTTCTGTTAATTTAGTATTAAATCAAGTCACTAGGATTTATTCATTAAATGCGTTATTTCACAGATATGTTACCGTGTTCAAAATATTTGGACACGAAAAAGAATGCCAATGGATAGACCTTGGTCCGCCATAATGTCTTTTACTGCCTTTTTCGAAGAAGACAGTAATCTGAACATTTTTCCTACTGCATGAAATACACAATGGATGTGCGTGCATTGGCTCCTTCTCTGTATCTTGGCTCCCTCACTATAACGCAGGCTCCATCTCAATCGTTAAATTTGCGAGTATGAATATAATGATTGATCACGTAATATGATTCAAAATCAACAAAGTATCAATCAAGCACTAGTAACGCTCCATGCTTTAAGTACTGGATTTTGGCATAAACACATGGAATATACGTGTTTTTGTCTCCTTTCGGTTTTTATCCGGTCGTTGTCCAAACTTTGGTTCAATTTAATGGCTAAGCACAGAATTGTTTTGCAAATCGATCAACACGGACGTAAGGTATGATCAATTCTATGTGGTATGAAGTTGTCCGATTTTTGGAAAAACACTTCATGACTTTTATAGAGGAAGAAACATGTCCACGACGCATTGTTTGTCTTACCTTTCATGGCCATTTCCTGTCTTTGGCTGCTTCTCGGAAGTTTCTTTGGCTCTTTTTCCAATACATCGCGAAAATGTGATTGAGTCATTAAAATATGTACACTTTAACTGTGTCTATCGCCTAAACATTGCCTAATACAAAAGTTGGTTGGTAGAAGGTCAAAGTACGCCGTTAAGAATCGCTGTATTCTTGGCATAGGGTGTAAATACATTTTTCATGAGATATGTTCTGTTTATGGGCATAATGCTATGTCTTATTCGACAGTCATTCGTTGGTTTAAGAAATTCAAATGTTGGTTAGTTTCAACAGAAGATGCACGAAAACGTGTATTTTCGATATTCTTGCATAAAACATTTTTTTCTGCTTTCCTGTGTCCATCTAATTGTTTGAAATACAACCCAAACTACTCACTACTTCTTTGATGGTTCAACGGAAATTATCGAATTGTATATAACACACGACGGCCGCAGTTTCCAGTTGAGATCGTTGTATGTTAACCCTTCGCTTGCTGAATTTTAAAATACATTTCTCCTTCTTTACCCAAGCCCTATTGTATAATTACATATATCTTAACTGTGTACAAGTATGTCGTTGTGCAATCTCTGCTGTAGAGTGCACTGGTTGTACTTTCAACTTGTAAATAGTGCAGACCCTGATGAGACAGCTCCTGCATGAGCTGTCTCATCTGGGTCTTCACTATTTACAGGTAGGTATATTGACGTGAATAGCAAGCGAAGGATTAAAACTCACGATAATTTCCGCTGTACAAATATGTACTCAATTTTAGATTTCATGCAGTTTTACTGTTGGATTTGATCAAGATTTGAGACACTTTTGACAGAGTGCCAAACAGTTTGGAACCTGGTGAGACGCTGAGATAGTTACACAGCTGTGTCTAATTTGGATACAAGTTGATTGCAGATGCAGTCAATATGGGTTAAAGTCAATACCCGATATGTAACGTGGTTGTTCATTATAAATCAACCAAGATTAAGGATTAGTTTGTGTGAGTGTGTTTGCATATAGAACCCCCCCCCCCCACACACACACACATACACAAAATTTAATTAAAATTCATACCACATTGTCTAAATAGCAGTTTAAATCTTAGGCTTTGTAATTAATAACGAGGGTATTGCTTTGACATACACAATTTATCAACAACATTAAATATTGCTTTGATATGAATTGAAAGATGGGCACTGTCACTCGCGGAAATTTCAGAGATGCTTTTCAGTGTCTCCCACCCGCACCTCCTCTCCACCCAGAGGTTAAAATGGGTACCCCTGAGGGTCACTAGCCGGTACTGCGGCTACATGATTGCGCCATATGTTAGCAGTGCTCCAAATTGTAGGCGAATGACTCAATGACCAGGGAAGTAAATGTACAGTCAGCTGAGCGGTCCTTTGGAGTGAAAGTAGACTATAACTGGGTACTTTACTTCAAAGAAAACATTCCAACCAGTTTTATCCGGGTCCTATTTCCAACACTGTTAGTCTTACACTTACCCCACTCGGTATACATGTACTTATAATAAATATGTCTTGAGGAAGGTTGTGTAATGTATAGCAACAATCTATCACTATGTCCTTGACTTTTGATCCACCTATAAGATATCCTTCGCCCAAATGATGGACAACTAGACGATTTTCTAGCCTTACAAATAACCAAAAAGGTAATTATGCTTATAAACTTAAACACATTTAAAAGAAAAACGTCTGTACAGGTCATACTTTCTGCACTGCTAGTCTAACATTTACCAATACTTGGTATGATTATATATTTTGGGAGTTTTGTGTGGTGCGTACCAACAATAGGTTGCACGCGCAGAACATCAATATGAAAGGTAAAAGCATTATTATGGAGAAAATGAAAATAAAATCGCTATGAGGGTAAACATTGATAAAATTTCTGTCTTTTCATGTAAGCTTTAACCAATTTACCGCACATTGACGCCTTTGACGCCTCTGTAAAAGTCCCTTTTTGAGACCATTGTGATAAATGAATAGTTTCAAAAAGACAAAATTCTAAATTTCCCCGAGAGAGCATGTCCTCGGACGTCTATAGCGACGGTGCGTACATTATATTTGGATCCATCTACGCTCCAGGGTCTCTGTGAACTTATAAAAAAAACTTGTGGATAAATACCGGTGAATCTTGACGTTAGTCAGCAAGGATGCGAATTTGTCAAAAAATAGTTTTATGGACTTTTGCTCCCTTGTTACTGTTTGGAATCTACTGTTGAGCTGTTTTTGCGCGTAACTGCAAACAGACTTAGGTTAATTTGTTTGTTTATTTGTTTGAATCGGGATTTCCGTCGCTTTAACAACATATCAGTCATATCGCACCATCCAGCTAATTACAGGAGGAAGAAGAGCGAGATTTTTCTGTACATGGTACAAATAGCTTAGGATAAATGTGACCTCAGTTGATCTACTTTGGCAAGGGCTGGGTCTCTTCGTTTGAAAATCAGTTTTTGATCCTTGTCTCTATTTGCATTGGTCTAGTAAATTTACATTTAGTGTACAGTTTACATATACCATGTTATGAATCTGGGTCCATGCTTATAAAGCTTTTTAGTTGAGTCAGCGTTTGTTCTCAAGCTTTTGATTGGTCAGATTTGACCTAAAGGCTCAAGTCTGACCAATCAAAAACTTGAGAACGAACGCAGACTCAACTAAAAAGTTTTATAAGCATGAATACATATTTAAAATGTTCAGGATTGACTGATTGTCAATACTACTAGAGAATACTGTTGGAACAAATGGGAACATGTATTACTTAGCAATATTCTCTGTATAATTGTTTATCTATAATACTTAACTCATCATTTATTTCAGACAAAAATGAAGAACCACTGCAGAATTCTCCCGAGGTCTAGGAGCATTGCGCTTATTGTGGTAATAAGCTTTGTATACATCTGCTACTACTGCATACATACATACAACTCAATGTTGAATAAGCCGAAACGTATAGACACTAGTATAGGAAGGGTTAAGCTGAGTGATGAAGAACTTTCCCACCTACGACATGTCGTACTTAAAGCAATAGCTGAGAAAAAACGCTCAATAATGCGAGATTCTCGTAATAAAATACATTGCGAGACCAAAGGCGGACGTGTTTCTTGCCAGGCCGAGCCACCATTTACGGAAGTCGAATTGACGACGAATAGTATTAATTTTAACATTGACCGCGTATTTGCATTTCGTAACGCCACTATTAACAACGACTCACCGAGGAGTTATCTGGATCGCATTCCAAGAATAATACACTTCATGTGGACAAACGAAACGATACCAACAGAATTTGTGAACAATGTAAAAAGTTTTATTGCCCTCAACCATCAATGGGACATCTTCTTCTGGACGTACCCTCTAGCACGGTTGTTTATTGTTGACAACTATCCACATTTACTTGGCTTATTTGACAGCTATCCAGTTGCTGTCTCTAAGAGTGACATGTTTCGGTTAGTGCTTATGTTTCATTATGGAGGTGCTTACTTTGACCTTGACACAAAGTGTCTAAAACCGTTGGACTCCGTTGTACAAAACGAAAATTGTATGCTCTCTCCGGAACCTTTAGAACATTCTACCTTCATTCTTAAAAGACGGTCAATTCTCAACCCATGTGTGCTGATTTGCCAACCAGGACATGCGTTTTTCAAATATGCTATAACACAGCTTCAGTTTTCAAGCACAGACACCGACATTATGTCATCTGCAGGACCATTGTTCCTCTCTAAAACGTTCAATAACTTCATTGCAGAGCACCAGAAACTCGGCGTAACAGCTAATGATTCAATACATATTGTGTCAAACGAATTGTTCCTGGATCGAATAAAAACACCTGTACAAAACCGAGTGACAATAGCATGTAAGAATAGGAAAATAACAACGACTAGTGTTGTTTGTCAACGTTGGAAAGATAGGGGTGGTGACAAAAGAAATGTTAGCGTTAAATCATACACAGACCACCAGTATTACGGGACATACAATAAACATGTCCACTTTTCCCTGGATAATGGCTATAGAAAAGTGATTCCGCGTGTCAATGCGTACCAGGCAAAGAATAAGGTAAAATAAACTGTGAAAGACAGGTTTTCTTTAGAGGCATTTCAAGTTCTTACTTCGTTCTTCCAAGATAATTTGCTATTATTTATATTCCAAGTTCCTGTGTCTTACTTCCGAGTGCTGAGAATGAACATTGGAGTCGGAAGTTGGAAGTCGGAACTTGGAACTTGGAAGTCGGAACTTGGAACAAGGAAGTCGAAATTTGGGATTTGAAGTCGGAACTTGGAACATGGAAGGTTGAACTTTGAACTTGGAACATGGAAGTCGGAACTTGGAACTTGGAAGTCGGAACTAAGAAGTAGGACTGAAATGTTGTATGCTTCTGTGTATGTGATGGTAAATGCTTCCACATAAATGGGCATTATAAGCATCGATAGTAAAAACTCTGAAAGTTCTCTAATTCTTGAAAATTTGCGAATTTCAGAATCTTACCATGGCTTATCGTTTTTTTTCTTATTACAACTTCTTTATAAGGTATACACTTTTACGCATAAAGCTCAAGATTTTATCAGTAAACATTTCAATTACGACATTTGTACTTTCTTCGTTATTAAATAGCCAATCATCTGTTAAAATAATTTCATTCAACTGATCAAAACCAGTCCGTTTATATATCCAGGCATTTCTTTTTATATAATTGGTAGTAATCAGTGGAAATTTTGTAAACAAGAACGTTGCTTTATGATCACTAACACAACTGGAATATCAATTACACCACTGTGTAGGACATCAAACTCATCTGAAATAAGAATTGGGTCTATCAATGTTGATGACGTTCGAGTAATTCGTGTAGGTTCTGTAATAAAATTTTCATATTGCTCAAAAGTAAAGAATTATCTATTTTGGTATTACTATTACTTAATTGGTCTTCGTTAGTATCACCAAGAACGATTATTTTTGTATTGCATTTTTGAGCCTTTTCTATGTTTATATTCAACTCATTCCAGAAAGATACGGGTGTATTTGGAGAGCGGTAAACAGTACATACCAGATATGATTCGCCATGAAATTTTACCTCAATCCATAAAGTTTCTAAACCAGGAAGGTGTTTTGAGATAATTCATTTGATATGAAGCAGAGTAATCCACTTGCAAAAGGTTTTTTGTCTTTACGGTATAATGTTGAGTTTTACAAATAAATGTCATTTGAATTTATATTTGCCGAAAGGCGTGTCTCTGTAAAGCAGAGAATAGTGTGGTCCAGCAGGTCCGATTTTATAAATTCAAGTTTGTTTTTATACCCCTGATAAATTAATGTAAATGGGAAATTGTGTTATAGTACGAATTTTTTGGTCCGGGATAGGTCCCGGGTTTTTTCAACATCGTCTGACTTCAGTACAAGAAGCAGAAAAGTAACTGAAAACTCAAGATTGATAAACAGCTGAACGGAAAGGTGACAACTCAGTTTAAGAAACTGTCTGCATAGCAACATAAATGCCTGAAAGCATACCATGAGTAGTAAAGGCGACCATCATCTTTTGAGATGTGAGATTAAAAACTTTTTCGGCCGATCTTCATTGGATTCAGTCGTTACCCATTAGTATGAATTATGACAAACAGAGAACGTAAGTGAAACGTTCAGCTAATAAAAGACTTAGAGATTGAAAATTATTTTCAGCGGGAGTAGGTTTTATTCACGCATTTTAGTTTGACAAATCTGGTTATGAGTACAGTTTGGAATATTAATGTGAGCATTAGTAGTCATGGTAATATATAAATAATTTATGATCTTATGCAAGACGTATTTTTAAATTTATATTTGTTTCTTCCTGTCTGAATAATATAAGCACCAAAGTCTGTTAAAATGTATCCTATGACAATTTGTTCACCTCAAGTGGCAATTTTGTGACACCTTTAAAAGTGTTGTTGTCGCAAGTTTACAGTAGACTTTCTTTAAAGCAACCCTATGAATAAACATGTATCTGTAGATAAATGAGGGGATCGACCTATGAGGCATTTCCAACTCAGCATACACACGCTAACTCTTTTATTACCAATGTCGGCCGGAAAGCGACTTATAGGACTTTTTTTAAACTTTCTGTTTTCAGACACCAAGTGACATGATTCCACTAGGTTTTACAGTTGGAAATCTTAGTTTGATACCATTTTTGTAACTTTAAATTAGACTGGCACATGCTGTGTCTACAAAGGCATTAAATGGTTAAACAGAAGCACGATGGTGAGCCGGAAGAAAGCGTAGACTTTTATAATAGCATTTACCCAGTTTGTACTTCTTTGAGAAGCCCTCAAAATACCGGTGTAACACCCATTACTTCGAGAGCGGGTGTGGGGGCTAACGATTAATAAAACAACCGAATCAAGGATATTAACCATTGACTCATTCCCCTGTAACGACGTCTTTTGACGTATCTGCAAAAATCATGTCTTGAAACCATTGTGATAAATAAAGTATTTTCCGCATAGAAGCAAATGCTCTATTTATCACAATGGTTTCAAAACTACACAATTCTAAAATTTCCCATTTTTCTAGTAAATGATCCTTTCGGTAGATTTATTCAAAGAGGTTGGAACTAAAAATAGCCTATGAGGGAATGGGTGAATAAAGAAGTACAGGTTTTTTAATACAAGTGGTAGCTGAATGCCGACTGAAAACAACACAGCAAGATCATTCTGCATTAACAACGGCTGTGTAAAAATGCAAGAAGCTGCATTTTAAAACAATATAACGCCCCTGGAGCGGTTATTAGATATTCTATACCAATCACTTTTTAGACGTATTTCTGCAAGACGTTTGGATTATAATATGTGACGTTAACATAGCAGACCCTAATAAGGAACCACATTGTCTTGGTCTTCACCGTTTACCCGCAACTCTAAGTACCTTATATTTGATGAATTTCTATAAAAGGAAATACTGACATCAGGGATATTAACCCTTTACCTGTTCAGAAATATTGATGAGATTCATATCAATAATATCATGTAAACACAGAAATGGATGACAATGGTAGATATTATAATAAGATTTTTTTACATAAGTCCATAAGCAAACAGAGTAAACTTTGATCAGACGACTCCTACTGGGTCCAAGGTTGTAAAACCTCTGAGTCTGAGATCATTTTCAGGTATCTGAATGGTCAGATTCTGAGCTTGCTCAAGGCTCAAGCAAAAATTTTTATAACATCGGGGTCAGGAGTCTCGTCTCATTTGAGACGCATCGACAGGTTAAGGGTCACAATTATCGATAATTTGTCAGTTGTATGTTTTTTCACAATTGTATCTAAATCACTAAAGTATTCAGGTTATTATTCAAGTGGAAACAAGTCTTGAAATATGATCAAACGCGCTCATGTGTGTCTTATAATTCCCATCGAAGCTGCGAGCAAGTTTCTGATTTGTGGCCATCAGATGAGAAAGAGTTTAAGCTGTTAAATATTTAATTTGCAATTACAATCATTTCCATTTTGAATGTAATACGTCCATTAATACTGTTTGTATGAGTACGACGCCCAACTGAGATATTTAATTGGAAATCATGATAAAATTTCTCATCCTGAAATATAATATCTTCCAATACCTACTGAATATTTATAGACAAAATAGTTATATTGAAAAATGAAAGGTAGAACATTGTAGCCATTTTAGAAAGTAAAGAAACAACTACCAAATTCTATTAGCAAAAAGAGCAGATCGTGATCAGACGGCTTCTATCGGAGCCGTCTGATCTGGATTGGCTCAGTTTGCAAATGCATAAAAAGGCATTTATATTAAGGAAATTATTAATTTGCTGAATTATGTCTCCCCTATTTATAATGGGGGTACATATTTTTGGTCCGTCTGTCCGTCCGTCTGTCTGTCACACTCGTGTCCGCTCCATACCTATCACAAATATGGAAGTATTTCAGAATGCTTTGGCACATATGTTCGACTCAACAAGACGATGTGCAGAACTTTCGATTCAGGCACATGTGTCAAAGGTCAAGGTCACAATACAATGCCAAATGTGTTTAGCCATATCTCCATATCTCTTAAACCCTTGGAAGGATTTCAAAATCTTGTGGCATAAATGTACGCCATAGCAAAACGGTATACAAACAACAGAATTCAGGCACATTAGTCAAAGGTCAAGGTCACAATTCAAGGTAATATGTTTTCAGCCTTAATTTTCGTGTATGCTCACATCTGTATAACCCTTGATGGATTCCAAAATGCTGCTCCTTAATAAGCCGATTTGCAGACAGCAAGATTCCGGCACGTGGGTCAAAGGCCAATGTCACGATTCAAGGTCATGGTCACAATTCAAGGTCAAATGTTTTTAGCCTTAATATTCGTGTCTGCTCCACAATGTGTGCTTAAACTGCAAGCGTAAATATGTGTATATCAAGTAAATGATTAATGTCGATGTGACATATCTGTGTTTTACCGATTGCCAGACAAATACATACCCAGATAGGCGTGTCTCTCCAACAAAATTTCTACAGTTACCATAACATTACAGATATGACTCGTTTTGGGCCTTACCTGTTACATCAATATTTTAACAACCTGAAAGTGCACATGTTGTTTATCCCATCATTTATAATTTTTGTTGTGGGGTGTGTGTTTGTGTGTGAGATGCAAGTTGGGGCATTGGGGAGACATACGTTTTATTTTAAAAACAAGTTCTAGTTATTCACTGACTTCAGATTTGATCAAACTTTTATGAAACTTTTGATCGAGTGTCAAACAGCTTGGGTCCTGATGAGACACCGAGTAACTCGGTGTCTGATCTGGATTCAAGCTAATTGCAAATGCGAGCTAAGACGCGCTTGGCATGTAAAATATTAATATGTCTGTAAATCGTAACAGAATCGCCCTAGATGAATACAAAGGTTGTTTTGAAAGCCACAGGTTATAACATAATTGATCACAATACAGGATAGAACAAAACTGACCACAATACAGAATACCACAGGATAGAACAAAACTGATCACACTACAGGATAGAACAAAACTGATCACAATACAGGATAGAACAAAACTGATCACAATACAGAATACCACAGGATAGAACAAAACTGATCACAATACAGAATACCACAGGATAGAACAAAACTGATCACAATACAGGATAGAACAAAACTGATCACAATACAGAATACCACAGGATAGAACAAAACTGATCACAATACATTTACAGAAGTTATATACTTAACCCTCAAAATACTGAATTTTCAAATGGGTTTTATTTCCAAAATTGAAACAGGTCAAGCTTACGGTGAATATGTATAGGGATTTGTCTAAAGAAACGTGTAATATAACAAACAGTGTAGACCCAGATGAGAGGGCTCCTCTATAGGAGCCCTCTCATCTGGGTCTACAATGTTTACAAATGACATTAGTGATTCGTTTCCCGTATTGTAAGGGTATACCCTATATCTAATATAATTATTATTCCCGTATTGTAAGGGTATACCCTATATCTAATATAATTATTATTCCCGTATTGTAAGGGTATACCCTATATCTAATATAATTATTATTCCCGTATTGTAGAGATATACCCTATATCTAATATAATTATTATTCCCGTATTGTAGAGATATACCCTATATCTAATATAATCATTATTCCCGTATTGTAAGGGTATGCCCTATATCTAATATAATTACACGCTTTTAGTCAGCTTTGCAAAAAGAGAAGACCCAGATCAGACGGCTCGTTTAGGAAGTGAGATCAAGGTCTGCTTTGTTTTTTTTGTGGAATAATGCATGTGGAACTGTTCTGTTTCTGCGGATTCTGCCATGGCCAAAAGTCACTGTCTTCATATGTCATTATAAATATCATTTAGTTAATTTATCGATTATGTCATGCATGAACGGCAAATTATCAATATAGTTGGAAAAAATATATACAGTAGAACCCCTCTAATGCGACCACTTAATAAATACACACGGTTGTTTATAAGCAGGTGGTTAAGCTACCACCTGCATCTAGCACCCAGAATTATACCTCTTTTAGGTGGTCGCATTAGCGGGGTTTTACTGTAGTTAGAAATATACAAATAATTTGCCATACTTTTAATAATTCTGGAGTATTAATGTAAGAAATAAGGACATCATGAACATGAGCCCGTTTGGTCATATTTCAAGACTTTTGTTTGACACTTGAATAGTAATCTGAGTACTTTAGTAAGTTGGACATAGTTTTTAAACATGCAACAGACAAAAACATGATAATTAACTGGTGGCCAATTAACATGTTACCTTGTAGATGTGTCTCAGATGAGACGGCTCCTGTTCAAATTTGCTCGGTTTGCTTATGGAAGTATATACAGTAAACCCTCCCTAAACCGGAATTCTAGTTGAGAAGAATTTAGATACTTTTAAGCAGGTGGCTTCTTAGTGTAGTGTGAAAGCTTTCACTTTGCTTTATTAAGCTGCCACCTGTCTCCAAGACCGATATTAATACAGTAAAACCTCTCTATAACGGCCACTAAATTACATCAAGTATTTTATGTTAAAAGCAGGTGTCATTCAAAATCATCTAATAAGGATGGGCTCACTAAGAGACACAGTCTGTGTATTTTGATGGGCTCACAAAGAGACACAGTCTGCTTAAGCCTTTCAATCCTTACTTATCAGAATGGAATAGTCCATCAGTGGTTTAACTATAGAGTCGACTCAATGTGAAAGGCTTTAACTTATTAGATGATTTTGAATGACAAACATTGCAGACCCATATCAGATTGCTCCATTAATCAATATACAATGTATACAAAGTATGAATCTGCTGTTGTGGAGAAATAAAGAAGTTATTTTTAAAAGAAAAGTAATTTACGCGGTTTAACTTGACCTCTGAATTGTCAATAAAGTATGGAATAGTAAAGAGTGATATTTAAGGACGATAACCCAAATACTAATAATGCACTGCTGTATATTTGAATACTCTCCCTTGGTATTTTAGATGTGTCATAACTGTGCCATCAAGTTTCATTAAGCATCCTGTCCTAGTTCAATATTGCATTAAACCACCATCTGTCTTGAAAACCGACAAATGCGTTTTACCCGTTTTACTCTATGAACACCCATGTAAGAAATAATGACATGATTAATATTAATTAGATTATTTTATAACGTCACATGGACACATGATGTTTTGGCTATGGGAGAAAGTGTAACATCATAAATGTATTATTCTATAAACAAACAGAGCAGGCCCAAAGCAGACGAGTCCTATACAGAAGCCGTCTGTCTGGGTCTACTATGTCTGCAAATGCATAGAATGGCGTATTTATGGAGTAAAGGGTTAAAAAAAGTAAAGTACCTAGTTAAAGTCTACTTTCAGTCCGAATGACCGCTCAGCCGACTGTACATTTATTCCCCTGGTCATTGAGTCATTGGCCTACAATATTGAGCACTGCTAACATATGGCGCAGTCATGCAGCCGCAGTACCGGCGAGTGACCCTCACAGGTACCCATTTTAACCCCTGGGTGGAGAGGATATGCGGGTGGGAGACACGGAAAAGCGTCTCTGAAATTTCCGGGCGGGACCGGGATTTGAACCCCGGACATCCGGACTGATAGTCAAGTGCGTTACCACTAGACCACCGCCACCAACAGAAAACTTCAGAAGAGTATCGCACTAGTGTAGAACTAGACCCCTACTATATGACTCGCTGACTGGTCTCGGTCTTCACAGTTGTGTTCCTACTATATGACTCGGTGACTGGTCTCGGTCTTCACAGTTGTGTCCCAAAGTGTATTATTTGTCTCTTAATTGCAGTTAAGTCTCCATACGGGTAATACGAGTTTCGAGTCGTTGTTTCAAAGTATAGTATATTCTGTCTTAAACGACCATTAAACAGATGTGCAAATATTGGTCTTTCAGACAAATGATAGCTGAATTCAGGTCGAAAATAATTCATAAAGCTCTTACTGGAGCTTTCTCCATTATTTTTGCCCTGCATTAAAACACACTTTTAAGACATCCAAATTCAATAAATGAATGCTTTTAAAGATTCCTAAGTTTCAACAAATAAATGGTCGCTTAACTTATTACCTCATAGGCTATTTTTAGATACATCCATTTTGAATAAATCTACCGAAAAGGAGCATTAACAAGAGAAAAGGAAAATTTTAGAAAGTTGTAGTTTGAAGCCATTGTAATAAATAGAGCATTTGTTTCTATAGGAGCAAATGCTCTATTTATCACAATGGTTTCACAAAGTGACTTCTACAGAGTCGTCAAAAGTCGTCACTATGAGGGAATAGGTTAAGACAGGTTCTACTGAACATGTTTATGTAACAACAGTAAAACCTTGCACTGGCGACTACTTAATGAATAGACAATGAGTTCTAGAAGAGCGAGTGATTGCTTTATACAGGACGAAAGTGATGCACAATGCTCCTAGAGGAGCTTTCTGTTCGAGCATTAAGCTACAATCCGTCTTAAAAATCTAAAATTACCAATCTACGAATGGAGGTTATAGAGAGGGCTATCGCAGCATACCAGTTAAAGTATCGTCTCTAGCAAAAGTAACACCACATGGTTCATGCAATTCATATACTTCCTAAACTATTGACGTAATGAATATACATTATAAGAAATAATTATTCTAATCGTATTTATTAGTTGATTTTTTATAATTACATTTTGACAAGGGAATTGACAGAAACTGTAGATTCAGATATCTATGTATTATTCCATAAGCAAGACTAGTAGACCCTGATCAGGCAGCGCATGCAGTATACAGTTAAGTTTGGATCCAGTGACAACAGCGAATAGCTGGGCTTATAAACAGGATCCTTACTGTTTGACAATATTTAAAGATATTACCTATTTAGTGCGGGAAGCAAGTGACTTATGTCCTTGGCAGTGTACAGCCAGGGCTTCTATAAAGGGCTTCTATAAGAGCCTAATTCCCCATTAACCTTTAGCCTGCTATGGGCGGATGAGTGAATACCCATGCAAACATTTTGGATCCAGATGAGACGCCGAGTAACTCGGCGTCTCATCAGGATCCAAACTGTTTGACACCCTGATTGCATTTTGGTAGACAAATTGATTATAGCTTGAATTTTGAAAATGTAGTAGGTGAAAATTTCTTTAAAAATAATTTGATTAGCAGGCTAAAGGTTAAAATACACTAGGTACAAATGGGTTAGTGAAGTATTGAAAAAGCATTGTAAGTAGATCCTCCAATCGATTCATTGCATAGGGAACATGCCCTTATTTCTTAAAATAACTATTTGAATGACAGACACGAGTTCACAGGCGTTTGCAAACAATGTAGACCAAAATTAAACAATGTAGACCAAGATTAAAGGGCTACTATCGGAGTAATCATGATCTACATGGTTTGTCATTCAAATCATCTAGTAAATTACACTATTACATACTGAATGGAATACAGTCAAACCTCTCTATAACGGCCACTAAATTGTGTTAATTAGTTGGTATTTAGGGCAGGTGGCTGTTTAAAGCAATGTGAAAGTTAAACAGAACGATCCTATAGGAGCGTTCGGGTTTACTTTCACATTGTTTAAGCAGCCACTTGCCTTTAACACAAAATACTTGATGCAATTTAGTGGCCGTTATAGAGAGGTTTTACTGTATATTGCTGTACAATAATCGACCATTTCATTATGAAAGTTCAATATGTAGCATGTTAACCCTTATCATACTCAGCGCGACCTGACTCGGGTTTACAAACAGCTTGGATCCAGATGAGTCGTCGTGATCCAAGCTGTTTGACACTCTGTCAACAGTTTCTCAAACGCTTGTTACGAATGAGACGTAAGTCAAACATGAAACTGATCAGAGCTTTGGCAAATATAATTCTTTTTCAGCACGATAATGGTTCAAGAAGTCGTTTAAATGAAATACTAAACGTTTTAACAGTTATCCCACTGTGTTTAATTAAATACTGTCTGCTCAAATGTGGATCTGGTGCAATATTGACTACTTCAGAATCGATCAAACTTTGGAGAAACCATTTACAGAGTGTCAAACAGTTTGGACCCTGATGAGATGCCGAATTACTTGGCGTCTGATCTGGATCCAAGCTGCTTACAAATGCGAGTCAATAGCGGATAGCGGTATAATGGTTAATGTTAAACATATATTGTTTTTGGACGTATTGTAGCACGTAGCTATTCAAAGTGGTTGAACCATGGAATGGCACTGCAATCGATAATTGAAAAAAATGAGTCACGTATCTCAAATTAGCATTTTCTGTTTAACCCTTATCATGCTAAGCACAACTTGGCTTCCATTTTTAACCCATTACCTCAAAAGCTTTATTTAGATACAACCTCTTTGAATAAACCTACCGAAAAGGAGTATTAACTAGGGATAAGGAAACTTTTAGAATTTTGTAGTTTGAAACCATTGTGATAAACAGAGCATCTGCTCCTATAGGGCGAAATGCTCTATTTATCACAATGGTTTCAACAGGTGACTTACAGAGGCGTATAACGGCGTATTTATGGAGGAAAGGGTTACGCAGTTTCTGTCAAGGGTCCGTTCTTACTAAAAGTTGCTAAATCAAAATTATCGTACGTTCTAACACACGACTATCACAACTTTAGCTGCGTTCGTCGTATGTTATCATTTACGATAATTTCTGTCGTATTAAGTAAGTCTTAACCCTCGTTTGCTATTCACGTCAATATACCTACCTGTAAATAGTGATTGCACAGCGAAATACTTGTACACAGTAAAGATATATGTAATTATACAACAGGGCATGAGTAAAGAAGGAGAAATGTATTTTAAAATTCAGCAAGAGAAGGGTTAATTGATGCACACTGGAATGAACGCTAATAATCTCGACAATCCGGGTATTGGCGAGTGCCTCGAAGTAAGACTTATGATAATGTTGTTCGCACGCTCTGTTTGCAAACTTAAGGTGTTAAACTATGTATTTATGGAGTAAAAGGTTAACCTTTTACTTAATGAATATTCATGTAAAAAATAAAGACATCATGCATATTGATTAAATTAATTGTTAAAATATCACATGGAAACGTGCATTTTTGGCTATGACAGAAGCTGTAGAATCACATCTATATTATATCATAAGCACACAGAGCAGACCCTGATCAGACGGCGTGGAAATGCATATTTATGGAGTAGATGGTTAATGAATCAGCATAATTATGGTTTTATAATAGCAGATGTTAGCTTAATGAAGAACGAAAGTAATGCAGAAAGCTTCTACTGGAGCTACCACTTGTCTGAAAGATGCAGAATTAGACTAAGTGTTATTGTTGTGGTTGCTGTAGAAAGGTTGTACGGGCAACCATTTGTACGGTGATAGTTGCTACTAATCTTTACTAACTTTGAACACTTTGAAAGATGAGTAGAATGGCCTATCAGGCTTTAACCCACCCCTCATACAAACGCATAACACGCATTTGCAAGAAGAGTAGACCCAGATCTTTCTAAAACGGCTGCAATGTTCCACCTTCCATATTTCATTATAACTATTTTGTCCATGAACATTCACTAGATAAAATGTATAATAGCATATGTACACATAAGTGTTTGTTATTGATAGAAACTGTACAGTCAGATATATTATAATTCAATAAGCAAACAGAGTAGACCCTTGTCGGAGGGATCTTACTATTCTCTGTTTGCAAAGAGGTGTATATATAAGGAACAGGTTACCTATGAAAGGGCTTTTGCATGAGGATATTTATTGTCACATAGCCCTCCTCCCTCTCCCGATCTAAGTATGCAATGTTTTGCAAATTACAACTCTTTTTTCTTCTCTCATTCAAAGGATTATGGTTTCGAAACTCAACAGCTACACATTCGCGGTTTTTACAATTCAGTTTAAAGCTGAAGTGTTTTGAACTGAAATACATATTATGTTTTAATTAACTATTTCACTAGATGTGTAAATAAAGTGAGTAAACGTTATAATGGAAACCTTTTACTGGATTTTAATGCATCGCCCATGAATAGATCAAACGCTGAACAACTTGTAAACCTTTAGACCGCTTAAGCAATGATAGTTTTTTGGGCTCTTTGTCTGTTTCATTTTGTTTTCATAATTCTAACTTCTGAGTGTCAAAATCTTAGTGCCAACTTTGTCAGACCTGGCAGAAGGCCGAGGTACTAGGGGTCTAACATGGGTCTAAACTATAAATATAGACAATAACGCATATGCACACACGGGGGTCTCTTTATTGTTAACTCGTCCCTTTATATAAACGTCTGATCAGGGTCTGCTCTGTTTGCTAATGGAATGTGATGGCTACAATGTCCTATCTTCCATATCATATTATAACTATACTGTCCAAGGATATTCAGTAGGTATTGAAAAATGTAATAAATAGAGGATTTTACATGAGTGTTCATTTAAAATTGTTTTTATGAAACGAAAGCTCGTGTCATAATCATAATAGTAAACGATTTTCATAAGAACAATTTGTAATGAACACGAATGTAAGATTCTTTTTATCACATAAACCTTAAAAAATGCCATAGAAAATGCAACAGAAAATAGCTGACGGCTGTTTCGGCTATTCCTTACAAACAGCGTAGTAATACAACGGATGACGCACACGGAGAGCTACGACTGGATAACGCTTAAATTAACACTACGATTGGCTTATAATTGCTAAGTTGCATAAAATGCACTAGTGCATTTCCGCGATTTACGGCACTCCCACAAGGCAGGTTATGAGACAAATACAAATCAGGGAAGGGTTAATCCTTTACTCATTGAGTCATTTTTAGTAAGAAAGAATTCGACTTTGCGTGAGTATTTTGAAAGGCAAATACTGTAGACTCATCCTGGAGCTCTCTGATATGGGTTTGCATTGTGAACGTATGCTGTTTAGCCCACCTCTTGCATTTTAAAGCCAACACTATTTAATTGAGAATTCCAATACCTTTTGGATTTGGAAATACTTGACCCTGTTAAAAGACAATGTTCTCGAAAAAGAATCTTAACCTTTTCGCTGCCAGTCGCCAAACTGTATTAGATTTAAAAACAGTTTCGGTCCGGAATCTAAACTATTTGAACCCGCGAGTGTGTGTTTCGAAACAAAACGGAAGAAGATGGAAACTGAATAAGTGTGTGTTGTAATCGTTGGCAGTTATATGTTATTGAAACTTCTATATTTACTCGCGCAGCGGTACGTGCAATTTAATACTGTTTGTCTACATTGTTTGCAAAACGCCGTGTGTATCTGTTCTTAACCTTTTTACACCATTAATATTCTTGTTTGAAATAATGACATCATGAACAAGAATTAGATCATTTTTATAATGGTACATGCAAACAGGGACCTTGATCGTGACAGAACCGTCTGATCTGGGTCCACTCTGTTCTCGAAGGTGCAGAAAGGCGTATATTTGGACTATGCATATACAGTAGAACCCCTCTAATGCGACCACTAAATGAATAAAATGGGTGTTTTATAAGCCGGTGGTTGCTTAATGCAGGGCAAAAGTAATGCAGAGCTTTCTGGGAGCTTTCTGTATTACTTTTGTCCTGCATTAAGCTACCACCTGCATCTAGCACCCAGAATTATACCTCTTTTAGGTGGTCGCACTAGCGGGACTTTACTGTACGAGTACATTGTGTGAATTGAGTAGTATTTGATGAGCCAATGGTATTTGGCATTGTTGATTTACCACAATATCTATTAATAAAGATTTTCAACTTAACTTCGTACGGTCCAATACCCTCGCACAGTGAGCGGATTATGCCTACACACTATGAATGACAATCAATGGGGTCAAAATACCTACAATTAGACTCAGCCATTCTGTTCTTACTTCCTGTAACCCTGACAGTACAGTATATGCAACATGTAAAATCCGAAAAATAATAAGCGTATGACTATGTTTAGAGAAATTAAATATTCAACGTGCCTACTTATAACCCTTAACCTAATATGAACTCCTTTTGATACATTTGCAAACAGAGTAGACCCAGATTAGGATCTGCTCTGTTTGCTAATTTAATTACAGTTGAAATTCGATATCTCGAACTTCAATGGACCATACCAATTAGTAATACGATTTATAATCAGACCAATATCTCGAGTTTACAGCTTAATGTAGGCGTAAAGTAATGCTGCAGGAGCTTTCAGAATTACTTTACACCAGCATTAAGCTGTCACATGTGTTTCTAGATATGTGTAGTGGCACATTTTAGAAAATATTCTGTATTGTAAAGTTTGGAAGGACTGAATCTTTAGTTCGAGTTATCCGACCTGTATATAGATCTGATTGTAAAGTTTCTGAGGTACTAAATCACGTGTTTATGTACCGTTATAAAACTTCAGCAGACAAATGTTCATGATGTTGTCATTTCTTATATGAATATTGAACAGGTAAAAGGTTTAGACTGGTACACAGTGGGGCTTTAACCCCTGACAGTTTCATTATTCTCACACAGGGCCAACCGATGCTAGCACTACCACTAATAAAGAGAAAGCAATTCCGAGTCTCATCAGGATACAAACTGTTGACACTTGGTCGGTATTTTCTGAAAATACGTTAGCGAATTGAAATAATTTTAACCCATTCCCTCATATTGACGACTTTTGACGACTCTGTAGAAGTCACTTTGTGAAACATTGTGATAAATAGAGCATTTGTTCCTATAGGAGCAAATGCTCTATTTATCACAATGGTTTCAAACTACAAAATTCTAAAACAAATCCTTTTCTCTAATTAATGCTCCTTTTCGGTAGATTTATTCAAAGATATTGGGTTAAAAAATAGCCTATGAGGTAAATGGTTTAAATAATGCAGAAAACAGAATTTCAAGATGGCATCACCTGGATCAACAGGAGAAATGTTAAAATTTATAACCTTGTGACATTGTTACCATTCAGTTTCAGATAGACTTTCACGACCACCTTCGTTGTTATTGACATTCCCTGTTTGCAATCTATAAACTCATATTGTTTATCGAACAAGGAAATACGACAGAAAAACACCCAATAAGTGTTGCCATATGTTTCACTTTCGTATAATATTCTGAAAATGGGTGATCCTTCGAAAGCAATAATAGAAATGCAAAAAGAGAAAATTGCAAACTCGGTTTTATTGAGTCTGTTCATGAGTAGTTATTAAAAGTGCAACACTACTCACGCCCCTAGCACCGGCTCAAGCAGTGCCGAGGGACCAGGAAATATAACAACACTGAGAATGAAGTATGGGGCGACTTTTTACGACCGCCAAACAAGCACTTAACACCTGTTTTTTTAAGTTTAACAAATCACGCGAGACAGTTTTAAAAATGGTGAAGAAAGTATTCTCCTGTTTAAAATGTGTAGCAGAATGGTAGATATATTAACAAAATATATTGAACACGTTCTTTCATATAGAAGCCTTTTCAAACTTTTGCAAACAGAGTAAACCCAGATCAGACGGCTCCTGTTGGAGCCATCTGATTAGGATCTGCTCTGTTTGCTTATATATGATATAATATAGATATGATTCTACAGTCCCTGTCATGGACAAAGTTCCCGTGTCTGTATGCTAATATGCTATTATAACAATTAATCTAATTAATATTGATGATGTAATAATTTTTACACGGATATTCACGGAATAAAGGACTAATAGCTACCGCTTTGCATAAATCTCAATTTTAAACTTTGTGGAAATCCTATCTATTGCACACCATGAATCATTTTCATTTCGAACGTGTTAGTATTGCTTCCCGTATATCTATATGATATAGAATCAAACCCCTCTAAACCGGAATTCAGTAGAGAAGAATCTAGACACATTTTGGCAGGTGGCTGCTTAATGTATAGTGAAAGTCATGCAGAAAGCTCCTAGAGTATTTCTTCATGACTTTCACCCTGCATTAAACTGTCACCTGTCTCCAAGACCGTTGTCTATACCAAATTTAATGTCCGGTATGGAGGGGTTTACTGTATACTTGTACAGTTGTACTACATTAAACATTATATAAAGCCCTTAGCCATTTTCCCGTTGAACATTTCTGTAAGATATAATGACACCATGAATACTTATTTACTGAACAAATGTACACATAATCGTTTGGTGTTGGTAAAAACTGTACAGTCAGGTCTATTATAATTTCATAAATGAACGGAGCGGACCCTGGTCAGACATCTTCTATACAATCCGTTTGATATGGGTCTACTTTGTTTGCAAACGCGTGAAAAAGCGTTTATTTGAAGGTATGGCTAAAGAGTCGAAACAGATTTCAACAGTCAAACCATATATACAATAATCATACTTATACATGTAGAAGCATTAAAAAAGCATGGGTTATAGCATTTCTTTGGGCTCCATAAGGAACATTCGCTATCAAATTTGGTTACAACGTAATTCGTCCTCTGACGGTGCTACAATGGCAAAGTTCACGAAACGGCCTACGGCGTACACGGCGGACATTATACGCAATGCCGTTTCCAGAGGGACTGAAAGCTACATGTATGATATTCCATCAGGACAGTGCATCTGCCCACACATCTAAACAATGTCGCCAAAAGTCGAAACATTCACATCATAACCCCTTTGATATCTTGGTCTCAAAAGAGCTCTTAGGGACGAGTGACGCAAATTGGACCAGGAAACCATAGATACATGTAAGACTTTGAAATCATGGCCAAAGTGTTGTATTTTGATATGCAACTGCAACGGTCCCATGGGTCCCATATTGAGTATTTGTTACATTAAAATTGTTTTCAGGTAAGATTTTACTGTTATTAGCTTTGTTAAAAATTAGCTGGATACTTCTCATATTGTATTTTGTAAAACAAAAAGTAAAGTACCTAGTTATAGTCTACTTTCAGTCCGAGTGACCGCTCAGCCGACTGTACATTTACTCCCCTGGTCATTGAGTCATTGGCCTACAATATTGAGCACTGCTAACATATGGCGCAATCATGCAGCCGCAGTACCGGCGAGTGACCCTCACAGGTACCCATTTTAACCCCCTGGGTGGAGAGGATGTGCGGGTGGGAGACACGGAAAAGCGTCTCTGAAATTTCCGGGGGAGACCGGGATTTGAACCCCAGACCTCCGGACTGATAGTCAAGCGCGTTACCACTAGACCACCGCCACCTGTCTATTTCCCACAAGAACCCTTTCCCTCATATGAACTTTTATTCACGTATTTACAAACAGAGTATACACCGATCAGACGGCTCCTCGTTTTTCGAACATTCTTCCCTTTTACACCTTTGAAAGCAGAACAGATCCACAACAGTTAGCTCCAGTAGGAGCTATCTAATCAGGGCATCGCCTTTTTGCTTGTTATACACTATTTATCAGCCTCATTCTCATTCGTTACTATTTGTCATTATATGAAAGTTTATAGATGCATTTTATTATTGTGTAATATGATGAATTATATGATAATATATAGCAATGTACGTCTGCCATTATTCTATTTAATACTTATAGACACGTATAGTTTAGTATAGAGCTATGAGATAAAGTCCGTGATAAATACTTTGATAATCTTACTATATGCTTATAAGTGATATTGGCAATTTGGCGAGCCTCCAAAGCTAAAGAGCATGATGGGAATAAGAGCTTGCTCTTTAGTGTGTTACCATTGGTCATGGGAAGTATGTCATGGTTTGCATGAACATCTTATAGTATAACATGATCATTATTATCTGAGTCTATGTATATGTTAGAGCTTATAAACTGCAGTCTTCGGAAATAAGACGGCCGATAACGCGAGCGAAGCGAAGCGGTTTAGGCCATCTTATTTTCGAAGACTGCAGTTTATAAGCTCTAACCGATGATTGCCCTACTTTTCAACAGGCTGAGTTTATAAGCCCCGCCCACTGAGCAATGACAAACTTGTATATAGTCACGTGATTATGGTACAATCTAAAACATCATCCGTTTATGCAAAATAAACGAAGACCTTTTTAAGACTCTATATTCAATAATTGAATCGCCGTTTAAAAATGTTCTACTATACTTGAAAGATATTTACTAATGGACAGAGTATGGCATACATATATTACGGTAACTATTCAAGAACCGTAAGATCGTGTTTATTCACATAAGATCATGTTTTAGCGATATTCATTTGCGAATGCAGTAACCATACAAGCATAAAAACGACTAATTGGGTGAATTTGTATGGTGGCTTTTAAACACGGGACGTTTTGGCCATGCCAGAAACTATAGAATCAGATCTATATTAGTCCATAAACAAACAGAGTTCTACTTTGTTTACATAAGCGTTAGAAGGCGTATCTTTGAAATAAAGGGTTGAACATTATTAATAGCAAGATGTGTTTGTGAAACACCATACTATGCTCCCACACCACCGTAATAGGGTAGCTGGCCAACTATGAAGTCTCTATGTGAAGTTGGTGATTTGACCTATAAATGAGCTTTGACTTTGAAGGATGACCTCGACCTAGACAGTTCATGTCACCAAGCAATACATGCGGCTTCATGAGATACACATGCATGCCAAATATCAAGCCTGCATCTGTACTAAATCAAATAATATAGCGAATGTAAACTTTGACCTATACATTTTTTCTTTGGCCTTGAAGGATGACCTTGACATTGGCATGTCTCCACTCAAAATGTGTGTCTTCATGAGATACACATGCATGTCAAATATCAAGTCTCTATCTCTATCAGTTCGAAAGTAAATGATTTGGCCTATATATCTGGCATTTTGCATTGAAGGATGACGATGGCCTTGACATGTCACCCTTGAAAATGTGCGGCTTCATGAGATATACATGAATGCCAAATATCAAGTCTCTATCTCTAATGATTAAAACGTTATGCCCAATGTTAAAGTTGCTGACAACCAAACAAACATCTGACCTTTGACCCAGAATGATGAACTTGACATGTTACCTCTGAACATGTGCAGTTTCATGAGATACACATGCATGCCAAATAGCAAGTCTCTATCCCTACTGGTTTTATACATTATGGCCAATGTTAAAGTCGGTGATTTGACCTACATATTCGACCTCTTGCCTTGAGGGATGACCTTGACCTTGAATGTCACCCCTCAAAATGTGCGGCTTCATGAGAAACATACGTATGTCAAATATCAAGGCTCTATCTGTACTGGCTGAAAAGTTGCTGACAAACAAACAAACATCTGACCTTTGACCCAGAATGATGAACTTGACATGTTACCTCTGAACATGTGCAGTTTCATGAGATACACATGCATGCCAAATATCAAGTCACTATCCCTACTGGTTTTAAACATTATGGACAATGTTAAAGTCGGTGATTTGACATATATATTCAACCTCTTGCCTTGAAGGATGACCTTGACCTTGAATGTCATCCCCTCAAAATGTGCGGCTTTATGAGATGCACATGCATGCCAAATAGCAAGTCTATCTGTACTGGTTCAAAAATTATGGCCAATGTTAAAGTCGGTGATTTGACCCCTGACCTTGAAGAATAAACTTGACTATGGAATGTCACCCCTCAAAATGTGCGGCTTAATAATATACATATGCATGGCAAATATCAAGTATCTCACTGTACTGGCTGAAAAGTTATTACCAATGTTAAAATTGGTGACAAACAAACAAAGCTTGAAACAGACAAATAAACAAACAGACAGACAAACAAACAGACAGGGCAAAAACAATATGCCCCAAGATCTGACCTGGGGCATAATAATGACATATATATCTTTAAAAAGAAAGATATTACTAAAATGCAAAGTCATCTATCAATGAAGATACACTTTTAAAATCTACAACATTTAACTCAGTCCCTCATATCGATGTCTCTGTAAAAGTCATTTTTGTTTTAAAAAATATTGTGATAATGGTTTCAAAATTCTAAACTTTTCCTTTTCTTTAGTGAATGCTCCTTTTTAGTAGATTTATACAAAGAAAGTGGGTCTAATAATAGCTTCTGGGGTAATGGGTTAATGATGCCTTAGAGGGCTTCTAAAGTTTTTGACACGTTTGTGCGTGGCAATCAATTTCAATTCCATTTGTAATACCAGAAAATTGCATTGTATTGAAAGGACGGATCTTAACATGTATACATGTACCAGACTAATGTAGCATATATCGGCGCCAATATGATAAATAGCAAACCATTGGCTTATCGCTGAAAGAAACAAACAAATAGATACCAACAAACGGAAGCACCGACATTCTCTATATGCTCTTCTTTTAACTCATTCTTTCCTAAGCTATTTTTAGACCAAACCTTTTTAACCAATCTACCGAAAAGGAGCATTAACTAGAGAAAAGGAAAATTTTAGAATTTTGTAGTTTGAAACCATTGTGATAAATAGAGCATTTGTACCTATAGGAGCAAATGCTCTATTTATCACAATGCTTTCACAGCGTGAATTTTATAGAGGCGCAAAAATGCGTCACTAGGGGGTAATGTGTTAACTCTTTTACTGCCAATGGATCTGTGATTACTATTGCAAACAGTTTGGATCCAGATCACTAATCGAGTAATTGGCGTTTTATCAGGATCCAAACTGTTTGTTTCTGTGAATGTTTGTGAAAATATATATAAACAAATTTGAAAATTGTAGCAGACAACAAAGTTTGCAGACGACAAATGCTGGCAGCGAAAGAGTTACACGTAATTGGATGCGTTCAGTTATCACATGGAATCAATTTTAAACTATAACTAATGTCAATAGCAACACGACACTCTCACCCTTTTATAGAGTTTTCAGATAAATTGACCGTTATAGTTTAACATTTTACTCCATAAATGCACCTTTGAACGCCTTTGCGAACAAAGTACATGTAGACGAAGATGAGACAACTCATGTAGGAGCTGTCTGATCAGTGTCTGCTCCGTTCGCCTATGAAACTTGACTTAAGATCCCATATTCACATGTTTTTTATAGAATATTTCAGCGAATTAGTATTCATTCATTAATTCTTAGTAAAACTCTATAGATTGGTTTTGCTTGCATCCCGCATATCCACACTTTTCTTTACAAACCGTTTGGAACCCTGGGTAATTTGGTGCCCCATCAGGATACAAGCTGTTTGACACTCTGTCAATAGTTTCTCAAAAGCTGGTTTGATTCGGAAATAGTCAAAATTGCACCATATTCACATTGAACCAAACATTATTATTTCACAAAGGGATACGTGTCGATACGTTTAGTATTTCATTTTTCTATGACGGATTTACGTTTATGACTCTGAGATTTATAACATTACATATGTGTATGGGCGTTATTTTCAGTTACATGTACAGTATTTCGATAGTCATTAAATACTTTATATTCACTCCAGTTTTCGTATAAACAGCAACCAATACTAAAAGTTTACACAAATCCATATCCATAGAATAATGCTTACAGTCTAGTTAGTACATGTATCCAAAAGTGTATGTACATTCAGGTTAATATTAACGGTATATGAATATTGTTAAATTCTTAGAATTATTTCCGATTTCGGAAGAACTATCAGCACTAACCCTTTCCCTCATTTGCAAACAAAATAGACCCAGATCAGACGGCTCCTATAGGAGCCGTCTGGTCAGGGTCTGCTCTATGTGTTTATGACATGGTATATATCTGATTCTACAGTTTTTGTCAAAGCAAAATAAAATCCTTGAAAAGTTGGTTTTATAAAAAATCAGCTGATAAACATTCATAATCATTCTTACATGGACATTGAACAAGGAAAGGGTTAATTAGGTTCTTACAGCAATGGCTGATGTGGGTAAGTCAAAAGTATAACAATGCGAAAAGAGAATGTCTGCTGTAAAATACTTTACCTACATGTACATCAACTACGCCAGTTACACATAATTTACGACAGATTCAAGTGTATGGTAGGTGTGTTTAAGATATTTCCAGCAATGGCCGTTTGTTTACTTTGACCTTCATATTAGAAATTGATTAAATCTATATTAATAACAATTTTCAGCAATTATTTTGACACAGTTATTAAGTAAAGGTCCTAGTGTAGTTCATAAATGTTAAACAATGCTTTTTAAGAGTTAAATAAAAACTTCATTTTTTTCCTGAAAATATGCTAAAAAGAGGTTTTATATAACTCACTTTTCCAGATTTTTAAAAGATACTTTTTCAAAAGTGTCCTTCCAAATATCTTCTTTAGTCATGTTGGTGTACTAATAAGTCCTTATTATAAGATAAATGTTCCAATTTCACCTTTTCCCAACAATCATAGCAAATTGTCCAATTACAAAGCACATGTTCAGTCTGTAACAGGTCACATTATTTATCTCCAGCAGAAATGCCTTAACAATCATGACGTCATTATTTCTTACATGAATATCATGGATGAAAGGATTAAGAAGCCTTTGTTTGCGAATTTCTTCTTAGCACTACATTAATAATTTGCACTCACTTGTTGATGTTTCGACCTCTATCACTGAGGCCATCTTCCGAACAACGATTTGCGCATGTGCAGCTCGGTCATGATCGCCGATTCCCACCACTTTCCGTGTTGTAGACTTTGAATAGCTGATGGGCCCCCCTCGTCTCTGTTCATGACCTCCCTGCTCACTCTGATATGAATCGCTTCATTGATAGTTCTCGTTCTCCAGTCACTTTCTCTGTCAATTATTCCTGCTCCCTCCCAGTCTATTTCGTGATTATGTTGGTTTGCATGATCTGTGATGGCACTTTTGTTCATTTCTGTGAGAGATTGTTTTCGGTAAGTTCTTGTGAAAGCCCCTTTCTTATTACTTTCTACGTCCTTTACATGTTCTTTGAGTCTTGTCACAAATTTCCTACCAGTCTCGCCAATGTAAACTGTCTCACATTTTTACAAGGAATTTTGTACACAGCTTCACTTTTTTCCGCTGTGTTCTTGGGATGAACCAGAATGTTTCTGAGGGTGGCCATCGGCTTGACTGCACTTGCAATTTTGTGTTTCCTTAACACACTAGTTACTCCTTCTGTAAGACCCTCTACATATGGCAAGATCACTAGTCCTTTTGAGTTTTCTGAGTCTTTATCTCTCGTTTTCTTATTGTTGTTTAGTTGTTTCTTTCTTTCCATTTGCTTACTCATCCTATTGAAAGTCCATTTCGGGTACCCACATTTTCAAGTGCCTCCTTTACATATTCTTCCTATTTCTTTCTATCTTCTTCCTCTGTGACAATGTTGTTGCATCTGTCCAGCAAAGTGCGAATGACGCCTAGTTTATGTTGCAGCGGGTGATGTTAGGTAAAGTGTGTGTGTGTGTGTGTGTGTGTGTGTGTTGGGGGGGGGGGGTACTGATCCGTGTGCGTCTTCTTTCTATACACCAATAACATGATCGATCCATCTGGTTTCCTGACAATGAGCGTGTCTAGAAACGGTATAGTGTCATTGTTCTCCTCTTCATGAGTGAACTTAATGCTGTTGGTGGGATCTATCGTATTGAGATGGTCCGTCAAATTCCGTGTTTCTCCTCTTTTGTTTTTCTCTACAACATCATCCACATAATGCTTCCAGAGTTGTGGCTTACATGTAACCGGGGCTGTGGCGATCGCTTCAATCTCTAACCACTCTCTCTCTCTATATATAGGTTAGCCACTATCGGCGAGACCGGACTGCCCATGGCTGTCCCCCAAATGTCTGTTGGTAAATCTTACCCCTAAATCGGAAATAGGTCGTGGTCAAGATGAACTCACACAAGTCCATGATATCGTAACACCATCGTTAATACACCAACAGAACTAAAGAAGCTATTTGGAAGGACACTTGTGATTATTTATTTTTTTTAAAAAAAACACCAAATTCAGGTTAAAATTAAAGTTTTTATTTAATTCTTAAAAAAACGTTGTTTAACGTTTATGAACTACGCTAGGACCTTTACTTAACTGCATTAAAATAATTGCTGAAACTAGTTAAAAATATAGATTTAATCAATGTTTAATATGAAGGTCAAAAATGAGGGAATTAAACAAACGGCCATTGCTGGAAATACTTTAAGATAATTTTCGAGGCAATAACATGCGCTAATTTCAAGTCACATAGATTCCGATTAAGAAATCGTTTTATTAGGCAACATTGTTGAAACTATGAGCAGAGTACATCTTTAACATTAACCCTTCTCTTGCTGAATTTTAAAATACATTACTCCTTCTTTACTGTCTCATCTGGGTCTTCACTATTTACAGGTAGGTATATTGACGTGAATAGCAATCGAAGGGTTGTTATACGACGTTTCTCAACGTTTTACTCCATATATACGCATTTCAACGCCCTTAAAAAGAGTAAGAGCTGTCTGATCGGGGTCTGCTCTGTTTGCTTATGGGATACTATACAGATATGACTGTGCAGTTTCTGCCATTGGTATCATATCTGTGATCATATGCCATTGGTACCATATCTGTGATCATATGCCATTGGTACCATATCTGTGAGCATATGCCATTGGTATAATATCTGTGAGCATATGCCAATGGTACCATATCTGTGAGCATATGCCATTGGTACCATATCTGTGAGCATATGCCATTGGTATAATATCTGTGAGCATATGCCAATGGTACCATATCTGTGAGCATATGCCATTGGTACCATATCTGTGAGCATATGCCATTGGTATAATATCTGTAATCATATGCCATTGGTACCATATCTGTGAGCATATGCCATTGGTACCATATCTGTGAGCATATGCCAATGGTACCATATCTGTGAGCATATGCCATTGGTACCATTGTGAGCATATGCCATTGGTACCATATCTGTGATCATATGCCATTGGTACCATATCTGTGATCATATGACATTGGTACCATATCTGTGATCATATGACAGTATAAAGATCCATCTAATTGATATTCATAGAGACGTTATTTCCTACTTAGATATTCATCTATCCATCTATTTCAATCTTATAGTATAGTAAAAACCCCTCAAACCGTAATTCTAGTAGAGATTATTTCAAATAGTTTTAAGCAGGTGGCTGCTTAATGCAGGATGAAAGTCATGCGGAAAGCTCATAGAGAAGCTTGCTGTATGACTTTCACCCTGCATTAAGCTGCCACTTGTCTCCAAAACTGATAATTATACTAAATTTAACGTCTGGTTTAGAGGGGTTTTACTGTAATTTCGTCAGCGAGACGAACACCAGGCATATCACATATGTCTGGTGAGAGGTGCGTTTTGAATAAAGTTTTGCATTCGTGTTCATGGTTTATTGGCTTAATTCTTTGAATGCGGGAAATGAATGTACTATGATTTGCAAACAGTGTAGACCCAGTTAAGAGGATTCCTAAAGAGGAGCCCTGATCAGGGTCTGCACTGTTTGTCATGCAGAATTTTCTCGCAAATTACAGCCTTTTAAACTGATTGGATGCTATCATTAAACACTGATGGACCATTCCACTTTGAATATTCAGCGTTTAACCTTTTCCTCCAAATAAACGCCATTTCACGCCTTTGCAAACAGGGTAGACCCAGAACAGTTTGTCCCCGTAGGGATCAGAATCTGCTCTGTTTCCTTATTGTATAATATTGATCTGAGTCCATAGTTTCAGTCTCTGTTAAAATGTTCTGTGTTCAATGTGCTATTGTAACAAGTAATCCATTTAATATTGATGATGTCATTATTTCTTACATGGACAATGCGACAGTGAAATGGTTAACCCTGTCCTTTATCTAAGCGTATTTTGACACATCTGCAAACAAAGTAGACCCAGATCAGACGGCTCCTATAGGAGCCGTCTGATCAGGGTCTGCTCTGTTTGCTTATAGTGTAATATAGATCTGATTCTACAGAGTCTTCCTGAGCCAAGATGTCATGTGTTCAAAAGCAATTATAAAAAATAATCTAACTAATATTTATGACGTCATTATTTCCTATATGAATAGTCATCAGGGAAAGGGTTAAAGTGCCATCCCTTACTTGCACCATGCAGTAACAAATCATGCCCGTACAGATTGTGATCTCAATCAATGCTACTTACGTCCGATTCGGTCAAGCATTTGAAAAACTGCTCTACGGGTGCCAAACAGATTGGATCCTGATGAGTTAGCCTACTCGGCCACTCATCTGGATTCAAGCTGCTTCCAAATGCAAGCTAGACCGCGTTTAATAGGGAAATAAATTGTGTTCAGATTCCGTCGGTAATAACCAGATTGACATCTTTATCGTGGACATCTATCGAAATAAATCACAGTCGCGGAATATCCTCTTTCATTTTCGAACATCCCGAATCATTATCGTGATCACGTGACTTTTTCGTGTCATATGAAATGATTGTTTAACGGTGCGCTTAACTAACAATGGGTGACACTTGATCCATTTCAGTGAACAGACCGATGCTAGAAAATTAAGAAGATTAATCGACGAGCAAGATCTTCACTGTTTGCTCAGTCGTAAATTAATTAGAATGATACTCCTTATTCCGCTAGTGTGACCTGGCTCATAGTTGAAGCTTACATCCTGGTGTGACGCCGAGTTGTCTTGACTGAAGTTCCATTAACTTTTTACATGTATTCCATATTGATTGACCCCTTTTCTACCCATTTGCAAACAGAGCAGAACCTGATCAGACGACTCCTGTAGGAGCCGTCTGATCAGGATCTGCTCTGTTTGTTTATGAAATAATATAGATATGATTATACACTTTCTGCCACGGCCAAAACACCCCGTGTCCATATGCCATTACAAAAAGTAAATCTAATTGATATTCATGGCGTCCTTATCTTCTACCTGAATATTCGGGGAGTAAATGGTTCAATCCTTTCACCGCCAATGCCGCATAAATGCACCACGACAAATAGTGCAGTCCCAGATCAGACGCGCGTCCGATCAAGGACATCACTTTTTGTCTCAAGCTTCATTTCTATATCTGTGCTTTCTTCCTTTAAATTTGCATTTATTTATCTCATTTCCTTATTTAACCTAATGATTTAACAAATTTGGTTTGCAGACGACAAGTAGAAATTTGGTGTCGAAAGGGTTAACTGTATAATGCATATTCAAACGATCTACATGTACAGACATGCAGTCAACGTGTCAAACCAAGTTTTGATTCAGACAAGACGCACAGTTACCCAGTATTTCATCTGATCCCAGATTATAGGCGTAAGTTAAACATTTTTAAGAATAACTCCTTTATTTCTACACCAAACCCTATATTGTCGACCAAACCCTATATTGTGACTCTTTAGAATCGTCTCGAAGAGACTTTGGCGGAGAAATGATGATGTTGGTATTTGAGTACGCACCTTTTTCTGTAGCTGTGGATCCACATCGTTCGAAAAGTAATCTGATCAGGTGTAGCGTCCTAATGACCAATCTGAGGGAAATGGTCTTTTTGCAATGAAAACAGTGTATACATAGACAGACGCAGCGTTACATTGTAGGTCATAGTCTGCATTTTCAGCCAGTCATATGTAGGATATTTTGCTACATCTTAGTGTAAAACATGATTCGGTACTTCACCATATAGAGCATGATATCATGTCTGGGTCTGGGTCTACATTGTTTGCAGTTCAACAAGACCAATTTCCCCGGAGTGCGTCTCATTTGTTTTAGCATTTGGCTCCTCCGAATGAATGGTGGATTTGTTTCAAAGAGCCTGTATGAGTGAGTTTATATGCAAACATATGGACACAAGTAGGTTAACGCTTTCAATTATGAATGCTCAAAGTGGACTGACCCATCAGTGTTTAACTATAGAGTCCATTCAGTAAAAAATATATAACTTGTGAGAGGCGTTTGCATGACAACCAGTGCAGACCCTGATCAGAGGGATCATCTAGGAACTCTCTGATCTGGATCTACATCATTTGCAAAATGCCAGTACAATCAATCATTTCCCGCAATCCAACATGCTCAAGGGTTTAAGTGCTTACTATTAATATCGGACAGCGGATCACAAGCACTGACTCTCACTGTAGTACTGTATAAGGGAGGTATTCAAAACCAGCATGGATTACTTTCGGTTATTCAGACACAGTGCTTGTATTTTGGATTACAGAAAGTGCAATGTATTTGGACACATAAAACAAAAACCGGAAATATTGTCTTTGAAAAATACAAATACTCCGAGCAATATTATCAAAGTGCAGTAGTGGATTGAATAATTGTGTTTCACTTGAAAAATGGATTTGTAGATTTACGTCATTCCATGCAGATACATACATGTATATATATTCTAGTAATATCATAGATATTCTGACGGAATACTGGTGATCAAATGCATATATAGATATATATATAAAATGGACAAATAAGTGTTTATCGAAAATAGTGGATTTCAAACTGAGGGAGTCAACGATTGTACTATCCTGTATGGACAACAGGAAAACAGCTGTTGAGACGAAATGTAAGTACCTCATCGATTGACCTTTAACCCGCTATAGGTGACGTAGTAATGACCTTTGTAAACAGTTAAGATCCAGATGAGACGCCGAGTAAATCGACTGCTCACTAGAATCTAAATATCTGACATATGAATTACATGTTTGTTTTTCTAGCAATCTCGGAAATTCTGTCAGGAATAAAAGCAGATCTTACTACATCTGCAGGCGACCATTAAGTGTATTCAATGTAAACACAACTCCTTCTAAATAGCCGTCTGCTAAACTCTCTACAGGAAATAAATTTACAAACAGTTTTGTTTTCATATACATGTATATTTTCGACAGCATTATCAGAATGTGAGACTTAAAGGGCCCGGATGAGAAACCGAGTTACTCATCAATTCATCTGGATCAATACTATTTCCAATTGATAATCATGAAGTTGTGATCAATGGTAGTTCGAATTCAAGTATGTTAATTATATACACCATGTACATGTCACGCTTATTTTGGTTTGAACTTAACGCCTTTTGACGTAATTGCAAACTGAGTAAAACTAGATCGGATGGTCTCTGTCCGATCAAGGTCTGCTCTAATTGCTTATGTCATTATATAGATCTGATTTCACAGATATCTGGTATTGCCAAAATCCACTGTTCTCAAGTGCAATTGTAAAACGCTGTAAAGTCTTGCAAATACGACCAATCAGCAGAAGTATACAGTAGAACCCCTCTAATGCGACCACTTAATGAATAAACATGCGTGTATTTATAAGCAGGTGGTTGCTTAATGCAGAGCAAAAGTAATGCAGAAAGACGTTTTTCCTGCATTAAGCTACCTCCTGCACCTAACACCCAGAATTATACCTATTTTAGGTGGTCGCATTAGCGGGTTTTTACTGTAATTCTGAAGTTTTTAAACAGTTGATAGCTTAACCGTTTACTCCGTGAACATTCGTGTAAGAAATAATGATATCATGAATTGTAATTTGGCACCTCGTCAGGATCGAAGATGTTTGACATTCGGTCAACAGTTTCTCAAACGCTTGTACGAAAACAGAAGAAAGTAAAGAATGCAACAGATCAGGGTTTGGAGTAATACGGAAACAGTATGCAGAAAGCTCCTGCTTGTACAGGCTCTTGTATTAACCATTTACTCCACAAATACGCCTTTCTTCGCCTTTACAAACAGAGTAGACCCAGATCAGACGGCTCCTAAAGGAGCCGTCCGATCAGGGTCTGTTCTGTTTGCTTTTGACAAGATATAGATCTGATTCTATATCTTTTGTCAAAGCAAGAACATTTCCTTGAAAATTTGACCTTATAATAAGTCAGCTAGTGAATATTCATGACGTCATTATTTCGTTCAGGAATATTGAACAGGGAAAGGGTTAATAAATGGTGTGATCGCATTTACCTATGCTTTACCGCACTCGTCTATGCATGGTGGCATTGATTCTTACATGAGCATTCATCAGTTAAAGTCATAAAAGACCACTCAGGATAGAAACAGCACGCGTCCTTGATGACAATATGCAGTAGAGGACACTAGATAGTTCGTAGGGTAACCCAGCGGTCCAGATAAGATGTGTAAATTTAAACATTTTCAAGAATAACTTCTTTATTTCTCCACCAAACCCTATATTCTTACCACTGTTTAGAATCGTCTCGAAGAGACGATTCTAAGGAGTGGTCACAGTATAGGGTTTGGTGGAGGGCAATTTAAATATTTGTGTACGCACCTTTATCTGTAGCTCTGGATCAATAACTCTTATCTAGCTGTAACAACGGGGTCTGCATAAACCAATGAACAGTTGCAGTATTGATTTATCTTTGATTAGAAACTACTGGCCGAGTGTCAAACAGCTTATATTCTGATGAAAAGCCGAGTTACTCGGCGACTCATCTAGATCAAAGTTGTTTGCAAATGACGGGTAGGTCGCAATTTGAAGTAGAAAAGTTAATAAAAGATACTTCGAATGTGTCCAATCATACAATGTGTTACAAGAAGAGCACTGTACAACGGTTATCCAAAACATGTCTAAAAATAGATACATGTATATAGACATGTATTCTTTGAATTTTATAGTGTTTGTATAAATTGTACGTGATATCTGAAACAACTAAATTTTATATACGTATACAGTAAGCCGGAATTTTAGTAAAGAATAGGTTAGATCCTTTTAGGCAAGTGGCTGTTTAATGGAAGATGAAAGTCGTGCAGCGTTTAGGAGCTTTCTGTATGACGTTCACTCTGTATGAAGTTGTTGCCTGTCCAACAAACCGGCAATACTACTTAAATAATGTACTTATTTGAACGTCCGGTATATTGATTGGTTGGATTTAAATATCATAAAGGTTATATTTCTTAAATTTAGTTCTGGGAATAATCATTGCATATTTCTAAACTGCATCATTTCTTCAAAGTCGTAACAGAAACGCCACGAGAGTTTCAAACAGTTTGGATCTTGATAAGATGCCGAGTTACTCGGCGTTTCATCTGGATCGTAACTGTTTGCAAATGTAATAAAAATCATCAAAGAGCACATTATATTTTATTTTGACATAAACTGATACAGTTTCTAGTAAAATGTACATAATAAATAAACAAGTATCACATGACTACGAATTGTAGATATGCATACCTGAAATAAATGAATGAACATGAACATTAACTATTTGTAGTCGGACTTGTTAACATGAGTATATCACAATCCATTGTTATAGATTTTACGCAACTTCATACACAAACTTAGATAACATTTTTACAACTGACAGATGCTTGCATTTCATCAATTCAGTAAATTCGAATACACTCGGACGGCTATAGTAATACGATTTATATGTTTTACCTATTTCTCTATGAATTGGACAGACAAGAAATGATATTCATCTGCAATATCTGAGCATTGACAAAGGCGACTTACAGTCTTTCGTTTAAATCTTTTCTCTGTAATGCATATACTTTATAGTATGCAAATTTCTGAAATGAAATATGTTTAACCATTTACTCCATAAATACTCCTATCCACTCCTTTGCCAACAGAATAGAGCAACTTCAGACAGCACTTATAGGAAGCTCTGTTTGCTTCTGATATAATATATTAATTAGTTGGTATTTAGGGCAGGTGCTTGCTTAAAGCAAGGTGAAAGTAAAACAGAACGCTCCTATAGTGGCTGCTTAAAGCAATGTGAAAGTAAAACAGAACGCTCCTATAGGAGCGTTCTGTTTTACTGTCACCTTGCTTTAAGCAGTCACCTGTCTTAAACACAAAATACTTGATGTACTTTAGTGGCCGTTATAGAGAGGTTTTACTGTAATTCAGTGGTCGTTATAGAGAGTTTTACTATAGATATTATCCTATGTACAGTGCATGTAATGGGCAAACATTCCTGTGCCCACGTGTTATTATAAAGATTAAACTAATTAATGTTCAAGGTGTTATTATTTCCTTCATAAATATTCACGGAGTACAAGGTTCAAGTCAGATAAAGGAGTTCAGAAAATTACACAATAAATTATAATCACGAACAGCATGCATATACAAAAACATTACAGTTATAACCATTTACATAGAGATAGATATTTGACTCTTTATTTTTTAACTCTTAATAAAATTTCAAGAGCGAGCAAATCTGAATGTCTTTTGCCGGAGCCGTCTGTCTTGGATATACTCTGTTTGCTAATGTGTGAAAATGCTTATCTATGAAGGAAAGGGTTAAGTATTGTGCTGCTCGAAATATGCGAATTTTTATACATACATGTTTATCATATAATCATGCTCATTTATTTCATACTTCTGGTTCTTTGAGAAAACTACTGTATTTAAAAATGTGCATTTGCAAACATGTTCAATGTAAAATGTAGAAAGCGTCTGCTTCATTGAATAAAGGGTTAATTGACAACTTGTACACCTAGGTCAGCAAGGGGTTAATTGACAACTTGTACACCTAGGTCAGATTGACAATCACTTGACCATGTGTGTATCATTGAATAAGGGGTTAATTGACAACTTGTACACCAAGGTCAGATGGACAATCACTTGACCATGTGTGTATCATTGAATGAAGGGTTAATTGACAACTTGTACACCTAGGTCAGATTGACAATCACTTGACCATGTGTGTATCATTGAATAAAGGGTTAATTGACAACTTGTACACCAAGGTCAGATGGACAATCACTTGACCATGTGTGTATCATTGAATGAAGGGTTAATTGACAACTTGTACACCAAGGTCAGATGGACAATCACTTGACCATGTGTGTATCATTGAATGAAGGGTTAATTGACAACTTGTACACCTAGGTCAGATTGACAATCACTTGACCATGTGTGTATCATTGAATGAAGGGTTAATTGACAACTTGTACACCAAGGTCAGATTGATAATCACTTGACCATGTGTGTATCATTGAATGAAGGGTTAATTGACAACTTGTACACCAAGGTCAGATTGATAATCACTTGACCATGTGTGTATCATTGAATGAAGGGTTAATTGACAACTTGTACACCTAGGTCAGATTGACAATCACTTGACCATGTGTGTATCATTGAATGAAGGGTTAATTGACAACTTGTACACCTAGGTCAGATTGACAATCACTTGACCATGTATGTATCATTGAATGAAGGGTTAATTGACAACTTGTACACCAAGGTCAGATTGACAATCACTTGACCATGTGTGTATCATTGAATAAGGGGTTAATTGACAACTTGTACACCAAGGTCAGATTGACAATCACTTGACCATGTGTGTATCATTGAATGAAAGGTTAATTGACAACTTGTACACCAAGGTCAGATTGACAATCACTTGACCATGTGTGTATCATTGAATGAAGGGTTAATTGACAACTTGTACACCAAGGTCAGATTGACAATCACTTGACCATGTGTGTATCATTGAATGAAGGGTTAATTGACAACTTGTACACCAAGGTCAGATTGACAATCACTTGACCATGTGTGTATCATTGAATGAAGGGTTAATTGACAACTTGTACACCAAGGTCAGATTGACAATCACTTGACCATGTGTGTATCATTGAATGAAGGGTTAATTGACAACTTGTACACCAAGGTCAGATTGACAATCACTTGACCATGTGTGTATCATTGAATGAAGGGTTAATTGACAACTTGTACACCAAGGTCAGATTGACAATCACTTGACCATGTGTGTATCATTGAATGAAGGGTTAATTGACAACTTGTACACCAAGGTCAGATGGACAATCACTTGACCATGGGTCATTCCAAATTATTTTCAACACATTACCCTTCCTTAACTGGGTTAACTCTTCTGTTTAACCCTTAACTCCAGAAATACGCATTTCTACACCTTTGCAAACAGAGTAGACCCAGATCAGACGGCTCCTATGGGAGTCATCTGATCAGGGTTTGCTCTGATTGCTTATAACATATACATATGATTATATCGTTTCTACCATGACCAAACGTTTCTGTGTCCATGTGTATTACAATTGATCTAATTTATATTGATGATAGCGTTATATCTTCCATGAATATTCATGGAGTAAAGGGTTAACAATGAAGGTCCAGTTCACTCCAGCATACTAATGCGTCAATAACTATGTACATGTATTCTAGAATGTGTATTGTATGTAAGACGCTGTACACACACACTCGTGGATAAATATATTTCGTAAATTTCCATTGCAAAACATTCAAGGCATTACTCACGAATCTGATCAGACGACTCCGTCTGATCTTGGTCTACTGTGTTTGCAAAGGTGTAGAAATGCGTATTTATGGAGTAAATGGTTAAACAGAAGAGTTCATCCAGTTACACAAGTGTTCTTAAATAATTCAGTCAAAATCTGTGTCAAGTTTTGTTTGTTTTGTTTTATTCTTACGTAAGTTGTAACTTTAGTCTACTACGTGGCATTAACTCTTTCCCTCATATAAATGTGTTTTCACGCATTTGCAAACAGAGTAGACCCAGATCTGACGGCTCCTCGAGGAGCCGTCTGATCAGGGTCTGCTCTGTTTGCTTATAGAATTTGATAGATCTATTTCTTTGCTTTCTAAAATGTCTACAATGTTTCAACTTCCAGATTTCTTTATCACTATTTTGTTAATGAATATTCAGTATGTATGGAAATTTAGAATAAACACAGAACAGGGAAAGGGTTAAACCATATCCGGCGACCAGACATGTTTTACAAACAGCTTGTATCCAGCTGAGGCGCCAAGTAACTAGGTCTCTCACCAGGACCACAGCTGTTTGACACTCGCCCAATAGTTCCACAACAGTTTGATCAAATCAAAAGCAGTCCAAATTGTACTAGATTAACCCTTCGCTTGCTGAATTTTAAAATACATTTCTCCTTCTTTACCCATGCCCTGTTGTATAATTACATATATCTTCACTGTGTACAAGTATTTCGCTGTGCAATCACTGCTGTGGAGTGCACTGGTTGCACAATCAACTTGTAAATAGTGCAGACCCTGATGAGACAGCTGAGCCCGGCAGCTCCTGCAGGAGCTGTCTCATCTGGGTCTACACTATTTACAGGTAGGTATATTGACGCAAGCGAAGGGTTAAAATTTGAACAAACATTTCTTCAGAGTGGGATAAGGGTTAATTAAAGGGTAGAGAATAGTCAGCACTTTTTGACCAGGTTTTGTCATTGAAACAATGCAAAGCAATACAATTAATGTTTATTTTGACCTAGGTTCTCGGTATTCCGTGTCTGTTAAAGCTTTTACCAGGTTATTCAACACGAAACCATTTCAATGTGGGAATTGTGTTAATAATGTCATTTGCAAACAGTGTAGATCCAGATGAGAGGGTTTCTTAATGAGCCCTGTCATCAAGGTCTGCAGTTTGTCTTACATGTATTACGATTTTCGATTCCCTAAATCCCCTGAATATACATGGTGATCTTAACCTACATGTATTTGAATTTTGGAAAAGTCCATTAGAAAAATCAGCTTTAACCCATAAATAAACCTTCACGCCTCTGCAAACAGAGTAACCCCAGAACAGACGGCTCCTATAGGAGCCGTCTTATCAGGGTCTACTCTGTTTGCTTATGCTATAATATAGACACTATCCAAGGGTTTTGCCATGGCCTAGAATTCCTGTGTTCATGTTAAAAAATAACCCAGTTAATATTCATGACGTCATTATTGTTTTACATGAATATTCATGGAGTAAAGGGTCGGCGTCACATCTGGATCCAAGCTGTTTGCAAATGATGGTTAAGTCGCGATAGACAGGATAAGGGATAAAGAATATAAATTCCTGTTGAACGTTAGTATAGGAGCTAGGACATGCAAGTAATGGTAGTATAACCTGTAACAGCATCACTATATTGCTGCAAGACATAATGACGTCATCAATTGTAATTAACTGAATTTCTATAATGTAATTGTGAACAAGAGATTATTTTACCATGGCACAAACCGTAGACTGGTATTATTGTGTATGATTTCATATCAAACAAAACAGAGGCCCTGTACAAGGGTCGTTTGATCTGGATCTGCTCTGTTTACAAAGGCGTTCAATGGCATAAATTATTAAATGATTTAACCTTTTCCTCCATAAATACGTCTTTTTACGCCTCTGTAAAAGCCACTCTTTGAAACATTGTGATAAATAGAGCATTTGCTCCTATGGGAGCAAATGCTCTATTTATCACAATGGTTTAAAAACTACAAAATTCTAAAATTTTCCTTTTCTCTAGTCAATGCTCCTTTTGGGTAGATTGGATCTAAAATGGCCTATGGAGGAAAGGGTTAAACTTATCCTGCAGTAAACACTCACCATTGCTCAAACTCTGGTTTGTTACAGTTCTAACTACTTCCGTACGCCAAATCTTTTGAGAAACTATTAATCCTTTACGTCATGGATATTTATGTAAGACATAATGACATCATGAATATACAGAACAATAGATGACCGTGCATAGTCAAGTACTAAAATCTTCAATTCTCCACCAAACCCTATGTTGTGACCACTCTTTAGAAATCGTCTGGAAGAGACGATTTCTAAAGAGTGGTTACAACGTAGGGTTTGGTGGAGAAATGTTTTTATTTATTACGCATCTTAGCAGGACCTCTGGGTCCATGCTTATAAAACGTTTAGTTGAGTCTGAGTTCGTTCTCAAGTTTTTGATTGGTCAGATTTGAGCCAAAGGCTCAAATCTGACCAATCAAAAGCTTGAGAACTCAAATCTGACCAATCAAAAGCTTGAGAACGAAACTCAGACTCAACTAAAAGCTTTATAAGCATGGACCCAGATATTAATTAGATTAACTTTTCTAATGACACATGGACACATGAATATTTAACCAAAACAGAAACTGTAGCAACATATGTATATTATTCTATAAGCAAATCGGGCAGACCCTGATCAGACGGCTCCTATTTATGGAGTAAAGGGTTAGCTAAGAGTCAAACATTTTATATCCTAGTGAGAAGCTGTCTTACTGAAGCTGTTAGCAAATTGCAAATGTATGTCATGGCACACTTAGCATGATAAGGATCAAGGCGCCTTTGAGTATGGATATGTTTTTCACCACATCTAGCTTGTAAAGAAAAAGTAAAACACTGAACCGTGGGGATAGATAGATATCGTATTCAGCTGTTCATAAAGTTCCCAAGTAGAAAGTTAAGAAACAAATCCTTTATTCTTGGAATATTCCTTGGTCTCATAAAATCAATACAAGTTATTCTTGTGAAACAAAGCCTAACATAAAGTATGTATTTAACACACTTCTTGTCAGAGTCATTGTGTAGATGATTACTGGATAATTTTGCTAAATATTTAGACAGAAAGCTTCTGTTTAAGTTGTCCCAAGGTAAAAAAAATTCCTAAAGTAACTCTATGGATATGGACCCGCATACTTTTGATAGTGGTGTTATGTAACACGTGTACAACACCAATAAATCTGATAGAATTATGCTCTCAAACACTACAGGCATTCTGCGTAAAAGGCCCGTTTTCCTAAGACTAAGACTTTATGACCAAAATATCGTAAGTTGTCGTTTACGACTCTCACTACTACTGGGATTTCCAAAAGTATCGCACACTCTAAAGTGCAGCAATTAAGACAGAAATTATCGTATTTTCCGACACACGATCGCAAATTTCAACTGCGATCGTCGTATGTTAGATCTTCAATTTCAATCTAATTAGAACTTAACCTTTCACTCCACTAGTACGCCTTTCTATGCCTTTACTAACAGAGTCGACACAGATCAGATGGCTCCTATGGGAGCAGTCTGAACAGGGCCTGTCCCGTTTGCTTATGATACAATATATGATGGTGGTGGTGGTTTGGACCAGCTCGAAATTTCAGAGACGCTTTCCAGTGTCTCCAACCGACACGAGGTTGCCTCCTCTCCACCCAGGGGTTAAAATGGGTACACATGATGGTTACTAGCCAGTCCAGTATTGCGGCTGTGTAATCGAGCCATATAATAGTTAGCAGTACTCAATATTGTAGGCGAATGGCTCAATGACCAGGGAAGTAAACTTTTATGTACAGTCGACTGAGCGATCATTCGGACTGAACGTAGACTATAACTAGGTACTTTACTTTATATAATTTTACAGTTTCTGCCATGGCCAAAATTCCCTGTGTCCATGTGCTAGTATAATAAATAAATCCGATTAATATCTATGATGTCATTATGTTTTATATAAATATTCATGGAGGAGGGGGTTAAGATAAGTCCAGTCGCATTATCGTTAGTTAGATGACCACCTGATCGACAGCTCAAGACGTTTGCATTTTTAATTACAGTTTTGATAACTCGAACTTCTAGATAACTCGAAGTACAAGTTCGGTCCTTCCAAAATTAACAATACAGAATGGTGTATCACTACGCATATCTAGAAACACATATTACAGCTTAATGTAGGTCGAAAATAATGCTGAAAATTAAGCATGAACTCAAGAAATTCCCCAGATTAGAAATCAGATGACTCTGTTGTCTCGAATTAATGTGTATGGTACCTTGAAGTTCAAGATATTGAAGTTCAACTGTAATACAATAATATTTATCCGAGCTTGGTCATAAATCAATCTGAATACAGTAAAACCTCGATTATTCGAATTTTCGGTATAGAAGAATTTAGATCCTTTTAGGCAGGTGGCTGCTTAATGCATGGTGAAAGTCATGCAGAAAGCTCCTAGAGGAGCTTTCTGCATGACTTTCACCATGCATTAAGCTGCCACCTGTCTTAAAGATCGATAATAATACGTAGTTTAGTGTTCGAATAATCGAAGTTTTACTGTATATGAAAACATAAGACTGAAATTCTGGTTGGAATTCCTGTTTCCCCTTGGTATGCATCGTACAGTACATGTGTGGTTCGTTAACATAATCGTTCTTGGGCGTTTATCTATGTCGTGAATGGGGAACATCCACACTATTTGGCAACATTTTCATTTTGACATAGTTTTCGAGAAATGTCAGTGGATTTAAGTCCATTTCATAATGTTTACCTTCCGTAAACGTTTTGTGCAGTATTTCCCCCACTTAAGAACGTAAATATTTACCATCTACCGAACGAGCTTTAAAACCCAGTAGTCCTTTTAACAGTGTCCATCCCGTGATTGAAAGAGATGTCTGCTGAAATTCAACGAGTTAGCCATTCATACCAAGACTGTACACTTGTAGGAGTATCAGAAGCAAAACATACACTTGTCAAACTATATGCATCTTTGTTGTTAACAGCAACCCTTTCCCTCATTATAACCCTCTCCTCCATAAATACGCCTTTCTACGCCTCTGTAAAAGTCACTTGGTGAAACCATTTTGATAAATAGAGCATTTGCTCCTTATGAGCAAATGCTTTATTTATCACAATGGTTTCAAAATTACAAATTCTAAAATGTTCCTTTTCTGTAGTAAATGCTCCTTTTCGGTAGATTTAATAAAAGAGGTATGATCTAAATATAATTTATGAGGGAATGGGATAAAAGCCTTTTCATGCCTTTGCAAACAAATTCGACCCAGATCAAACGGTTCCTGTATGCTTTAATAAATACGCACCTCAGTAATATTTATGATGTCATTATTTCTTAAATGAAGAGTCATGGTGAGTTACATCACTGTGCTCAACACTTACATGTATCTGTAAATGAATTTTATTTAACACAGACATCAACAAAAAAGTCGGCTTATAATTTGACTGGTCTGGTTTTTGACCTTCGATGCTTGTGTATTTGCTTAATCATATCATCATTCCATATATTCAGTAGATATACAATGCTACAATCAAATATTAAATAACTTATCAACATAAACTAACAGGAAATATATTTTATGTATAATTCCTGTAGCATTTCATCTGTATAATAATCATTTAATTAACAATGGTTTTGATTTGTTACAACTAGTTATTGTGTAATTAAAAATAGATTAAAGCCTATTCATCGTATGTACATTGTTTAAATGCGTTTACTTGTGTCTATTCCTATTTTCAGCATTAATGATTTTCAACTGCTCATACACTGAATTAAAAGTAGTTTGTTTCATTTGGTTTTTCCTGCATGCCAAGCCATTCCAAAATTAATTGGGATTTGATTCACCTGCTAATAGGGTTAATTAGACACATTTGCGCTTTTTGCTTTTACCCTTTCAATGCTGGATTTATTTCCAAGGTGAAATACTCCGCACTGTTTAAAAGGTAGGTTTAATTCACAATGAAATGACATGACTTGTGAAAGGATTTTGGGTCTACACTATTTGCAAATGACAGTACACTCGTTTCTGGCATGCAAAGGGTTAACGGTTAAGCTATTTCGTATCATGACATCTTTATAGAATTTACCATTAACATTTAGATCATCCTGTCTAGTTCAAGAATACCTCAATCTGTAACAATGTTCAAGTGCGTGGGATTCCTTTTATTTGTACACAATCTACTTAACCACGACAAGCTCTTATATCTCTGTGACAAAAATAATGTCTGCTCAAATCTAATTCTGGTGTGCAATTTGGACTACTTCGATTGAAGTAAACATAAGTTTATGTGGCAATTTCTGGTATAGCGTAGTGTGAAAGTGACTTGAGTTCAGATAAGATGCTATTTGCTTCATCTGGCAAACGGTGTTGATACTTTGCTTATAGTATGATAAAGACTAATACAATATGTTTCTTTGGGAACAGTTTAAAACCAGAAAACTTGGTTATCAGTTTGCAATGCAGTAAAATCTGTCTTAAGTTACAATTCATTTATTGAAAATATGAGCCTGTAACAGTAGGTGGTTCCATTGTAAGCTTTCTTCATTACTTTCGACCGCCATTAAGATACCACCTGTCTTAAGGACCTAGATTAGACCTCTTGTCAATGGTCGCTTACAACAGGTTCTACTGTGATTAGAACTGATGATACTTTACCCATACGCAGTGTCTGGCAAGCTGCGTCTTATTTTGGATTCACACTGTTTCTAAACCCAAAAATAGTATATACAGTAAAACCTCTCTATAACGGCCACTAAATTGTGTTAATATGTTGGTATTTAGAACAGGGGGCTGCTTAAAGTGAGGTGAAAGTAAAACAGAACGCTCGTGTAGGAACGTTCTGTTTTACTTTCACCTTGCTTTAAGCAACCACCTGTCTTTAACACAAAATACTTGGTATAATTTAGTGGCCGTTATAGAGAGGTTTTACTGTACTCGAATTGAGCTCTACGTGTATAGATTTAGCATGTTAACCCTTTACCCTATAAATATTCATTTAAGAAACAGTGACGTAACGCATATTAATTCATATTATGATATTTGACAACACGTAGTGTTGTCCAATGCAGAGTATGTAGCATTTAATTGGTACATATGGCAGATCACGATCAGAGCTGACTGACCTGGGTTCATACTGTTTTCAAAGCGGTCAAAATGCGCCTCTATCAGGTACTTGGTTAACCCTGTAACACAATTGAGTGGCATATATCGCTTGTTCCATAGTCATGTGCCTTATATTGGTATAAAAGGACCAACACTGCTATTTCGATACCACTGCAATACTAACAAAATCTAGGGAAATGTGATTGCTTGGCATCTAATTTGTAAACAGAATACAAAGCTAGATTGATTTTTGACAGCTAAACAGGAAAGCGGCATTCCGTAACCAAATATTTATCCGATAATGTTGGTAATGGACAGAGGGTATACCCTTTAAGCAACTTGATGTAAATAAACACATTTGCAAGCATAGTCGAAACAACTTAGCACTTGGCCTATTACAGTAGACCTTCTCTATCGTGACACTGAATAAATAAACATGCTGGATCCTTACTATGCAGATTGGTGCTTAACCCTTTCCCTCATATTGACAACTTTTGACGACGACTCTGTAAAAGTCACTTTGTGAAACCATTGTGATAAATAGAGCATTTGTTCCTATAGGAAACAAATGTGATACTAGGCATAAATGGGTTAGAATACAATAGCTTGTCTGAGTCTTATAGTGTACCAATGCAGTATAGAACAATTCCTGAAAATTAATGCTCTTTTCGGTAGATTTATTCAAAGAGGTTGTATCTAAAAATAGCCCATGAGGTAATGGGTTAATGCGCACCGGGTGTAATGCAGCTCATGTAGGAACGTTCTGCATCTTCTTGCACAAAGCCACAGCCTCCGTCAAAATCTCAGGATATCTAGACATATTTGTAATAATGGACGGTGTTAATTGGTTATACTGTATCTGATGCCAATGCAGTAGTCAGTTCTTAAAACTGTATTATAGTGTTATTTCCGTTGCATGTAGATTGCATGTTTGTATGGTAATGAACAGTTACCCTTAACCTAAGTAGACCACAGGGAGTCATTTCGCGGGTCTACATGGTCTAAAAGGTCAAAAAAATTGATTGGGTCGATTTAATGTATATAATATAACATTAAATCGACCCAATCAATTTTTTTACCTTTTAGACCATGTAGATCCACGAAATGGCCCCCTGTGAAGTAAACAGTAGGTTATGTTATGCCTGTCTAAAACGACCATAAAAAGAAGCTATTTATTGATCATTCATATGTGTTAAGCGACCATAAAAAGGTAATATTTCTTGGTATTTAAGGCAGACGGAAGCTTGATGCATGACACACGTTCTGCATTACATTGGCCATGCATTCAGCAATCACTTGCTTTGTTTTATATAACCATTAGTTAATAAGTCTTCTATCTTAAGCGACCACAAAAGTCACATATCTGGTCTTTAATGCAGATTATAGATTCAATGCATGACAAAAATAGTGCAGAAAGCTTCCAGGGGAGCCTTCTGCACTTCTTTGACCATGCATTAAGCAACTACCTGCTTATTGATAGAACTATTAGTAAATCACCCAATGGTTTTTACTGTATTGCTTTGCATGTAAACTGTGCACTGTTTAAATGTGGAATAATTAAGACTGTACAATTGTTATATTCTTGTATATTTGCACAATACACTAGTGCAGCTGATATTGAATATGTATTAATCTTACTTCATCTTATTTTAATCAAGGGTAATTCATGTATTCATCAAGTAAAACCTGCAATCAAGCCTGCTCTCATTTGAATTTGCAAACAACTTGGCTCCAAATGAAAACAAAATGAAAACGGCGAGCAACTCGGAGTCTCACCATGGTCCATTCTATTTGCCACCCGGACACTAATTTCTCAAACTGTTCAAAGATTGGAAGTTAACCCATTTGCTCCCAGTGGATTCTTCCATGCTTATATATTGGATTAGTCTATCTTTTATCTAAGGGATGTCTGGTCTAATTTTTCATTTTTGTTTTGTTTTATATTGCATTTTCTATCAGCAAACAGTGTAGACTGATCAGACGCCGCATAATGCGGCGTCTGATCAGAGTCTACACTGTTTGCTGATCAGAATCTACACTGTTTGCAGAGTCTACACTGTTTGCCTACGTCCCATATATGGGATCGTGGGAGCAAATGAGTTAATTTAACCCTTTACTCCATAAATACGTCTCTCTACGCCTTTGCAATCAGAGTAGATGCCGTCTGATCAGGGCCTGTTCTGTTTACTTGTTAAATACTATAGATCTGATTCTGCAGTGTCTGCTTTTGCAAACATTGCATATGTTTATATAATACATTGCTTACCATTGTTTATTCATGATGTCATCATTTATTTCATGAACAGTTGAAAGGTCGCATTTCCTTTTAACCTCTTTCGTCAACTAAAGGCGGTCTTTACCTTCTAGAGTTTGAAGAATTCCGTTAATCTCAAACTACGAAAAATACATGTACTATAAAGAGTTTATGCACATACCATTCAGTGGACATTTAAAGCACGAGTACAGTGTCCACAAAACTCTCGTATTGTACTATTGTAGCATATTTAAACACATCATACTTGAAACATTTAACAAGTGAATGACATTACCATTACAATATTTGTGGAACGATCAAAGATCAGTCTAACCTTTATTATGTTGTAAAAAAATAGATATCTGATAAAAGTTCTAGTGCAATTTCACTTACTTTAGATCCATTAAAGCTTTTGAGAAACTATTGATAAAATCATTATATAAATTGGATCCTAACACATTACTCCATGAATATTCATGTGATATAATGACGTCATGGATATTAATTAGATTAATTGCCATAAAACACAATCATGAATCTTTGGTCATGGCAGAAATCTGTAGAATCATATCTACAGTAGAACTTCTCTATAACGACCACTAAATTACATCAACTATTTTGTGTTAAAGGCAGGTGGCTGCTTAAAGCAAGGTGAAAGTAAAACAGAACGCTCCTATAGGAGCGTTCTGTTTTACTTTCACTTTGTTTTAAGCTGCCACCTGCCCTAAATACCAACTAATTAATATAATTTAATGGTCATTATAGAGAGGTTTTACTGCATATTAATATTAAAAGCAAACAAAGCAGACCCTGATCAGACGGCGACTTAAGGGGTGTATATCAGACATATTGTGTATTATATTAACCGTTTACTCCATAAGGATATCTTTCTACGCCTTTGCAAACAGAGTAGACCCAGAACAGACGGCCCATATACATGTACGACCCGTCCAATCAGGGTCTTCTCTGTTTGCTTATGAACTAATATATATAATGATACTACAGTATCAGCCATGACCAAAACATTCCTGTGTTCATGTGCAATTAAAAACTAATTAATATTCATAATAGCAATGTTTGTGCCACGAATATTCACGAAGTACGCAATGTAGTACATGTTGCACTCCTCTTTAACCCTTTTCCTCGTGAATGTTCATGTAAGAAATAAGGAATGTATGAATAGTACCATCAAACTTGAGCGATCACCAAAAACGAGTCTAATTATGAATTGAATGATTAAGCTCGACTTACCTTCGTAGAAGGGAAGACGAAAGTTGATCATAATTTCATCCGAAAGTAATACTCCTATAGGAGCTTTCTGCATTGCTTTTGCCCTGCCTTAAGCAGCCATCTGTTTTTTTCTGAAGATTACTGAGTCCAGACAATATAGGGTCGCTTAGGACGGGTTCTGTTGTATTTAGCTGACCGTTTTAACTTTTAGCCCACTATGGGCGGATGAGTGAATACCTATGCAAACAGTTTTGATCCAGATGAGACGCCGAGTAACTCAGCGTCTCATCAGGATCCAAACTGTTTGACACCCCTGATTGTATTTTGGTAGACACATTGATTATAGCTTGAAAAATGAAAATGTAGTAGGTGAAAAAATTCTATAAAAAAAATAGCTCAGCAGGCTAAAGGTTAAAAGCATCATAAATGAGGGAATGTTAATATATAGAATCAGGTCTATATCATTGTATAAACAAACAGTGCAGATCATGATAAGATGATCCCTATAGAAGTCTACACTGTTTACAAATGCATCAACATGCGTACCTATCAGGTAAAGGGTTAAAATATGCATCATAATTATACAACAATTGGTAATATAAGTACTCATCCTACCACAGATCAATACAGTGCGTATATTTTGCAGAGGACTCATTTTATATGGGAAGCAGATAAGACTAAACATGTCTTAATCGAGCATTATAAAGAAGGGTAATTCTTGGTCTTGCTGTCATGTGGTACATTGTATCTTAATGAAGGATAAACGTAATTTAGAAAGCTCACTAAATTACTTTTCCCCTGCATTTACATGTAACAACCACCAGGAGATTCATGTTTGTACGGTTAACGGTCACTTAAAATAGTATTTGCTTGATACAGTAAGCCCCTTAAGATCGACAACTTAATGAATGAATATATGTCTCTAAAAGCAGGTCGTTGCATCATACAGGACGAGAGTAGTGCATAACAATCCTGCATGAGTTTTTTGCACATCTTTCGCCTTGCATTAAGCTACCAACTATCTATAAATATGTCCCAGTATTGGTTCTATTTTTATGGTCAAAATGGAGATGTTTTACCGTATATTCTCTAGAATAATTTGTAATAGGATAATGCTGTTCACATTTCATTTCCCCTTTGATTATAAACACCGCGTGTACACTGTTATCTTCTCTTGCAAAACCATTCAGGTATCCCCACCAGCAACATCAAATGTGTCTTACTCTTGTGTGTGTGTGTGTTTTGTTTTCAAACTTGCACATATTCCATCTGGCATTTGATCAAACAACAAACCTTCTGTTGAGATACAGTTCGACCTGAATAATTATGTAAATGACAACATATGCCCATCTGTCGACAATGAGTGTCTCCTTTCAGTTGTATATTTAACGCGAGTGCTGTGGTGCTTGCAAACAACATTGACCAAGGTCAGGGCGCTCCTGTACAGGTCCTCTGATATGGGTCCATGCTTATAAAACTTTTAGTTGAGTCTGAGTACGTTCTCAAGCTTTTGATTGGTCAGATTTGAGCCTCTGGCTCAATCTGACCAATCAAAAGCTTGAGAACTCAAATCTGACCAATCAAAAGCTTGAGAACGAAACTCAGACTCAACTAAAAGCTTTATAAGCATGGACCATGGTCTGTGATGTTTGTCATTCAAAGTCCACTAGCAAATTTAAGCTTTTCATACTGAATGTACTCTATGATTGGGCCATTTCACTTTGAATATTCAGTATTCGGAGGCGTGGCATTCTCCGGATACTGATGTAAACACCTCTGGGACCAGTATGGACACGTATCATCAGGAACTAAACTATGGTAGAAGTTATCAAAACAATTGAGTCAGATCAGCAGATTCGTCTATGGCGAGACGTCTAATCTGGGTATGCACCGTTTGACGCACAAGTACCTATAGTATTCTTACATACCGCATATAAAACACTATCACTACTTATCAGATGCCGTTAAGATGATAATGCGTTGGATCTGGATATACCATGTTAGCGTGTCATTAAGGCTTGTTTTGTCTTGGCCTAGCTCATAGAAATGTGTTTTTTCAGACACGGTTATTGGGACTTCATATAAACACTTTCTCACACATTTGCAAACAGAGTAGACCCAGATCAGACGGCTAATCTAAGAGGCGATTGATGAGGGTCTTCCCTGTTTACTTATGGAATAATATAGATCCGATTCTACAGTTTCTTCCTTGGCAAACAATTCATGAGTTAATCAGCATTTTTAAGAATTAATCTAATAAATATTAATGACGTCATCATTTATTTCATGAATATTCATGGAGTAAAGAGTTATGGAAAATATTTGCATAAACAATATACCAGTATCTATTTATTCAGTAACACCTGTCGTTAGTGACCTTTAACCCTTTCCCTCATATTGACGACTTTTGACGACTCTGTAAAAGTCACTTTGTGAAACCATTGTGATAAATAGAGCATTTGCTCCTATAGGAGCAAATGCTCTATTTATCACAATGGTTTCAAACTACCAAATTCTAAAATTTTCCTTTTCTCTAGTTAATGCTCCTTTTCGGTAGATTTATTCAAAGAGGTTGGACCTAAAAATAGCCTATGACGTAATGGGTTAAACTTTAACCTGCTGAGCAAATTATTTTACAGAAAACTTCACCAACTACATGTTCAAGCTATAATCAATGTGTCTACAAAAATGCAATCAGGGTGTCAAACAGTTTGGATCCTGTTAAGACGCCGAGTTACTCGGCGTCTTATCTGGATCCAAACTGTTTGCACGGGTATTCACTCATCCGCCCATAGCAGGCTAAAGTTAAACAGGGAGTCTAGCTTAATATAAGACGGTATTAATGCAGATATCTCCCCAAACTGCAGTATGCTTGCCCTGCATTAACAACAACCTGCTTTTAAGATTGCAATATTTAACGTTTTACTTGACAGAAAAGTATTTTTGCGCCTTTGCAAACAGAGTAGACCCAGATCAGACGGCACTTTAGGAGTCATCTTTATAGCGTCTGCTCTGTATGCCTATAGGATAATAATTATGTACATATACCTGGTACGTCAGTGCCTTCCATAGCCAACAGTTTTCTTGTTGATATGCATTTGTAAAACATTATCTAAATAATACAGAAGATTCTGGATAACCATTTCCCTGTTGAATATTCATGTAATAAATAATGACATCATGAATATTTATTACCTAAATCTTTATAACGCCATATGTACAAAGTATTTTTAGAAAGGGTAGAATCAGAACTACCATAATTTCATAAGCACAGGAGCCATCTGTTCTGGGTCTACTCTTTGTTTTGCAAAAACGTGAAAAGTAGTTAATATGAAAAACGAAAGAGCGACCATAAAAAGAGGTGTACTTATGGGTATGTAAGGCAGATTGTAGCTTAATGCAGTTCCAAAGTAATACAGAAAACTCCTGCATTATTTTTGCCCTGTATTAAGCAACCTCCTGCTGTTTAACCCTTTCCCACATATTGACGATTTTCGACGACTCTGTAAAGTCATTTTGTGAAACCATTGTGATAAATATCACAATGGTTTAAAACAACAAAAATCTAAAATGTTCCTTTTCTCTTGTAAATGCTCCTTTTCGGTAGATTTATTCAAAGCGTTTTGGTCTAAAAGTAGCCTATGAGGTAAAGGTTAAGAGCCCTGTGTCCAATCAATATAAGGTCGCTTGAGACAGGTTCTACTGTATTCATGAACTCACACTTTACATGAATATTCATAAGGTAAAGGATTAATCAGTCAAGGGTCGCTTGAAACAGAATTAATGATGGTACATGACTTATTAATTCAGTAATATCGATTGGATGCCAGAGAAACATTTTTATTCATATATTGAGCCATTCGAGCTTAAATACCAATGTCCATCTTGCTGCACTCTCTCGCTACGTGTAGAGATTCTGCGATGGCATATGACAACAGATTAGACACCGAGTACCTCGGCCTCTGATCAGGATTTAGATTGTTGGATGCTGTGAAAATGTTTTTGAAGCAAAAAGAGAAGATAATTCGTCAGTACAATTTGAAGCAGACGACAAGTTTACAGACGACAATACGTGGCAACGAATTGGTTAACCCTTTCGCTGCCAAACTCTGTCGTCTGCTAACTTTGTCGTCTGCTATAAATTTTCATTTTTTTTATTTTCCTCATTTTTGTTTCAAAAACATAGTAACAGTAACAAACAGTTTGGATCCTGATGAGACGCCAAGTTACTCGGCTTCTCATCTGGATCCAAACTGTTTGCATAGGTAATCACAGATCCGGCCTTGGCAGCGAAAGCGTTAAGCTAGCAGGAGCTTTAAGGATATGAAAATCGTAGGAGCCAGCTTCAGTAAATATCAACCGTCACAATGCTGAATTTTCAAATGGACTATTCCAAACTTCAAGCTTATGGCGAATATTTTGGGATTTTTCTAAAGAAAAGTGTAACATGACAAATAGTGCAGACCCAGCTGAGAGGGCTCTTCTATGAGCCCTCTTAGCTGGGTTTACACTGTTTGTAAAATATATTGCCTCGTGTCCCGCACTGTAAGGGATATCCTTATCTTGTTGTATTTATAAATACCTCTGCTTAGACTCCGCTTCCGGTCTGGTTCGTTAAAACCTTTGGAAAACTGTTGATGGAGTGTCAAGCAGTTTGCGTTCAGATGTGTCGCCGGGTAACTCGGCGGTCTCACCCGGATCAAACAGTTTGCGTTCAGATGTGTCGCCGGGTAACTCGGCGGTCTCACCAGGATCAAACAGTTTGCGTTCAGATATGTCGCCGGGTAACTCGGCGGTCTCACCCGGATCAAGCAGTTTGCGTTCAGATGTGTCGCCGGGTAACTCGGCGGTCTCACCCGGATCAAGCAGTTTGCGTTCAGATGTGTCGCCGGGTAACTCGGCGGTCTCACCCGGATCAAGCAGTTTACGTTCAGATGTGTCGCCGGGTAACTCGGCGGTCTCACCAGGGTCAAACAGTTTGCGTTCAGATGTGTCGCCGGGTAATTCGGTGGTCTCACCAGGGTCAAGCAGTTTGCGTTCAGATGTGTCCCCGGGTAACTCGGCGGTCTCACCCGGATCAAGCAGTTTGCGTTCAGATGTGTCGCCGGGTAACTCGGCGGTCTCACCCGGATCAAGCAGTTTACGTTCAGATGTGTCGCCGGGTAACTCGGCGGTCTCACCCGGATCAAGCAGTTTGCGTTCAGATGTGTCGCCGGGTAACTCGGTGGTCTCACCATGGTCAAACAGTTTGCGTTCAGATGTGTCGCCGGGTAACTCGGCGGTCTCACCCGGATCAAGCAGTTTGCGTTCAGATGTGTCGCCGGGTAACTCGGCGGTCTCACCCGGATCAAACAGTTTGCGTTCAGATGTGTCGCCGGGTAACTCGGCGGTCTCACCAGGATCAAACAGTTTGCGTTCAGATGTGTCGCCGGGTAACTCGGCGGTCTCACCCGGATCAAGCAGTTTGCGTTCAGATGTGTCGCCGGGTAACTCGGCGGTCTCACCCGGATCAAGCAGTTTGCGTTCAGATGTGTCGCCGGGTAACTCGGCGGTCTCACCCGGATCAAGCAGTTTACGTTCAGATGTGTCGCCGGGTAACTCGGTGGTCTCACCAGGGTCAAACAGTTTGCGTTCAGATGTGTCGCCGGGTAACTCGGTGGTCTCACCAGGGTCAAGCAGTTTGCGTTCAGATGTGTCGCCGGGTAACTCGGCGGTCTCACCCGGATCAAGCAGTTTGCGTTCAGATGTGTCGCCGGGTAACTCGGCGGTCTCACCCGGATCAAGCAGTTTACGTTCAGATGTGTCGCCGGGTAACTCGGCGGTCTCACCCGGATCAAGCAGTTTGCGTTCAGATGTGTCGCCGGGTAACTCGGTGGTCTCACCATGGTCAAACAGTTTGCGTTCAGATGTGTCGCCGGGTAACTCGGTGGTCTCACCAGGGTCAAGCAGTTTGCAAATACCAGTCAGGTCGGACTTGACGAGGATAAGAACATACATATTTACCTGTAAAAACATTAGCTTAACCATTGAGAATACTTAACCCGTTGTATACAGGAAACGAGTGCACCGACATTTGCAAACAGTGTTTACCAAGACCAGAGGGTTCCTTAATTCCAAATAATTTGTAATTCCAAATCCTCTCACAATTGTTACCCTTTCATACTGAATGGAATTTACCTTTTGTTGAGTTAACCATTCCCTCATATTGACGCATTTTGACGCCTCTGTAAACGTCACTTTTTGAAAACCATTGTGATAAATAGAGCATCACAATGGCTTCGGAACTACTCAATTTAAATTCCCCCTTTCTTTAGTAAATACTCCTTCAGTAGATTTATTAAAATAGGTTGAGTCTAGAAATAGCATATGAGGAAGTGGGTTTAGCAGTGATGGACTGTTTCACTTTGAAAATTCACTTTTTGAAACCATTGTGATAAATAAAGCATTTCTGAACTACTCATTCTAAAATTTCCCTTTTCTCTAGTAAATACTCCTTCATTAGATAATTCCAAGAGGTTGAGTCTAAAACAACCAATGAGGTAATGTGTTAAGCAGTGATGGACTGTTTCACTTTGAACATTCAGCATTGAAATTGCTGCTGTAAGATGATCACTGCTGATATGTTACGGGTTTAACTTTTCTCGAATAGGTCGAGCTATAAGGGTAGCTATTGACAGGTTGTTAAAATTAATATAAACATCATTGGTCCTGATCAGACGGTCAACAATCCGGCGCCTCATCTTGATCCAACTCAGGACCCTTACCAAAAAAAAGGTTAACCCTTTCACCGCCGAAGTCGCATAAATGCACCACAACATATAGTGCAGTCCCAGAACTGTCTGATCTGGGTCTTCTCTGTTTGCAGAGGCAAAAACATCAATAAATATGGATCTGGCAACAAATCATGAAGTTAAACACAGTTACTCTAAAAGGCACATACGTACAGTCAAACAGTGCTGATCTAGATCAAAAGACACTGAAGAGGTCATCTGATTAGGATCGTTACTCTTGATTCAAAACTTGTTTGCAAATTTCGCTGCAAGGGCTTGAAAAATCCTTTGAATGAAGGAACGGGTTAACGCTTTCCTTTATATAAACGCGTTTTTCCTGCATTTGCAAACAGAGTATACCAAGATCAGACGGCTCCTATAGGATCCGTCTGACCAGGGTCTGTCCTGTTTTGCTTATGGTGTAATATGGATCTGGGTCCATGCTTATAAAGCTTTTAGTTGAGTCTGAGATCGTTCTCAAGCTTTTGATTGGTCAGATTTGAGCCTTTGGCTCAAATCTGACCAATCAAAAGCTTGAGAACTCAAATCTGACCAATCAAAAGCCTGAGAACGAAACTCAGACTCAACTAAAAGCTTTATAAGCATGGACCCAGATTCTACAGTTTCTGTCTGAGTCAAAACATCCTGTGTATATATGCCATTACAAAAGAACAGCTAATAAATATTCATGATGTTATTTTTCCTTTCATGAATATTCAACAGGGAGAGGGTAAACCATGTAATTAATCAAAATGAACTAAAATAAGTAGCTTTATGCAGACAACAGTCACTTAGCATGCAGAAATTGGACAGACTTGCATAAAAAAATGAACAAAGCCTGGATCCAGCTGGAACGATTAATCAGGCAACAAAACCTGGATCCAGCTGCGACCAGTGATCATGCAACAAAGCCTGGATCCAGCTGGGACGAGTAATCAGGCAATAGTTTCTCATAAAATGTGGACGGATCGTTCAAGTAAACCCAGCAATATATAAGGACCTGTCTTAAGCGATCTTATATTGATTAATCACTTGAATCTTAAAACGCAGGTGGTTGCGTAATGCATGACAAATGCAGAAAGCTCTTGTAGGAATTTTGTATTACTGATGTACTGCATTAAGCTACAACCTTCCTTACAGACCCATAAGTAGAGCTCTTTTTGATGTTCGCTTACGACAGGTTTTACTGTACTTTTAACCCATTACCTCATAGGCTATTTTAGAAACAACCTTTTTTAAATAATCTACCGAAAAGGAGAATTAACTAGAGAAAAGGAAAATTTTAGAATTTTGTAGTTTGAAACCATTGTGATAAATAGAGCATTTATAGAACAATGGTTTCACAAAAGGACTTTTACAGAGTCGTCAAAAGTCGTCAATATGAGGGAATGGGTTAAGTTTAGCAGACATAGTTTCAGTAGTGTTATTGTTAACCCATAGGCCTACAGTGCGGGTCACGAATCACAATTTACTTTGCAAACAGCGTAGACTCAGATGAGAGATTTCCTAGAGGAGCTCTCTCATCAGTGGCTGTACTGTTTGTCATGTTACACTTTTCTTTAGAAAAAAAATATTCACCAGAAGTTTGACCTTTTTGAATTTTGGAATAGTCCATTTGTATATTCAGCCTTGTGAGGGCTAAACATTTTTACGATCAGTAATGACTATGTTTATCGGGTTGTTAATTAAGTCTCCGTGATTTATCTGGCCCAAAGAAACCACTGAATCCGCATTATCATCATCGGGCCTCTAATAATACAGTAGAGTTTCGCTGATACGACCACTAAACATAAGTATAATTCTGGATGTTTAAAACATGTGGTAGCTTAATGCATGACAAATGTTATGCAGAGAGCTTATATAAAGCTCCTGTATGAGCTTTCTGTATTACTTTTGCGCTGTATTAAGCAACCACTCTCTTTTACAGACTGTTATGTCAATAATAAAATACAGTAAAGTTCCGCTAATGCGACCACCTAAAAGAGGTATAATTCTGGGTGCTAGATGCAGGTGGTAGCTTAATGCCTGGCAAAAGTAATACAGAAAGCTTCCAGAGAAGCTTTCTGCAATCCTTTTCTCCTGCATTAAGCAACCACCTGCCTATAAAGGCACCCATGTTTATTCATTAAGTGGTCGCATTAGCGGGGGTTTACTGTATGTGATCGCATTAGCGAGACTTTACTGTACTTGGAGATTTTGTCCTACTGATTAGGGGTCATACATCATAACTAGAATGCGACGTTGCGTGGGAGACAGCAGTATCAATAAATAGAGATAAGAGAAGAGATTATTGATTGTTGAGATAAGCTGACCTCGGCTTATTGTTTGAAATTGATATATTCCAATGTTTTGCGCGCTGAAGCAAGCTAATGGATGATCTGACATTTCTAGGATCTAGCTCTGGTGCAAATACTTCGGCTCCATGTGTAATTGTAATTCTTTCTTTTAATCCTAACTCCAACTCAAAGCAGCGAATGGCACTCACTTAACTTAAAAACCAAAGTGTAAAATAGAAACCTACAAAACCATAAGCTACAGAAGTTGAGTATCATTCATATAGTTACAATTTTCCCTACAGTAATTCTATTTCTAGTGTAGTTTACTGTAAGCTGAAATTTCCCATTATGGATTTTCATGTGTGAAGAGAAAGTGGGAGGAGTGATGGAAAGGCGTTATGTTTATATACAGTGGTACCCATCTAAAGCAACCACTTAATAAAATAAACTAGGGTGTCTTTTGAAGCAGGTGGTTGCTTAATGCAGGACGAAAGTAATGCAGAAAGCTCCTATAGGAGATTTCTGCATAACTTTCATCCTGCATTAAATTTCCACATGCCACCTGCATCTACGACACAGAATTAAACATTTCTGGTTGTGGTTTTAGAGGTGTTCTACTGTATAGTTTTAATATGGGTGATATAGAAGCCAAGTGCACAGAGTTGAAATCACAACAAAATAAAACCGGTCGAAAGAAGTTCAAGAAAGCGGCAGTTTTGGAAATATTAATGATTACCATGTCAAAGCACATAGGACAAACGGGTCCACAATGTAAGTAGTTTCATTTGGCACCAAAACATTGAAAAAAAGATAAGTTTGAGTCTTTATGAAAAGTGGTTACTTCATGCAAGAAAGCAATAATACAGAAAGCTCCTTTGGGGTATTTCATTATTACTCTTGTCCTTGTCCTGCATTAAGCTATCACCCCTTTATTAACAGTTTCCTTCATAAAACGTGTTTTCACGCATTTACAAACAGAGTTGAACTAGATCAGACGGCTCCTGTTGGAGCCGTCTAATCAGGGTCTGCTCTGTTTTCTGATGGAATTGGAAAAATGGGTTTCTTTACTTTCTAAAAAGGCTACAATGTTCCTCCTTCTATATTATATTATAACTATTTTGTCCATTGATATTCAGTAGGTGTTGAATTTATGACTAAATTTAGAATATGGAATGGGTTAAGACTCGTATGTTTATTCAGTTGGTGATCGAGATGTTGTCACGACAATTATTCAGGTCACATGTTTTGGAAACATATTGTTTTATTTCGTTTAACTACAGGTCTCTGTTTTTATGTTGTGTTCATTTAAGGTCTCTGTTTTGTATTGTGTTTATTATAGGTATCTGTTTGTATTGCGTTTGGAATAGGTCTCCCTGTTTTGTACTGTGTTTTTATAGGTCTCTGTTTTGTATTGCATTTTGTATAGGTATCTCTGTTTTGTATTGTGTTTGTTATAGGTTTCTATTTTGCATTGCATTTACAGAACCGGAAGTCTATAAGAGAAGAATTGAGATACGTTTAGGCAGGTGACTGCTTAATGTAGGGTGAAAGTCATGCAGAAAGCTCAAAGGGAAGCTTTCTGTATGACTTTCGCCCTGCATTAAGCTGTCACATGTCTCCAAGACCGATATTTATAGTAAATTGGACGTCCGGTTTAGAGAGGTTTCACTGTATTACAAATCCCTGATTTTATATTGTGTTCATTTCAGTTCTCCTTTGTATTGCTTTTATTACAGGGCTCTGGTTTGTATTGTGTTTATTATTAACTCAAATATTTGAAATATTGTTTGGCAATAGGCCCGCACAATAGAAATTATATAACCCCTTTACTCCATAAATATGCCTTTCTACGCCTTTGCAAACAAAGTAGGCCAAGAGTAGGAGCCGTCTGATCAGGGTCTGCTCTGTTTTCTTATGACATAATATAGATCTGATTATGCACTCTGTGCCTTGGTTCAATGTTTCTGTGTTATTATAAATATACAGGTAATTAATATGCATGACGTGATTATTGTTTACATGAATATTCAGGAAGTAAAAAGTTTATGAAGCTTGGATCCTGACGAGAAGCTGGGTTGCTCGGATTCTCATCTTGATACATGCTGATTGCTAATGCAGACTATGTCACACAATGGAATTTATGCCCATTTCAGAAACTGTATAAAACTGTATAATATGATCTATGTAATATCATAAGCGAACAGAGCTGACCCTGATTCTTTGCAATCAGAGTAGACCCAGATCAGACGGCTCCTGTAGGAGCCGTCTGATCTGGGTCTACCCTGTTTGCAAAGAAGGCGTTTTAATGGAATAAAGGGTTAATTATCCCTTTGAAATGACAACACGAATCCCCGGATATTTCACACCTAATAGTTCTTGGTTGTACGAGCCTTATCTTAAACAGTTAAGCGTTGTTGGGAAATATGATGTTGTTATTACTGATCAATTGATAACAATCAGTTGCTATGGGGGCAAGGGCATTTGGTGGTATGAGCAACAGAATGTTTATATTCTGTTACCCTGGTATAATGACCATATCTCGCGCATGCAGCCAAGTTCAAACACGAGTTAATCCTTTCTGTTATGAATATTCATGTAAAAATGAATGCAAAGGTGCCAAAACTGTTTATATAGCTGAATGCGTTAACCTGCTTTTGCTATTTGACTTGCAATTGCAAATGGTTTGGGTTCAGATCAGATGGCGAGTATGAATATTAATTAGCGTAAATGTTTATAATCTCATTATGGCAGGGACGTAGATTACTATTGCAGAAACTGTATCCCCATATCTATTTGTATCATAAGAAAACATACCAGAACCATACCGGAGTAAATGCATGTAAAATGCGTGTTTCTATCAGGTAAAGGGTCATTGAAGCTGGCCCCAGTTTACACTGGGATAGCATGTAACAGTACATGTATAATGATAACATTTGCAAAATGTGACACCATTGGAGAAATTAATGGGTTTATGATAATGCGTACTATGGAAATTAACTCATTACCTGTTCAACATTCGTGTAAGAAATAATGGCATCGTTATTAGCAGATTAATTTGATGATGGTGTCGTCGGGCTTTCCCCGGCTGTACCGACAAGTATGGGTGGGGTCCGTTTGACGACGAAATAATAAGTAAGACCGTCAACTGTTAAGCCGTCTAATTGCTCAATGCATATGATTCTTATATAGGCTCTGAAAGTAATAAAGGAATCATAACTATATGTTCTAAACATATACGAGGCCTATAATATGAAACAACACATTACGTGTAAATGAAGCGTAGCTTCCAGAACACAATAGCTCCCATTCTAAATATCTTACAAATAGCTTACAACCAAAGAATAAACATGTTACAGCTATAGAATGATTATTATGATTATGACAATGGCAAAAAGTGATAAAAGGTGAATGAAACTGCATTTACCTGACTGTATTGTAGACATACAATCAATATATCAAAATAGCAGGAGTCACGTCCAACCATGAAGGATGACAACGGTGATATGAAAGTGCACGTGCAAATGCGGTTAACAAACAATCAGAGTTAAACCCCCTTAGATTTCAAATACTTGTAGAGGTCACTGTCAAATATGCCAAATGGGAAATAATAAAAATAAACAACATATCATCCAAAATGGTATTTTTATTATAATGCTCACCCTATGACATACTCCCCCGCTGTCGAGAAAAGGTCGTCCTCGACTTTACTATGACATGACGATCTCCAAACAACATTTCATCGAAATAGGTATTCTGAGAAAAGATACTCTTAAACTATAGAATAACTTTTTAACAAAACAAAGAAATATGAAATGCACAAACATGAAACTATTATAAGTATGCATTATCTATTATCTGAATTTCAGATAATCTGAACTGTAATAATGATTCTCAAACAGATATTTACATTACATAAATCCCTATGTAATATTAAATATGCTTAAAACGTTAATCAGCACAGCTTTGTGGCAATTTACTTTTGTAGCAATCTTGGACTACGTCTACGTTCGATTAGGTCACCAGGATCCCGATCTGAAAGTCCGCGTTCTTGGCGTCTAGCAGGAATCACATAACGTGGGGTTTCCGCTTGTATCTGATCTGTTGCTTTCGCCTCATCAGACGAAACTTGCAATGGCAAAAGAAGATTCCTATGGACCGTCCTGGTCTTCCGGGCATGTGGCACCGCTTTCCGAATCTCAAACACAGGAATCTCATTGTTTGGCTGCCTCAACACTATATATGGGCTGTCTTCCCACTTGTCCGCCAGTTTCTGTCTCCCTCGTAGTGTGACATTCCTCAGAAGGACATAGTCCCCTGGCTTCAAACCGCTGGCATGCGCTTTGAGGTCATACACCTTCTTATTTCTCTCTGCAGTTTTCTGTGCTGCATCTCGTGCCTTCTGGTAGGATGTAGCAAGGCGTTCCTGAAGCTTCCTGACATACTCATGTTTGTCTTTTGAGTTGTCCTCATCATTTGAAAGACCAAGAAAAGCGTCAATTGCTAATTTCGGATGTCTTCCAAACATTAAGTAATATGGTGAAAAACCAGTGCTTGGGTGAATCGTGACATTGTATGCATGAACAAGTGTATTGATGTGACTTTTCCAATCTGATTTCTGATGATCTTCGAGTGTCCCTAGCATCTTTAATAGTGTTTGGTTGAATCTTTCTGTCATTCCATTGCCCATAGCATGGTAAGGTGTTGTATTTGTCTTTGAAATTCCAGCAATTTCGCACAGTTCTTTTATCAATGAAGACATAAAATTGGATCCCTGATCGCTGTGAAATCTGGATGGAAAACCATAATGGGTAATAAAGTTGTCAAAGATAATACGGGCAGTTGTCTTCGCTGTTTGGTTTCTAGTTGGATATGCTTGAGCGTATCTAGTGAAATGGTCAGTCACCACCAGGATGTCTTCAAGCCCACCTTTCGAACGGTCCACCTTCAGGAAATCCATGCAGATTACCTCCATGGGTGCAGACGATGTAATACACACAAGCGGAGCCGTTGCCTGAGATGACTTCCGTTTAATGCATCTAAGACAGTTTTTGACTCTGTCTTCAACCCAAGCATCCATACCCGGCCAATAAAACCGCTGCTTGAAAAGAGATAATGTTCTGTCACGACCCTGGTGACCAAGATCATCGTGTAACGCTGTAAACACATCTTCTCTCAAGCATGTTGGCAAGACTAGTTGCTCTACCTGTTGATCAGCAGACATAGCTTGTCGGTACAGAACTCTGTCCCTGATCCCTAGTTTGTTCCATTCTCTTAGGTATTTCCTAACAGCTGGTAAGGCATGCTTAGCATTTGGCCTTGAACCTTGCAAGAGATGGCTTACAACTACTGAGATAACAGGATCATCTTGCTGAGCCTTTCTCCAGTCTTTGGAGGACAATGAATACTCTTGAATGAGTTCTTCATCTGGTTTTTGAATCTGCTGATTGGCTAGGTCAGGTATCTTCATTGGGGGTGTCAAACTATAAATCAAAGGTGCCTTTTCAGAATTGGCTCTTGAAGACAAGGACATTGCACCAATTACATTCGATTCAATGGTTCTGTCATATTCCTCAGCTTTCCTTGATAACCCATCAGCATCAGCATTTTTGAAGCCACTTCTGTATTTTATTTCAAAATCGTAACTTGAAAGTGCTGCCATCCACCTATGACAAGTTGCGTCAAGTTTTGCTGTTGTTTGTACATAGGTCAAAGGATTGTTGTCTGTCAGCACCTGAAAACGACTTCCATAAAGATAGTCATGAAATTTCTCTGACAGTGCCCATTTTAACGCCAGAAACTCTAGCTTGTGTGCTGGGTAGTGTTTCTCTGATGGCTTTAAGCTGCGGCTTGCATATGCAATTACCCTATCGACTCCCCCTTGTTGCTGGTACAATATTGCACCAAGACCAGTTCCGGATGCATCAGTATGCACTACAAAAGGAAGTTTGTAATTTGCATAGGCCAAAACAGGAGGCTGGGTAAGTTTTTCCTTTATGTTCTCGAATGCTTTCTGCTGATCTGGTCCCCATGAAAATGTACTTGATTTCTTTGCTTTTAACTTTTTCTTTGTTGGCTGTCCTATCAAAAGATCATTCAGTGGTCTCACAATAGCTGCGTAGCCTTTTACAAATTTCCGGTAATACCCCGTGAATCCAAGAAATTTCCTGACGTCATTCACTGACTTTGGCTCTGGCCAGTTCTTTACTGCTTCTGTTTTGTCTGGGTCTGTCTTTATGCCCTCTTCTGATACTATGTGTCCAAGATATTTCACTTCCCTTTTAAAGAATTCACATTTGCTTGCCTTCAGTTTCAAGTTTTGGTCCGAAAGTTTAGAAAATACAGCATCAAGCCTTTCCAAATGCTCTTCAAATGATTGTGAGAATACTATAATGTCATCCAAATATATTAAACAGTCTCGAAGATTTAGATCTCCCATGCACCTTTCCATCAATCTTTGAAATGTGGCCGGGCTATTCGATAAACCCATTGGGAGACGGTTACATTCAAAGAGTCCGAGAGGTCCAGCACTAAATGCGGTTTTGAATTTGTCATCCTCTTTCATAGCTACCTGCCAATATCCGGATTTAAGATCTAGAGTTGAAAAGTATTTCGAACCTGCCAAAAGATGTAAAGTGTTTTCAATCTTCGGAATGGCGTATGCATCTCTAATAGTTTTCCTGTTCAATTTCCTAAAATCAAGACATACTCTCAAAGTTCCATCTTTTTTCTTGACCAACACGATATTTGACGAGAATGGACTGGTTGATGGCCTTATTGCGTCACATTCTAGCATCTCTTGGATATGATGTTTGACTTCATTCAACATTCCAGGTGGTATGTGTCTTGGAGGATCCCTAATAGGCGTTTGATCTGTCAAATGAATTTCATGCTCTATTAGATTGGTGAAGCCAAGATCAGTTGAGCCTTTAGAGAAAACATGATCCCATTTCTTGAAAAGACGACATGCATGTTCCTTTTGCTGTTCTGTCAAGTTTGATAATTCTAAATTCGAAGAAAATTTATCTTTCGCTTCCATCTCAGTTTTTATTTCATGTTGCTGTGCTGAAACTTTGAATGTATCCTTATGTGGTTCTTCTGGTAGAGGAATGTTCTTCAAGATCTGGACGTCTTTGAGCTCAGAAAGTTTTGACTTGTATGGTATTGTTACCGGCTTTGCAGACATGTTGAACAGTTTAACAGGAATACGAGCAGTAGTTCCCGGACGATCTAAAGCAACGACACGTGGACAAATTACTATGCGGTTGGAGCATTGTCCGTCTGTACAAGTTTCAGTTAAAACCGCTGACACAGATTTCTTTTTCCTTACAAAACCCGTCACTGTTCTCGCTTCATAAGGTTGTATGACGAACCTCTGAGTCGATCTTACAATACCAATTCTGTCACTTGATATAGACTGAAAAGCGACATTCCACTGCTGTGGTATGTTGACATCGTCATCAAGTTCTTCATAGCAAAGTCGAATCAAATTTGTTCCAATGATTATTGGTACTTTTGCATTATATTCTGTAGCTGGTACTACGAGAACTGGTACATCAAATGTTTTGTTACTAAGAAAAGGCACTGATAATCTTGCCTCAACATAGCCCGAATATGGTTGATTTTCACCATTCGCCACATTTACTTCCAACTTAAAACCAGACAGCTGCTTAAGTTCCGGTTTCGGATCCATGCTGTTGTAAAACGTTTCAGATACTGAAGTTATCATCGAACCAGAGTCAATCAATGCGCAGGCTGGAATATCCTCAAACTTAACTTCACTGACGTTATCTGATCCTACCATCCGATTCAATAAATTGTTCTTGGGGCTGGTTTCCTTGAATTGCATGTCTCTACTTTGCCCCTCACTAGAGACATCTAGTGGTTTAAATTTCCACTATTTCCAGAACTGTTATTGTTATGTCCTTCTGTCTCCTTTCTTCCATCTCCGTCAAACTGTCTATCACTAAACCCATTCTGATTTCTGTGCCAATTAGACCTTCCTCCATATCCTCTATATGCACCACCGCTCCTATATCTGTTCCATCTTCCTCTACCACGGTATGTTCCTCTTCTCTGTTCACCGTCCTCTATGATTCTTTCTCCTCTCCAGTTGCTATGTTCCTCGCTGTTTCTTGTACTGTTTCCTACACTCTCTTTCGCTGATAACTTCTCCTCGAGCTTCTCGAGCCGTTCTATCAGACTCTTCATCAACGTCGTCTGATCATTATTGTCTGTTCGCTGTTGTGAAGTAGCAGTTTTATCAACCTCTGTCTTAACTGGAAACGGACTAATTCTCATCTCGCTTTCCTCTATTCTAACTTCTCTTCTTAATTCTTCAAAGTTCTTGTCTGACTGAAAAACAGATCTGGTAGCATTCTTCAATTGCTCGTATCTGAGATTTCTCCAAAACCGTTTCCTCAGCATGCGATCTGCTTTTCCTTGTTCAACTTCTCCTTTCCTTATTGCTTCTTTCAAAATATTTTCAATACGAACGCCCCATTCAGCAACCGTTTCATTCTCCTTCTGTTTCGCAGAGTAGAACTCCTCTAACACCGACTCTCCAGATTTAATGTTGCCATATGTGTTCTCAAGCTTTGTAATAATATCTTTCGTTGATGCATTTGAATCCATGTTCAAAAGAATTTTCCGTGTCTTGCCACTTAAAGAATTCCGGATTTGCTCTCTGAGTATCTCCTCGTGATAAAGATCAGACGACAAAATCACATCCACTTCAATCTTCCATTCTTCAAACGTATCCTCTGTCAGTTTTGGAATAGTTGGTCTTTTCATTGATTTGATCTTCGGATTTTGAATCTTATTGGTATCGTCTTTCCTTTGCTCATCCAGAACTGCATCAAAGTCATCATCTGACTTTTCAAGTTGATCGAGAATGCTTTCTTTCTTGATAAGGCTTTCTATTAATGAATGTTCCGTATCTCTAAGTTTCTTTATCCTTTCCTCTCTAAGGCGTATCTTCTCTGCTTCTTTCTCCCTTTTCTTCTTTTTATCTACTTTAACTTTTTCAATCCGTTTGGCTAAATCTCGTTCCTTCACTTGCAATCTTTGTATCTTTTCCTTCAATTCCTTTTCAGCATCTTCTTCACTTTTTACTTGAACATCCGCCTTCTTAGCTGAAGTATGTTTCTGTTGAGAGGATCTATAGCTGCTTCCTCTATACTTATCCGCTTTTACTATTCTCTTCTTTGCTTCTCGTCCCTTTAATATTGGTTCCTCATTTCCAGTTTCAACTCTCTTCGCAGACATATTCACTTTTGCATTCCGTAATACTTCCTTATGCTTCATAGATTCATTGTGCAAATTCTCCATCTTCAATTCATTCAATTTCATATCTATCCAAGCTAAATCTTTTGACCAAGATTCATCAGCAACAGCAGCATCATCAACGTCTGTGCTACAGCCCTTCATTATGCGCTCTAAATCACTTTCATCAAGAAGTGAGATTTTATCAAACTCATCACTGCTATCAGTCATGCTCAGTTCTTCAACTGAAGTTATTCCCATGCCTGTTCTCTTAAATCGCTCTTCATCGTCGGAAAATCCATCTGATTCTGATGATTCCAAACTCTTTTCCCTAACACGGGCTAATTCTCTTTCTATCAAATCAACTACAGGAGGCTGCATATCTAATTGTAAAGTCTTGGTTTCCTTCTCCGATGGTTTCCCTTTTCCAGATAATTCCTGTTCCTTTTTCCTATGTTTAAGTAATCTCCTCCTTTGTCTTTCCTCCTCAATCTGACGTCGCACTCTTTCCAAATCTGACATATCCTCATCTGTTTCTCCTCGTCTCCTATTTCTTTCTATCCTTCTCAATTCCCTCGTTGACAAATAAGTAGCCATGATACTTGTCTGTCTGTTTAAATTAAGTATCTGTTTGTATGGTGTCAGTGGATCTGTAATATCTTTGTGAATGTAAGTGCACACAAATATTTCACTGTGTAAGACTGTATGTACATATGTATATATAAATGTATGAATATGTATGCAACAAAATGTAACCCAACATTCCTGAATCTCTGAAAAAAAATCACAACTGCAAAACAAACAAATATTCCCTAGTTCACATCTGTCAATAAAGACACATTTATTAGCAAATATTTATTTCATTTACAATGATTCCAAAATAAACCATCAATGTCAATGGCATCCAATCCTATTTGTGCGCCGTCAAATTATACGGTCAAATATTTACCGTTGCACCGGTTCTAGTGCAAACACTAAAACGACATCTGCTATATTTCTGAAGCGCTTCGATACTATAAGCACACAGGTATACGCACGCCAACGCACTAATCCGCTAACCGTATAAACTTTATCACGAGATAACTACCTCCTGATAAATCGGTATCACAAAAACACCGCGAACCGATATACTTTATGAATAATATTTATCCAAAAAGTTTACCAGTTATAACTAATACATTCTTCGCCGCGGAAATTAAAACCAATTCTGAATATTTTATCATAGAGAAACCACAGTAATTCTATGCTAAAATAAAGCTCAGGCTTTTTGATACAAGTAACTCAACTCTACCATGGGACATACACATACACGCTGATTATCCCACGTGCAAAATGATTTTGCTATAACACTTGGACCCTTATGTAAAATGGACTAATAACAACTCTCCATTTGCAGCCCATGGAATATAAACCCTTATAGCAATCTGTTATTGTTTTAGTTCAAGCATGCAGTGTAAAACGTGTGAGGGAAGGGACAGCTATTTCGAAAACTGTGTTGATCCAAATCATATGAATGATTGAAGTCGTAAGAGCAAATAACACACCAATAATATAAGAAATTGGTTTGCAAACTATGTTGACTCCGTGAGGTAGGAGAACTCTGATGGAAAATGAAATGATAAACAAAAACACTGATGAAAAGACAAGGAAAATGAGAGATTAGGAAAAACAAAGATAGAGAGACGAAGAAAAACAAACGTCGCACGGATGAGAAAGAAAAGAAGAAATACACAAAAACGATAGCAAGGCAAGTACAACAGCGAAATATAGATCAGGTTACAGTGATAGAGAGACGATAAAGATATAAGGAAAAAACACAAAGATAGAGAGACGAAGAAAAACAATGATAAACAAATACACTCAGCAATTACTTAAACTAACTATCAATGCTAATGAAAATAAGACAAACAATAAACTGTATACTAAATGCGAACCACTAAGACAAATAAAAAAACCTTATTCTGCTACTGCTATATAAACAATGTCAATAATCACTGTAATATTAGATTTACTCACGTGTCGTTAACTATTCACTACATTTATAAACTTATTCTAAAAGAAATAAGTATATTCACACGACACAGTCAATCAATCCATCGATGAAGTTCCGTAGTATCCGTGATGAGCTCCAATTAACATATATACTTCCGTCGGCCGAATTCTCCTCTGTCTATCTGTCCATCGCGATTCCCGCGAAATATGAGTCACGTGACACAAGCACTATACTGATCAGTAACTAAGAACTTCCTTAATGTCCAAACACAGTTATCCTCCAGATGTATCCAACGTTACGAAACGATGGAGAGTTCTATAACGTTCTCTGCCATATATCCACACGACCAATCTCTAGCAACAGTCAACTTGAACGTTGGGCGCCATTGTCGTCGGGCTTTCCCCGGCTGTACCGACAAGTATGGGTGGGGTCCGTTTGACGACGAAATAATAAGTAAGACCGTCAACTGTTAAGCCGTCTAATTGCTCAATGCATATGATTCTTATATAGGCTCTGAAAGTAATAAAGGAATCATAACTATATGTTCTAAACATATACGAGGCCTATAATATGAAACAACACATTACGTGTAAATGAAGCGTAGCTTCCAGAACACAATAGCTCCCATTCTAAATATCTTACAAATAGCTTACAACCAAAGAATAAACATGTTACAGCTATAGAATGATTATTATGATTATGACAATGGCAAAAAGTGATAAAAGGTGAATGAAACTGCATTTACCTGACTGTATTGTAGACATACAATCAATATATCAAAATAGCAGGAGTCACGTCCAACCATGAAGGATGACAACGGTGATATGAAAGTGCACGTGCAAATGCGGTTAACAAACAATCAGAGTTAAACCCCCTTAGATTTCAAATACTTGTAGAGGTCACTGTCAAATATGCCAAATGGGAAATAATAAAAATAAACAACATATCATCCAAAATGGTATTTTTATTATAATGCTCACCCTATGACAATGGCACACTTTTGGCTAATATAGAAACTGTAGAATCAGACACTGATATTTTCATAAACAAACTAACCAGACCCTGATCATGTATACAGGAGCTGTCTGATCTGGATATACTATGTTTGGTTTGCAAATGTGTTAAAGGCGTTATTGGAAAGGGAAAGGGTGAATGGAACAATTACGATATAACAGCAATTAACACATGTTCTCCAGAATTCTGGTTTTGCAGAAACAGTTTTAAAATACAGTAAAACCCCGCTAATGCGACCACCTAAAAGAGGTATAATTCTGGGCACTAGGTGCAGGTGGTAGCTTAATACAGGACGCAATTAATGCAGAAAGCTCCTAGAGGAGCTTTCTGCATTACTTTTGTCCTGCATTAAGCAACCACCTGCTTATAAAGACACCCATGTTTATTCATTAAGTGGTCGCATTAGCGGGGTTCATTATGTATATTGTTTGTATCAGGTTCTGTGTCGCTTTAATAGTATTTCAGACATACATGTATACTGTGTTGTTTCGTGCACTGAAGAACACCAAGGTAGAGAACCGCCGACCCACCACAAGCCCCAGGTAGAGAATCGCCGACCCACCACAAGCCCCAGGTAGAGAACCGCTGACCCACCACAAGCCCCAGGTAGAGAACCGCCGACCCACCACAAGCCCCAGGTAGAGAACCGCCGACCCACCACAAGCCCCAGGTAGAGAACCGCCGACCCACCACAAGCCCCAGGTAGAGAACCGCCGACCCACCACAAGCCCCAGGTAGAGAACTGCCGACAAACCACAAGCCCCAGGTAGAGAACCGCCGACCCACCACAAGCCCCAGGTAGAGAACCGCCGACCCACCACAAGCCCCAGGTAGAGAACCGCCGACCCACCACAAGCCCCAGGTAGAGAACCAACGACAAACCACAAGCCCCAGGTAGAGAACCGCCGACCCACCACAAGCCCCAGGTAGAGAACCGCCGACCCACCACAAGCCCCAGGTAGAGAACCGCCGACCCACCACAAGCCCCAGGTAGAGAACCGCCGACCCACCACAAGCCCCAGGTAGAGAACCGCCGACCCACCACAAGCCCCAGGTAGAGAACCGCCGACCCACCACAAGCCCCAGGTAGAGAACCGCCGACAAACCACAAGCCCCAGGTAGAGAACCGCCGACCCACCACAAGCCCCAGGTAGAGAACCGCCGACCCACCACAAGCCCAAGGTAGAGAACCACCGACAAACCACAAGCCCCAGGTAGAGAACCACCGACAAATAGAGAACCGCCGACCCACCACAAGCCAGCTGGAGAGCATTTGCAAGCAAACACAACAGCAGTTGTCTGATCAGGGTCTGTTCTGTGTGCTTATGGAATAATATAGACCCGACTCTTTAGTTTCTGTCATGGCCAAAATCCTGTATTCATTATACATATGCCATCATGACAAACTCTAATTATTATCAAAGTTCCTTTATTTGTTGTATGAGTATTCACCAGGTAATGGGTTAATATTATACGGGTAAATACGTTTTTGTGATGCTTTCAGTCTTTCTGAATATCTACCATGTGGGCTGCACTAAATAAAATAAACGATAAACCATTATCCAACTGAAATTCTTTTATTCAATGACTATTCATGTAAGAAATGCTGATATCATGCATATGAATAATATTTAAATATGTTTTATAACGCATATGAACACATGCATTTTTTGCCATGACAGGAGCTATAGAATAAGATCTATATTATATTACAAACAACGACAGCCTGTCGTGATTAGACGGCTTCCATGACAGCTGGCTATTCTGTGTCTACACTGTTTGCATATGAATTTTAAAAAAGGCTTATACATGTACATGGAATAAAGCTGTAAGCACGACCGCCTTGCATTTGCATGTGTACATTTTCGATCCAACCTAATTCGTTAATTGTTATGTCGTAGGTATCTATGGTATTTGACACGTGTATAGTTTACTTAGATTTACTTAGCTAAACCTGTCAATCAATTTAGGATGTATATCTGTTTGGAGACTTGTGACAGCTTAAAGTTAGGTTCCCACTGTCTATCAGATCAACTCGATCAAGCCCGATCAAATGATCGGGGACTGGTCTGGCTAGCTCGACAGGAGTGATCGGGTAGGTCTACATTGGCCGGCATCGCTCGGTCTCCATACCCCAATTTTTAAATCTGACCAATCAAAAGCTTGAGAACGAACTCAGACTCAACTAAAAGCTTTATAAGCATGGACCAAGTTTAGACTAGAAAATGAAACGTTCTTTCCGAGCCACAGATGAGGGTGCGAACCCCAAATATAAAATTGTTATTTCTCCACCAAACCCTATACTGTGACCACTCTTTAGAATCGTTTCGAAGAGCATTACTCTTGAAAATGTTTAAATCTACGCATCTTATCTGGACCTCTGTTCTTTGGAATGTTCCAGGAATAAATTTAGACTGTTATGTTCACTAGAAAACCAGGATGGCATGTAGGCAGAATAGAACCAAAAAACGACTGACACATAACTACAACATAGCCTTAGTTTAGAAATATGTTCCAATGTTTAGAATGCCTTTCTCTCTGGTTACCCCACAGAACGTTCTTCGTTTTTTCATGCCATAGTTGTGATTACCATCTATTCTTACCAATGACCTGTGGTATTTGTAAGGCTTGTTCCATTGTCCCTTTTCCCGCTATTCGCGAGCTGACCCTCATCTGCAAACCTCGTGGATTCAGACGAGAGGCCAAGATATTCGGCATCTACTACATTATAATTTATGTAGTAATCAGGATCCAAGCTGTTTGACATTCTGTCAATAGTTTTTTCAAATTTTTCGAATTGGACTTTGTTAACCTTTAGCCTGCTGAGCAAATTATGTTTACAGAATTGTTCACCTACTACATTTCCAAAGTTAAAGTTATAATCAATTTGTCTACAAAAATGCAACTAGGGTGTCAGACAGTTTGTACCCCGATGAGATGCCGGGTTACTCGGCGTTTCATCTGGATCCAAACTGTTTGCACAGGTATTCACTCATCTGCCAATAGCAGGCAAAAGGCTAAAGTTAAAGAAATCCAACTTTTATAAGACATTAAGTTTTTGTCAGTGGGGTAAGTATTAAAAAACGAAGATTGTCTCACAGGCTTTTGGTTTAGATTAAAATTGTTCCTGTAGTTTACTAATGAGTTTAAAGTCTTTCTTGCACGTATTTATGAGTTTGTCTAAGTACCGCTATATACACAGCAACACAGACAAACGCTCGTGTCAAAAAAACGTAGATATTTCACAAACAGTAAAACCTCTTTAACTCATTCCCTCCTAAACTATTTTAAATCCACCCTCTTTGAATAAATCTACCGAAAAGGAGCATTTACTAGAGAAAAGGAAACTACTATAATTGTGTAGTTTTTAAACCATTGTGATAAATAGAGCATTTGCTCCATAGGAGCAAATGCTCTATTTATCAAAATGGTTTCAAAATAACTTTACAGGGGCGTCAAAATGCATCAGTAGGAGGGAATGGTTAACCAATTACCCCATGAATATTCATGTCAGAATTTGAGTACCTTATCCCGCAATAAACAGTTGTTGTCTGTTCATAGCTGGATCTGGGGCAAGTTAGACTACTTCCGATTCGATCAAGCTTTTGAGAAACTATTGACCTAGTGTAAAACATATTGGACCCTGATCGACACTAAGATAACAGGGCTATGAGAATGGTTTGTTGCTGTATGCTAGTTTGCATATTATTGTAGGAAATGATGACATCGTGACCATGTTTTATCTGCATTTTTATAATGGTGTACGTATACTTAAATGTTTGGTTTTGGTAGAAAATGTAGAGTCAGATCTATTATAATTTCATAAGCAAACAGAGCAGACCCCGATCACCTACAGCAGGCGTCTGAGCCGACTCTACTTAGTTTGCAAAGTTAACCCCGCAGTGAAAATTTGGGTCAGGTGCATATCAGACGGCATCTCATCTGGATCCAAGTTGTTTGCAAATGCGAATCAAGTCGAGGGAAGTGGGATAAGGGGATGAACGAAGTCCTTACAGTAGAACCTGTCTTAGGCGACATTATATTGATTGGAAACAGGAATCTTATAAAGCAAGTAGTTTTTAACACAGTGAAAATGTATTAAGCTAAACTTGCATTACAGATCCATAATTGAACCTCTTTTTTATGTTCGCTTAAGACAGGGGTTACGGAATTAGAAGAATCGAGCCATGTTTGCCCACATTCCTTTTCTTAATTGGTGAATTGGACTTGTCCTACAGTAAATCTTTCTACAGAAATATATTTATATTTGACTTTCTAGTTTATCAGGCTTGGAATATAAGCTACCTGATCACTTGGCAATAAAATCAGGGTAATTTACAACAATTCAGGATGGATCTGAATATTTGCACGTCTAACCTATCAACTAATACAGTAAAACCTCTCTATAACGACACTAAATAACATCAAGTAGTGTGTGTGTTAAGGGCAGGTGGATGCTTAAAGCAAGGTGAAAGTAAAACAGAACGCTCCTATAGGAGCGTTCTGTTTTACTTTCACCTTGCTTTAAGCAACCACCTGCCCATAATACCAACCAATTAACACAATTTAGTGGTCATTATAGAGAGGTTTTACTGTATTATGTTGAAGTTTTTGATAGTAACATGACGTAAATAAAAGCAATTTCGGATCATTAATTTTTCATTAATCTAGAAGGCTAACCGATATCACGTGGCAAGTACAACGTCTGAAGAACGTGTGGTTTATTGGATTTTACGTAAGTTCGAAGACAAAAGTTTTGTTCAGGAACCAAATTAAACGCTCTTCCCTTCTTGTAGAGGACGTTTTCTGCTGTCAAACTGATTCTGAACTGTAACTAGCATGCCATTGTGTTGATCAGATTTTTTTTATGTAGACGCAATTTTGCTAATGTATCGTATTGCAGCGATGTAATCAGATTGTCATTCTCGTGTTGACGTGACATTGTGTAACAGTATTTATTGGTACATAATGGAATCAACTGTCATTACAGCACACTCGCTAATGGCTATGGTGCCATCTGTATAGACTGGGCGATTTACCATCAATCTTTATACTGTTGAGTATTGTTCTCATGGACAGAAAATACCGTATGCGTCATTAGGTTTTCTCTGTTTCTTAATTAAAGATTATAGAGTCAAAATGTTTGGATCCTGATGATACTCGGCGTCTGATCTGGATCCAAACTATTTGCAGAGGTGATCACAGATTCGCAGCAGCATGTTGAAGGTTAAACATTAAAGCTTTTTGAATTATAAATATTCTTATAATTATTAAAGCACCTGAAACTCTGATTTGAAAATACTGAAATATTTACCATATTGACGTATATGGAAGGGCAATAAAAGCATTTTAGATATATATTTGATAATATGACATCAAACGCATTCTGTAGATCTAATTTACCTTAATGCATTATATTCCAAGTTGCATTACAATTTATCCATATCCTTTCAAAAAGGTAGTGTCAATACAGTCTGGACTCTATTTTACTATGTTGACTCTTCGTCTGATAGGAATGATCTATCTGACATTGGCAAACAGAGTTGACCCTGACGAGACGCCGAGTAAACCAGGCTGTCTGACACTATAACAATATTTTCTAAACGTTTTAACACTTATAGTGTGGAACACGATCCATTAAAGTTATTTGCAAACAGTTTAGACCCAGATGAGAGGACTCCTACAGGAGCCCGCTCACTGCATTGTTTGTCATGCAACACTTTTCTTTAGGACAATCCCTAATTAAGCTTAACCTGTTTGAATTTCGGAATAGTCCATTTCAGCATTGTATTGGTTAACGAATCCAAAGTATATAAACCTTGCAGTAGATGAGATTTGAGCAAACTTCGATTCTAGGCGAACGATAATCTGATCATCGAAAAAACTGCTGAGTGTCTCATTTAACCCTTACCCTGTTGAATATCCATGTATTAGATAATGACGCCATGAATATTTAATAGCTGAACTTTTATAATGGCATATGTACACATAACATTCTGGTATGGGTAGAAACTGTAGTATCAGCTCTATATTATACTATAAGCAAACTAGCAGACCCAGATCAGAAGTATCCTATAGGAACTGTCTGAACTTGGTCTACTCTATTTGCAAAGGCGATAAAAGGCCTTTCTATGAAGGAAAGGGTTAATCCCTACCCAACTTTAAGTTATTGTCTGCTGAAATCTGGATGTGTGACAAATTTGACTACTTCCTGTTCGATCAAAGTTTCGAGACGCTATTGACCTAGTGCCAACCATCTGGGATCCTGATCAAAGTCTCGAGACGCTGTTTACCTAGTGCCAACCATCTGGGATCCTGATCAAAGTCTAGAGACGATATTGACCTAGCACCAATCATCTTGGATCCTGATGAGACATCGAGTTACACGGCATCTCTTCTAGATCCAAGCTGTGCTGTAAATGTACAGTCGGATGAGCGGTCAGTCGGACTGATAGGAGACCACGGTACTTTACTTTACTTTTACACGTAAGAGTCCAAATTGAAAATTACACGGAGTTATCTAATTTGTGTAAATCTAATAAATTCCACTAATGAAATAAATGCAAGTCTCTGAAATGTACAAAATGGAAACTGTTCAAGCAATAACTAAACTTATATTGAAATCTATACTGACATAAAGCGACCATTTCTAAATTAACATACATGTAGATGTCTTTAAGATTAAATGACTGCTTAACCCATTCCCTCATATTGACGGCTGATGAAGTCTCGGTAAAAGTCCATTTTGATAAAAGTACAAGTATGAGTCATATTGCTATGGAGTAAATGCTCTATTTTTGTCAAAAGAGTTTTATAACTACACAATTCTAATTTTCCTTTTTTTGTTAGTAAATGCTCCTTCTCAAATAAGAAAGATTTAGTCAAAGAGGCTGGCTCTAAAATAGCCTATTGGGTAATGGCTCTTAAATAGCCTATGGGATAATGACTCTAAAATAGCCTATTGGGTAATGGCTCTAAACTAGCCTATGGGTAATGACTCTAAAATAGCCTATGGGGTAATGACTCTAAAATAGCCTATGGGGTAATTACTCTAAAATAGCCTATGGGGTAATGACTCTGAAATAGCCTATGGGGTAATGACTCTAAAATAGCCTATGGGTAATGACTCTGAAATAGCCTATGGATAATGAAATCGACCAGCAGACTGAGGTCTAAATCTGAGACTTACGGGTAGAAGGTAGCTTAATGTAGGATAGACATTATACAGAAAGATCCTACAGGAGCTATAGACCCTACAGGAGCTTTCTGCATTGTGTTCGCCTTGCATTAAGCATATTAAGCAACCACCTGTTTTTACACTCACACGTGTTTATTCATAAAGTGGTCACTTTAGAGGGACAATGCCGAACCACGTGCCTTTAAGACCCAGAAACAGACACCATTTTAGTTGTCGTATTAGAGGAGTTTCATTAATTTCTTTAATTATATTGGAGCTATTTGGGTTCTCTTAAAAATTCTGCAATTTATTCCCGGTGCCTTTGTCAATCACTTAAATTTCGTTTTATCTTAAACTTTACAGAAACATATTGATATCAATTGCGTAAGCCTGTTTCGAAATGTTCAAACATGTTCTTGGATGAATCACACGCAACTGGATTTTGTCTTGGAGCCTCATTGAAATTTATTGTGCTATTTGTGTCTCATTTGCTCTGGTTTCGGCCCATATGGTCTGAAATACGTACTGAAGAAACACCGAGCATGTAATATCGATCTCGAAACTAGACATTTCTGTTTCTTGACTTGAAAAATCACTTTCAGTAACACGAAATGTCTTGTCGTGTACGAAGTTCGTATAAATGCCAAGATTAACCCTTCCCTTGTTGAATATTCATGGTAGAAAAAATGAGATGAATATTCCTTTGCTGTATTTTTGTAATGGACATATGTACACAGGATGTTTTGGTATTGGTAAAACATGCAGTCAGATCTATGATTAACCCTTTCCCTCATATTGACGACTTTTGACGACTCTGTAAAAGTCACTTTGTAAAACCATTGTGCTAAATAGAGCATTTGCTCCTATAGGAGCAAATGCTCTATTTATCACAATAGTTTCAAACTAAAAGAAATATAAAATTTTCCTTTTCTCTAGTTAATGCTCCTTTTCGGTAGACTAATTCAAAGAGGTTGTATCTAAAAATAGCCTATGAGGTAATGGGTTAATACATTTGTAATTCCATATGCAAATAGGACAGCCTCTGACCTGAAATCCTGTAGGAGCCGTCTGACATAGTCTACTCTGTTTGCAAAGGCGTTAAAAAGCATGTATATGACGGAAAGGGTTAAACCCTTATTTTACCAAACTCGGTTTTACTCGCATTTGCAAACAGCTTGGACCGGGACGAGACGCCAAGTTTCATTAGGATGGACGTTGTTCTATCTGGGTCAGTAGGTTGTACGAGTCCGAAGTAAATACAAGTTACTCCAGAGCAGACTATGAGCAGACAACGGTCGTTTAGACAGGATAAGGGTTCAGTCGAATACAATAAAACTCCTCCAAAAGAGAGTTTTAATTTAACCATAGAGGAGCACATGCTCTATTTATCACAATGGTGTCACAAAGTGACTTTTATAGAGTCGTCAAAAGTCGTCAATATGAGGGAATGGGTTAAACAGCGATGCATTATTCCACTTTTAAAGATCCGTAATGAAAGGGTTAAGCTCCATTGCCAGCCATGGCAAACTTTACAAACATAATCGAAGGTATACTGCAGACAAAGTGTAGAATGCAAATTATAAATTATACAACTATAAAGACAAAGTAAATTATGAATTATAAAGACATAATGTTTAGACAACATATTATGTTTAAATATTACCATTTAAAGATAAAAGTCAGTCGAGTCTGTGTTCTGTATTCGCTGTCATTTACTGGAGCATGCTCTATAATTGTCTAACTTTCCGGCAATAAATTACTATTAATGCTAGATATGAATAACTGTACCCCATACTTTGGGTTGTATATAAATATACATTTGGTTTCTTTTCAGCCAGTACCTTTTTGGTTGTGTCTGGGTTTTCCGTAACAGAATTCTGATCACCCTACTACAGGCAGAAATGTTTCCAGGAAAACGTGTTTTAGACGTAAATCACTTAAAGGACACGTTGATAGCTTTACCAATTACATGCTTGTTTTGCTGATCTCCCTTACAAATGCCTGCAAGTACAGTGAAACCCCTCTAAACAGGAAGTCTAGTAAATACGGGTTTAGATACTTTCAGGCATGTGGCTGATTAATGCAGGGTGAAACTCATACATAAATTACATAGAGGAACTTTCCTCACCAGCTTCACCCTACATTAAGCTGTCGTTTGTCTCCAAGACCGATGTTTATACTCAATGCCCGGTTTAGAGAGGATTTGCTGTAACTGTCTTAAGGATAGTTTAACCCTTCTCATACTGAAAAAATAGGTCTGCTCAGTCTGTGAATAGGTCTGCTCAGTTTGTGAACAGGTCTGCCCAGTCTGTGAATAGGTCAGCTCAGTCTGTGATTAGGTCTACTCAGTCCGTGATTAGGTCTACTCAGTCCGTGATTAGGTCTACTCAGTCTGTGAATAGGTCTGCTCAGTCTGTGAATAGGTCTGCTCAGTCTGTGAATAGGTCAGCTCAGTCTGTGAATAGGTCAGCTCAGTCTGTGAATAGGTCAGCTCAGTCTGTGAATAGGTCAGCTCAGTCTGTGAATAGGTCAGCTCAGTCTGTGAATAGGTCTGCTCAGGCTGTGAATAGGTCTGCTCAGTCTGTGAATAGGTCTGCTCATCTGTGATTAGGTCTGCTCAGTCTAAAAATAGGTCTGCCTGGTCTGTGATTAGGTCTACTCAGTCTGCGAATAGGTCTGTTCAGTCTGTGAATAGGTCTGCTCAGTCTGTGATTAGGCCTGCTCAGTCTGCGATTTGTTGAAATTTCCACTGATTTCCGATTCGTTCAATGCTTTGAGAATCCTATCGACGGAGTGTCAAACAGCTTGGATCCATATGGCGCCTCATCTGGATCCAAGCTGTTTGCAAATGCGAGTCAATACACACTTAGCAGGATGAGAGTTAAGTCCTTCTCTGCCAAATATTGACGTCCTCAACATGTGCCGTCAATTATAATTTTCGTTTGGTTAATTTTCTCCCATTTTTTAAAAAATATATTACCATAGAAATAAACAATTTGGATCCTGGTGAGGTGCCGAGTTACTCAGCGTCTCATCTGGATCCAGACTGTTTGTATAAGTAATCATGAGTTCATATTTAGTATGCCACGGGCGAATACGTGATAATCTTTCCTTCACATAAGCGTGTTTTCACGTATTTGCAAACAGAGTAAACCAAGATCAGACGCCTCCCACAGAAGCCGTCTGATCAGGGTCTGCTCTGTTTGCTAATGGAATTTGAAAGATAGGCTTCTTTACACTCTTAATAGATTGCAATGGTCTACCTTCCATATTTCATAATAGCTTCTTTGTTCATGAATATTCAGTAGGTATTGAAAATTGCAATAAACATAGAACAGAGACGGTGAAAGAATCTGGATTGAATGTTCAGTAACTCTATGTTATCTGAAGAGGGCCTTGGAGCATAGCTCAATGTAATTCAAGTATGAACACGGATATAAGTTACTTTTTGTACTTACGAATATTTGCTGAGTGTGGAAAATGTGAAATACAGTAAAACCTCGATTATTCGAACACTAAAATACGTATTATTATCGATCTTTAAGACAGGTGGCAGCTTAATGCATGGTGAAAGTCATGCAGAAAGCTCCTCTAGGAGCTTTCTGCATCACTTCCACCATGCATTAAACAGCCACCTGCCTAAAATGGTCGAACTTCTTCTATACAGAAAATTCGAATAATCGAGGTTTTACTGTATATATTGGATGTCTACACGAACCCTTGTAATTTGAACATAAAACTAACAAATTAGACCTGGCAGAGTAATGACAGACATATACGCTGTTATCACCTTACAACACTTGCAAAAACTATTCATTAATGGAGATTTATGAAACTTGGTATTCAGACATTTTGAAAGGATTTGCTTAACCTTTTCCCTTATATCATCACTTTTTCACGCATTTGTAAACAGAGTAGAATTCGTATGATCAGGGTTTGTTCTATATGTCTATGGAAAAATACAGATATGAGTTTGCAATTTCGGCCATGACCACAATTCCATGTGTCCATTGGTCACTTAGAATATCATTTCCATAAAGAGGGGCGGTCAAACTGTTCGTAGAATCCTATATTTAAGGTAGATGCAGGTCAAACTGTTTTCTCTTTAATGCATTTTCCCTTTATTTCAGTGCATTTTTCCATTAGGTAGTATATACAATGTACTTTTAAACAAAATCTTCCAACCACGCCCCTGTAACAACCTTCGTCCATCGTCTTCGCGAAATCTGATTCCGTACAAGTGTGATAATGAAAAGTATTCAATGGGAGCCAGATCTGGACTATGATAAAACATTTACTACATAAATACGCATTTTTCGCCTTTGCAAACAGATTAGACCTAGATAAGATGACTTATATACGAGCCGCCTGATCAAGATCTGCTCTGTTTGTTCTTAGTATAACATAGATCTGATTCTACAGTTTCTGTCACAATAAAACGCATTTTCTTTTAAAGCGCCATCATAAACCTTCAGTGACTATATATTCATTATGTTGTTATATCTTGCCGCCGTTGCCGGTAATATTCATTGTGTCGTTATATCTTGCCGATAATATTCATTGTGTCGTTATATCTTGCAGGTAATATTCATTGTGTCGTTATATCTTGCCGGTAATATTCATTGTGTCGTTATATCTTGCCGGTAATATTCATTGTGTCGTTATATCTTGCCGATAATATTCATTGTGTCGTTATATCTTGCCGGTAATATTCATTGTGTCGTTATATCTTGCCGGTAATATTCATTGTGTCGTTATATCTTGCCGATAATATTCATTGTGTCGTTATATCTTGCAGATAATATTCATTGTGTCGTTATATCTTGCCGGTAATATTCATTGTGTCGTTATATCTTACCGGTAATATTCATTGTGTCGTTATATCTTGCCGGTAATATTCATGGAGCAAAGGGCCAAGTTGTTAGACGTCACAGTGAAGTCTCACTGACTGTCGCCTGTGTAGGTCGCGTCTTGTGCGCATGGAGGTTGCAATAGTGAATGAGCACAGCAGCAGCCAATACTGCTCTCTTTTTTTTCTTTGATATCACCTTTGCATTAGATCATCATATTAGTCAGTTCCAGTAACTGCGCCTCCGACAGTTCTATTGTTTGCCAACAACTAACCCTTTACATAAAAAACACACTGGGCATGACACGGCCAGTAGATGGTCGGATGTGAACTTTCTTTAGCGGGAATGTACTAGATCTAGGGTTTTTATTTTGACACCTGTTTTCAGTATTTGACATTCGTCCCCAGATGCTTCCGAATGAATCCATGGAAATTGTAACAAGCTCTAGCCAACACACACAGACCTTGATTGGGCAACCAGTCTTTATGAGAGCATCGACACGAATAATCATGTTCATTGTGATTCCATGGACAAGCAGACCTGACCTTAAAGCATCCTCTAAAATGATTTGCCCACTTCCAGATATTGCTTCTGAGGAGTATTGAACTGATATCAACATGGACCTCATTCGTGCGTCGATGAATTTCTGACGTTTGCATCCTTTCTGTGAGGAACGTTATTATTGCTCTAAACTTCAGAATCTAATTTTCCATTATTGCTTAACCCTTTCCCTGTTCTGTGATTATTCCAAACAACACCTGCTGAATATTCATGACAAAAACACCGACTGAATATTTATGGGCAAAATAGTTACAACGAAATATGGAAAATGCCATGGAACATAGTAGCAATTGTAGAAGGTAAAGAAGCATATCTTTGAAATTCCATTAGCAAACAGAGCCGTCTGATCTGGGTCTACTCTTTTTGCAAATGTGTGAAAACACGTTTATATGAAGAAAATGGTTAACAGTAACCTTAATACCCTAGCTATATTAAATCAGAAGCAAACAGAGCGGACCCTGATCAGAAGGCTCCTATAGGGACTGTCTGATCTGGGTCTACTCTGTTTGCAAAGGCGTAGAAAGGAAGGCGTATTTATGGAGTAAAGTGTTATACTCGTAGAGGCAAGCAGGAACACACCAAATGCTGTTAATATGTATTTTTGTATAATTGAACTGAACGATGTTTTTGCTGTCTAAACCCATGTATGAACAGAATTTTGCGATTTGAATGACTAAATCTAATTGTTACATTTCGCTGTGTTGCTGTGCACTGCCGTGTGCCATTTTTCAAATATCCTGCCTGACAACTATTTTAATTTTGGTCAAACCGAAAAAGCACAGATTGCTATATATACACCAAAATACCCTTTCCACTTAAAAGCAACTGAAACAAAATTATTATTTTCCCAATGGATCTATGCAATATATATATTTGTATATATCTGTGAAAGAGAATCGGTCTGCAGATTTCTACACAAGACAAACAAGAAGCTACATTCCTATAGCTTGCTTTACATTCTTGTCAAACATTTAGAGCAACTTGTCGGTAATGCATTTGGATTGGTAGGTAAATGGGGCGGAGTTTAAGATTGCAATTTAATATAACCGACAAACTTGATTGAATACCGGTACGTCGTTCAAAATCTGGGTCGAAAGTTAACCATTTATCTCAAAGCTTTAAACGCCTTTGCAAACAGAGTAGACCCAGGTCAGATTGTTTGCTCTGTTTAGATATAACATTATGTAGGTCTGATTCTACAGTTTCTGCCATGACCAAAACTGTATTCATATACCGCAAGTCTGCTCAGAGTCTACTCTGTTTGCTAATGGAATTATATAGCCCTTTCCCTCATACAAACGTGTTTTCACGTATTTGCAAACAGAGTAGATCCAGATCAGACGGCTCCTAGTCGTCTGATCAGGGTATGCTCTGTTTGCTAATAGAATTTGATAAATCTGTTTCTTTGCTTTCTAAAATGTCTGTAATGTTCCAAGTTCCATATTTTTTTATAACTATTTTGTTAATGAATATTCAGTAGGTATTGAAATTTGGCCTAAATATAGAACAGGGAAAGGGGTAGATCCGAGTCTACAGTTCGTGTCATGGTCATGATAAATTCTTGTGTTCAGTTTAAAACCTTAGTTAATTAATTTTTATGATGTCAGGGAACTGGTCCACTTTTACGTTTTGCAGTATCTAGGAGAAAGTAATTATATTAAGTAAATATTGCTGACGCAAACTGTATTGAATTATAAAACATTTAGGGATTTAAGCATATTTTAATAACAACCTTTAAAATATCAATTTATCGGCTGCATGGGACTTTTTTGTGTTACTTTTCAATAAAAATAATGTCATACGCTTTGACATAAAACATTGTTTGCGTTTACTTTTAGGTTCCAAAATATATTATGCTACAAGTAGATATCATGTAAAATATATACTATGATTAGCACACTGAAAAAGCTTTAGTTTACAGATCTACAGATAAAGTGCGTACTCAAATACTAAAATCGTCATTTTCCATCAAACCCTATACTGATACCACTTTCTAGGATCGTCTCTTCGAGACGATAGTAAAGAGTAATCTAAGTATAAGGTTTGGTGGAAAAGTTAAAAAGCTATTATTGAACATATTGAATTTAACGCATCTTGTCTGCTCAAATTCTGATCTAAAGCAAGTCTTACTTATTTTCTGTTCGCTCAAGCTTTTGGGAAATTGTTGATCATGTGTCAAACAGCATTGATCCTGGTGAGACTTCGAGTTACTCTTCGTCAAATCTGATTACAGTAAAACTCCCTCTAAACCGGACAATAAGTTTAGTATAGATATCGGTCTTAGAAACACGTGACAGTTTAATACAGGTGACAATTTAATGCAGGGTGACAGTTTAATGCAGGGTTACAGTTTAATGCAGGGTGACAGTTTAATGCAGGGTTACAGTTTAAAGCAGGGTGGCAGTTTAATGCAGGGTGACAGTTTAATGCAGGGTGAAAGTATGTAGAAAACTCCTCTAGGAACTTTCTGCATGACTTTCACGCCGCATATAAAGTAGCCACCTGCCTAAATGTATGTAAATTCTTCTCTAGTAGAATTCCGCTTTAAGGGTGTCTTGCTGTCCTAAATTTGGTTTATTGGTAAGGTTTTGCATGCTTTACTTTCTCAAAACATCGGCTGGTCAAGAGACTATCGATACAACTGGCAATGTACAAAAATGGGTTAACCCTTCTCTTGCTGAATTTTAAAATACATTTTTCCTTCTTTACCCATGCCCTGTTGTATATTTATATATATCTTCACTGTGTACAAATATTTCCCTGTGCAATAACTGCTGTGGAGTGCACTGGTTGCTTAATCGTGCAGACCCTGATGAGACAGCTCCTGCAGGAGCTGTCTCATCTGGGTCTTCACTATTTACAGGTAGGTATATTGACGTGAATAGCAAGCGAAGGGTTAATTTTCACCTTCATCTTACACTCATTCTTAGTGTAGCTTAACCCGAAATATGCTTTATAATGAACCCATTCCCTTCTAGTCTATTTTAGACCCATCCTATTCGAATAATCTACCGAAAAGGAGCATTTATACTAGAGAAAAGGAAAAAATAGAATTGTGTAGTTTTGAAACCATTGTGATAAAGAGAGCATTTACTGGTATGGAACAAATGCCCTATTCATCACAATGGGTTCAAAATAAAATGACTTTTACAGAGACGTCAAAATGTGTCAGGAGGAAGAAATGAGTCAATAGTTCAATGGAAATGTTATTATGTATATATATATGACAATTGTACTGTAACATTTCATTGAATTTGCATGCAGCGCCCTATCTTTCTCATTAATTCTTTCGGCGCCAATGTCGCCTGTTGGCACCATTGAAAACAGTGCAGTCCAGGTCAGATGCCGCCTTTTCAAAGCGGCATCTGACCTGGGACTTCACTGTTTTCTGTATTATTTTAGCCCAAACATATAGGTTTTTTAAAAACAACAATTTTACTAATATACCTTTATTATTTAGTTTAGAATTATATTTAATATGAAATTATTATTGCAGACGACACTTTTAAATTTGGCGCCAAAAGGGTTAACACTGTTCTCGCCAACAGCAACCTGTCTCGCATTTGCAAACAGCTTGGTGCCAGATGAGACACTCGTTCAATTGTATCCCAAAAGCTTGATAGAAGAAGTGAAAATTGCATCAGATTGCACCAGATTCAGCAGACATTAGTTTTTGGGCAAGGGTTGCTGTGTTAATTCTCTGTAATATCCAATGTATTCTGCAACTAGCTTCCTGTTCTTGCAGTTAACTCTTCATTCCCTTGAATAATCTAACCAAACTTTGAATTTAAACTCTTCATTCCCTTGAATAATCTAACCAGACGTTACATTTAATCTGAATTGGTCTGCATATCCAACCTCTTGAGTACACACGTTATATGATAGGCAAATATGGTCCTTAGCTCCCTAACCCATTCAAGAATTATTCAAGATAAGAATAAATTAGTTATGATACTCTTTTGATATTTTACTCCATATATACGCCTTTCTACACTTTTTCAAACAAAGTAGACCCAGATCGGACTGGTCCTATAGGACTATTTCTGTTTTGTGTGCTTATTATGTAATATTCTCATGATATAATTCTACAGTTTTTGTCATGGTCAAATATTCTGTCCATGGGCTATTATAATAATTAATATCACTGGTATTCATGATGTCATTATTTCTAATATGAATATTCATGGAATAAAGGGTTAATCACAACACACATGTATACGCATTTTTAACACCTGCGCAAACTGAGTACATCTCTACAGACCAGAAAGTTCGAGTAGGAGTAAGCTTAAAAATAAGCTAATTTATAGTCATGGTTTGATTTTCCTTTACATAAGTCATTTGTTTGTACACTGGAAAAGATGTATATCGCAAGAAAACCGACCGAATAAACGCTGAAGAATACAAAACATGCATATGTTTGATATAGAAGAACCCGAATATATTCGTCGATGTTTTAGTATTTGTTCGAGTATTGTAACTGTTCGACATAGGTCCATACTATTTGTTGTACAATAGGAAAATGTAAGTATCAATGAAAATGATTTATGTTGTATTGCAGTGGCATTTTTCAGAGACCATTATCAAACATCAGTTACTGAATATTAATGAAATCATACACTATTGTACAAATATTCTTGAGGGAAAGGGTTAATTGATATTTATTTGAGTAATATGTCAAGGTGATTGGGTAATTAATATGTCATGGAACTAATGAAGACATTTGATCGTAATTACATTAATGTGATATTAATCAGGCTAATTGTACACATATATGGCAACGATTACTCATTTAATCTTATTACAGAATGTTCAAATATGCATAAGTTTGCTCCATAAAGTCCATTTGGATGTAAGCATTTATAACATCTAGTACAACACTTGGTCATACAGTAAAACCCCTCTAATGTGACCACTTAATGAATAAACATGGGTGTCTTTATAAGCAGGTGGTTGCTTAATGCAGGACAAACGTAATGCAGAAAGCTCCTCTAGGAACTTTCTGCATTACATTTGTCCTGCATTAAGCTACCCCCTGCATCTAGCACCCAAAATTATACCTCTTTTAGGTGGTCGCATTAGCGAGACTTCACTGTAATTTGGTAGTTCTCACATGATTTTGTCGCTATATCTGTTCTCTTTTGAGCATTAGTTATCGTGATGGGCTAAACCAAGACCATGTGACATAATATGACAAATTTATTTAACCCCTTCCTTCATATTAAACGCATATTAAACAGAGTAGACGCAGATCAGACGGTCCGTATATAGGAGCCGCCTAAATAGGGTCTGCTATTGTTTGCTTGTGGTAGAATATAGATCTGATTCTACAGTTTTTCCTAGGCCAAAACAGTGTGTGTATACAATTCAATTTCAGCTAATACATATATTCCTGTTGTCTTTATTCCTCAGAAGAATATTAAACAGGGAATGGGTTATTTAGTGACGTCATGCAATATTAAACAAGGAATGGGTTAATGTGTAATGTCATACAATATTAAACAGGGGATGGGTTAATGTGTAACGCCATACAATATTAAGCAAGGAATGGGTTAATGTGTAACGTCATACAATAGGTTGTTTAACCCATTACCTTGCCTGTAGCAACTGGAACGTCTTAACCTTTTGCACGCTAAGTAATTTTCCGTCTGCAACAATTGTCGTCTGATTCAATTCTTAAAATGAAATTTCTCTCATACCTTTACAAACATATGGCCAACGTGTCAAATAGTTTGGATCCGGATGAGACGTCTCATCTTGATCCAATCTGTTTGCATTGGTAATCACGGTTTCGCCGCTAGCGTGCAAAGAGTTAATGCTTACCAGAAACAATCACTGGCCTCGTTTATTTTTTCTACACGAGAAAAAACGTTACCAAGGTTTCATTAAAACGTTTTATGTAAAACAGCGTAAATCATATTAAACTATATATGGGCCAAACAGATTCAATGGTCTATTGGAAATATTTAACAAACTGGAAAAAAGCTTGATTGCTCATTATTTACATAGTGCAAATCCTGCTCAGACAGACGGTTCTACTTACAGAGAAACAGATAAAGGTGCGTATTCAAATTCTAAAATTATAATTTTTCCATCAAACCCTATATAGTGATCACTCTTTAGAATCGCCTCGAAGAGACAATTTTAAAGAGTGATCACAATATAGGTGTTAGCGGAAAATAAATGAGCTATTCTTAGCAATGTTTTAAAGTGCGCATCTTATGTGGGCCTCTGTACTAACGACGAGTTTACATGCACAAACATTCTTGTGTTAACCACAAAACTGCTGGTACCGTTAGATCCGTATACAGAAATGTAATTACAGTATAATCATCTACCACGACACTTACAGGTAGATATAATTTTGGTTTTTTAAGACAGTTTCCCGATTCTACAGTTTCCGCCATGGTTAAAATGTCTCTTGTTCACAACGCCATAAAAATATAGTCATCAATTAAAGGCAATGTAAAATAGAACCCCTCAAATGCGACCACTTAAAGAATAACCATAGCTGCCTTTGTAAGTAGGTGGCTGCTTAATGCAGGACGAACGTAATGCAGAAAGCTCCTATAGGAGCATGAAGCTACAACCTGCCTCTGCCACACAGAATTATGCCCGTGTTTGGTGGTCGTATTAGAGCGGTTTTACTGTATCTTCATTCGACCTGTTTTAGAAATATGTTAAATGGAAAACAATTGTAGATTGCTTAAGGAAAAGTAGCAGAGTCTGTAAATAACTTACGAATGCGAAAGTTTGACGTTTAACCCATACAGTGCGGGACACGAGCCTTTGGAAACAGGGTAGACCTAAATGAGAGGGCGTCTAGAGGAGTACTCTCATCAGGGTATGACCTGTTTGTCATATTACAAATTTCTTTAGAAAAGTCCCTTAATATTCACCGTAAGCTTGGAATGTTTGAATTTGGAATAGTCCATTTGAAAATTCAGCATTGTAAGGGTTAAAACATCCCTAAATATTCACCGTACGCTTAAGATGTTTGAATTTTGGAATGTTCCATTTGAAAATTCAGCAATGTAAGGGTTAAGTATCGATGTTGCCGATGTGATACGCCGCATTTTAGGTAAAAAGTGTGTATACATCTTATTTTACTTCTGTATCAATCTGTATTTCTCGTAGGTGAACAAATTGGTTACCCGGTGTAATCCTATTTGTTTCGTATGTGTATTTTGTTCTAGAACAAGACATTGTGAGTGACGCTGTTATCTGTTATTATTACATGTAACTCGAATTGCCTATTGCTCTATTTTCAAGAATAGTGCCGTTTCTTTATCACCCAAACCTGTTACCACTATTGGATTCGTCTCGAGGAGACGATTCTAGAGAGTGGTCACAACATAGTGTTTGGTGGAGAAATGACGATTTTAGTATTTGAATACGCACATTTATTTGTTGCTCTGTTATATACGATGTTCCGGGAAACGTTCATGTAAATATCCAAATATCTTTATTTCAAGTGATAGAACTATAAGATATCTAAAAACGCATTATCTATTTACAGACAACCTTTAAAGTGTCCAGACCTATATTATGAAAAGAGTGTTATCAATACCATTGGTGATACTTGCTTTTCATGCACACACACCACTGTTTACATAGCCCAGTTCCAAAACACTCCTGTATTTTCAGTGTATAGGACATTACCTTTTAGCACTTACGACTTACAAAGCATTAATTCACTTAGACATACAAAGCATAAATTCTCTTAATTCAAATGGACATTTTTGTGCGGGTGAAATGTATTCATACAAGACGAAGGTGGTCCAAACACTCCACTTTTATCTGTATTGTAAAGTGTAACTGAAACTCTAATAACCCTTTACTCAATGGACAGATAATGACAACATGAATAGTAATTTATTTATTTGTATAATGACACTTGAACACATGGTTGTTTTGCCTTGACAGAAACTGTACATATCTATATTATTTAACCCTTTCCTCCATAAATACGCCAGTCTACGCCTCTGCAAAAGTCACGTTATGAAACCATTGTGATAAATAGAGCATTTGCTCCTATAGGAGCAAATGCCCGATTTATCACAATGGTTTCCAACCACAAAATTCTAAAATTGTCCTTTTCTCTAGTTAATGCTCCTTTTTGGTAGATTTATTCAAAGTGCTTGGATCTAAAAATAGCCTATGGAGGAAAGGGTTAATAAGCAAACAGAGCAGACCCTGATCAGGCTTCTTCTGTAGGAGTCTGAGTCTACTCTGTTTGCAAAAGCGTAGCAAGACGTATTTATCAATTATCGAGTGAAGGGTTAAATCAATGCAGTTTCCTGTTTAAAATGATCTCGATTCAACTATCGCATGTACATACTGGCCATATCGCCTTATTTAGCTGTTTTGCATATTTAACATATGGCATACATTGCTATACGAGAGGATAGCCAAAAGTCCGTTGACAAGTGCTACAAAATCAACATTTCTTTACCGATCAATTGGAAAGTTTTACACATGTCAGATATATTATTTTCTGAAATCTATTCCAATTTTCATACAAATCACGCAAAAATTGAATACAGTAAAATCTCGATTATTCGAACACTAAAATACATTTATCATTATCGCTCTTTAAGATAGGTGACAGCTTAATGCAATGCAAGTTGAACGTCATGCGAAAAGCTTGGAGCTTTCTGCATGCTTTTCACCCTGCATTAAGCAGTCACCTGCCTAAAAGGGTCTAATTTCTTCAATAATCAATTTTCGAGTTATGGAGATTTTACTGTTAATATGAGACCGAAAGAGCTTAACCCACTCCTCCATAGGCTATTTTTAGACCCAACCTCTTTGAATAAATCTACCCAAAAGGAGCATTTATTAGAGAAAAGTAAAAGTTTAGAATTTTGTAGTTTGAAATCATTATGATAAATAGAGAATTTGGTCCTATAGGAGCAAATGCTCTATTTATCACAATGGTTTCAAGAAGTGGTTATTACAGAGGCGTAGAAAAGCGTTTTTATAGAGGAAACGGTTAAATGTTAAAACTGTAGTAGTTTAAAGTAGAATAAAAGTCAGTTCGATTGCATATTTACACTTTAAATATTTAATTTTGTTTTTCATTTTTCTCCTGCTAAATCTGTTCTCCAGGGGACCCGTATTACTAACGATTTGCAGGACTGAACTTATTAGTTCTAACATATGACGAATGCAACTTCCAGTTGCGATCTTCGTATGTAAGAAATTGCGATACTTTATGTCGTACGAAGTTAGCCTTAATGGCTTCACACTATTATGTATGATAATATTCGGCAATCCTCGTAGTAGCAATTGTCGTAAATTACGACTTACGTTTTATGGTCGTACGATTTGTATTAGGATGGACCTCTGGTTAACCCATTCCCTCCTACTGACGCCTTTTGACGCCTCTGTGAAAGTCGTTTTTGAAACCATTGTGACAAACAGAGCATTTGCTCCTATGGAGCAAATGCTGTATTTATCACAATGGTTTAAAAACTACACAATTCTAAGCGTTTCCTTTTCTCTAGTAAATGATCCTTTTCTGGAGATTTATTGAAAGAGGTTGGGTTTGGAATAGTCTAGGAGGGAATGGGTTAATATAATTGCAGCCGCTTATGAAATGACCCCTTCAGGGTCTAATAGCCTTACCAGTGGGTATTAGGCACAAATACATTAACATGGCTGAAGATAAGATGCAAACTGTTCAATTAAAGTCTCTTATTTCTCCGCCAAACACTGTATTTGCAATTGACTAGAATTGCCTTGGAGAGGTGGTTCTAATGAGTTGTGGAGGAAGATGGGGGTTGACGAAAAAATATAAAAGATATATTGTTATTAGGTTTTCTAAACATGCTTCCTATTTACAGCTATGCGTTATACCCAGTATCTACAAACCTGGACATAAGTAAATGTTGTTTCAGAGGAATCATGTCGACAATCCCATGCATTAGAAATATGGTTTGACAGATGTATGCTTGCATATACACTGTCTCTTGTGAATACTGGGCATGGCAAATGTACTGAAACGCTGGATAAGTAAACTAGGGAATTATTCGATTTTGAAGAAGAGTTTTTGAAAGAACTCCGACTTTGAGGATAATGATTCAAAATGTAGTAGTGCAAAAGTATTGGTTTCTATCGTGTGTAATTGTAACCTACCAATATACATTTACGAACAAAGAGCATGGTCCGAGGTTATAAACCAAATCTTCTGAATCTCTGAATCTGAGTCTGACTTAATTTTCAAGTATCCGATCAGTCAGAGTCTGAGCAAGCTCAAATTCGGAAAAATCAGGACCCATGGTTATAAAACTTTTTGCTTGAGTCTGAGATCATTCTCAAGCATCTGATTGGTCAGGTTCTGAGCTTACTCAGAATCTGACCAATCAGATACTTGAGAATGATCTCAGACTCAGGCTCAGAAGTTTTATAACGGCCTAGGTCGGAATGTGATTATACATCAGTGCAAAATAACAGCCTGGTGATAAATGATAAAATACCTGGGTTCTATTTAATCCTATTGCACACTGTTGTATAAATGATTTTAACCCATTCCCTCGTATGATACCTTTAATATACCGGTATTAATAAGGTATAGTACCTACCGAAAAGTTGCATTTACTAAGGAAAGATATATTTTTTGTATTGTGTAGTTCTGAAACCATTGCGATAAATAGAGTATTTGCTCCTACGGAGCAAATGTTCTATTTATCACAATGGTTTCAAAAAGGGACTTTAACAGAGGCAGCAAAAGGCGTCAATATAAGAGAATGAGTTAAATTGGCATTGTCGTCCAAACATATGCCATACTTTAGTCTTCAAGAATGTCTCGGAGCATTATAAAGCTTATAAGTATTGAAGTTGAAATTGTCACACAATAGTTTTAGTTGAAAGTTAATGAAAAGGAATGTTTTACATGATAATGTTTTAATGGAGACATAACTAGATAATTACAATTTGTTTAATTCCCTTGTTTAGTTTCCTGCAAGTGTTGTTCGATTTCTAAATTATATTGATATATAATTATCGTGAATGTGTTACAGCTTGAATACTTAGAGACTTTAACCCTTCTCTTGCTGAATTTTAAAATGCATTTCTCCTTCTTTACCCATGCCCTGTTGTATAATTACATATATCTTCACTGTGCACAATTATTTCGCTGTGCAATCACTGCTGTGGAGTGCATTGGTTGCACAATCAGCTTGTAGATCCTGCAGGAGCTGTCTCATCTGGGTCTTCACTATTTACAGGTAGGTATATTGACGTGAATAGCAAGCGAAGGGTTCATCTGATATTGATTTTAATTTCATTCACGCAATTCAACACTCAATCAATATTTTTGCCAGTTTCACCTGTCAGTGCGAACACGCGTCACTAATGTCCTTTTGCATCAGGGTTTGCACTGTTTGTCACGTTACACTTTTCTTAAACCATCACTAAATATTCACGGTAAGCTTGTTTGAAATTTGGAATTTTGGAATAATCCATTTATAACTGTAGCGTTTAAAGAGTTGACCTAAAACAACTTCCACGGACGCTTTCCTTGTTGACATTGTTTTTACAAGCGGTCATCCTTACACTGTAATGCAATGTTGCATTGTCAAAGTAGAATAGGCCGTCTTTGTTTAAAGGAAGCGTTCATTTAGTATGAATGTGTATACAGTGCTCCCTCTCTACAACGACACCCTTTGGGATACGAATATTGTATGTGTTGTTCAGAGGGAGTTGTTATAGGGAGGGAAAATCAAACATAATTAGCTTGTTTGCAGATCCCCAGATAAGGTGTAGTTCGAGAACTAAAACCGTTATGCCTCAATCAAACCCTATGTTGTGACCACTCTTTAGAATCGTCACAAAGTGACGATTCTAAAGAGTGGTCACATCATAGGGTTTGATGGAGGCATAAAGAAAATACGATGGAAAAAGGTTGTTTCTGGAGCCTTGTTGTTTCGGAAACAGTGACATGCGTTGTTGTGAGGAGGGAATCGTTATTGAAAGGGCCGTTGTTGGGAGGGAGCACTGTAGTATGTGAAAGGATTGTGAATGTCGAAAAATGCAGACCCTGATCAGATGACTCCTAGATGACCCATCTGGTCAGGATCAACACTGTGTGCAAATGACATCCATTCAAAGGATTAACTGAAAACACATTCAAATATTATTGGCAGTATCTGGTTAGAAGCATATTAACCCTTTCCTCCATAAATACATTGTACGCCTTTCTACGCCTCTGTAAAATGGAAAAGTAGTAAAGTCAAGCAGGCAAAGCCACATACAAGACGCAACCACCACCAAAACACCGATAGACAGAATGACACACATACACACACACAACCACACACCCAAACGCACACTCACATGCGAGATGAACACAGAAAACACCAAAAGACACACAAGAACCAGAGACAAACGTTCCACACATGAACAAAATCACAAGCACAAAGACGCAAGGCAAACAAAAGGAAGGGTGACAAAGAGAGTACCGCCTTGGCACTGTCAGTAGCAAAAACACCACTGGGGGTTTAAACCGGTTTACGGACGTCCTAACCTCACACTTCTCTCAAAGTCACCCTAGCTTTACAAATAGTGTAAATAAAGGTATCAGTCATTTTATGAAATAATTGTGACGAATAGAACATTTGCTCCATTGCAGCAAATGCTCTATTTATCACGATGGTTTAAAAACTACACAATTCTAACATTTTTCTTTTCTCTAGTAAATGCTCCTTTTTGGTAGATTTATTCAAAGAGGTTGGGTCTGAAAATAACCTATGAGGTAATGGGTTAAAGTCTTATTGAAAAAAATCCTCTATTGTGCTTCTCGTTCATGAGTGGCACAGTCGCACTCAGCTCTAAAAGGGGTTGAACGGAGACAGTAGTCTAAACGAGTTCTTGGATGATACTGATTTATGAATAGCGTGCATCGTGTCTCATGTGCAAAACATTACAGTTGTTTCTTTTATACTTATATACAAGCAACGGACTTGTGCTAGTTAAACCTGTGTTTTGGTCTAAAGCAAGGCAAAGCAGTGACAACCTTTACAAAATTATATATAAAACATGCCACGTATCATTTCTATAAGTGCTTGTATTTGTTTATTCATGATTTACAACTAATGACAGAACTCTTCCTCTCCTGTTTAGTCTGCCTTACCTGAATTACGCCCCTTAGTACACACGGGTTAGGTATAAATGGCCCTTTCCTGTAATACAAAAGTCTCGCTAATGCAACCATATAAATTATCGGCATATAGAATTCTTTAAAAGCAGACAGTTGTTGAATGCAGCGCATATGCAGTGTTTACCCTTTGCCTGATAGATACACATTTTAATGCCTTTGCAAACATAATAGACACAGACTAGATAACTCTCCTATAGGAGCCATCTGATCAGGGTCTACTCTATTTGTGTACCATATGCAATACTAAAAGATCCGATTCTACAGCTTCTAAAAGGGCAAAAAAATCTTTTCAGTATCAATTATAAAAATGCAGTCATTCAATATTCACGCAGTCATTAATTATTGTATTAATATTCACGAGGTAAAAGGTTTACCGTTATACGTAAAGTGAGAGAACAGGGGAATACGTGGCATTGGTTGACACCGATTCTGCTCGAAGGTAGAGTGGTATTAAGACTTTTATATTGAAAAGGAGATGCTTTCTCTTGGACAATTGAAGACCTTTGCAGAAGTATGGTACAGAGTCACTAATGTCCGTTGTAACCCGTGTACACCCAGATGAAAGAGTTTCTAGAGGAGGCCTCTCATCAGGGTTTGCCCTGTTTGTCATGCTACTCCTTTCTTTAAAACAAACCCGAATATTCGCGGTAATGTTGGCCTGTTTGACATTTGGAATTGTCCATTGGGAAAATCGGCGTTGAAAGGGTTACAGGAACAACATACCCTGATATAACAATTTGTGAACAATTGATACGTGCACTTCAAGCATACTAAAAACGAAAACGATATATTTATTAACCCTTTATTGAACATTTACGTGAAAAATAATGACATTATGAATTAATGATTAATTAATTAATGTAATGACAAATGAACAAATGCATTTTTGACCAAGGCTGAAACTGTAGAATCATATTCTATATCATTTTATAAGCAAACAGAGCATGCCTTGATCAGACGACTCTGTCTACTCTCTTTGCTAAGGCGTATAAATACGTATTTATGGAGTATATGGTTAATTGTCGAAAATCAAGTAAACCCCAACTAAACCGGTAAAGAAGATTGTAGATCTATTTTAGCTCGTCTGTTTCTAAGAAACGTTGAGCTATTGTGACCATCGGGTCGTAGGCGATGTTTGTGGCGTTGTCGTCGGCGTGCATTTTCTTAATGTAGCTGATTAATAAAAAAGTATAAGAGATATCAATATGAAACTTCATAGTTTGGTAGATCTCTTTGGAGGGGACAAGCACCAAATCACACGATCGTTGGCGCTATACGTGGCTCTTGTTATGCTGGTAACTGATTACTGCTGGCTGAAAGTGCCTGTCTTAAATATCGAAATTGATACTGATTTGAAGATTTGGTTATATAGGTATTACTGTAATTTGATAATAAACATCGTTTCATCATAAGAGTACATTGTTTAGCATAAACGAGGCTGACTTTCGACCGGGAACATTTCACACTTTTCATAGGACTATTTTCGCAATATTTATACATTAGCCATAGTAATCAGAAATCAGACAGATGGCGCTCTTAAATATATAATATAGACACAGGTCTTGAAAGGAGCATCATCTGTTTTGACATAGTGCCGACATAGCTTCCTTCTGAATAAGAGCTTCCTTCTGAAATAGGAATATCACTTTGTAAAAGATTAAACAGACATTCCAGAATGCATTACAATACTTAAAACAAAGGTAAATGGATGTAATGAGTTTACATTTAAATTTACGAAGGGGCGGCCTCTGTTCTCTGATGTGAATATCGCGCAACATTTAAATCAAGGTCTCAATTTTGTGTTATTATCTTTTCTGCTAAATGTGCTTAAAAGCTTTCTCCCGAATAGGACGTTAGGTTAAAAACATATGTTGACAGATATGTTAATCTGTGCTCAATTGATTCCTTTAACTTTTTACTGGATAGTAATGCCTTTTGGTGCATTTGCAAGTACATTGTATATAGTATGTCCAGACCTGACGGCTTTTGTTGGTACCGTGTGATCAGGGTCGACTCAGTTTGCTTATGGAATGATATTGATCTGATTCTACAGTATCAGTCATGACATGCGTTGATATACCATTATAGATATAACTCATGGATAAGAGCATTAATTACTATTAGTAAATTGTTAGTACAATATAACCGGTATTAAATTCATTCAAAGGCCCACAGTAGACATTATGACAATGTTCAAACATTCTCTGCTGACAGCTATATTCAGATCTCTTCTTTCTTCCAGATTTACTAGCAGCTCTATCCGAGCATTTTCACAAATACAAAACAATAATTTCAGTTGCTTGGTTCAATGACATGGTGCTGTGTAACCATTGTTTCCATACAATTGTATTTTACACCTCTGCAAACAGGGTAGACTATTGGAGCCGTCTGATGAGGGTCTGCTCTGTTTGCTTACGAAACGGTATGGATCTGATTCTACGGTGTGCAGCCATTGCTAAAACTTTCATGCGCCACTATAAGAATCAAGCTAATCGTTAATATTCATGTAAATGACTACATGCATTACTATTATCTTTATTTCCTCCAATACTGAAGAGTACAAATAACATTCAGTCATGTAACATACATACATTATGACAATTAGGAATAAATATATACAATCACAACAATAATAGTATTAATTATTGTACACAATGGTATGTCAACATAATAATTTACCAATGTAATGAATACTTGTATGTTGAGCACATTAGGTACTACATATTAGCACTATTGATATTTATATACGATGCATTAATTACAAAAAAATACCGTCAGATTAAGCCGTGATTAAAACATTTAGTTTGGAAGTTTGACAGCCAAACACAGACACTACATTATATAGACGATCCGCAATAATCTCTTATTCTGCTTTTATTTGCTAAAACGCAGGATGCTGAAATTATTGTCTACATCGATGTTCCTCCGTAGCTTTAAACATGAAATTATTGCATGAAACTAGACAACAATTTACTGATATGTATTATTCCTGCTTTCAGGAGTTTATGATAGCTATCACCGAGTAATTTGGCTATAGCATCGTCTGTAGACCCAATAATAACACAATTGAACATGTCTGTCTGCAAGTCATTTAGCCTTTCTAAGACAGTAGATCCAAAATCTGTACCGATATACTTTTTAATGTCAATTCGGTTGTCTTCTAAGTATTCGAGATATTAATCCCATTACGCTTCGACAGTGCTCGTTAAGAAATGAGTAATTCTTGCACAAAGACCAGATAATACTAACACTATACATAGGATTTATACATCTGAATTGATAAAAGCCACTGTCACTAATACGAGTATGCCACATATGCCCCTCCATATTATTTACTGCCATCTTGAAGATTCTTTTCCATTCATATTTACTTGGAAGTACACCATTAGACAAGAAATTGTGCAAGTTACTATCAATGCTTTACAATTTTGCAACATTATAAATGCCATTGAAATATCCTGTTTGACCGCCTTGCGTATTAACTAAGATGTCATACGCATTAAAATATCGATTTCCGCCTTAATTGGATTCATTCCGAGCAGTCCAAGGGCTATATCTGTTCTTGTCCTGGTACCAAGACATTGCATTAGCTTACAACAAGATATATGAGTTCTTTCAAATAAAAGAATTTCAGAAATTTTTATAAATCGTACAAGACCTCACGCCCATATAAACCTTTTGGCAACACCTTTGTCCTGTATATCTGTTTAAGAGTTAAAGGGTGCAGACCCTGGTGACCAAAGCGCCCAATATTTAAAAAGGTATGCCTAAGTTTATCATTCATTTCCTTTATGATACAACTGTTTGCTAGGTATTTATTGAAAAGTATGCCAAGGTGAGTATAAGATTCTTCTTAACTCATGAGTTTATCACCGATAAATCACTGTCTGTCGGATTTAGAATGCTGTCTTTCAGACTCGTTGCATACAACAACTGCGCACTTTTTGGCGTTATACTCGTATCGCCATTTACGAGAATATTCATGACATATATTTATCATTCTTTTTAAACCAAAATGTGTTAATGACAGTAAGGTCATATCATCGGCTGACACAATGGCTGGTACAGAAAGGCCGTTAAAAGTAAAACCCATATTAAAATCAATACAATTCTGGAAGAGCCATTAATAAAGCAGAGATACGGGAAAAGCGAAGTTACCCCGTTTTGTCTCGTACCTATCTTTATTGAGATAAACTCAGATTTAAAGCCTTTAAAGAGCAAACAACTCTCAAGTTCCTCGTGCAAATTAACAATTGTTTTCCAGGAGAACGTCTTAATACCCATTCCGTTTAATTTGTAAAACAATCCATTGTGCCACACCTTATCAAAAGCAGTCTAAAAACAGACAAAAAGTTTGCTATTGTCTTCATTCGAAAAATAAATATATTCCCGCAACAGAAATGACGTCATAACACAGCTAATATTTTTCTAAAAGCCAAATTGTAAAGGACTAAAACTACATTTGATCTCAGATTGATACGAGAAAGCAAAAGCGTTTCATAAAGCTTAAGGATCGTCGATGATAACGTTATAGCTCTATAACTACTCGGGTCGTCCTTTTTCTTTTGTCCACCTTTAAACAAGGTTACAATGCCTCCATATTTCATACATTTAGGTACATTGTATATACGAATACTTATACATACCGTTATACCATTTCAATAGAGATAAATGTAGTGAAATATCCCTCAAAGTACGCACTTCAATTTGCAACTCAAACAAGGACAATGGCATGAAAGAATTAGTATCTTAAACCAAATGGTTAAGCTCGGTCACCGTTTTATCAACGTAAGATTTAAAATCCGAGTCATAAGAAGGGTTTGACTCGTCATTATAAAGTGTTTGAAAATGCTGTCCCCATTGACTAGCAATGGTTCCGGCCTCACGATAAGTTTTACCATTAAATTTCATTTCCGTACAATAATTGTCAATAGAACGACCTGTGCGCCGTTTAATCCATTTCCAAAAATAACAAGAGTCTATCTCGGCTACTGTGTCAATCTCTTCATTTAATTGCTTAAGACAATTACTAGAACAATGTCTATGATATTTTCGAAACTCTTTCTTAGCTTCCTTATAACTACTATAGTTGCTTACGAAATGATATAGATCTGCTTCTACAGTGTGCAGCCATTGCTAAAACGTTTATGCGCCACTATACGAATCAAGCTAATCGTTATTCCTTACATTAATATTCATGGAGTAAAGGACTAACATAATAATTAGTTTTGGAGACTTTTTTATCAAGAGATATTGACTCAAAACCCATTAATAATACTAAATTCCTGTCACATAAATGGTGACACCATTGCCGTTATTAAGAACATCATATATATCAAACTAAAGATAATTTTAGTACAATCTCGATAATTCGAAGATCTGAAATGAAGAATTAAGAAACCTTTGAAGAATTTGGCTGAGAACATTCTAGGCATTCAGCTGCCTAATGTAGGATGGACGACATGCAGGAAGCTCCTCTTTCATCTTACATTAAGCGATCATTCTTTACCATCTACTCCATGAATATTTATATAAAACAATGGCATAATTAATATTATTTGGGTGCATTTTTATAAAGGTATATGAACACAGCAAGGTTTGACCATGCATTACACAAACTGTAGAGTTAGATCTATATATTCCATAAACAGAGCAGACCCCGATCAGAGGGCTTCTACAGAAGTCATATCATCTGGTTCTACTATTTGTAAAAGTGTTTAAATGCGTACCAATGACGTAAATTAAATACTATCTGTATTAACTTCCAACTGCATTAAGCCACCACCTGCCTTTCATACTTTTCAACGACCGCTTAAGACAGGTTCTACTGTAAATGTGTTTCAATGTTATATATGTATGCGCACTTCAATCATACAAACAACGTACGAAATCTTGATATTCTGAGCTACATATACATATATATTTCAAAGCTACAAGGAACTCTGATGTGCTTTAAAATGACAGTCCGATTTGCTTTAAAAGTACCTAATAAATACATAAATCATGTGTATATATTCTGAAATGAAGTAATATCACAAGAACACCAACCAAATAAAAGGTAAAGAGGATAAAACTTTCAAGTGAATTACATCGAAGACCCGACGTTATTCAGCAATGTTTTAACATGTATTCGGGTTGCATTCTAGTTTCGTAACTGTTCGACATAGGCCATACGTATCGAAGAAAATGGCTTATTTTGTATCAAAAGGGGCATAAAACCGCTCTATAACGACCATTAAATTGTGTTAATTAGTCGGTATTTTGGGCAAGTGGTTGCTTAAGTAAGGTGAAAGTAAAACAGAATGCTCCTATAGGAGCGTTCTGTTTTACTTTCACCTTGCTTTAAGCATACACCTGCCTTTAACACAAGATACTAGTGGTCGTTATAGAGATATTTTACTGTATGTTCAAATTGATAATGTTCGTTATAAGGGTTGAACATAACAACTACCAGTTTTATGATGTTATTAAAACTATGAGTTTATTGTAGGGTCTATCACTTACATGAACATCTGTTTTGGTGAAATTCAAAACATCTCACGAACATATAAATGGGTCAATTAACAAGTAGTTTTGATATTATGAAGATGACAAGGTAGTATTTCTATTTTTCTTCTAATTAGAATCCATGCGATGAAATTTGAATTTATTGCTCACGATAGTATTGTATACCATTTCAAGTACGTTTTATTACACTGAAACATAACAAAATGACACATTCAGTAAAACCCAGGTGTTGAAAGATTCAGTAGAAACATTAATACAACAATTAATAGTTTGTATTTTACTTTCTACCGTAAAAAGCATACACATTTACTAATTGCATATTTAAGCAAGCACAGACAAACAGTGTAGACCCAGACCAGACGACTCCTGAAGGAACCATGGAAACATAGTTTGTACTCAGCCTATTTGCTTCACAAATAATATTTGTCTACAATGTCACGTCGGCTACTAAACCTTTTAGAAACACAACTCAGAGTTGAATTAGATTAAATGCATCGTACATAATTTGTATGAATCCACAATAAATACAGGTTAAAAGAATTTTATTGGAAAAAAACCAGGACACATATATATATATATATATATTATAGAATACGTAATACAAAATACTTGGGTTACACTGTAATGTCATACTCTTAGACCATCGTCATTTCATTTATCATTGTCTAATGTTTCATAGTAGGAACCATGTGCAGTTTAACCCATTCCCTCATACTGACGCCTTTTGACGCCTATACAAAATCACCATTTGAAGCCATTGTGATAATTAGAGCATTTGCTCCTATATTTCGGTAGATTCATTCAAAGAGGTTGGGTCTAAAAATAGCCTATAAGGTAATGGGTTAACCCTTTCAATCCTGATAAGAGTACCCGCTTAGTGTTTAACTACAGGTTCCACTCAGTACGAAAGACATAAACCCACTAGATTACTTTGACTTACAAACAGTGCAGACCCTGATCAGAGGGCTCCTATCTGTGTCTACACTGTCTGCAAATAGCAGTGCATGTGTGTCCGGGATTGACCGAGTTAATTACAATAGAAGTGCAATATAGTTGGTCTCCCGTTGATGCAGTGTTATCATCACTATCGTTTTCAGAAGCATATATTTAAATGGAATGAACGAAATGATTTCCCATTAGAGTACAACAGATGTAATAAGAGTCTAGGCATTGCCGTATACGTTAGCCGATTTTATTTCATTAAGCCTTGCGGCTGCAGGTAATATGATTTAGAAATTATATGTAATTAACATTTACAGTATACCCCATCTAAATCGTACGTTAGGATATTATTATCAATGTCGGTCATTAAGGCAGGTGGCAACTTATTGCCAGCTGAACGTCATAAATAAAGTTCCAAAACGAGTTTTCTATATGACCTTCAATCCTGCACTAAGCAGCTACCTGCCTAACAGACCTAAAATCTTTTTAATTAGAATTCAAGTTAAGATGGGTGTTACGGTACATATTTAAACATTGGAAATACCTCCGTCAGTAATCAATAACCTGACGAGCTTTGTTAATAACATTTTCTGAAGGCAATTTCACATGTTCGTGGCGTCTGGTGTCAATTAGCATGAACTACACTGTCTGATAATATTGTTTGTTATGTTTATTAGACTTTATAAAATGTTATTAGTGTGTTTTTATGAACAGTTCCTGAATATGTAGTAGGCATCCCAACTTACGACTAATGTCCTATTTTATTTTACTTTCAAAGTATATTATCACGAACCCTTGTGTGCTTGATATACTTGCAGTGTAAAAACTATTTTCTCCAAGTAAACGAACAAATGAATGAATGAATGAATGAAAGACTTTATTTAACGAGGGTAAACTTGACAGTAACACATTGATATATATGATATATATATATTAGCATAAACAAGATGTGGATCTACATTTTGAACAAAATTGTCGAGAGTCAGAACTAAATTATAATTCTTGAATGGCACTGTAGCAAATGACCAACAATGTTCCTGTTTATGGCCAACATTTCCACAGGGCCAACATGTAATTTAGCCGAGCGGTGTCTGCACCTTAATGTTTCGTGATTACTCTCACCGCATGTCAAGCATTTGCGAGTTCATTGACCAACAGTCGATCTATAACCATTTAATTTCTTGTTTAGTCCCTTGAATGCAGGAAACTAGTATACTGGCATTTGCAAACAATGTTGACCCATATCAGAGGACTCTCAGAGGAGACATTTGATCACAGTCTGCACTGTATGTGCTTAACCCTTTCCCTGATATAAACGCCTTTTCACGTACTTGCAAACAGAGTAGACCCAGATCAGGGTCTGTTCTGTATGTTTTTGGTATGCTATTTTATCCAAGAATATTCAGTAGGTACTGAAATTTGGAATAAACATTGAACATGTAAAGGGTTAAAAACATCTTGCATAGTATAACATTTCATACCAGTATGTGGGCATTGTCGTTAACTATTCTACTTTGAAATATGTTTAAATGTGGTAAAGCAGGCAAGGACAATTCTGTGAATATTGTTAGTGTGTATGTACAGTAAAACCTCGATACTACGAACACTCAAATAGTACCATTGTTGATATTTAACATAGATGGCAGCTTAATGCAGGATGAAAGTCATACAGAAAGCTCCTAAAAGAGCTTTTTGCATGACTTTCACCCCGCATTAAGCAGCAATAAAGAAATAAATTATTCATAACTAAGATTTTGTAGTATCGAGTTATTACTGCATTTGGATGCATGGAATTCATTTGTGCTTCTGTGGTTGCTGTGAACTTTCGCATGACAGCCAATGACGTATGCTCTATTTTCATCTATTTTTTTTTAAAAAAAATCAGACTTTTATTTTACAAGACTTTATAAACCGATGTGTCGGTGTTTTACACAGGGCATTTAAAAAAATCAGAAAAACTTTCGGTAATAAGGGTAGGGAATCGGGTCCGGGTTTCTCTGCAGCTGCTTCGCTGTCTCTGTAGCGTCCAATTAGCCCATAGTTGACAGAGACAGACATTAATCAACACAACAAAAATCAGCATTGAAATGATCAGAGCGTCAGAGCGAACATATTTAAAAACAATGCGATCTGAAACCTTGCGATTCACTCATCGTCTAACATTGACAATAAAAAGCCGGCGCTAGAGTAGTTAACCTTTTACTAAATGAATGTTTATTTAAGAAATGACACTATGACGATATTTTAGTATAACGTCATTTCACGTATTTGCAGAGTAGACTCAGATCCGACGGCTCCTACAGGACCCGTCTTATCTGGTTCTGTTTTGTTTGCATATGAAATTTGATAGATATAATCCTACAGTTTTTATCTGAGCCAAAAACGTCCTTGAAAAACTACCTTATAAAAAGATATTAATGAATATTAATGAAGTGATCAATTTATGCGTAAGTGTTTATTAGGGAAAGGGTTAGGCAATTCTGAATTTTGTTGCATAGTGTCAGCACTTTTTATTGCTGTTTCCATGCTGGTCAGATATGAAACATATCTACAAATTCAATAACAGTATTACATTGGATATTAATAGTATGTAGCATATTGGAATCAGACGTTTTATAACAATATGTATTGTTAAAGGTAGGTATCGGAGATCGACATTGCAAAAATTACTCAATAGTTGTATTTACGAAATACATAATCGTGCTCAAACATTACTATTACGACTTTAAATTTGATTATAAAAGTAAGACCTTATAGTTATCAAAAAATCAATAGTTACCCCATTACCCCTTAGGCTATTTTTAGATACAGCCTCTTTGAATAAATCTACCGAAAAGGAGCATTAACTAGAGAAGAGGAAAATTTTAGATTTTTTTTAAGTTTGAAACCATTGTTATAGATAGAGTCGTTGCTCCTATAGGAGCAAATGCTCTGTTTATCACAATGGTTTCACAAAGTGACTTTTACAGAGTCGTCAAAAGTCGTCAATATGAGGGAATGGGTTAAACCTATGCCAAACATTCACAGACGTTTACCTTTAATATTTTACCTGTTTAGTATTCATTTTAAGAAATGATGATATCATGAATATTTATTAGCTGAAGTTTTAGTGTAAAAAAGCGATTATATGAAGAAAAGGGTGAAGCACGACTCTCAGCAAACATAATTGGCTTTAACATTTGTATTCTTAAAGTGTTTATTTTCTTGTAAAAGTTCAATTATCCCTCACAAAGAGAAAGACTCGCATTTAAATGATCCGTGTGAATTTTAGCTCTACACATTTCCAGATTGCCGAAAACAGCTACAATTGTAATTTGTGTTTTTACTTGTTTTTAATTAAAGATGACACTTGGTTTTGCAAATGAAGTCATTATAGTTCAATTTGAGAAAACCTGTAAAACTTTAATTAGTAATTTAACCCTTCTCTTGTTATTCACGTCAATATACCTACCTGTAAATAGTGAAGACCCAGATGAGACAGCTCCTGCAGGAGCTGTCTCATCAGGGTCTGCACTATTTACAAGTTGATTGTGCAACCAGTGCACTCCACAGCAGTGATTGCACAGCGAAATACGTGTACACAGTGAAGATATATGTAATTAGACAACAGGGCATGGGTAAAGAAGGAGAAATGTATTTTGAAATTCAGCAAGAGAAGGGTTAAAACGTTTTCGTAAATTGCTTAGACGTGCGTTGTATGTTAGAAAAAAATGTCAACAATTGCTATGAATTCAATTTATGGTAATTTCATTGTTTATAAGGTCATACTGATATTACTCTACCAAGTTTAACTACATCTTCACTATAGTATTTGGAACATCAGCTCGTAAAATTAACACTTTCCCCAATAAATACGCCTTTCTACGCCTCTGTAAAAGTCACTCTATGAAACCATTGCGATATTTATCACAATGGTTTCAAATTCCAAAATTCTAAAATTTTCCTTTTTTCTAGTTAATATTCCTTTTCGGTAGAGTTATTAAAAGTGGTTGGATCTAAAAATAGCCTATGAGGTAATGGTTTAATTGCGCTTACCGAGTATATAAAACATTTGCAAACTGTGTAGATCCTTACCAAAAGACTCCTGAAGTAGCCCTTTGATCAGTCTTCACTCAATTCCACTCCATAGTCTCAATGATAATTTTTGATACAACTTTGTGATTAATATCCAGAAATTGATTAGTCAGTTTTAATTATTCAGCATATTAAGGATACAATGTAACACTTGAGTTACCTTGAAGCCTACCAGTCTAAAGTGGTGCGATTTTGTGGTGAAAAAAGATGACTTGTTTGTATATCGTGAAAAACTCTGAAGCAATGGATGCACCTTTTTCTGCTTTTAAAAACGGAGTAGACCCAGACCAGACAGATCCTGTATAAGCTGTCTCATCAGGGTATGCCCTGTTTGTTAATGAACTAATGCAGATATGATGCTACAGTTTCTACTTTGGCCAAAATCCCCATGTCCATGTATCATTATAAAACTAGATCTAATTAAACTGATGATATCATTATTTCTTACATGAATATCCATGGAGTAGACGGTTACACCACTTCATAAGCGAACTATTGAAGTCATATCCCGGATCCGGACAATTACAAATCACGGAAGACATGATGCTAATGAGTCAAAACACTGAAACCACAATTTGCAGATTTTTTTTATTAAATCCTTAAATACAAACAACCATATGTGTATCAAGTTCCAGGTCGAGTTATACATAATTGGATAAAACTGAATGCGTTATACCAACCGCCCTGTGCTTGTATGGACAATTGAGATGCACAACCGCCCCGTGCTTGTATGGACAATTGAGATGCAAATCAATGGACAGCATGTGTACTTAATTATCTATTAACCATTAAACTTATGAATATTGATATAAGAAATGATGATATCTTATAGTACAGTAAAACCCCTCTAATGCGACCGCTTAATGAACAAATATGGCTGTCTTCATAAGCAGGTGGTTGCTTAATGTAGGACGAACGTTATGCAGAAAGCTCCTATAGGAGCTTTCTGTATAACTTTCGTCCTGCATTAAGCTACCACCTGCCTTTACCACTGTGAATTATGCCCCATTTTGCTGGTCACATTAGAGGGATTTTACTGCATACATATTAGAATTAAAATAAACATATGTTGGTTATATTAACCGGGAGACAAGCAAAGTTATGTGATAAATGAACATGTATATATATTATAGATCACAGTGTGATATTATTTGTACATACATTTATTGACTTCTCTATTGGCAGTTTGAGCATCGCGTCGGTATTGATCGAAATGCATTTTATTACTTTGCAGATTTAATCTTTTACGTCATAAATATTCATGTGAGGTTTTTTTATTTTATGAATATTAATACATTGCATTTTTTATAATTTGAAATGGAAAAGACATGTTCGCCATGACAGACAGTGTAAACTCTGATCTATAACATTAATTTAGCCAAAACAACAGATCAGTTTGCAAAGCCGATTCTTTGAGATTTTAAACTTTAAATGTCATTTTGTTGAGAAACTCCACACTCTCGCCGAAACAATTGACCGATCTATCGTTAAACGAGGAAGGAACACTTTAAAATCATCATTCAATATGTCACTTTACCTAAGTGTTACCCTTACGATTGGAAGTGATCGGGTTTAGAGATGTCCTTATTCCTCCACTCGCGACCTGCTAAGCGTCTCATCAGGAGTCAAGCTATTTGACACTTAGTAAACAGTTTCTCAAAAGCTTCATCGAATCGGAAGTAGTTCAAGTCTGAGCAGATCGTAGATTTTGCTCAGATGGGTAATACAGTAAAACAGCTCTACAACGTCCAATAAATTACATCATGTATTTTGTATTAAAGTCAGGTGGGTGCTTAAAGCAAGGTGAAAATAAAACAGAACGCTCCTATAGAAGCATTCTGTTTTACTTTCACATTGCTTTAAGCAACCACCTGCCCTAAATTCCAACTAATTAACACAATTTAGTGGCCGGTATAGAGAGGTATTACTGTATATAGCACAAACTATCCACAAACCGTTGGTAGGGCTATATGGATGTTTTCTTTAGTACTTTGAAAAATACACGATATTGTTTACCACTCTTGAAACTATTGTAATGTTTGACCATGCTATCAATGTGTTATGCCTTTCCCTGTTGGACATGTATGTAAGAAAAATGACATATTGAACATGTATTAGCTGAAGTATTATATTTTATACAGGTGCATGAACAACGAGTATCTTACTTGGCTGGAACTTTGCAATCATATACTGTCATAACTAAACAGAGCGGACCCTGATCAGACGGTTCCTATAAGAGTCGTATGATCTGGGTCTATTCTGTTTGCAAGGACGTGATAAGGATTTGATATGAAGGAAAGTGTTAATCAAATACGAGTTTGAAACTGGAATTTATATTTTATTTCAAATTATGAATTGTTATTGCTACAGTCGTTATAAATTAGCGGACACTGGTGTAATGTATCATAAGATATCATGTATCATAAGATATCATATGCCATGTATCATAAGATATTAATTAATGGCAAGTCAGTTTTTTGTCTATTACACAATTTCATGAGATCAATTATATCCGTTTGAATGTTACAAACGTCACTCGATTATTTTTCAGGAGTATTTACGAGAACTCAGTGCCGCATATGCCATCATTTTGTTAATACCCTTAGACGCCAGGTGAGTAGAAATTGATATTGAACACTATATAGTAACTGATTCCAATGCTCATTAACCCTTTCGGCGCCAAATTTCTAATTGTCGTCTGCAATCCAAGTTTGTTAAATCATTTAGTAAAATAAGGAAATGAGATAAATAAATGCAAATTTCAAAGGAATAAAGCACATATATAGAACTAGAGATTGGGACAAATAGTGAAGTCCCTGATCAGACGCCGCCTTGAAAAGGCGGCGTCTGATCTGGGACTGCACTATTTGTCGTGGTGCATTTACTCGACTGTGGCGGTGAAAGGGTTAAATGTTGAAAGCCCATGGTTTTGTCCATGTTAGCCCTTTACTCCATAAATACGCCTTATGAAACCTTTGCAAACAGATTACGCCCAGGCCAGACGGCTCCTATAGGAGCAGTCTAATAAGGGTCTGGCCTGTTTGCTTATGGATTTATATAGATATGATTCTGCTGTTTCTGCTATGGCCAACATTTTCTATTGCGCCATTATACAAAAATAATACAATCATTATATTTCTCCATCCTAATACGTTTTGTTAAACATACAAGCATTTTATTCCATATTTACAAATTTCTAAAACGCGTATTGTATAGACACATTTTCTTTAACTCTTTGGTCAAAGAATATTAATGTAAGAAATAATGGCATAATGAATATTAATTAAATTAATGGTTATGATAATGCATGGACAAAGACATGTTTGGCCAAGGCAGAAACTGTAGAATGATATCTATATTATATCATAATCAAAAAGAGCATATCTTGATCAGACTGCTCCTATAGGAGCCGTCTGTTCTGTGTCTACTCTGTTTGTAAAGACATAGAAGGGTGTACTTATGGAGTAAAGGGTTAAAGCTAATAAGTAGATGCGTAGGAAAGGTTTGTTTAAAAATGTCATTTTTAACCATACCTATGTTATCGATGTAATCCTACATTTACAAGGGGGCCAATACAATATAGTATGAATCCACCTTGGTTCTTTTATTGCTTCTGTCCAGCTAATTTAGAGTAAAACTTGATTTAAGTGACCAATTATTGTTTACAAATCAGGTGATTGCTTAACCCATTACCTCATAGGCTATTTTATATACAACCTCTGAATAAATCTACTGAAAAGGAGAACTAATTGGAGAAAAGGAAAATTTTAGAATTTTATAGTTTGAAACCATTGAGATAATTAGAGCATTTTCTCCTATAGGAGCAACTGTTGTATTTATCACAATGGTTTCACAAAGTGACTTTTACAGAGTCGACAAAGTCGTCAATATGAGGGAATGGTTTAATGCCCCTGTGTTACTTTATTCAGCATTAGGCCATCATCTGTTGTAAAGACCCTTATTAAAACTCAAATGAATGTCGCGTAAGACAGGTTTTACTGTATCAAACTTGATTTTATCCCAAAAGGTTTCTCGCTGTGGGGATTGATAATTGTAATAGATGTGATTGTTCGTGTGGCACAGATTATCCCTCTCTAGCAGAAACTAAATGGATGGAATGAAGGATGCTTTTATCCCACAAACTGTGTTCTAACAAGCAACGTTAAGTAAACTCAGTTGTCTCATCCCATTATTTATCAGAATTATATGAGATTCACTATACGACAGACAAAGGTTAGTCTTAGCACTTCGTGTAGACCCTGACGGATTATTTATATGCTGATTTTTCATAATGTAAACGAATGTTTTTGCTTTGACAAAAACTGTAAAATCAAATCTATATCATGTCAAAAGCAATAAGACCCTATAGAGATCGACTGATTTGGATCTACTCTGTTTGCAAATTCTTAAACAGACGTTTGGTTAACATGTAGTGACTGGTCAGGTTGTTGACTATTTAGTCACACAAGTCAGCGTTGCTTGATATGCTCTGGTGGGTGCCAAATATTGCAGAATGGGACCAGTCGCACGTTTAGACGCGGCCGCTGAATTTATTCTTTACTAGTTAACCATTTCCCTCATATGAACGCCTTTTCACATATTTGCAAACAGAGTAGACCCAGATCGGATGAATCATGTTTGAGCCGCTAGATATGGGTATATTCTGGTTGTTTGTGAAGTTATATAGATCTAATTTTACATTTTCTACCTGTACCAAAACATCCTGTGTTCAAAGTCTATTATAAAACTTCAGCTAATAGATATTCATGGAATCATTCTTTCTTACATGCATATTAAACAGGCAAAGTATTAAAACACCTATATTGTGACTTATTTAGGTTTTTTTTGTAGTTACAATTCAACCTAACATCTTGATGCCATATGGTAATACAAACACACGACCTACTTATCCATTTCCCCCATAAAGACGACTGTGTTTGACACCATTGCAAACAGAGTATACCAAGAAGTGTTCCCGTATTAGGACTCTGTCCAGCGTTTGATCTGCTTGTTTATGTAATAATGCAGAATTGATTCTGAGGTATCTGACACAGTCAAAACTATACTACTTAACCCATTACCTAATAGGCTATTTTTAGTTACAGCTTCTTTGAATAAATCTACCGAAAAGGAGCATTAACTAGAGAAAAGGAAAATTTTAGAATTTTGTAGTTTGAAACCATTGTGATAAATAGAGCATTTGCTCCTATAGGAGCAAATGCTCTATTTATCACAATGGTTTCACAAAGTGACTTTTACAGAGTCGTCAAAAGTCGTCAATATCAGAGAATGGGTTAATGCGTAACTGTAGGTATTGTGTAGTGTATGCAGTAATAATATTCAAACGGAGGGGTGGGGTGAGTTAAACCCGTTTGTTGCAGACTTGTACGGCTATATTACTTAAACCATATATCACGTATAATTTTATGTTTTAACATTTTATTTTAGGTCATAATATTCAATATGCTGACAATCAGATAATTTAGCAAGATAATTATGTAACAAATCTGTGTTTAGCCTTGAAAGAGATAACATTGGTTTGCAGATGGCAATTTCTCAGAGTGCAGAAGGTCATTCCTTTTCTCCATGAATATCCATGTTAAAATAATGACATAATGAATATCAATTGGATTAATTTTCAAAATGACATATCGACACTGGAAGTGTTGTTAATAGCAGCCACTGTGGACTCGGATTTATTATATTTCATAAACAAACAGAACAGGCCCTGGTCGTACGCCCCCTACTAAAGGAGCCGTCTGATCTGGATGTGCTCTGTTTGCAAAGGCGTTAAAATGCGTATGTGTGGAGTAAAGGGGTAAGTCCCCACTCTAGTCTCCAAATGTAACATGTGTCTGTTTCAAATCAAACTAATTGGAAGGTTGTTTAACAAACTCCGCTAGTATTGATCGGACGACTCATAATCTGAAAGAACAATATCCCCATAAAGCAATAATGTAATAGCAGATCTACTTAATAAGAGACTCCGGAGATTTATCACCACCGACTTAATTGAACCGCGCTGGAACAGAATTATATGGTTAAATGTTTAGCCTGCTTGGTAAGGGTTTCGGCACGTCAAAACTTGATATGTTTCATGGTTAAAACCTTACAGTATTACTGATAGCAACAAGGCCACAGTCCAAATGTCATAACAGCTTGGATCACGATGAAACGTCGAGTTAGAGTTATTCGGCGTCGAATCTGGATCCAATCTGTTTGCACAGATATGTACGAACTCGTCAGTAGCCTGGCTGAGGTTAACTGATTCAGTACAGATTGACTACTACTTCCACCAAACAACGATGGAATCGACAAGATAAAGAATGGTCCATTCATTCGAGTGGAGGCAATGCATGCCGAGAACCTACGCGTACAATTATGACATTATTGTTTTGTATGAATTCCTCGAAATGCGTGGTGATTTTCCATGCATTTGTTTACGTGATACACTAATTAATGATGTTTAATCAAATGAACTGTTGTTGTGATTTGCCTTTCATGATTGCCATCATTGAATCCATACTATAATTTTCAGTTTTACATTTTCATTTCCAGTAATCGATAAGCTGTAACAATTTACTTGGTAAGGAGGGTCCTGTTTTAACCATATCCCTGCTGAATATCCATGTAAAAATAATGACATCATTGATATTTATTACCGGAAAAATATAATGGCATGTATACAAAGCACATGTTTGGTATTAGTAGAAACTGTAGAGTCAGGACTATTATAATATCATAAGCAAACAGAGCAGACCCTGGTTATACGACTCCTGTAAGAGCCATCTGATCTGGGTCTATCTTGTTTGAAAATGCGTGAAAAGGATGTTTATATGAGGGTAAAGTATAATCAGAGTAATGATCTACTCGTATTATTGGTATATCCACTCGTATACCCATAGGAATAATTTCTAAAATATGAGATAGATGAATCTGACTACAAGCCAACGGATAGTTCATGATTATGGCTGGCCTTTATGCTGCCCCATGAATAGATTTTGCCAGCCTTGATAGTTGAACTTACAGTAAATTCTGTCTTAAGCGGCCATAAAAAAAAGATGTCAGATTAAGGGTCTGTTAGGTATGTGGTAGTTTAATGCCGGTCAGATGTAATGCAGAAAGCTCCCATAGGAGCTTTCTGCATTACATTTTCCCTGCATTAAGCAATCACATGCTTCAATAAAGAAATATCCGCTTAAGACTGGTTGTACTGTATATCTTAACCTTTGACTCCATGAATATTTATATAAGAAATAACCACATCATGCATATCATTATGCTGCATTTTTTTAAAAAATATTATACTTTTTGCTATGACAGATAATGTAGAATCGGGTATAGACACAGTTTTGTTGATCTGGGTCTACTTTGTTTGCAGGTGCTGGCAAATGCTTATTTATGGAATGAATGGTTAAAAACGGTACATACATGACTCGACGAAACATTTATTTAACTATGCAAAACCAGTTCTGTTACAATATTGGGATCAATCAGTTTTCATTTCTTGTAATATAATTAAAGGAACTGATACGAAAGTATAACTAGTGACGAAAAAGGAAACAAAAGTATGTGCTTTGAAACAACTTGAATAAACAATCTTATTGCTGTAATAAGTAATATTGCAACGAGACAATAATCTTTGCAACGACCTGTCATTCTAAGCTATACGAGTGTTTAGCCAAAAGTTCGTGGAAAAGGCCCTAGTTGTCTTATTCGTCCATACTATCGCTTGATATTTTAACTGTAGGTACATTATGTACCTTGAAGTATATATACTACTCGTATAAGCCCTTTGAATTGGTCCTGAACCAAAACAACTGTTATTTTTATTATGCCCTTCACAAGGTGGGATCTACTCTGTTTGAACAGGTATTGAAAAGCGTTTATATGAAGGAAAGGGTCAAATGAAGCGCCTACATTAAAATGTTATTCTCCGGCACATTATATCACTGCAACAGTGGATCATATGTAGACGTAGCAAAGACAGAGATATAATGACAGATACCGGTACCGAACAATTCTGCGAACGTTGCTTTAACCCTTACAACGCTAGATTTTATAATGTACTATTCAAATAGGTCAAGCCTATGGTGATTATTTAGGGATTGTTTTCTAAAGAAAAGTGTAATATGACACACAGTGCAGGCCCTAATGATCGGACTTATGTAGTAGACCTCTCAGCTGGGTCTATACTATTTGCAGAGGACGTTAGTGGCTCGTGTCCCGCACTGTAAGTGTTAACTCTTTCAGACCTGAAGTATCACAGCTGAATTGTCTAACCGTGTTTAATTATGCAGTCCATTCAGTATGAAAGTATAAACCTACTGGAGGATTCTGAATGACATACAGTGCAGACACTGATTAGAGGGCTCCTCTTGGACCCCTCTGGTCTGGGTCTACACTGTTTGTAAATGATAGTGCATGTGTGGCGGGGTTGAAAGGGTTAACCCTTCTCTTGCTGAATTTTAAAATACATGTCTCCTTCTTTACTCATGCCCTGTTGTACGTATAATTACATATATCTTCACTGTGTACACATATTTCGCTGTGTGCAATCACTGCTGTGGAGTGCACTGGTTGTACAATCAACTTGTAAATAGTGCAGACCCTGATTAGACAGCTCCTGCAGGAGCTGTCTCATCTGGGTCTTCACTATTTACATGAAGGTATATTGATGTGAATAGCAAGCGAATGGTTAAGTTATTGCCTGATTACAGAATCGAGCTATCCAGTTCAACTCGCTTTTCGAAATAGAGTCATGTCAGCGGTAATAAAAACGAAATGCATTTGGATTACAATAATATATCATGTTTACTTCTTGCTTATATTATTAAATATTGTGTTTGGCGATATACACACAGTATAATGTATGTCTCTTTTGGGTACGGAAATATTCTAAGAACCTTTAACGTTAAGCCTGCTGTAGTTTACATGATATGTAAGATTTTTCTGAATGCATGGGCTTGTTCCCAGATTGCTCAAGTTTGATTACAGAACGTATGTCTAAATTATACACCATTGCTTTAATGAGCCGATTACTGCAATGATTCACTAGATGTTGACAAGAGATAATGATAATAATATACTATTACACATTTACACTCAAAATACATCGAAATGGTTCCTTTATGCGTATATATATGTATAAAGGTACATTTTCGAATTTCTCCAAACCAAAACATGCATTGTAGGAATGCACTAAAGTATCAAGGGTTGGTCGTATACTATATAATATATAAATAAGTTACGTTACCGGCCGTACTTTGGTGTCTAACGAATGTTGGTGTTGGTCACAAATTATTTAACCCTTCGCTTGCTATTCGCGTCAATATACCTATCTGTAAATAGTGAAGACCCAGATGAGACAGCTCCTGCAGGAGCTGTCTCATCAGGGTCTGCACTATTTACAAGTTGATTGTGCAACCAGTGCACTCCACAGCAGTGATTGCACAGCGAAATACTTATACACAGTGAAGATATATGTAATTAGACAACAGGGCATGGGTAAAGAAGGAGAAATGTATTTTAAAATTCAGCAAGCGAAGGATTAATATACTTCTGTGATGAGCAGCGTACTTTGGTGCCTAATGCATTTTGGCGTTGATCATACACTGTATGATACAGTAGAACCCGCTTTATGCGGCCACCTAAAGGATGTCTAGTTCTAATCCTATAGGAACTTTCTGCATTACTTTTGCCCTACACTAAACACAGCGTGCTTTTTAAGAATCCTGTTCTCAATAACTGAATGACCACTTACAATAGGTTCTGCTGTTCACTTCAACACCAGAGATGGTAACAGGTATAGACCGCATTATGGTGTCAATGTTCTATGGTAATGTTTGACCACAGTACATGGTAACAGGTAGAGAACGCGTTATGGTGTCAATGTTCTATGGTAATGTTTGACCACGGTACATGGTAACAGGTAGAGAACGCGTTATGGTGTCAATGTTCTATGGTAATGTTTGACCACGGTACATGGTAACAGGTAGAGAACGCGTTATGGTGTCAATGTTATATGGTAATGTTTGACCACGGTACATGGTAACAGGTAGAGATCGCGTTATGGTGTCAATGTTCTATGGTAATGTTTGACCACGGTACATGGTAACAGGTAGAGAACGCGTTATGGTGTCAATGTTCTATGGTAATGTTTGACCACGGTACATGGTAACAGGTAGAGAACGCGTTATGGTGTCAATGTTCTATGGTAATGTTTGACCACGGTACATGGTTACAGGTAGAGAACGCGTTATGGTGTCAATGTTATATGGTAATGTTTGACCACGGTACATGGTAACAGGTAGAGAACGCGTTATGGTGTCAATGTTCTATGGTAATGTTTGACCACGGTACATGGTAACAGGTAGAGAACGCGTTATGGTGTCAATGTTCTATGGTAATGTTTGACCACGGTACATGGTAACAGGTAGAGATCGCGTTATGGTGTCAATGTTCTATGGTAATGTTTGACCACGGTACATGGTAACATGTAGAGAACGTGTTATGGTGTCAATGTTCTATGGTAATGTTTGACCACGGTACATGGTAACATGTAGAGAACGTGTTATGGTGTCAATGTTATATGGTAATGTTTGACCACGGTACATGGTAACAGGTAGAGATCGCGTTATGGTGTCAATGTTCTATGGTAATGTTTGACCACGGTACATGGTAACAGGTAGAGAACGCGTTATGGTGTCAATGTTCTATGGTAATGTTTGACCACGGTACATGGTAACATGTAGAGAACGTGTTATGGTGTCAATGTTATATGGTAATGTTTGACCACGGTACATGGTAACAGGTAGAGAACGCGTTATGGTGTCAATGTTCTATGGTAATGTTTGACCACGGTACATGGTAACAGGTACAGACCGCATTATGGAGTCAATGTTCTATGTTTGACCACAGTACGTTGTTGTGAACACTAAAATTCATTACGTATACAGACCTCAACACGCTATCAACGTACCATGATAAAATTGCGTTGAATGTATAGATTTCTAACGTATTTTTGATGAAATGGCTCAAGCACTTTTTTTCAGAAATGTTTACTATTTAACTGAATAGATATGTACAGTAAAACCTTTCTTAAGCGGCCATCAAAGATAGGTCTAACTGTGGATCTATAAGACAGTTGGTAGCTTAATGTAGGTCAAAAGTAATGCAGAAAGCTCATATAGGAACTTCATGAATTCCTTTGCGGTGCATTAAGCAACTGCCTGTTTTTAAGACTCCTACACTCTATAAATGAATGGCCGTTTAAGACAGACTCTACTGTATATATGTAATCATGAGGGCAAGTATCAAATTTGCTTATTCAATTGATATAATGAATGTACATTTTCTCATTTAATTGATATAATAAATGTAACTATTATTGTCAGATAAGGCACTAGAACTTGATGTACTGTAATATCTTTTGCAGGACGTTGAACCCAACCTACGCACCCACATAAACTCTTCATCTGTTATTCTGATAAAGTAGGCCCATATAAGTAAACACATGTGGTGTTTCATTTCGTGACAGCGACATGGGTGTGTTTATGTAACAATTACCCAAACACAAAATAGATTTGGTAGTATTCTAATATGTCTTAGACTCGTCAATAACACTATCAACACCGAAGTTGGTATTCGTTGATGTTGAAATCCATCACCCAAAGGAAAGTTCGTACTTTGATGCTCATCACTAACATTGGATTGACACTGTAGTGTGTTCCTACCATTCATTTCTTGAATGTCGTATACGGTCAATGTTGTAAAGGATGAGTGCAACGAAAATATTTGTGAATATTATTTTAGATACACATCACGTGGTCTTATTTTCTGAGTTTGAAATAAGTTGCTTTGAAATAATCCTTTACCTGATGAATATTCATATAATAAATAATGACATCACGAATATTGATTAAGTGGTTTTTTTCATTATGGCGCATAAAAAGATGGCCCTGACGCAAATTGTAGAATTAGATACTTATCATTTTATAAGAAAACATAGTACAGCCAGATCAGGTAGTCCCTAACATTTGCGTCAAAAGGTGTCCTTGTAAGGTAATGGGTGAAGCACTTTTGTTATGGAATCGTGAAATTTAGAAGCACACGGTAGCGTATAGTTATGTCATTACACATTAACTAATAAATGGCAAGCTCCTTTCTTGATGTCTATTAACCCTTTCCCTGTATAATAGTAATGGTAGAAATGAAATCATCATTTAATGAGCCGAACTATTTTGAAGCATTTTAACCCACTACCTCATACGCTATTTTTAGATACAACCTCTTTCAATAAATCTTCCGAAACGGAACATTAACTAGAGAATAGGAAAATTTAAGAAAGTTGTAGTCCTAAACCATTGTGATAAATAGAGCATTTGCTCCTATAGGAGCAAATGCTCTATTTATCACAATGGTTGCACAAAGTGACTTTTACAGAGTCGTCAAAAGTCGGCAATAAGAGGGAATGGGTTAACATAGGCATTATTGACTGTGGCAGAGAGTGTAGAATCAGATCTATATAATTATATAAGCAAACAGAGCAGACCCTAATCAGATGTCTCCTATAGGAGACGTCTGATCTGGGTCTACTCTGTTTGCAAAGGTGTGAAAAAGCGTTTATATGAAGGAACGGGTTAACTCTTTCCCTAATGAACATTTATTCATGATTTGGTCAATTAATGAATATTCATTCACTTTATTTTCATAATGAAAACATGCTTGGAATATCTATAAACTTCCATCAGCAAACAGAGCAGACTCTGACCAGATAGCTCCTATAGGAGTAGCCTGACCTTGGTCTACTTTGTTTGCATATACACTATAAAAGCGTTACAATGAAAGGTTAAATGCGTCCGTTGATTTGTACATAGATGATTCTCTTGTTCGTTATGGCTTTTGTTTTAAGTCTTTCCTTCAAATAACCGCCTTTTTGATTTTGCAAATGAATACATCGCAAAGTCAATTTCATACCACTACCTGTGGCAGTATTGCCTATTTAACAATTAGCACGATGAGCACACAGGCGGTGGTATCGTACTGACTTTATTATCTATACTACGTGTTGAATATCATGCTTGAATTCGGCTGAACTGAAACGTTATATGTAGAGCGATTTTGAAAATCCCGTCCGATTTATTAAACATTTATATATACAATACTGTTTACTTCTCCAAATAATTAAATGTGAATCACTGAGATGCATCAAATATTCACTAATGTTATTGATTTAAATCATCATATGCCAAGATGGAAATAAAATAATTTCTACTGGGTATGTGGAACATATTCACTAACTCGTTGCAGTATTGACATACTACTGATGCTTTACCAGAGGCCCAGATAAGATGCATGAATTTGAAACATATTCCTGCATGTCTTTCCAGACTGCATACATTCAAAATCAAATATATAAACCTTGTTAACTCTTTCGCTGCCAAACTGTCGTCTGCTAACTTTGTCGTCTGCTACAAATTTTCATTCTTTTGATTTTCTTCATTTTTGTTTCAAAAACATAGTAACAGTAACAAACAGTTTCGATCCTGATGAGACGCCGAGTTACTCGGCGTCTCATCTGGGTCCAAACTGTTTGCATAGGTAATCACAGATCCGGCATTGGCAGCGAAAGGGTTAAAAATAATGAGTTTTCAAAATCGCCGTTTATATATTTTTTCAAGATCAGCCTGACTAGTATAATTTCCCACACCGTGTATACAAAACAAAGTCAGTGTGACCAGGAGAGGTGGTTGTACCATTAACCCTTCTCTTGCTGAATTTTAGAATACATTTCTCCTTCTTTACCCATGCCCCGTTGTATAATTACATATATCTTCACTGTGTGCACGTATTTCGCCGTGCAATCACTGCTGTGGAGAGCACTGGTTGCACAATCAACTTGTAAATAGTGCAGACCCTGATGAGACAGCTCCTGTAGGAGCTGCCTCATCTGGGTCTTCACTATTTACAGGTAGGTATATTGACATGAATAGCAAGCGAAGGGTTAACATGCTTACCCCTTTCGCTGTTCAATATTCATGTAATAAATAATGACAACGTGAATATTTATTAACTGCATTTTAAATAATGGCATACTTACATGTACACATGACGTTTTGGTTCAGAAAGAAACTGTAGAATCAGATCTATATTATGCCATAAGCAAACAGAGCAGTCCCTGATCAGACGGCTCCTATAGGCGCCGTCTGTCTGGGTCTACTCTGTTTGCAGTTATGACACAATAGACTATAGAGCGCCAATTTTTTCTTTGAATGCTGAATATTCACAGTGGAATTATTGCACATTAGTGTTTAACCCTTTCATCTGTGAACATGCAAACACGTGCACTGTCACTTGCCAACAGTGTAGACCTAGATCAGATGGCTCATACAGGAGCTCCTTAATCATGGTCTGCACTTTTTGTCATTCAAGCGTCTTTAGTAAATATAAGCCATTCAAACTGATTACACTCTATATTTAACCAATTACGGCATAGGCTATTTTAAGATCCGACCACTTTGAATAAATCTACCGAAAAGGAACATTAACTAGAGAAAAGGAAAAAACATATAATTTTGTAGTTTGAAACCATTGTGATAAATAGAGCATTTGCTCCTATAGGAGCAAATGCTCTATTTATCACAATGGTTTCAACATGTGACTTTTACAGAGGCGTAGAAAGGCGTATTTATGGAGGAAAGGGTTAAACACGAGTGGGCTAGTCCACTTGCACTCTATAGTTAAACACTAGTGGGCTAGTCCACTTGCACACTAGTGGGCTAGTCCACTTGCACTCTATAGTTAAACACTAGTGGGCTGGTCCACTCTGATAAATCAGGATTGAAAGGATAACCTATACAGCTCATTCAATATGCAATCCTTACAATTGATTTTTCAATGACGAACAGTGCTGACCCTGAGTAGAGTTATCATCTAGGACCCTCAGTTCTGAGTCTACTGTGTTTTCAAATGCCAGCCCATTCATTTTCCGCATATAAATTGTTATTGGTGACAAAATGAAAAAGTCGGAATACATGTAAAACTCAAGAGAATATTGAATTTGATTTATACCGTTCTAATATATCCTACGTAGATTAGCCACCTGATCATTATCAGATGAGTTAGCAAAAAGTAACTGTGATTTCGATTTGTTTCGCAGGTTGAACTATATTTTACTGTGGTAACACATATACCTTTTTAGACAATTCGTTTTTTTTCTGATTATCTTTACCGTTTCTCTGTAAGTCTTTATTATACGTTCTGTCATGGCAACCTCTTGCAAAAACCCATTTGTACAACTTCATAACGTTTGTTATACATTAAACCTTATTGCGTTAACTATCATCTGACTGCAGTTTGCAAGTAGTTTGGATCCAAATGAGACGCCGAGTTGCTCAACGTCTCACCAGTATACAAGCTGTTTGAAACATGGTCAACAGTGTTTCGAACGTGTGATCGAATTTAAAGTACTCAAAGTGTTGAACCAGATCAACATTTTGGTAGATATTTATTTTTACTGGGTGAAGCTTAGGGTCCTGACAAGGCCGTCACTGCGTTCACCGTTTGTGTGCGACAAGACGAACGAGGTGATTTTGTTAACTCTTGTCCTGTTTTCAAAAACTGGTGTATACTCAAAAGCTTATCTGCAGCCCGTTTTACGTACTTCATATTCTGTCAAGCTGGTGTGAAAATACATTTAGGGTTACTTGGTGACTGATCTTTTCCCAAACTGTTTTCAAATACCATCCAGGGGATCAATTGACATACTATGGTTAACGTTAAACTCGTAAATTTTCCTTAATTTTCAGGTCATTAACTTTCAGCGAAGCTATTAGTTTTTTTCCGTAGCAAAAAAAAAGACAATTTGTTGAAGAAGAAACTGGCAGATATCCTTGAGAACGTCAACCCTTACAGTGCGGTACATGAGTCCTTAATGTCCTTTGCTTGCATCAGGGTCTGCACTGTTTGTCATGTTAAACCTTTATTTAGAAAAATCCCTAAATACTCACCATAAGCTTGACCTGTTTGAATTTTGGAATAGTCCATTTCAGCGCTGTAAGGGTTAAATGACATTTAACCTATAACACACAGCGAGCATTTGTCTCTCGGTACTATACTTCTTCTTGCTCTGTAGACAAATGATACCAATTTACTAGACTTCTAAATTGGATCCTATTTGTTTAAACCTTTACCCCATGAAAGGGTATGTAAGAAATAATGACATCATGAATATCAATTAGACTATTATTTAATGACACATAGACACAGTATTGTGTTGGCTTTGACAGAAACTGTAGAATCATATCTATATTAGTTCTTAAGCAAACAGAACTGACCCAGATCAGACGGATCCTATAGGGTTTCTCTATTTATATAGACATAGAAAGTCGTATTTATGGAGTAAAGGATTAACACATTTGGCTCGCAGCAATATTAACACTTGCCTTAATGAATAGGCATGTAAGAGATAATTATCTTATGTTCTGTTTGCAAAGGCGTCAGAATGAGACTCTATCAGTTAAATGGTTATTAAGAAGTGTCACTTTTCTGAGCTACGGCACATACAATATATAGTAAAATCTCGATTATTCGAAACATTTGTATAGAAGAATTTAGACCGTTACAGGCAGTTGGTTGCTTAATGCCGGACGGAAGTCATGCAGAAATATCACAGGGAAGTTTCTGCATGACTTCCACCCTGCATTAAACTACCACCTGCCTTACAGATCAATTATTATATGTATTTGAATGTTCGAATAATCGAAATTTTACTGTATGTATAATAATATAAATACTCCATGACAACAACCCAATCTCAGCATTTATCGTGGCATTATACTGGGCATGCAAATTCATTGGTTGGTCCATTTGCTGGGCGTTCTAGACCAAAAGTCTGCACCATCCCATCTCCTACCCTATCATTTTATTCAAGTATATCATTTGAAATAAATAAAACTACTCAAAACGTAAACATGGACAATAACTATGTGCAAAAAACAATATTCTGGCGTGTAGACTCTGAGTCTAAAAAATAAAAATGTATATGTATTACATGTATTTAAATGGTTTTAAGTTACCTAATTTGATTATTATAAGATATTATAACATAGTTTTTCACACTATACCGTTTTCCTTTTGTAAATTCAAAATACGATGTAACTAAATTGTTTTTATATACCTCTGGCATTTTTACCTATGGCATATTTACCTATGGCATTTTTACTTATGGCATGTTTATCTAAGGCATTTTTACCTATGGCATTTTTACCTATGGCACACCCAAATTACCGAGACACCTGATAAGGGTTCGACCCGATAAGGGGTTGTCTCTGCTTGGTGTGTAAATCAACAGGATTGTTTCGTTATGGCAAATGAACAATGAAATTTTGGCCATGGCAGAAACTGCAAAATAAGGGTCCAAGATTATAAAACGCTTAGTCTGAGATCATTCTCAAGTATCTGATTGACCAATCAGTTGCTTAAGGATGATCTCAGACTCAAGCAAAATGTTTTATAACCTCGGGACAAGATCTATATTGTTTCATATCAAGCCAATAATCGGGCTCCTCTGGTCAGGCTCCTCTAGGGCACATCTGATCTCAGTCAACACTGCTTGCAAAGGCTTTAAATTGCGTATCTAAGAAGTAAATGATTGATAGGAACAAATAAAAACAGCTCAGAACCTGATCAGAGAGTTCCTAAAGGGTTCCCTTGACCTAGTTCTGAACTTAATACTTCACAAATTATATTCACAGGCTACACCGGGATACACACTTTTTGCAGAAATATCCCACAGGATTGGAAATGCATTTTTGGATATTCATTAAAGATATCCATATTTGCATATGTGGACGAGTTCACCAAATGATAGAAACAAACACTCTGTTGATATCCTCTATATAATAACGTTAGCCTCGCGACATGCAATGAGTCGACATGCAATGAGTCGCCATGTTGATCGTAGACTATCACACTCATCAATACAAACCACTGAAACATGTAAAATGATTATTGTCACAACATGTAACGCAATGTTGACCTACTTATGTCCAGAATTCTGTTGATTTCACTCAATCCTTTGCGTGTAGCAAACAAGTGTACTAATGTAACATTTGCAAACAGTGTAGACCCAGATCAGATGGCTCCTGTAGGATCTTCACTGTTTCTCAGACAATATCTTGACCAAATCTCGCAAATTATACCCGTTCATATTAACCCTTCGCTTGCTGAATTTTAAAATACAGTTCTCCTTCTTTACCCATGCCCTGTTGTATAATTACATCCTATCTTCACAGTGTACAAGTATTTCGCTGTGCAATCACTGCTGCGGAGTGCACTGGTTGCACAATCAACTTGTAAATAGTACAGACCCTGATGAGACAGCTCCTGCAGGAGCTGTCTCATCTGGGTCTTCACTATTTACAGGTAGGTATATTGACGTGAATAGCAAGCGAAGGGTTAAATTAAATCTATTATTGTATGATGATGGACTGTATCACTCTAAAGATTTAGCATACAGAGGCTAAACCAAATAAGCCAGTACGGAAACAGATTGGCCCAGAGGAATAGCATCAGTATCAGTAAATCCTGGCGTTGTTCTGATGTTAAGCGAAAATAATGACCAGGAAGATATATAGTTATATATACATCTATGTTTAAATAAAATAATTTATTGAGTATGAAATATCGGATATTTTCTAGAGGGTTCTGATTGGCAAACAGTGCGGATCCCGATCAGAGTGCTTCTATAGGGTGTGTTATTATCTGAGTCTATACTGTTTGTAAATGCCAATACACTTGTTTCCTTCATTCAAAGGGTCGGTTGTGTTTAATGTCATTGTTGGGCGTGGTCTATGTTCTACAAAATGTCACGATGTTAAAATTAGTCCAGTAGAGTTGTGAACGTGACCTACAGTTAAGTCGCATGACCGCTTAGACGTAACATAACAATGTTTACATCATCTTTGATACATGTACTAGTACGGGCATTTTAGTGTTTTCTGAAGATGTATGATATACGAGGGTTTGTCATGTTAGCATTAATGGATATCATCTTCTCTTCAACAAATTTTGATCAATACACGTGCCGTGTATTTATAGTAATATCTAGTTTTACGGTGATGGACACTTTCACGGGAGCATATAATTATTTTCCCTTGCTGATACATGTATAGACGCCTCTTGACTCATTTGCAAACAGAGACGACCCAGATTAGACGGCTCCTATATCAGACGGCTCCTATAGGAGCCGTCTGATCAGGGCAGGCTCCGATTGCTTGTGAATTGGTATATATCAGATTCCGCAGTTTTTGCAAGAGCCAAATGTTCATGTGCCATAATAAAAACACCCAAGTAATATTTAAATTTCTTACATGAATATTCATCAGGTAATATCAACTTTCTTAAATAATCTTAAGAACACCATGGGCGAATTGGTATAATATTGACCTTCTACAGGCTGATCAAATGTGGTCTGCAAATATTGTTATCTTCTTCAATTAAAAACTTTAATGTTTTTCTTCCATTTCTTTCAAAAATAGTGTGCGCGTGTCAAACAGTGTGGATCTTGGTGTATCCAAACTGTTTGTAAACACTGCAAAGCCGTCAATAGAGTAAAACTCCTCTAATGCGAACACTTAACGAATAAACATGGGTGTCTTTATAAGCAGGTGATTGCTTAATGCAGGACAAAACTAATGCAGAAAACTCCTCTTGGATCTTTCTGCATTAGTTTTGTCCTGCATTAAGCTACCACCTGTATCTAGCACCCAGAATTATACCACTTTTAGGTGGTCGCATTAGTGGGGTTTTACTGTAGAATGTTGAATGTTAGATGTACAGTAGAACCTGTCTTAAGCGGTCATCAAAGAGAGGTCTAATTATGGGCCTGTAACGCAGGTAGTATCTCAATGCAGGTATCCTATATCCTATAGGAGCTTTCTGTATAACTTTTGCCCGGTATTAAGTAGCAATCTGCTCTTAGGACACCTGTGTTCAATCACTGAATGACCGCTTAGCATAGTTTCTGCTGACTGTTGTTAATATTTTCTGTCTGTTGTTAATATTTTCGCACAATTTGCGTAAGAAACCAATTTCAGTATCGGAATCAATGTGACTTGAAACTAATGAAGTGCTAGAGAGCATGGTATGGAAAGAGTTGCTTGTATCGTAAAAATGAGAATATTTGATTGCTACGGAAAGCAACGGAAATACGTCCACCGTTCACCTGACTCTGTCAATTACGAGTACCGGAGGTTCTCAGTTTGCTGTACATGTAGAGAAACGATTAGAAAATGATCGTTCTCCGTGGCCTTTCTTTTCATTATTAAGCTGTGTCATTTTATGGACATAATTATCCCCCCACCCTGTATACTTGGGAGACATATTGTTTTTGTGCCAGGCGTCCGTCTGTCTATCCGTCCGTCTGTGTGTTTTAATTTGCCCGCGCGGTTTCTCCGGACTTTCATGAAACATCATCGGATTGCTCAGTATACTGCTTAGTTGTGCATATGATATTCCTGTACCGGTTTCTGCAGAGTTAACGGACTTTGATTTTTTTACATTGACAATTTTGTCCGCGCAGTGTCTCCAAAACCATTGGTCGGATTTTCATGAAACTTCATAAGATTAATAAGCACCATGTGTAGTTGTGCATATCTTATTCCTGTTTCAGTTCGATGGTTTTCTGCATTTATGAGACTTATAAATATTTACAAGGAAAATTTGTCCGCGCGATTTCCCAAATATCTTTGGTCGGATTTTCATGAAACTTCATAGGATTGATCAGCACTATACCTAGTTGTGCATATCTTATTCCTGTTTGGATTTGATGATTTTCTGCAGAGTTATGGGACGTTGATTTGTTTTACATGGAAAAAGTGTGTCCACGCGTGGGTTGTGTTTGCGTGTGTGGTGTGTGTATGGGTGGGAGAGACATCAGTTTTTGTACGCCTTTCGATATCATTGCAAACAAAGTACATGTAGACCCAAATCGGACGGCTCCTATACGATTCCTCTGATCAGGGTCTGCTCTGTTTGCTTATGAAATGATATAGAGGTGATTTTACAATTTCTACTATGGCCGAAAATCCATGTGTGCATTTGTCATTATAAAAAATAATATAACTTATATTCACGACGTCATTATTTCTTATATGAATATCCATTGAGTAAAGGGTTAAAAATCGGCGGTTTTCAATGGTTTAGCAGTATTTAGGTACCATTAATATATAACTGAATAAATATGTACAATGGGCATCACTTTAATAATATCAATATGTATAAGACTTTTGGTTCTGGTTGTTTTCTACGACAAAGAGACAGAGTACATATTTAACCCTTTCTCTCCTAGACTACTTTTAGACCAAGCCTCTTCGAATAAATCTACTGAAAAGGGGCGTTTACCAGAAAAAAGAGAATATTTTCGAATTATATAGTTTTGAAACCACAATGGTTGCAACAAATGACTTTTACAGATGTGTCAAAAGGCGCCAGTAGGAGGGAATGGGTTAACCCATTCCCTGATAAATATTCATGTACATGTAAGAAATAATGACATCATGAATATTAATATAATGGAATTATGAACACAGGACATTTTGGCTCAGACAGAAGCTGTACAACCAGATCTATATTACACTATAAGCAAACAGAGCAGACCCTGATCAGGAGCCGTCTGATCTGGGTCTACTCTGTTTGCAGATGTGTAAGGGAAATGGTTAATTAAGCAAACAGCTGGGGTTAGAAGAAGACTTACTTTGTGTCTTATCTCGATCCAATTTGTTTAATAACCTGGGGTTGATTAAAATGAACGAGAGAGAAACTTTTTAGACTGCAGTTTCTGCCAAAGAAACATTTTATAAGGCGATTATTTAGGTTAAAACGGCGTACATGAATTAATAATTAAATGTTTCTACAAATGATGCCATTAATATACAATTATTATAGCAGACCGTCTTTAATGTTTCCCAATTGAATATTATTGTAAGAAATAATGACATCATGAACATTTATCAGCTTATTTTTATAATTGCGTGTGCACACAGGATATATGTATTAGGTATTTGAAGAAACTGTAGAATCAGGTCTATATTATTCCATAAGCAAACAAAGCCATCCCTGATCAGACTTCTCCTACACGAGCCGTCTGGTCTGGGTCTACTCTGTTTGCAAAGGTGAGAAAACTACACATTTCTACGCCTTTGAAAACAGAATAAACCCAGATCAGACGTGTACAATAGGAGTCGCCTGATCAGAGTGTGCTCTGTTTGCTTATAATTCAGTATAGGTACATGTATGATTTGACAGTTTCTGCCATAGCCAAAATTACCTGCGTCCGTTCGCTATTATACATGTAACAATTAACCCTTTCCCTCATATAAATGTGTTTTCACGCAACTGCAAACAGAGTAGACCCAGATCAGACGGCTCTTAGAGGAGCCATCTGATCAGGGTCTACTCTGTTTGCTTATTGAATTAGATAGATATGTTTCTATACTTTCTAAAATTGCAACAATGTTCCACGTTTCGTATTTCATTATAATTTTTCTGTTCATGACTATTCTGCAGGTATTGAAATTTGTAATAATTATAGAACAGGGAAAGGGTTAATGTGTTTTACATACATGGTGTCGTTATTTATTACATTAATATTCATTGAGTAAATGGTTAACTTCTTTTGCACGTCCGTTGTACAGATTCACATACTTTTCATAATAGACTTCATTTATGTCTTACAATACAACCCATGCAGCATGATCTCAGTCGTCGTTCCAAACCTTATAAGGATAGAAGAACCTTTCTAGTGCGACCACTCAATGAATGATCAGTGGTATCTACAGAAGCAGGTACATTTACCTGCGTAACCCTTTTCCTGTTTCATATTTAGTCCAACATGCAACACATACTGAATATGCGTGTACAAAATAATGAAATATGGAAGGTAGAACATTGTGTAGCTATTTTAGAAACTAAAGAAATAGATCTACCAAAATCCATTAGCAAACAGAGCAGACCCTGACGAGACGGCTTCTTTAGAAGCCATCGGATTTAGGTCTACTCTATGAAGGAAATGGTTCATGCAGAAACAGGTCACATAGAAAGCTTCCGGCGAGGCTTCCTGCTTTACTTTCGTCTTGCATTGAATTACCATCTGTTTTTAGATACATATGTTGAGTGGTCGGGCTCCAAACCATTTTCACACAGGAGTATATGGCAAAAGATGCATTTAATCAGTTACCGTTGTTAAACACACATTTATCTGTAATTGTGTATTTTTTGTCATTTGAATAAACATTTTATCATGCCACTATTCTGCCCGCTGTTCAGAATAAAGTTTGCTACTGTATATTGGTGTGTGTATCGAAGTTCACCTGTGTACATCGGCATTTTAGTATAATACAGTTGAGTCATGCTTCAGCGACCAGATGATTTATTATTATAAGAGACTGTAATATCACGTGGTTGTTTAATGCAGGGCAAGTATGATACAGACAGCTTCTAAAGGAGGTTTCTATATAACCTTTGTCCTGCATTAGGCCACCACCTGTGTGTGTATCACGTTTGTCCTGCATTATGCCACCACCTGTGTGTGTATCACGTTTGTCCTGCATTAGGCCACCACCTGTGTGTGTATCACGTTTGTCCTGCATTATGCCACCACCTGTGTGTGTATCACGTTTGTCCTGCATTATGCCACCACCTGTGTGTGTATCACGTTTGTCCTGCATTATGCCACCACCTGTGTGTGTATCACGTTTGTCCTGCATTATGCCACCACCTGTGTGTTTATCACGTTTGTCCTGCATTGTGCCACCACCTGTGTGTGTATCACGTTTGTCCTGCATTATGCCACACCTGTGTATTTATCACATTTGTCCTGCATTATGCCACCACATCTTGTTTATCACGTTTGTCCTGCATTATGCAACCACCTGTTTGTGTATCACGTTGTCCTGCATTATGCAACCACATGTTTGTGTATCACGTTTGTCCTGCATTAAGCTACCGCCTGTTTTACAGTCTCCTATTTCAATAAGTCATTATACTTCTTTTGAGTCATCGTAGTAACGAGACTTTACTGTGTTAAGTGACGATGACAATTTTATTGTATATGTATATGCTCACGCCCAGTTGTTTAAAACACCCCCGCGTGCTTTCAGATTCTCTGAGTTATAGACTGGTCCTAAAATGTTGTTACAGATGAACGGTATTTAGTCACGATAGCTAGTTTTCTCAACATAAAGCCTGCTGTGGGCGGATGTGTAATTACTTTTGCAAATAGTGTGTGTCCAGATGATACACTGGATAACTCGAACTTCAGGATAACTCGAAGTTAACCTTTTACAATACAAAATTGTTCTAAAATGTATCACTACGCATATCTAGAACTATCTCATAACGGAGCACATGTGGCAGCTTAATGCAGGTCTAAAATAATGCTGAAAGCTCCTAAAGGGGCTTTCAGCATTACTTTAGACCTACATTAACCGATTCCCTCATATTGACGCCTTTTGACGCCTCTTTAAAAGTCATATTTTGAAACCTTTGTGATAAATATAGCATTTCTTCCAAAAGAGCACATGCTCTAATTATCACAATGGTTTCAAACCTACACAATTCTAAATTTTTCCCTTTCTCTAGTAAATGCTCCTTTTCGATATATTTATTCAAAGAGGTTGGATCTAAAAAAAAGCCTATGCGGGAATGGGTTAAGCTGTGAACTTGAATTAAGCAGCTACCTGCCTATAAATGTCTAAATTCTTCTCTACTAGAATTCCGGTTCAGATGGGTTTTACTGTACACAAGACTGCCTAGTGTATACATGTAGGTTAGCGGACTTTTCTGCAGAGCCCAAACACCTTTGATAGGGTTCTGGTCTATATTTTATGTCTATGTACATGTACAGTTTTATGAACCAATGGTTTCATCAATGATATTGTTTGCAAATGAAACCATTGTCCCCCAAAGTAAGTTATCAAGCATGATGATATGTAAACCTTTTGCGTCGAGGAAGCATTATCCATCCTGCTAATAATAAATCACTCTTGACCACTTTCTTGTTTCCATGTACATGTATACACAATACATATTGTTATCTGATGAAGACAAAACATGTTGGCGTGACGAAGAATAATACATCATATTTCAATGGAAAAACCTGATCACATCGAAGAGCAAAACAATAACGGAGATACTGGCCATGAACTAGTTCCTAGCCATGCACTACTTCTAGAATAAATAGGTTCATCACAAGTCCAGATAGGGTGCCTAAAATAAGATATTTTCAAGAACAACTTCTTTATTTCTCCATCAAACCCTATGTTGTGACTACTCTTTAGAGTCGTCTCGAAGAGACTATTCTAAAAAGTGATCACAACATAAGGTTTGATGGAGAAATTGCGATTTTTGTATCTGAGTACTCAAATTTATCTCTTGCTCTGGTTCATTGTAATAGTACAGTGTAGACCGCTTTCTCTTTTCCGATTAATGAATTTAACCCTTTGAATGCAGAATTGAATGGGCTATCATGGTTGAAAAAAGGAAGGATCCCCATATATCAACTTTTTTCACTCCTTTGCAAACAAAGTAGACCAAGATGAGGTCCTGCTCTGTTTGCTAGTGAAATGGTATAGATCTGATCCAACAGTTTTTGTCTAGGTAAAACATTCTCTTTAAAAATGTTTGATAAAGATCAAGTTAACGAGTATTTATGAAGTGATCAATGCATGCATAAATGTCCATTAGAGAAATGATTAAAATTGAGTACATTCAGTGTTTACAGCGTTTAAAGACGTTCAGTGTATGTCTATTGCACTTGTCTCACCAACAGTAACATACAGTAAAACCCCTCTAAACCGGACTTTAAATTTAGTATAAATGTCGGTCTTGTAGACAGATGGCCGCTTAATGCAGGCTGAAAGGCATGCAGAAAGCTCCTTTCTGTATGACTCTCACCCCGCATTAAGCTGCCACATACCTAAAAGTATCTAAATTCCTCGCTACAAGATTCCGGTTTAGAGGGGATTTACTTATATGAAAAGAGTTTCTAACAATACCATTAAAAGCTGACACAAGACCACTCATAGTACTTTATACTGGGGAACGTTAGTAGTTTTGATACCGGTGATCAAACACGCGACATCACGTCCACGAAGTCGTGCTCAATAAATGTGTTATCAAACGAGGTCTGAATGCAAGACGGTAGCGTTTAAAACAATTCTTACTTTAACCCTTCTCTTGCTGAATTTTAAAATGCATTTCTCCTTCTTTACCCATGCCCTGTTGTATAATTACATATATCTTCACTGTGTACAAGTATTTCGCTGTGCAATCACTGCTGTGGAGTGCACTGGTTGCTCAATCAACTTGTAAATAGTACAGACCCTGATGAGACATCTCCTGCAGGAGTTGTCTCATCTGGGTCTTCACTATTTACAGATAGGTATATTGACGTGAATAGCAAGAGAAGGGTTAAAACAATTCTTACTCTAAAATTGTATAATTTGATTTTTCTTTCGTTGCGTTTGCACAACGTTGACAGAGTGTGAAGCAATCAGGATTATGATGAGACACCGAGTTATTCAGCGTCTCATCTGAATCTAGACTGTTTGACAACATCATCACGAGCTCATGCCACAGATCGTAGTTACGACCTTCTTGTAAGCAGTGGTGGAACGTTTCATGACCTTTTGCCAATAGTGGGTTGGGCTATGAAACAAAAATGCAAATTGACATTGATTTCGTTACCACTTTGCCTTTAATTTCCAGGAACCGTTTATATACATGTAAGCCTTTGCAAACAGTGTAAACCCAGATCAAAGGGCTCATGAAAAAGCCCTCTGATCAAGGTCTGCGTTGTTTGTCATAAACATTATAAATGTGATATTTTTGTATTTGTTTGTTTAGTTAATATTCAGAAAAAGAGGGTCAGTTTTAATTATCCAGCTGATAAAACGTTAAAATAGAAGACATTTAACGTATTTATTTACTCTGACATTTCGATATATTTTTGACTATGAAGTATTATATTTAAACAACTTGATTCTCATCTCATTTACTATAATTCTGTTTATATTTCAAACAGGGGATAAAGCGATGCACGAAGCCTATAGTGTAACGTTTGCTTATACTGTTACCCTAATTCAGCTAATGATGAACTAGCTCGCAATTGCACATACAGTAAAACCTCTCTATAGCGGCCACTAAATTACATCAAGTATTTGGTGTTAAAGGCAGGTGGCTGCTTAAAGCAAGGTGAAAGTAAAACAGAACGCTCCTATAGTAGCGTTCTGTTTTACTTTCACCTTGCTTTAAGCAGCCACCTGCCATAAATACCAACTAATTAACGCAATTTAGTGGCCGTTATTGAGAGGTTTTACTGTATCTACAGGGTGTCCCAGAAAAAATGCAACCCAAATTCAATTCCTTATTACCCTAGATATATTAAACAGATAGACTAGTTTTATATACCAGTTTTTAGGTAAAATAGTGGTTCAAATTTCAGTAAAATTACAGCTTAAATGCTTTTATAATTCTTGAGATATTGCGTAAATACTGAACGCACCCTGTTTTCAATTTTCCCAGAAATAGGATTATGTATATAATAAGTACATTTGAAAAGAAATTAACATTTTATCTCATTTTTTCATCGCAAAATGTACCACCAATGTTTATTAAAACAAAATAACTTGTAACAAATGTAAAGTTCTGTAATACACTAGTAAAATATAATTTATACGAATGTGAACCACTGTTGTACCTAAATACTGATGTATAAAACTTGTCTATATTGTTGAATAATGTTAGAGTAATAAACACTTGAAATTGGTTGCATGTTTCCTGGGACATCCTGTATGACTCAGATCAAACGTCGAGTAAATTGGTGTCTCATCAATGTCCAAGCTCGGTCTACGTTTAACACTCGATCAGTAGTTTCTCAAAAGATTGACGTAAAATTACAGTGGATCCTGATCAGGTCCAGATAAGATGCGGTAAGACATGTACAATAATAACTTCTTTATTTCTCCACCAAACCCTATGTTGTGACTACCTTTTAGAATCGTCTCTTCGAAACATTGGGTTTTGTGGAGAAATGAGGATTTTAGAATGTGAGTACGCACATTTGTCTGTAGCTTGAGCAGACATTAAATCTTGTTCATAGCGGAGGAAGGGCTAATGAAGGTTTCTTGCTGCTTGAACTTTGTATAATGTGATAACATGCATTAGTTACCTCAAATGTACCCTAATGATTCGGACAGCCAAACTTAGGCCAATAGTGTAAGCCCATATCAAACGGCTCGAGAAAGAGCCGTTTGATCAGGGTCGTCACTATTTGCGACTACGTCTCTCTAAGTTAAAGTTGCGAAAATTATCTCAATCTGACGTAATCAGCTGTACTCAATGATAGGGAGAGGAGACTTTGTATACGAATACTAAGGGTAATTATGGTATTTATTTGTTGTGGCATGTACAGAAATGCATAACATAGGCTATATGATGCCTTTCAAACACTAGTACAGTACAGCCTGTTCTAAGCAATCATTCATCTATTGAACATATGAACATTAAAAAGCAGGTGATGGCTTAATGCAGGTTAAACACAATGCGGAAAGCTCCTATAGGAGTTTACTGCATAAAGTTTTACTTGAATTAAGCTATCATTCAGCCTACCAAACCTACATTTAGACATCCTTTAGATGACCGTTTAAGGTAGGGTCTAGTGTATTTACAAACATCAGTCGTCCAGGATCCAAACTATTGGCGTCATATCAGTATCCTTTCAAACCCTCCAACGAGGCTGGAGTACAGAGTTCCAGATAAGATGGGTAAATCTGAACATTTTCAACAATATATCCTGCATTAATTCACCAAACCCTATACTCTGACCACTCTTTAGAACCGTCTCTTCGAGATGATTCTATAGAGTGGTCACAGTATAGGGTTAACGGATTAAATTAAGTTTGGATCATCGTCCTACGCAAGCAATGTAGCAAAACAAATCATGACCATCATATCGTCAGGCATTAAACTTGTCTGTTTGAGTTACAATGTTCATATTTTGTCATGATGTAAGATTAATGGATGCCCGTAGGAGAGAATCAGATAAGAGAAAACCCGTTCTGTGGCCACTCTTTTTGTGAAGTACTTAACTATTTTTGCGCCAAATATTTTTCTGCTGCAAACAATGTCGTCTGCTTTAAGTTTTAGAGAGGATTTACCTTCAATTTCTTCTCTAAAACGTAAGTGACATGTCAAACAGCTTGGGCACTGACGGTACGCCGAGTTGCCGTTCCAAGGCGGTGCTCCTGCTTTCAGCCTATGGTCAATTTTGTTGTTTAATATGCTTAATGTTTAATGTTTTTGTCTTGTGGCTTTACCGTTTCTTGTTTGATGGTGTTTGGTGCGGTGTCATTTCATGTGTGGCTCTCCCTGTTTGACTATTTTTCCATATTGTCTGGATCTATATTGTTTACAAAAGCAGTCACAGATTAAATCATTGAAGCAAGGTCTGTGAGTCGCTCATGATCTGAGTTGATATACATCTATTTGCATGAACCAGTCATAACATTGTTCTCATGAACATTAAGTGTTGGGGCTACGAATTGAGCAAGCAAACCACTAGCACCACACCATCCACCTACTTCTAATTCTAACCGACTATACCGACTAATTGTCTGCATTCGAAGTAGGGTGTCTCAGTGTCGGTCTTCAACCGAATACGAGTTCGTATTCGAAGCGAGGTGTAGCAATGACGATATTCAACCGACTATACCCTCGCATTCAAAGCGGATTGGTGCATTGTCGGAAACCAAATCGACTAAGGGCTCGCATTCGAAGCGGAATCTCGCAGTGTAGGTCGTCAGCTGACTGTTTTCGAAGCGGGCACAGTGGAGTTGGCAAAGAACTACTCGTATAATATACACTAAACCATAATAAATTCTGTGTTTAGGAAAATTCACCCAAATTACGCCTCTATAATACACATGTTTCCTTCTCGAGGATTAATAGGGTCAATAATAATGTAATCTATATATGAACTGACTTTGATTTGAACAAACCCTCTTGTCCCCCGCACAGAATTTTCTGAACAGATTGAGTATAATACCTGGCCCTTTCCCTGTTCTATATTAATTTCAAATTTAAGTACCTACTGCAAATAAATTATAATGAAATGTGGAAGGTGGAACATTGTAACCATTTTAGAAACTAAAGAAACAGATCTGTTAAATTCCATTAGCAAATAGCACAGACCCTGATCAGACGTCTGCTATAGGAGCCGTCTGTTATGGTCTACTCTGCTAATTCGTGAAAACGTGTTTATATGGGGTAAATGCTTAATTCTAAGAAACCTTGAAGTTTTCCTTTGAAGTGCTTAATTTAATTTACTTAACTATTTCGTTGCCACTGACGAACATGTGTTTCTCCATACAAATAGTTTGGATCTGGACGAGACAACGAGTAACCTGGATCTGAGGTTATAAAACATCTGAGTCTGAGTCCGAGATCATTCTCAAGTATCTGATGCTTGAGAATGATCTAAGACTCAGGCACTAAAATGTTTAATAACCTCGGGACCTGGTTCATAGTAACCTGGTATCTCAAGCGGATCCAAATTGTTGGATGCAGTGTTTCTGTATTGGAACCAGAAAGGGGACCAGATGACATATACAGATGTCCAGATAAGATGCGTACATTTAAACATTTTCAAGAATAACTCCTTTATTTCTCCATCAAACCCTATGTTGTGACCACTCTTTAGGATCGTGGAGGAATGGCGATATTAGTGTCTGAGAATGTACATTTATCTGTTGCTCTGCAAATAGAAGCAGGTGATGAATTTTACAGACGATAATTGCGTTTAGAAAGTATCCAGACAATAGACACGGACTTTACAAGATACAGTTTGCCCATTAAGGCGAATACTTGTTTACTCATTCACGCCATTGGTATGTGAACTGTCAGCAAATGGATGGCGTTTAGCACGTTTAGATACAGACAAGCAACAGAGAGGAAAATCTGCAATACAAAGGCACAGTAGGTACTAGTGAAAACATTAGGCAAGTCTCTAAATTAAACTAATGTCCCGCATTTGACCCAATCAGTGCCAAGAAACAAGGATGTGTAATGTCATATGCACACAATTTGTATCCAGATGAGACGCCGAATAACTCGGCGTCTTGTCAGAATCCCAACTAGTTGACACGCTGTTTATCTTTATATAAAGAAATGTAATAAGCACCCTTTCTAAAAGCAGACAAAAAAGTGTGCAGCAGACGACAGTGCTGGCACTGAACATGTTAATGGGTTAGCAGACACCACAATATGGATATACAGCCTTAGGATATTAATTCGTTTTATATACAGTAAAACCTCTCTATAACGGCCAATAATTTGTGTTAATTAATTGGTATTTAAGGCAGGTGGCTGCTCCCATAGGAGCGTTCTGGTTTACTTTCATCTTGCTTTAAGCAGTCACCTGCCTTTAACACAAAATATTTGATGTAATTTAGTGGCCATTATAGAGAGGCTTTACTGTATTTCACTTTTTAGTTATTGGTTAAATGGCGCAGCATACTAAAACTGTCGTTTGGACCGTTTTAATCTGTGTCATTATACTTTTATAACATCAATAACTATAGCAGATATTAAATGCTAGCAAAGTGAGCAGTTGTTTCTTTCACAGGCATCAGTGTGCTTTACCATTTATCTGACGAATAGTCATTTAACCCTTTATTCCATGAATTTTCATGTAAGAAAAAAAATCAATTAGAATAGTTATTATAATAGTATAAGGACCAAGACCCTTTGGCAATGGCAGAAATTTTAGAATCATATCTATATTATATCATAAGCAAACAGAACACACCCTGATACTAGAGGAGCCGTCTGATCTGGGTCTACTCTGTTTGCAAATAAAACCCATGTGCACGCATTTACAGGGAATACCCAGAATAGATGGTTCCTATAGAAGCCATCTGATCAGGGTCTGCTCTATTTGCTTATGAAATAATAATAGATCTGACTCTTAGGTTTTTACGAATACCAAAACTGATATGCCATTATAAAAAAACTCACCGAATTAATATCAATGACATCATGATTTCTTACATGAATATTGAACAGCGAAAATGTTTACCCCATGATTATCAATCTAAGAATTAGTGACATCATGAATAGTATTATTTTTATAATGGCACATGAACACATAATGTTTAGGCCTTGGCAGAAACTGTATACAGTAAACCCTCTCTATAACGGCCATTAAATTGTGTCAATTAGTTGGTATTTAGGGCAGGTGGCTGCTTAAAGCAAGGTGAAAGTAAAACAGAACGCTCCTATAGGAGCGTTCTGTTTTACTTTCACCTTGCTTTAAGAAGCCACCTGCCTTTAGCACAAAACACTTGATGTAATTTAGTGGCCGTTATAGAGAGGTTTTACTGTAATCATATCTATAGTATGCCTTAAGGAAACAGAGCTGACCCGAACCAGACGGCCCGACCTTTATTAATTTGACCAGAGTTTGGTTTCAGAGTGTTGGTTACTCTCTTTTGGACAGATAGTGTGTATGCCATGCCCTGTCAAATGCTTAGGAAAATACGTTGTTTAGTTGCCAAATATCTACATATATTGTGATACATCTACATACATTGTGATACATCTACATATATTGTGATACATATGCATACATTGTGATACATTCTAGTTACCTTTTACACTGTGCATTTGGTAGAAAGTGGGATTGGAGCTTATAAAACTGACCTTTGTCAAACAAAAGTATTCACGTGTTTGAAAACAATCATCTCAATAACCTTTATTGAAAACACTCCTCTCAATAAAATATACTAATCAAAAATAGTAGAAAGCAATCCACCGAACATCCTTTCCTATGCAGAAATAGCAGAAAACAATCCTCTCTTAATCCTTTACTATGCAGAACTAATAGAAAATAGTCCTCTCAACAACTTTTTCTGTGCAAGAAAGAACAGAAAACAATCCTGCAATAACCGTTCCTATACGAGATATCATAGAAAACAATGTTCTCAATAATCTTTCATATGATACAAATACTAAGATAAAAGTCCTCTCAACAACGTTTTATATGCAAGAAATAATAGACAACAATCCTCTCCCTAACTTGTCAATACATGTAAGTCCCAATCGACCAAGCCTTTCCCTATTGAATATTTATGCCAGAAATAATGACAATCATGAATATGTATCAGCAGGATTTGTATAATAGTAATCGTGATCTTGATGGTAGAATAGGTAGTCAGGATTTTAATAATTTCATAAGCAAACAGAGCAGACCCTGGCCAGACAGCTCCTACGGAAGCCTCTGATCTAGGTCTGTCCAGCTTGCAAAGGCGTAAAAGGCGTTTGTAAGAAGGAAAGGGTTACGAGCACCAACTTTCTTAAACCTTTCCCTCATAGAAACGCGTTTTCACGCATTTGCAAACAGAGTAGACCCAGATCAGACGGCTCCTAGAGGAGCCGTCTGATCAGGGTCTGCTCTGTTTGCTTATGGAATTTGATAGATCTGTGTCTTTACTTTCTAAAATAGCTACAATGTACCACCTTCCATGTTTGATTATAACTGTTTTGTACATGAATATTCAATGGGTATTAAAATTTGGACTAAACATAGAACAGGGAAAGGGTTAAATATAGATGTTACTGCTGCCTTTTTATTTAATACAAGAGATGTTTCATTCTAGTAAAGACCGTAATTTAAGCAGATGTCATACGCATTTTCAACAGTTGATATAACTAAATCTTGTCCGGTGCCTTTTCTTAATTTCAGAGGGTTACACGATATCGAAGAATTTTGTTATCGCCAATTACTGCTGTGTTTAAAAGTGAATCAGTGCGCTCTTCAAAGGTTGTGGTTTCCATTCCACTATTATCTTTCATTTCTTTCTTGTTTCATTTCTATTTCAAACCATAATTACAATGTCAAATAGGTTGTATTTCTTAATGATGCTTTGAGTAAAAGGATGAAATTGTTAGTAACTTTGATCAGAATTTAAAAGAACCTATTTTTCCCTCTGAGGTTTGAAACATACAACAAATTGCTGAGAGTGTTTACTTGAACTTTAGTTTGAAGATACGACTCACTTCCATTTCAAATGACGGTAGCCAATTTATAATGAAACTCTTCAGATGTCTCGTGACTGTAAATTACACATGTCAAGGTCATAATCTTTCGTTTGCTCGTGATGGTAATTCAGTTAGTTTGCAAAGGTGACATTCCTCTGGCATTAAGTTGTAATCAGTTTCGCATGCAGAAGTGATTCCATTCTACTGGCACTAGACAGAAGTCACGTGATGTCAAAAAGGGAAAAACTGTAAGCTGACAATCACCTATTTTAATACAGCTGAAATGTGCGTGTAAAATATGTAGGATCAGATCAGAGTTGCTCTGTTTGTTTATTATATGATACATATCTGATTCTACAGTATTTGCTACAGCAAAATATTCCCTTGAAAAATTAACATTATTAAAATTCAGCTAATGAATATTCATAATGTCATTATTTCTTACATGAATATTGAACAGGGACGGGGTTAAATGCATGCTGTGATGTTTGTGTCTAAAGCTGTTCTTGCTTATTTCTTGGATTTATGAAAACAAACAAGTTAGGCTGGGCCTTTGATATAGATGGTAGCTTAATGCAGGACGACAAATATACAGTAAGCTCTTACAACAGCTTAACCCTTTCCCTCATATAAACGTGTTTTCACGCATTTGCAAACAGAGTAGACCAAGATCAGACGGCTCCTGGAGGAGCCGTCTGATCAGGGTCTGCTCTGTTTGCTTGCTTTAAAAAATATCTACAATCTTCCACCTTCCATATTTCTTTATAACTATTTTGTTAATGAATATTCAGTAGGTATTGAAATTTGGAATAAATATAGAACAGAGAAAGGGTTAACGTCTTACTCTCGTCCTGCCATCTGTTCTTAAAGACATTCAAGCTCATTTATTGCGTTGTCGCTTTTAGTGGGATTCTGTGGTATAATATTGAGAATCCCCGTGGGAAATTAGCATGATATTCCTTAATAAGGTTTCATTTCATAACACATGGGTGTCGAGGTTATACATATGTCTTTGGCATGTTGCTAACGTTGTTTTCGACAATTTTAGACCCAGATAGGACATCAAGTAACTGGGTATCTCACAAGATACAATCTATGTTGCAATTGATTATTCATTTATTCAGCATTTGAAGTAAATGCTAAAGATAATACTGGCATTGGCTATATATTCTGAAGATTTAAACTTGCCTAGCATACCAAAGGTTTGTTCGCAATATGACTGTGTTCCCCACAAAAGATGTCAAGCTTGCCCAGAGAAAATAATTTACAGTGTCTTATTGTTCTGCTATATGAATTAACCTTTATAGTGTGATAGATATAGTGAGAGCTAAACCTCGGATCTTAATTAGCGTTTACATATTTATGATTCGTTCAAGTTTTCGAAAAGCTATCTACCGAGAGTCATACAGATTGAATACTGATCATATGTCGAGTTACTCGGCGTCTCGCCAGGATCCAGGTTGTTTACACACGGTAGTTAGATGTCGTGGTTAGTATGATACCAGATATGTTTATTACCATCTTCAATGATTCAACAGGCTCGATAGAGTACAAATTGGAGTTGTGTCAAGGAAGCACTTGGAAGATTTAACCCATCACTTCATACAAGCGCCTTTTTCGACTTTACAGACAGAGTAGACCCAGATCAGACGGCTCCTATATAGGAGCTGTCTGATCAGGGTCTACTCTGTTTGCTTATGATGTAATATATATATATATGATTGTACAGTTTCTGTCCTGGTCAAAGTTCCTGTGTCCCTTATTCTGTTTACTATTCATGGTGCCATTATTTCATACATGAGTATCCGTGGATTAAGGGATTACAGTGATGTATTGAACCTTAGACCTTATCTTGCTGTGAATATAAAAGTCTGCTAAACTCTGATCTGGGACAAATTTTACTTGATTCCGATTAATTTGAGCTTTTGAGAAACTAAAAACTGGTCGTCGAACAGGCTAGATCCTCATAACCAACCAATTTACTCATCATCTCATCTAGATCCAAACCAATTTGCACATACCAGTCGGTCGCGCTAGGTAAACTGAGGTTGGTTTAACTCTATCCCATATCTAATACTAAATGTATCTAGAAGTCTTTTTATTCAGTTAGTTTAGAGCTCATGTATATGTGAATCAAGCGTAAGTTTCTTTTGGTCAACATGTATAACTGATAGTTTCGTTGTTTCGCTGCAAGTTTGGCAAACGTGATTACCAATGCAAGTGGTTTAGACCCAGATGGACCCCGAGTAACACGGCGTCTCATTGGAATCCAGACTATCCGTTAATATTGTCATGTCTTTGAGAGATTAAGGGAGACTATAAATAAATGGAAGTTGTAACAGATGACACATTTTGCTTTGCTGCGTTAGAGTGATTTTATTAATCATTGCGGATTCCTGGATGTGCCAATTAATAGTGGAATCATAATCTGAATTTGACATGAATGTTTTGAAAACAATACTCTTGGGTATTTGTGTCACAATGAAAATTTCAAGGTAGACATAATGCCATACGAGTTGTGTTAAAGATAGACATCGCGGATTGATGATGCAAAACTACTCAATAAATACATTCACGAAAAGCATAAGCAGCATTTATAGAATAACTGAATTTTACAGAATAATGCATTTTTGATATTGGTAGAAACTGTAGAGTCAGATTTATAATAAGTTCATAAGCAGGAGTCGTCTGATCTGGGTCTACTCTGTTTGCAAAGGCGTGAAAAGCGTTTATATGATTGAAGGGGTTAATTTTGATGAGAAAATGGATAGTTTCATAATTAAACGACATATACTTGACTCTTTGTTTTTGTGTTGGTCAAGCCTTTAATGGTCGGAAAACTACCGGGAAACTAACTCATGACCAATTTATTAAACTGTTAGTATCCCACAAGATTTTCTTGTCCTTGTATTTATGATCGATACAAACATCAAAGGGCCAAATATTTCAGAAATAGTTCGGCCTTCAGCACTGATGTCTCTTTTGATACGACTTTGCTCTGCGTTAGTGTTCATGCCGTATGGAAGTACAGTGTTTAATCTGTGAATCCAATGTGTTTCACGTAGCTCAGCCATTTTCAATAATATACAGTAAACCCTCTCTATAACGGCCACTAAATTGTGTAAACTAGTTGGTATCTAGAGCAGGTGGCTGCTTAAAACAAAGTGAAAGTAAAACAGAACGCTCCTACAGGAGCGTTCTGTTTTACTTTCGCCTTGCTTTAAGCAGCCACCTGCCTTTAACACAAACTACTTGATGTAATTTAGTGGCCGTTATAGAGAGGTTTTACTGTATACATTCTCAGTTACATTTTTGCAAACATAATAGACGCAGAATAGACATATTCCGTTAAAGTTGTCTAGCCAGCGCATTCTCTGCTTGCTTATAGACCTAGTCTATAATCTCATTCTATTCAATCTGCGATGTGCATCAAATCTGGCATGATATGCAATTAAAATTATGGAGTCAATAATTATAAATCATATCATTTTGAATTAATTGTTATTGAGGAACTGTGACTGAAATACTGTTAAAACGACGTTAAACCCGATATAAAAATAATAATAAAAATTATTGAGGAACTTGTAAGGTTTTGACATTGAAATAGATCTACAAGAAGTTACACTTTTGAAACAGTTGATGTACACACTTACTTGAAGAAAAAATATGTATAACTCGTCATTTTAGGCTTCACAATAAATTAACATTGCCTGTTTTCTGATAAATTCAACCCTTTTATTACTTTGTTGGACCATAAATGCGCGAAATGAATACACAGTGGACTGGTGTTTGGTAGCTAGTATTTTAGTATACTTATTGTCACAACAAAACCCAAGAAAGCGTTGTTTAATACATTCTCTCCTAGTGACGCATTATGACGTCTCTGTAAAAATCACATTTTGGAACCATTGTGATAAATAGAGCATTTGCTCCTATATGAGCAAATGCTGTATTTATAACAATGGTTTCAAACTACAAAATTCATTTAACAATTTATTTGACAACAAAATTTTATTTGACAACAAATCGTTATTTGGTTTACACTAACATACATCATCTTTAAAGAAGCATGGACATTATTGTATGTACTAACATACAGCTTCAAATTATGAAATTCATATTCCTACTAAAATTATTGAAGCTTTGAAACACTCTTTTGGTAAAATCTTGCACTGACTGATATATCGAATCGACAGATAGGCAAAGAAAATAACGCCACATGTATAACTATGTTTAATTGAATAATATTCACTCGGAATTTTCTTAACATTGTTTCTGTTATTTATAGTGTTTTATTCACATCAATAAACAAACGAATCTACAACACACATGCTTTCTCATTGAGACATTCATTGGGTCAGATGTCTTTGACGCTTTCACCAATAATGTTCTTGTTCTTTTGTTAATATTCATACAACATTAGCAACTTGGACGCAACGTCCGGTAAAGTTTGTGTTTAATCCTAATACTTTAGTGGCATTAAAAAGGACATAGGGAAACAGTAAAGACCCAGATAAGAGGGCTGCTGAAGGAACCATCTGATCACTGTCTTCACTCGTTGCTGAACCGACCGATGCCAATGGATTATTCAAGCAAATAATATTGTCAAATGTGGGATGTGCCCCCTCCACATGCAAAATGGACGGGTCCCAAAGTAAGATCTGAACAAATATTCCTTAAATGATATTGGAATACATTGGTTAAATGATACATTTTAAATGATATTGGAATAAATGGGTTAAATGATACATTTTAAATGATATTGGAATAATTGGGTTAAATGATACATTTTAAATGATATTGGAATAAATGGGTTAAATGATACATTTTAAATGATATTGGAATAAGTGGGTTAAATGATACATTTTAAATGGTATTGGAATAGATGGGTTAAATGATACATTTTAAATGGTATTGGAATAGATGGGTCAAATGATACATTTTAAATGATATTGGAATAATTGGGTTAAATGATAAAATGATACATTTTAAATGGTATTGGAATAGATGGGTTAAATGATACATTTTAAATGATATTGGAATAATTGGGTTAAATGATACATTTTGAATTATATTGGAATAAATGGTTTAAATGATACATTTTAAATGATATTTGAATAAATGGGTTAAATGATACATATTCAGTAGATTAGAATGCCTGGATAAATAACGAGGGCAACAGTACTGCAACGTTCTGCTACTACTGATGAATTTAACGATGATCTCAGTGCCTACAGGCAACAGTTTAAACCCATCTGTTCCTATAATATATCAGACAAACTCGTCATGATCTTATTTTGGAACCTATCCATTTTTCATGTTGAGGGGACACATCTAACAAAATCCGCAAACAGTACAGACCCTGGTCAGAGGGTTCCATCAGGAGTCCTCCTCTGATCTGCGTCTACATTGTTTGCCTATGTCATTTTAACCCATTACCTCATAGGTTATTTTTAGATACAACCGCTTCGTATAAATCTACCGAAAAGGAGCATTAACTAGAGAAATGGAAAATTTTAGAATTTTGTAGTTTGAAACCATTGTGATAAACAGAGCATTTGCTCCTATAGGAGCAAATGCTCTATTTATCACAATGATTTTACAAAGTGACTTTTACAGAGTTGTTAAAAGTCGTCAATATGAGGGAAAGTGTTTAAGGGCACTATGTATAAATAGGTTAAATATGAAATACATCGAATTTGCAATGTGTTCAATGCTATATTGACTATAAAATGGTGACTACAATATTCCTCAGCGTTCAAAGATCAGCAGAGTTTCTTTCAGACCATGTGTTTTTTCCTGTGTTTATTTTGTTCTGACAAGAAACCCTTCGTTTATGACTGAAGCATGCTTAGCGATTCCTGGTGACTCTTGTTCCCATTGATTGTCCCAACATTTTGCCGTATTCTAGGGACCAAATTTGTTGCTTAGCCTCTACATGATGCTAAGCTAAACGAGGGAGGTTTGTCCAGGGGAGTTTTTCTCCTACATATGCTCACATAATTTGCTGTTGAAATTTACTTCCCCACAAATAAACCCCAGGGGACAACCGTCACTAGGCGTTGACATTTATACCTATATCACATTGGAATGGTTGTCACAGTAGTGGTTGTCGAGACAAAATGGTGATGCCTGAAGTAAGAGCATGTCTATCTTAAACTTATCGAATGTCTTCACATAACCATTTTATCTTTGTATATTGCTGACAGTACTATTACTGATACAAAGACAATGGGTCACAGACATAAGATTGTGGATAATCTTGCACGAAAAAACGCTGCAAATAGGACAATACACCAAATTGCTATTCTGTTGTGTAGTTCTTGTCAAAGGCGATTATGTTCTCTAAGACATCAAAACGTCTCGAATGATAATTAAGCTCTATAACCGCGACAATTAACCGTACATTTACCCCGTCCTGAACAAAATAGTGTCAGCTCAAATTTGGATCTAATGCAAATTTGACTACTTCCGATTCGATGAATATTACCGAGTATCTTACAGCATAGTTGCTGATAAGACGCCGCTTTTCTAGGCTCTGATGATCTGGATCCAAGCTGTTTGTAAATGCGAGTCAGGTCGCGGTTGGTGGGATAATGGTTAAAGAGGAAGAGGAAGTCCCTATAATGAATGCATGTTTTGGATAACATAATAAAACTTGGTATTTGTCATGTTCAATCATTATTATGAAGATTGTCAAGTTGAACCTATATCGAAACATGCCCCTGTGTATGTCGTGTGGAATGATGCAATATTGTATAAAGAAAAATATTTGTTCAATAAAGAAATATTTATTCAATGATTTAAATATTTGTTCAATAAAATATATGTAATCAATAAATGATATATTTATTCAATCTCAGAAAAAACTATTTGTTCTAAAAAGATAATTATGTTTTTAACATATACTTATGTGGTAAAAAAACATTGTTTTGATAAACAAATGTTGATAGAATATTCATATGGACTAAACACAATATTTTTAGGAAATTGTTTTACTATGGACTATAATAAGAATTATGAGATTCATGTCAAAAGTTATACAGAACCTTACTACATGAGATTTGTGTATAACTTTCACCCTGCATTAACCCATTCCCTCATATTGACGACTTTTGACGACTCCGTCAAGTCATTTTGTGAAACCATTGTGATAAATGGAGCATTTGCTCCTATAGGAGCAAATGCTCTATTTATCACAATGGTTCCAAACTACAAAAGTGGTTGTATCTAAAAATGACCTATGAGGTAATGGGTTAAGCAACCACTGTCTTTAAAGACACATATGTTTATTCATAAAGTGGTCGCTGGGGTGTGTTTGTTTGGTATTTCCATAAAATATACTTTCAGTGTATCATATAGCCATTGACATTCTGTGAAAATAATTAAACCGCACGCATTTAATGCACCAAATATACAATCCAATGCAAATATATTCGAAGGTGTGCTACTATCACAATGATTCAAATAATTTAAATCCAGGATCAAAATGTCATATGTAAATTATACAACCAAGAATATACTCGAAGAATATTACAGTCAATGAACCGTTAAGATTATTAATCTGATGACCTTATTTCGAAGTTTATTTGTCCATGTATGTGTTGTAGTCGTAAGGAGTGTTTTAACCATATAACTGCGGGATGTACTGTCATTTGCAAACGGTATATGCTCCAAGGGGAGCCCTCTGATCAGGGTCAGCACTGTTTGTTATTCAAAACCTTCAATCAAATTCAAACATCTCATACTGAATGAACATTTTACTAAATGGATTGTTAAACCATTCCCTCATATTGACGACTTTTGACGACTCTGTAAAAGTCAGTTTGTGAAACCATTGTGATAAATAGAGCATTTGCTCCTATAGGAGCAAATGCTCTATTTATCACAATGGTTTCAAACTACAAGATTATATTTTTTCTTTTCTCTAGTTAATGCTCCTTTACAAAGGATTTGTATCTGAATTATATCAGGAACATTGAAAACAGATGAAAGTACTTAAAAGGCAGGTATGGCTATACTAGAGACATATCTAATGAGACCTGTGATTATTCTTGCTGCGTCATTGTGTTAGAACTCTTAACTCCAATCGCTGCGTTATTGTCTGCAAAGTATGTCACTGAATGTAAGACCCAGGTGCATTCATGCCACAGAATTAATTGGAGCCTTGTTAGACCACATTCGGAACATGTGTTACGAATATGATCACATTCGTAACATTCGTAACATTTTGTGACGAATGTGATCGATGTCTATTTTTTATGTGACATACAGTCACATTTGTATCATGTCAAATGTCATACAGAAAAGGAAGCTAAAAGTGCATGTGTACAACTGAAAGACATTTGTCAAAAGTTGTTAGCAATTACATGATGTGTTATTTCCAGTCAGGTCATGATTAGTATCGGAATGAAACCATGACAAAATATCATCACCTCATCATCATCATCATCATCATCATTCATCGCAAAAATGAAACCTTGTTCAAATTTTAACAACAAGCAAAAACTATTAACAAAAGGTTTTCTTTCTTAAAAGTATATCATTAGATATAAAGTTGCTAAAATAATTTATTATTTGGCATAGAAGTAATATTCATTTTATCATAGGCACACATTAACAGCATTGCATAGGTGCATGTTTATGACAAGTTCTATGAAAAATAGAAACTCTTCAAGATCTTTTCGGCAGGTATCCTAAACATGTTACAAGCATGTGCATTATATCTTTAAAATGTGCTGCTAACGTTGTGTAAAGTTGAGAAATGATCCTCAATGAAATATAATAACATAATTATACAATGATAATCCCATTGCTATTTACTAATTGGACATTGGCAGTTAAGAACTGAATCTGTTACATGTGTGATTCTAATGCCAATCTCCATGTCGGACACTCACATTTGTAGCACATTTTACCTGTTACGAATGTGATCACATTCGTAACATTTCTGTTGCAAATGTGATCCGTTACGAATGTGGTCTAAAAGAGCCTGAATAAATGTAACATGTCGTTATTTTTAATATAACTGGTGCAGAAAAGTAAAGCTTCGATAGTATTTCGATTCAAATTTGCTAGTCATATTTTAGATCAGCTGCAATTTTGCGAGCCATGGTTGGGTATTCCTTCCATTTTTCTCAAAAAAATTGTTCATCAAAATCACGGCCTTTCATCGGTATATTCAGAGGCCAAGATAAGACTCATGGATCTTCAAGAAAACTATTTCAATTCTCCACCAAACCCTATGTTTTGACTACACTTTAGAAACGTCTGTTCGAGGCGATGCTAAAGAGCAATCACAACATAGGGTTTAGTAGGGAAATGAGGTTGTTAGTACAGTAACAAATCTCTATAACGGCCACTAAATTACATCAAGTATGTTGTGTTAAAGGCAGGTGGCTACTTAAAGCAAGGTGAAAGTAAAACAGAACGCTCCTATAGGAGCGTTCTGTTTTACTTTCACCTTGCTTTAAAAGCAGCCGCCTGTCCTAATATACAAACTAATTAGCACATTTTAGTGGCCGTTATAGAGAGGTTTTACTGTATTGAATACGCATCTTTATCAATAGCTCTGATAAAGTTTTTAGTTTCGCAGACAACCAAAAGTATAAATGAAATAGTTTACAACAAGTAATTTGGTTAATAAAAAGCACTGGAAAACCTCGGCTTTTTTATTGAATTTAAGACTATGTTGCTTGACGAACTACTTTTTGTTGTCTATTATCCGGATAGTTTGATATCCAGTTCAAACAACTTCATCTAATTACATATTCTTTTAGGTTTCACCAGAAGACGCGTGTACCGTACTCAAATGCCTTTGATCAGTCAGAATGACTATGAAACCAAACTTAGAATACATTTAATAATGGCACACGAGATGCAGAGGAACCAGAAGCACAAATGAAATACCCTCTCTCTCTCTCTCTCTCTCTCTCTCTCTCTCTCTCTCTCTCTCTCTCTCTCTCTCTCTCTCTCTCTCTCTCTCTCTCTCTCTCTCTCTCTCTCTCTCTCTCTCTCTCTCTCTCTCTCTCTCTCTCTCTCACCTACACACACACATCCCCCCACTGCATAGAGCTGTTCCTTGCCTGTTAAACAGCGACATCATACGTGTCTTAAAACCGAACTTCAACCAAACAAAAGACAAGATGTGACGCCACATCTTACGCAAGAGTATTGCATATTATATATTATCCAACCAATTTGGTGATATATATCAAGTACCTGATATCAAAGGAATATATAAAGGTGCGCATTTAGATACTAAAATCGTCGTTTCTGTACTAGACCCAATACTGTATCCACTCTTTAGAATCGTCAACAAACCGTATGTTGTAATGTAACAATTCTCTGAGGTACTTTTCACATCGGCAACTTATAGTTATGTACATTTGCTGTTTCCTTGTGTTGCTGTTCGGGCGGCTGTTTGTTTTGTATGTGGTGTTTCCTGCATGACTAATTTTTGTACTTTTAGTAAAGAGGCGTTGTTAGACCACATTAGTAACGGACCACATTTGTAACAGATATTTTACTAATGTGATTGCATTCGTAACAGGTAAAATGTGCTACACACGTGAGTGTCCGACATGGGAGTTGACATTAGAACCACATGTGTAACAGGTTGAGTTCCTGAATTACAATGTTCAATTAGTTAATAGTAGTAGGATTATCATTGTATATGTTACTATATTTCCTTGAGGGTCATGTCTCAACTTTTCACAACCTTAACAGCACATTTTAAAGATATAATGTACATGCTTGTAATATGTTTTAGGATACCTGCTAAAATATATTGAAGAGTTTCCATTTTTCATAGAACTTGTCAAATACGTGTACATGCACCTAGGCAATGATGTTAATGTGTGCCTATGGTTAAATAAATATTGCTTCTTAGTTCCTTTATTTGCTTTTAATTTAGTAATTAAAACACCATGCCAAATATTCTAGCAACTATAAATCTAATGATATACCTTTAGGAAAGAAAACTGTAGTCATTTCTTTTGTTAATATTTAGTTTGAAAATAAAATTAGAACAATGTTTCATTTTTTGCAATGAGATATGATGCATATGCACGTTTTAGCTTCCTTTTCTGTATGGAATTTGACGTGTTACAAATGTGATTGTATGTCACATCGAAAATCGGCATCGATCACATTCGTCACAAAATGTGTTACAAATGTGCTCGATTTCCGGATCACATTTGTAACACGTGTTACGAATCTGATCATATTCGTAACACGTGTTACGAATGTGATTTGTTACGAATGTGGTCTAACAAGGCTTTCCTGTAGAAAAGTTATTTCCGTTTGTTAAAACAAGCGGTGTTTCATTGACAAATTGCACATTTAGATACGAGTCTACAGTTTCTCCCAGGATAAAATATGTTCTTGGTCATAATGTCCTTTAATCGTTTCCTTGTTCTGTTACCATGTGAGAAATAATGACAATATGGATATTTATTAGCTCACTTTTTATAATATAAACTTTTCATTGGAAGTTTTTGCTTTGACAAAAAATGTAGAAACGGATCTATATCATGTCAAAAGAAAACAGAGTAGACTTTGATCATACGGCTACTATAGGAATCGTCTGATCTGGATCTGCCCTGTTCGCAAGTACGTTAAAAGACGTTTATAAATATTAGGGAAAGGGTTAAAACAGTAAACTAAATTTATTTTTACCTGAATTGTCATCAGATGCAGGGTTAAAAAGAACCAGCAGGACCGCTTGACTGCAAGTTTTAACAATATTCATCTTTAGTATGGATACTCTATCAGTTTTGAAGTAAACAAAGTCTGTTTCGCATATTACCATCGTTAATAGCAATGTAAAAGTTTAGTGTTAACTAGCATAATTGTTGTGTTTTTTTTGACAGAGTGACATTGAAGATTCTACAATGTGCGATTTTGTTTTAATAGTGTAAGTGAATTGATGTTGAGTACATTTTACTGAAAAAAAAATGTTTACATGATATTATTTATATTTTTATTGTTTATATGATTTGTTGCTCTTTCTTTCAAAAACATTACCAAATTAACAAACTGTTTGGATGCAAACTGTGTATGTAGGTAGTGTATCCATAGATGCGGCGTGGCTGTGAAACAGTTAAATTATGTATGGTATTTCTATTCCATATTGGCCAAACAGAATCTCTCTTCGTTCTTCTTGCTTTTGAATTGCCGTACAATGCATACGAATAGATAAAACGTGTAAATCGATATATTTGTTAAGAGCAGTTCCATTATTTCACCACCAGACACCATGCTGTGACCACTCTTTAGAACAGTCTCTTTGATACGATTCTAAAGACTGGTGACAACATTTGTTGGAGACATTGTGGTTTTAGAGTCTGAATACGCACCTTTATCAGTTTACGGTTTTATTTAGCAACTCGGCACTACAATTATCTCTGGCCATTTACAAATGCCACTAAAAGTTCAAATAGGGCACAGGAGTGCAGTATATACGGTACAAGTACTGCGTGCATGTATAATACAAACACACCAAGACACGTGCTTAATTTCAGCTGAGGCAAGCGAATATGATTTTGCGTCATTGTAGAATTAGGCATGCGATGTTACAAATACATATATAGAAATTCACATACAGTAGAAACTTATTGAATTAAGAAATAGCAATGAATAGCGATGGAGCTATTGGCCATTTCCTTTGACCTGTTTTTGCTGACCACCGTGTCACATGTTCTGGTTGTTGAGCTGCTGGTCATTATCTTTGACTTGTCTGTGCTGACCATTATGCCATATGCTCCGGTTGTTGACCATTTGACCATTACTTTTGGCTTGACTGTATTGCCAACCATGTTACACATGTTCCTGCTATAGACCATTACCTTTGATTTGTCTTTGCTGATCACCATGTCACATGCTCTGGCAGTTGATATGTTGACCATTAAGTTTTACTTGTCTGTGATGGCCAATATATTGACCTTTGACATTGTCTGTGCTGACCACCGTGTCATATGCTCTGTCTGTTGACCAATACATTTGAAATGACTGTGCTGGTCACCATGTCACATGCCCTTGTTATTGAGCTGTTGACTATTATTTTCGACCATCATGTTCATCATTGCATGCAACGTGTCTGTGCTGACCACCACGTCATATAATCCGGCTAAGGGGGGGGGGGGGCGTGGAAATCAAGCTACCCAGCGGTCACTGCTAAAGGTAAACTAGCATCATTGGTCTAAAACATCCACCATTATGACCTGATTCGCTCATTAAATTTTATATATCGACCTAATGACAAAAAAGGTAAATCCTGACGCCCTTCACCTGGATTCAAGCTGTTTACATATGCCAATTAAGACACACTAACTAGTCTGCAAGATAAGGGGTTAATTAGCGGGTCTACTGGTTAACACCAAGTGCTTCAAATAACTTCATTCAAATTAGTCTGTAAATACAACTGAGCCACTGCGCATATTGTACAGGAAAGGTCACACACATGGATCGATCACTATTCAGAACAAAAGCTACATGCGAAATCGTGCTTTGGATATTCTTAACCCTTCAATCCATAAATATGCATGCAAGACAAAAGTTGCATATGAACAGGGAAATTTCTGGCCAAGGAAGAAGCTGTAAAATCTCATAGATTTACATTACAGTCTCTCTAATACGATCGTAGAAAAGCAGTATCATTCAGGTGAAACGCTTAATGCAGGACCAAAGTTATGCATTGCCTTTGCCCTGCATGAAACGTGCCACATGGTCTTTACACATAGCTATAATAATAAGTAACTTAAAGGTGGTCGCATTGGCGAGATTTTACTGTATTACTTGTAGCGAACAGAAGACACTGATCAGAGAGTACATATATAGCAGTTGTCTAATATGGGTATATTCTGTATGTAAATGCGTATATATGGGGTCAAGGGATAAATAAGCAATTCCACGATTACCAGACCGACTCCAACAGAATACGCATGATCCTTTCAACGCTGAATTGTCAAACAAACAAGAAAAACAGTTTCTCAATATATCTATGTCCTTTGTTCTGCCTTGTCCCTTGTCTGATAGAACGCCCTTTAAATCATTCTGTAGCAGAGTAGACCAATATCAGACGGTTCCTGTGAGAGACCTTTGATCTGGATATACTCTATTTGCAAAGGCGTCAAAAGGCATATTTATGAAGTGAAGGGTTAATCCCTCCTTCATATAGATGCCTTTTCGTGCATTTTAATTATGTCTGCTAAAACTCTCACATGTTGCATGTTTTACTTACTTCTAATTCGTACACGAGTTTAAGAAACTTTTTACCGAGTGTCAAACAGCTTGGATCCTGATGAGGATCATCTGGATCCAAACAGTTTGTAAATGCGAATGCTGTCGCATGTATCATGCTAAGGGTTAATGATGGCATCATTTCTTCTATTAATATTCATGGAATGAACTGTATACTATGAATATTTGACGAAACTCCAACCTTTGTACATGGCCTTTAACATGTTAATATGTACTGCACATATAGTGTCGTGAAGCATGCTTTACGATGAGTTTGCTTTGGATGAGTGTAGCTTGTTTTGGATCCAGATTAGACGCCGAATACATATCACTCTGGTTGCACGTTTGAACTTTATTATATATGTACTTTGAAGTTTGCTACATAGCGGGCAACTAATGGAGCAGATATGCTACAGATCTAACCATTTACCATATGAATATTCATATAAGAAATCATGTCGCCACGAATATTATTTTGGTGAATGTTTATAATGTATGGTATTGTAAACAAGAAAATATTGGCCATGGCAGAAAATGTAGGATTAGATATTTATTCATAGAGGGTTAATACACGTTTTTTCGGGCAATAACATCTGCAGTGTCCCGAGGGACTGTTGTTGGCCTGAGCCTGAAGGGCGAGGGCAACAACATTCCCGAGGGACACTGCAGGTGTTATTGCCCGGAAACAAACGTGTATTAACGCTATTCTTGCATAAAATCATTTTCTGCTTTCCTGCATCAATTTAAGTCTTCCAAATACAAGCAAAACTTTACACTTCTTTGACACTTCGTTCGATTTATGCCGATTCCAGGCCACTGTTTTCTTTCTGACGTCATTTCATGAGTGTATCAAATACCGTTTGTTAAACACGGAGTTTCATTCAAAATGTCTATCACTAAAAACAGTTCATTGTCGGTGACCCTGAAATACTCTCACCGTTCATTCAAAATGTCTATCACTAAAAACAGTTCATTGTCGGTGACCCTGAAATACTCTCACCGTTCACATAGCTTATGTCAAAACGCCATATAGCATTCGCATCCATTGTTTACATTATGCCCGGAATAGGTATGATTAAAACCGGTCAACAACGAGAATCGCCTTGTTAATGCATGGTCTAGCGGGACTACAACAGCACGTTTTATGTAAGAATTATTGTTTGAAACGCATACAGGGTAGATCCTGATCAGACGGCCCCTACAGGAACTGTCTGGGTCCAAGGTTATAAAACTTCTGAGTCGGAGTCTGAGATCGTTCTCAAGTATCTGATTGGTAAGATTCTGAGCAAGCTCAGAATCTGACCAATCAGATGCTTGAGAATGATCTCAGACTCAAGCAAAATGTTGTATAACCTCGGGGCCTGAGCTTGGTCTTCTCTGTATGCAGACGCATTAAAGACGTCTCTATTTGGTAAAGAACACTCGAGTACATGTAAGAGTCATGCAGGAAACACCTTTTCTATAATAGGTTTCTTGACCGTTTGAATCTAGGAAACGACCGCACTGTCGTTTGCAAACAGTGTAGATCAAGATCAGATGGTTCTTAGAGGAGCCCCCTCTGATCAGGGTCTGCGTTGTTCTTCATTCAAAATTCTCTCGCAAGTTTTACGATTTCACACTGTATGGGCTCTACCAATTAACAATGATGGACCATCCCACTGACAATTTCAGCGTTACTGGATTTAGTTTATGCCTAATTGATGGGCTTGAATCTTTAAATAACAAGCTCGTTATGTCTGCACTTCCATTTTGATAGTGTTATAGCGGCGACATGTTGTAATAACTGTTCTGATGTATAATTAAAGTTCCTTTTTTGGTGCGGATGTGTCAACTGCTATTGGTAGTTATAGACTCCTTCTTGTTGTTTCAGGAAACTAATGCGAAGTTTCCTGGTGTTAGCAAGCAAAACGCAATCTGAAGTTGACACAATATGTCGTAAAAACGTGGCACAGTACATTTGGATGTGACACTGATTTCGCAAGGGATTTAGATTTGGCGTCATAGTAAACATCATTAGCTTTTATATTTAGGGACTTTATGTAAAAATAGTTGTTGCAAAAGTTGAATATGATTCAAAGCAACGTTTTTGGCATGTGTTGTGTTGGTACAGTTGAATGTATCGATAACGATATACATGTAATTATGTTTCTTTAGTTTCTAAAATGGCTACAATGTTCCACCTTCCATACTTCCTTATAACTATTGTGTCCATAAATATGCGATAGGTATTGACATTTTGAATAGGTATATAACAGGGAAAGGGTTAAGACCAACAATTTTAGGTAAACTGTGCAGACCAATATCAAACTGGCCCTGTATGTAGTATTATCGGCATCTACAATGTTTTGCTTCTATGTCATTTTAATTAACTCAAAGATATCAATAATAGTGCAAAGTCTATTTTAACTCAAAGTTATCAATAATGGTGCAAAGTCTATTTTATCAGTTTTACAAAAACACGGAGAGTTGAGACCTGGTGTCCGAAACTAGGAGTAATTTGATCAATACAACATACTCGTTAATACAACATACCCGTTAATACAATATACCCGTTGGAAATGTGCTACATTAACCCTTTCCCTCATATTGACGACTTTTGGCGACTCTGTAAAAGTCACTTTGTGAAACCATTGTGATAAATAGAGCATTTGCTCCTATAGGAGCAAATGCTCTATTTATCACAATGGTTTCAAACTACAAAATTCTAAAATTTTCCTTTTCTCTAATTAATGCTCCTTTTCGGTAGATTAATTCAAAGAGGATGTATCTAAAAATAGCATATGAGGTAATGGGTTAAAGTCTCTCTAATACGCCTACTCAAGAGATGTCTAATTCCTGTTGTTTTAAAACAGGTGTAAGATTAATGCACGATTAAAAGTTATGCAGGAAGCTCCTATAAAGCTTTATGCATTACGTCTGTCCTGCATTAGGCAACCGTTTGCTTTTAAGAACGTATATGTTAATAAATGGTGTTGTCTCAATAGCAAGACTGTGGTATATGGGTCCAAAACGTCTGTAAATTTCAATGAACAGAACCTGACGCTTTTATAGGAAAGACAATACGCACAGTATGTGTACATACACTCCCAGCTTGCATGACGCCTTGAAAGTGTATGTCCTCAATAATCAACACAAGCTTTGATGTAGAGACAGTCAATCAATTATGCTGTTAGCCAGTTTCTCCCTTTACGCGACCTGACTCGCTTTTAAACTTTAACCCAGACCAGACGCCGAGTATTCCGAATTTAGTACACGGTCAATAATTTCTGAAAAGTTTGATACGGCCGGGAGTAGTCAACATATTGCACCAGATCCAATGGTGTATTGTTAGGTCTTTAACCCATTCCCTCATATTGACGCCTTTTGACGACTCTGTAAACCATTGTGATACATGTAAATAGAACACTTGCTCCTATAGGAGCAAATGCTCTATTTATCACAATGGTTTCAAACTACAAAATTCTATTTTTTTCCCTTTTCTCTAGTTAATACTCCTTTTCGGTAGATTTAGTCAAAGAGGTTGTATCTAAAATAGCCTATGAGGTAATGGGTTATCTTGCCGAGGAATAATTATTTGGACAAGTACTCGCCTGTCTGGTTAAACAATTTACTTCATACGTAAATACGCATTTCTATGCAAACAGAGTATACCCCGATCAGACTGTTCCTGTAGAAGCTGTCTTATCAGCGTCTGCTCTTTTTAAAATAGGTATGATTCTACAGTTTCTGCCATGCACAAGTATTCCTGTGTCCATGTGTCCATGTGTCATTATAAACATATCTAATTTATATTCATGATACAATTATTTCTTCTGTAATGTTTTAAACGTTTGAGCTACTTTTGATGAACTTTGCCAACAGTTTGGATCCAAGATGAGATGACGAGTAATGTGTATAAATGCTGTTTTGGCACTTGGTCACTTGTTCGTTAAGAGCTGGATTGAATTGAAAGTCATTAGAATTGTGTCAGACAGTTAAACCTCGTTTATTCGAAATTTTAATATAGAAGGATTTAGACCCTTTTAGCAAGGTGACTGCTTATTGCAGGGTGAAAGTCATACAGAAAGTTCCCAGAGGAGCTTTCTGCATGACCTTTACCCTGCATTCAGAAGCCACCTGTCTTAAAGATGAATACTGATACGTATTTGAGTGTTCGAATAATCGAGATTATACTGCATTTAACCCTTCGCTTGCTGAATTTTAAAGTACATTTCTCCTTCTTTACCCATGCCCTGTTGTATAATTACATATATATTCACTGTGTACAAGTATTTCGCTGTGCAATCACTGTTGTGGAGTGCACTGGTTGCACAATCAACTTGTAAATAGTGCGGACCCTGATGAGACAGCTCCTGCAGGAGCTGTCTCATCTGGGTCTTCACTGTTTACAGGTAGGTATATTGACGTGAATAGCAAGCGAAGGGTTAAATTTGAGCAGACATAATAACTATTTTTACAGCTGGGTAAGGGTAAAAATGGAAGAATTAATCAGTTCGCTGCCAAAGTATCCTATGCAAAATATGCGTCTCATCAGGATCCAAACTGTTTGTTATTGTGGTAATATTTTTCAAGAAAATAAGGGAAATAAGCGACAGTATTCTAAAGCAGACGTGTGTTTAATATACTTGTGTTGGAAGGGTGTCTCAGTGCAGCTGCACCCAATCAAATTACCAATTCACCCACTAGATCAGTGTAGAAGTGACGCAACTGTATAGAATGTCGTTTGGTTTTAACCAATTACATGTAGTTTGAAAATCTGGCATCTGTATGTCTTGAAATAACACGAAAACACCGTCAAGTAGGTGGGTAGTGGTGGAGTAGGTGATAGCTTCACACCCGACGACAATGGATCAATTTAACACATTACCCCCTAGTGACGCATTTTGCTCCTTTATAAAATTCACATTGTGAAACCATTGTGATAAATAGAGCATTTGCTCCTATAGGAGCAAATGCTCTATTTATCACAATGGTTTCAAACTACAATTTTTTTTAATTTTCCTTTTTCTCTATAGTTAATGCTCCTTCTCGGTTGATTAATTCAAAAAGGTTGGTCTAAAATAGCCTAGGACAGAATGAGTTAATGTCTGCGTTACCATGAACATTTATATAAATAGTGACGACTTTCTGAATACATATTGACATATTTCTTTTATGTAATGGCCAATAAACAATGGAAATTTTGGAAATTTCAGAAACTATTGAATCAGATCAATATTGTATCAAAGCAAACACAGAAGACTCCAAGTAGTTTATTCTGTTTGCAAAGGCGTACAACGGCGTCCCTGTCAAGTAAATGTCGAAAGAAGATTTTCAGACACATAGACTGTGGATTAACCCTTACAACGCTGAATTTTCAAATGGACTATACCAAAATCCAAACAGGTCAAGCTTATGGTGAATATTTAGGGATGTTTCCAAAGAAAGGTGTGACATGACAAACTGTGCAGACCCTTATGAGAGGGGTCCTCTAGGAGCCTTCTTACATGTATGTGGGTCTACATTGTTTGCGAAGGGCGTTAGTGACGCGTGTCCCGCACAGTACGGGTTAACCCTTTCCCTGTTTAATATTGATGTAAAAGTAATGACATCATGAATATTAATTAGCTGAAAGTTTTTAATGAGATATGAACACAGGAATTTTTGTTGGGTATTGGTATAAATTGTAGAATCAGATCCATATTGTTTCATAATAGCAAACAGAGCAGAGCCTGATCAGACGGCTCCTGTAGGAGCTGTCTGATCTGGGTCTACTGTGGGTTTTTTGAAAGGCGTTTATATGAAGGAACTGGTTAAACAGCATGACAGTGGTGACTGAAACATGCCAAGAATAATTAAGCACATTGTCGCCTGTTAATTCTTTTACACGCGTGTAGTGAATATGTAATTATCTTTGCAAATAGTTTGGATCCAGATGAGGCGCCGAGTAATTCGCCTGACCAGGATCCAAACTGTTTGGCGCTATGACTTCAATTTTGAAGAGAAATCGAAGATGAAATTAACATTGAGAATTGTTGCAGACTACGAATTTTACAGACGAGCATCACTTAGCGTAAAAAGCGTTACGTAAATAATTTATAACAAATTCATTCATTTGATACAGGTTCAATTTTCAAAGCTGTTCAGCTGGAACAATGCAAGTCGAATGATGTCCAGTTAACACGTCAGACTGGATAACCCTGTTGTGTTGCGCGTTTGCAAACATGGTAGACCCAGACCAGATATCTCCTGTAGGAACTATCTGATCTGTTTGTTTATATGTTGCAACAAAATTTAAATGAAGTCACACTTATAATGAGCGGGGTCTTACAGGAACATTCATCAAGTAAGGGACTGGCCATTTCTTTCACACAAACGCCTTTTCACGCCTTTGCAACAGAATTTGAAAGCTGAATTATCAAAGTGGAATGGTCCGTTAGTGTTTAGCGATAGAGTCCATTCAGTATGAAAGGTTTAACTTTGCTAGAACATGTTGAAAAACAACCAGTGCAGACCCTGATCTGAGTATTCCGCTAGTTGCCCTCTAATCACAGTACTCTTCTAGTTGTCCTCTGATTATAATACTCCTCTAGTTGACCTCTGATCACAGTACTCATCTAGTTGCCCCCTAATCACAGCACTCCTCTAGTTGTCCTCTGATCACAGCACTCCTCTAGTTGACCTCTGATCACATCACTCCTCTAGTTACCCTCTGATCACATCACTCCTCTAGTATCCCTCTGATCACATCACTCCTCTAGTTGCCCTCTGATTACAACACTCCTCGAGTTGCTCTCTGATTACAACACTCCTCTAGTTGACTTCTGATCACATCACTCCTCTAGTTGACCTCTGATCACAGCACTTCTCTAGTTGACCTCTTATCACATCGCTCCTCTAGTTGACCTCTGATCACAGCACTTCTCTAGTTGACCTCTTATCACATCGCTCCTCTAGTTGACTTCTGATCACAGCATTCCTCTAGTTGCTCTCTGATTACAACACTCCTCTAGTTGACCTCTGATCACAGCACTCCTCTAGTTGCCCTCTGATCACATCACTCCTCTAGTTGACCTCTGATCACAGCACTTCTCTAGTTGACCTCTTATCACAGTACGTATTCCTAGTTGCCCTCTGATCACAGTACTCCTCTAGTTGTACTGTGATCACAGTACGTACTCCTCGAGTTGCCCTCTGATCACAGTACTCCTCTAGTTGCCCTCTGATCACAGTACGTACTCCTAGTTGACCTCTGATCACAGTACTCCTCTAGTTGATATCTGGTCACAGTACTCCTCTAGTTGCCCTCTGATCATAATACGTACTACTCTAGTTGCCCTCTGATCACAATACTCCTCTAGTTGACCTCTGATCATAATACGTACTACTCTAGTTGCCCTCTGATCACAGCACTCCTTTAGTTATTCTCTGATCTGGATCTACACTGATAGCCTATGGTAGTCCTTCTTCTTTCTCGCATTTAAAGCGTTAACCGTTTTCTAAAGTTTTCTCATTCGGATTCGCCTATGGCCATTTGAGAAACTGAAGAAAAAAAACTATTTGGCAACTAACTTTCTATCCAGCTTGTCTTTAACCGATTCTCTCATTTTGACGCTTCTGCAGATGTAAATTTTTGAAACCATTATGATAAATACAGAATTTGCTTCATAAGAACAAATGCTCTGGGTATGACATTTGTTTCAAAACTAAACAGTTTTAAAATCCCCTTTTCTAGTAAATACTCTACTGAAAGTAGATCTATTCAAAGAGAGAAGTTGGGTTTAAAAATAGGCTGTGAGGAAATGGTCTAAAAGTAGCCTATGATGGAATAGGTTCAGTCGTAAACTATATTCTCCTTAACCATTGACCTGGTATAAATTTTCAAACCCAGTAGACCGAGATCAGACGGCACCTGGGGGAGTTTATGAAGGTAAACAGCAAAACCTCTCTATAACGGCCACTAAAATGTGTTAATTGTTATAGGCAGGTGGCTGCTTAAAGCAAGGTGAAAGTAAAACAGAACGCTCCTATAGGAGCGTTCTGTTTTACTTTCACCTTGCTTTAAGCAGCCACCTACCTCTAACACAAAATACTTGATGTAATTTAGTGGCCGTTATAGAGAGGTTTTACTGTATAGATATGAATATACAGCTTTTATTATGACCAAATTATTTGTGTGCATATGTCATTGTAAAAAGTTTGATAGTTTATATTCATGATAATCATTATTTCTTACTCGTAAATAATCATCAGGGAAATTGTGAAATCATTTGTCTGGTTCATTTTGAAAACATAAGGGGCGAAATGAACCTTCCATAGGAAGTGAAATTGACCAGTCTAATTTGGTACAGGACGAGAGAAATCCAGAAATCCCCCAAGGGAGATTATAACATAACCCTTTGGTTTTCATTAAGATAATTTTCGGCCACAACAGAAACTTTAGAGTCATATCTATATTATATCGTAAACCATAAATAAACAGAGCAGACCCTGATCAGTCGGCTCCTGTAGGTCTACTCTGTTTGCAAAGGCACAGAAAGGCATATTTATGAAGTAAAGGTTGAAATAGTGTGAATCGCGAAGACACGCTATACCCGCGAATAAGAGTAACTCGCTGACTCATCAAGATCCAGACTTTTTGACACATTGATCCTGTTTTTCCCCCTCAAAACCATATATAAAAGAAGAAACCAAATATGAAACTTTAACTAGAAGCCTGCGACATGCTACTCAGTATGTTAAAACTTAAACTCTTCAATTTCCAATATAAAATGTAAACGGAAGGCAGTTACAAACCAGTCGGTGATTCCTGTCAACGTTGTTAAAATGTTTCAAATTTCAATATGGACTGTAAAACTTCTCTAAAGAAGACGTTTTAGCATCATTGCCGATATATTTAAAGCAGGTGGCAGCTTAATGCAGAGTAAGGGGCATTCAGAAAGCTCCCAAAGGAGCTCTGTGTTGACTTTCACTCTGCATTGATCAGCCACCTGCGTAAAATGGTGTTAATTCATCTTTCAATGGTGTGGATTAGAGGGTTTTAATGTATTGTAGAAAGTGCTAAATCCCCCCAGGGAAAATTGTTTCAGAACACGCACTATTGCTGTCGCAGACGTGTGCCACTGTTCTCCAGCGTCACGCGAATACGATCCTACTTCCGGTTACACTAGATGCTAATCTCTGATTATCTGTGATGCTACAGGGTATTAGAGTGGTGCTGGTAAGCGACGCTTGGCAGGCAAGCATGTATTGGAAACGGCCCACTGTGACAGGAGCTGTTCTCATGTTCCGAGCTGTTGTGACAGAGAAATACCGTCAGTGTTGGTGACATTAGCACAAAGTGAGCAGCAGACTCGTCGTAAACAGCAGACGACAATTAACATTGCAGACGACAGATGTTTATAATTGTCGTTTGGTTCCACCGAGGGATTTAGAAATATTGGTGATTGACTTCTGTGTGAAGAATGTCAGTTTTAAGAGGATTGTTTATATAACTATTTGGCTGTTATGTGTGATTCTCTACAGGAGGTTTGGATCCAACTAAGACACCGTGCTACTCGGCGTCTAATCAAAACCAAAAATCTTTAATACTGTTATTATCTTGTTTCAATCAAATTGAAAGAAGCAGGCGGCATATTTTGCAGACGACATTACGTGAAAAAGCTAAATGTGAATATCGATAGAAATAGTGCGAGTAAGGCGACTTAAGTACAACAAAAATTCTCTAAACTGAATTTTCAAAATTAGTTTCAACGCCGGTATTTTAAAACAGGTTTCAGCTTAAAGCAGGGTGGAAGTCATGCAGCAAGCTCCATAAGAGCTTTCTGTGTAACATCATCGCTTCATTCAGCAGTCATGTGTATAAAAGACCTAAACTCTCGTTTATTAAAAGTACTGTTTAGAGGGTGTTATTGTATTGACAAAAGGAAGCAAAGAGTATTGTTTTATTGAGTACTAGGATCGTGTTCAGAAAGAAAAATCTATGGAAATGTCCAGTAGAAACAATACCAAGTTTGGATTTCAACGGTTTTTATTGGGTTCTATACAATTGCTATGAGTTGTGCTATTAGCCTGGATCCCGCTAACCTGAGTTCTCAAGCTTTTGATTGGTCAGATTTGAGTTCTCAAACTTTTGATTGGTCAGATTTGAGCCAAAGGCTTGAGAACGAACTCATACTCAACTAAACGTTTTATAAGCAGGGACCCTGATCCCTGACTCGCATTTCCAAACAACTTGGATCCAGATGAGTCGCCGAGTAACTTGTCGTTTCATCAGGATCCAAGCTGTTTGACACCAAGCCAACAGTGTCTTAGCAATCTTGAACTGACCAGAAACAGTCAAAATTGCACGACATCCAAATTTGAACAGGCTTTATTTTTTTCACAGCGGAATAAAGGTTAATAGAAAATAATTTTTAGACATACACACGATAACACTAAAATCTGACGCGTGTTGAAACTCGTCCGAATAGCTGTCAAAACAGCCTGATGTTGATAGCCTAACTGTGAATTATCCAGACGGGGATTAACCAGGTACCCGGTTTACTGTCACAGAGGTAAGCTCATTTGTTTAAAAAATACAAATTGTATCAGTGTTTTAAAGGCGACTGTAACTTTTTAATAACCATCTGGGGTAGTTGTATCAAATGATACTAGAAACAGGAGTAACGTCTCTACATCCATTCCCATCGGTTCAACACTTTACTGTAAAGTTGGTTGCAACTTTGTGTCGTTCCAGAGGTTGAAACGCGGACTCCCCAAGGTATTAAATGTTATCATTTATTCAGAATTTCAATTTCATTTTGTTTCATTTATTTGTTTTACTCGGAAAATCCAATATCAATATCAATATAGAGTTTCTATTTTTAAACGTAGTATAATTCAGTTGGACACATTATATGACAGCGTGTTATACATCTACTGCAGAACCTGTCTAAGTCAGCCTTGATTGATTGATTGATTGATCATAGGAATATTAAACGACAAATGGTTACTAAATGCAGGGCTAAAGTGATGCAGAAAGCTCCTATAGGAGCTTTCTGCATTACTTTTGACCTGCATTAAGCTACGACTTGCCTTAAAGACTCAGGATTTGACTTCTTTCTATTGGTCGCTTAAGAACGAGGTTAATGTGTAATGAAATAGGAACAAATAAAATGAATGAAAATTGAAGAACACACGTCGAATAGGTTATTAGTTCGCCCTTATCATGGTAATGCGTAATGTTCTGTTCTGTTCTGGTAATGCGTGCGACCTCACTCGCATTTGCAAACCGTTTGTATCTATCAGGAGCCAAGCCGTTTGACACTCACTCAATCAGTAGTTTCTGAAGAGCTTTATCAAAAAGGTTAGGAAAAAGAAGCAATAGATAAGGATTTCAGCAAAACAAGAGTTTCAGCATACCTGATTTATTTTACAGAAGGGAAAGTGTTTCCCTTCGAACGCCCAAAACAGAAGGGAAAGTGTTAACCTTCGAGCGCCCGAAATTTTATAGAACGCATTTTACAGTTCCATTGCTTGGCCAACACTTCCCTTGTATACGTGATATTACAGAAGGTCAGCTATGAATATTACGAAGCGATACATCGTTACATCAATAGTCATGAAAGAAATCGTTAACCCATGTAAACCTCGATTGCCAGTTGTACATGTAAGGATATGAGCTTATATATGTACATGCATTATCAATCAATCATGGTTTTTAGGCTGTTTTTGCAAGACTTAATATGTTGTCTATACGGAAACTAATAAGAGACCATGGTCTCATTAAAAGTCGTTGTTCTGGAAGCAAGCTATACAGTAAAATCCCTCTAAACCGGGCGTTAAATTTAGTATAAATGTCGGTCTTGGAGATATGTGGCTGCCAAATGCAGGGTGACAGTCACACAGAAAGCTCCGAAAGCTCCTCTGGGAGCTTTCTGTATGACTTTCACCATGCATTAAGCAGCCACCTACCCAAAAGTATCAAAACTTACTCTACTCGTATTCCGGTTTAGAGTTTGTTTTACTGTAAGTGGACTGAATATAAAACATAAACTGTAGCAGACTGCAGATTACAAATGGCTCATTTACGTGTTTGTCTCATCGACTTTCAGAACCAACATCATCATATATTCATTGAACGAATTTATAACATTTGAAAACGGTGTAGATACAGATCAGGGCCACATAGAGGAGCACTTTGATAGGATATGTACTGTCTGTCATTCCAAAGTATCTCGCAAATAATACTGATGCATTACAGTAACCAATTCTAAATCGGACGTAAAATCGATCTTGGGGTCAGGTGGCAGCTTAATGCAGGGTGACATTCATGCAGAAAGCTCCTCTAGGAGTAGCTTTCTGCATGACTTCCACCCTCCTTTAAGCAGCCACCTGCCTAAAAGTATCAAAATTCTTCTCTACAAGTATTTCGGTTTAGAGGGGGTTTACTGTATTCCACGTTGAACAGTCGGTATCCAAAGAATAAATGATGGTGGTGTTTCAAGTCATGGAAATTCATAAGCCTGCAGGCTGTGTCGATCTTCACCGTTTGTGTACGTGCAAAATATGGGTCTAAATGGATATAATACACAACAGTAAAGCCCTTCAAAACTGGACATTCAAAGTATTAATGTCAGTTTTTAAGAAAGGTGACAGCATAATGCAGGGTGAAAGTCAAACAGAAACTCCCCAAGGAGCTTTCTGCTTGACTTTCACCCTGCATTAAGCAGCCACCTGCCTAAAAGCACCTAAATTCTCCTGTAGGAGCCGTCTGATCAGGGTCTACGCTGTTTGCTTATGGAATTGTATAGATCTAATCCTACAGTTTGTGTCTAAGTCGAACATTTCCGTGTAGATTTTACCGTATAAAAAATGTACAGTAAAACCCCTCTAAACCGGAATTCTAGTGGAAAAGAATTTTGATTTTTTAGGCATGTGGCTGCTTAATGCAGGGTGAAAGTCGTGCAGAAAGCTCCTAGAGGAGCTTTCTGCATGACTTTCACCCTGCATTAAGCTGTCACTTGTCTCCATGTCCGATATTTATACTTAGTTAAACGTCCGGTTTAGAGGGGTTTTACCGTAATTAATATTCATGAAGTGATCAATTCATGTATAAATGTTCATTGAAGAAAGGGTTATATTTACTGACGTAACTCATCCTTAACCCGTATCCTTCAGTGAAAGACAGGTTTGCCTAAATTGTCGCATTTTACTTACAGTTAAAGCTAGAATTTCTTAACCCTTCACGTCATGAATATGCATGCAAGAAATAATGACATCGTGAATATCAATTAGATTAGTTTCTATCAGACTAGTTCGTATAATGACACATGGACAATTGAAATTTTGGCCATGGCGGATATTGTAGAATCATACTTATATCATATCATAAACAAACAGAGCAGACCCTGATCAGACGGCTCCATCGGGATTTCAAAGGCGTACAAAGGCGTATCTATGGAGTAGAGGGTTAAACTGTCGCATTGTTTACTTACAGTAACAGCGACAATTTCTTAACAAATATGAATGGCTTCATTAGCAAGTCGTAATGAACGTAATGAAGAAAGCTCCTGTAGGAGCTTTAAATGTTTTATTTGTCCAACAGTAAGCTGCTGCCTGCCTTTTAGACCCAGCGTTATACATTTCTTTATGGTTATATTGAGAATTGCACTGTCCGGGTATAATTCCACAGGAATCATGATGAAATGCCGTGTTACTGACTGTCTCATTTGGATCCAAACTGTGTACGAATCCAAGTCGCTAAGCTCAGCAGGATGAACGTTAATTAACTTTTAATTAAAAAGTGTCTTATTTGATCTTGTCACTGATACATGTAAGCCTTTGAACACTAAAGCAGATCATTACATGTAATGAAAGTAATAACTATAGGCGTAGTAAGAGAAATATGTCTGCGGTGATAGAAGCTGAGGACGTAATAATAGTAGTCGTAGTAGTAGAAGTAGTAGTGGTGGTAGTAGTAGTAGTCGTAGTAGTAGTAGTAGTAGTAGTAGTAGTAGTAGTGGTGGTGGTGGTAGTAGTAGTAGTAGTAGTAGTAGTAGTAGTAGTAGTAGTAGTAGTAGTAGTAGCAGTAGTAGCAGTAGTAGTAGTAGTAGTAGTAGTAGCAGTAGTAGCAGTAGTAGCAGTAGAAGTATAGTAGTAGTAAAAGTAAAAAACAGCAACAACAGTAGTAGTAGTAGTAGTAGTAGTAGTAGTAGTAGTAGTAGTAGTAGCAGCAGCAGTAGTAGTAGTAGTAGTAGTAGTAGTAGTAGTAGTAGTAGTAGTACTAGTAGTAGTAGTAGTAGTACTAGTAGTAGTAGTAGTAGTAGCAGCAGCAGCAGCAGCAGCAGCAGTAGTAGTAGTAGTAGTAGTAGTAGTAGCAGCAGCAGCAGCAGCAGCAGCAGCAGTAGTAGTAGCAGTAGTAGTAGTAGTAGTAGTAGTAGTAGTAGTAGTAGTAGTAGTGGTACATGTAGTTGGATTCTGATGAGAAAGCCAATTTACTCGGCATCTCTTCTACACGCAATGCAACTGTTATCGCAAATTGATCCACAGCTTTGAAAGCGTTAATGACTTGAACGAGAACAGAATCATGTCTAGAAATATAAATCCCATATTTATTTAGCAAATTACTACTGTGCCTGAAAGTCAGCTACCAATTCGGTCCATTGGCACTGAAGATGTGTACAGATAGAGCAAACTCTCTCATTTCTCAACCAGACTCTTTTTTGCTGCTACTCATTAGAGAAAGCGATTCTAATTGAGCTTCAGCTAGATATGGTTTGGTGCAGATCTATAAAATATATTACAACTATTTGTTCTATATACGCGTCATGTCCACAGTCCTGAAAACTTATTAAGTTTCAGATGAAACAGGGTCACAAATGATCCGGACTGCCTTGTTTTCATTTTGGTAAGAAATAAAAGAAATATTTAAACCTATTGCCTCATATTGACGCCTTTTGGTGCCTCTTTAAAAGTCACTTTTTGAAACCATTGTGATAAATAGAGCATTTGCTCCACAAGAGCAAATGCTCTATTTATCACAATGGTTTCAAAAGTACACATATGTTTTCTCTTTTTGGTCTAGTAAATGCTCATTTTCAGTGGATTTTTTCAAAGAGGTTGAGTCTAAAAATAGCCTTTGAAGTTATTGGTTAAATAGTTCGATCGACACATGCATAAATTTCACGGATCGCAGCACTTGCAAATAGTGTAGACCCAGATAAGAATGCTCCTAATGGAGCCCTCTGATCAGGGTCTGCATTGTTTGTCATTCAAAATCCTCTAGAAGTGTTTCATATTATGTGGACCTATAGTTAAACATAGATGGGCTTTTCCGTTCTGAAAATTCACAGTTGAACGGATTAAACATGTATATATCGCAGTAGCAATTGTGATTCAGGACAATCGTCGATTCTCCTAGGACAGATTGCGATCGCAATTTCTTTTAGAACAGACTCTGATCCTATGAATACAATCGACGGTTCTACTAGTACAGATTGCGATTACAGTCTGTCCAAGGAAAAACTGTAATTTTCTATCATGAAAATTTACAATTCTACTGGAAGAATATATTATTAGTTTTAGATATGACACTTTAATTCTTCTAGGAAAATGTACAATTCTGCTAGAAGAATTTATTGTTAGTGTTGTAGATGACACTTTAACTCTACAAAGAAAACCTACCATTCTACTGGAAGAATATATTACATGTATATTAAGATCACAAGTCTATATTTAAAACATGACAAACACCACACAATTGTGAATGATTTAAAAAGAGGATCAGAGTTTGTTCTATGAGAGATTGTGATCGCAATTTGTCCTAGGAGAATCGACGATTGTCCTGAATCGCAATTTCTACTGTAACATATACACGAGTTCACGGTCATCAGTCATACAAATAATAAAGGTGCTATGTCTAGCTATTATTGATCTGTTATAAATCAATCGCCTTGTCTTGTAACTTAATAAATGAACATCTTCATTATATGCTTGTTGGAACAATCTGTCAAATGTTGACATGATTTCACCGAACTACAATATGGGAGAAGGTATGGCAGTTGATAAATTTATAGTTTACACGCAGATATGACCTGACCAACATTTTATACCACAGAAACGAATTTTGGGATACGTCCGTCTGTACTAGAGTGAACAACCGCTTGTTTATTGATACCGACATCTACTCATTAACCCTTCGCTTGCTAAATTTTAAAATACATGTCTCCTTCTTTACCCATGCCCTGTTGTATAATTACATATATCTTCACTGTGTACAAGTATTTCGCTGTGCAATCACTGCTGTGAAGTGCACTGGTTGCACAATCAACTTGTAAATAGTGCAGACCCTGATGAGATAGCTCCTGCAGGAGCTGTCTCATCAGGATCTTCACTATTTACAGGTAGATATATTGACGTGAATAGCAAGGGCAGGGTTAAATGGTTGCTACAGAGGCGTGTATATGTATAGTATTACAGAAGTGGAAACATTCCATAAAGGAACTTCATAGTCTTCAGAGGTCCGGATAAGATGAGTAATTTTCAACATTTTCAAGAATAACTCCTTTATTTATCAACCAAGCCCTATACTGTGACTACTCTTTAGAATAATCTCCTCGAGACGATTCTAAAGGGTGGTCACATTATAGGGTTTGGTGGGCAAATGACCATTTGAGTATTTGGGTACGCACCTTTATCTGTAGTTCTACATAGTCTTTATGCATTACATGATTATTTAGCCCTAACTATATAGTTCGATCCTTCTGGCTCTTTTCAAAAACAAATAGACAATAATACTCAACATGTTTACGCATGCAAAACTACAGACATTGAGAATGAATAGGTTTACATTAAACCTCCTCTAAACTGGGCGTCCACATTATTACAAATGTTGGTCCTTAAGACAAGTGGCAGCTTAATGTAAGCTGAACGTCATGCAGAAAACTCCAAAGTATTTGGTCTTTTCAGAAACAAGACTTAAATCTTTATTATTCCAAAAGCAAATATAGTATACTCTAATCAGATGACCCGGCGGGAATTATCTGATCTTAGTCTACCCTGTTTGCAAATGTGTTACTCGGTGCCTTTGTGGGACAAAGGGTTACAGTATACAGCTTAATTCTGTTGACTCTTATTCTGGGGAAAATGATGCTTGCTTTAACTGCGAAGTGTTTCTATTTTACTTCTAATTCGTTCAAGCTTTTGAGAAATCATGGTCAAGTCAAATAGCTTGAACCCTGATGAGGCGTCGAGTCACTCGGCGTCACGTTAGTCACTCGGCGTAACGTTAGTCACTCGGCGTCACGTTAGTCACTCGGTGTCACGTTAGTCACTCGGCGTCATGTTAGTCATTCGGCGTCACGTTAGTCACTCGGCGTCACGTTAGTCACTCGGCGTAACGTTAGTCACTCGGCGTCATGTTAGTCACTCGGCGTCACGTTAGTCACACGGCGTTAGTCACTCAGCGTCACATAAGGCACACGGCGTCACGTTAGGATTCAAGCTGCTTAATAATCTGTCAATAGTTTCTAAGATGTTTTAACAAAACGAAAGTAGTTAACCCTTTCCTTCATATTAACGCTTTTCACGCATTTGCCAACAGAGTAGATCCAGATCAGACGGCTCTTGTAGGAGCTGTCTGATCAGGATATGTCCTGTTTGCTAGTGGAATTTGAAAGATCTATTTCTTTACTTTCTAAAATGGCTATAATGTTCTACCTTCCATATTTCATTTTAACTATTTTGTTCATGAATATTCAGTAGGTATTGAAATTTGGAATAAACATAGAACAGGTAAAGGGTTAACTTTATAGCAGATCAGGATTAGAACAGCCATCATTTATTTCCACAAGCTACGATTTAATTGTGTTCAACACAGTTTAACCTGTCTAAATAACTGGACTCCAGCAGAACCTGTCCTGAACGGCGCCTCATTTAGTGAACATATAAGTATTTAACCCATTACCCCATCGGCTATTTTTAGATACAACCTCTTTGAATTAATCTACCGAAAAGGAGCATTAATTAGAGAAAATGAAAATTTATAATTTTGTAGTTTAAAACCATTATGATAAATAGAGCATTTGCTCCTATAGGAGCAAATACTCTATTTATCACAATGGTTTCATAAAGTGACCTTTACAGAGGCGTAGAAAGGCGTATTTATGGAGGAAAGGGTGAAGTGGGAGTCGTCTGATCTGGGTCTACTCTGTTTGCAAAGACGTTAAAGCGCGTTTTAAGAGTTACATAAAGCGGAGCATAGTGTAGAATATCTTCAAACTTTCTTTTTAGGAATAATTTGATCTGAGCGAATATGCAGGATAACATCGGCATCGTAAGATATCTCAGGTCCATGAATATTTAATGTTCTTCTCAAGACACGGAGCGTGTTGTTGACATCTTGCAATTTCTCACCCCTGGGCACGTGAGCTTTCAGCTGAGGCAAATGATCCAATGTGTTATTCAGTTAGAAGCACGCTTAAAATTTTCTCTGATTTATTTTCTTTTATCTCTCTTTTTGTTCAAATATCACTGTTAACCCTAATACGCATCCTAAAGGCATATATCGGGATTTGATATTGCAAATTTACTCAGTAAATAATATCCATGAAACTCATAAACTTACCTAAAGTGATAAACACTACGATTAACACTTTAATTTGATTATAAAATTTAAGACATTGTAAATACATGTACTTGCATATCAATATGTGAGTCCTTTGTTTGGTCTCAGCTAACATTCCAAGGTTAGAAACAACTACTTTATAGCTAATTTATTACCTATAGACTCTTCCGCTAGATTTTCACGGGCTTGAATTTAGTATAGAGACAATGCTTATGCCCCTTCAGATTTGTGATCGGGGGACATATTGTATTTACTTACAGAATAGACACAGATCAGGGGTCTGCTGATGTAGCGATCGTCATATATTAAAATTGACGATGATTTCATACATAATTAGCTTTTATTACTGCATCCTAAAATATGCCATGGTTTTGGCTGTCCGAGTTGTGCCGATTGTCGTTAAGAAGGACGATGATTTTGTTTGTGCGATCTTAAGTAAGGTTCCTATGTGTGTACGAACTTTAGTTAGGTTGCTATGAAGTGGTTCTACTGTTTACTAGTCTGTCACTACCAGCAACAATTAGAAGTATTCCAGACAACCGCTGTTGACCAGGGCAACAGTTAGGTTCCAGTGAAGATCAAGCGACCCAATAAACGAATCGCGCTGTTTGACACTCAGAGTAGTGGTCCTGTAGACAATAGGTTTTATTCTCAAGTGTGATTGCATAGGTCAATTTCATTAGAGTGCCCTTTGCATCGCATACTAATATAAGGACAAATTTTAGTGGAAGATGGCCAATCCCTTGATGGAAGCGACCAGATCTCTAGCATTTGATAGCCCCTCTATTCTGGTGTCCGCTCATAAAATATTCATGAGCTGGTTCAAAGGTTAGCCCTCTTGCTGTCACGATAAAATATTATTTTAACTCGCGTACTAATTCTGCGGTGGTGAAATACTTAGAATAGGTTAAACACGCCATAAGGAGTTTGCATAGAATAGGTAAACAGTAACTAAACACGCCATACGGAGTTTGCATAGAATTGGTAAACACGCCATACGGAGTTTGCATAGAATAGGTAAACAGTAACTAAACACGCCATACGGAGTTTGCATAGAATTGGTAAACACGCCATACGGAGTTTGCATAGAATTGGTAAACACACCATTCGGAGTTTGCATATGTTAGGTTAACACGCCATACGGAGTTTGCATAGAATAGGTAAATACACCATACGGAGTTTGCATAGAATAGTTTAACACGCCATATGGAGTTTGCATAGAACAGATTAACACACCATACGGAGTTTGCATAGAATAGGTCAACACGCCACACGGAGTTTGCATATAATAGGTAATCACGCCATACGGAGTTCGCATAGAATAGATAAACACACCATACGGAGTTTGCATTTAACCCTTCCTTCATACAAACCATTTATTACGCCTTTCTGAGCAGAGTAGACCAAGATCAGATGGCGCCTGTAGGAGCCATCTGATCAGGATCTGTTCTGTTTGCTTATGAAGTTATAACAGCCATGACCCTACAGTCTTCACCAAAACTAAACCAATGTGTACATGTAGCATTCTAAACATTCCTATAGGAGCCGTCTGATTAGGGTCTGCTCTATTTGCTCGTAGAATTTGAAAGACACGTTTCTTTACTTTCTGAAATGGCTACACTAATGTTTGTTTCCACTTTAAATATTTAATTAAAAGTGTTTTGTCCATGAATATTCAGTAGGTATGGAACTTTGGAATGAACATAGTAAAGGGTTAAAACTCAGTACTCCTACAGTTCTGGCCCCGGGTTATACAACTGTTTTGCTTGCGTCTGAGATCATTCTCAAGCATCTAATTAATTTGCCAGCCAGGGTCAAAGGTTATAAAACTTCAGAGTCCGAGTCTGAGATCATCCTCAAGTATCTGCTTGGTCAGATCTCAGACTCGAGCAAAACGTTTTATAACCTTGGGACCTGTTTTGAGATTACTCAAAATCTGTCCAATCAGATTCTTGAGAATGGACTTGGACTTGGGAGTTTTATAACCTTGCACCCTGCTGTTTGTAAAACATATACCACCCAATGTTTTGTTTGCAGTTAAGATGCAGAATAATTCTGGCCCCGATGTTATTAAACTTCTGAGTCTGAGTTCATTCTCAAATACAATGTATCTGATTGGTCAGATTTTAAGCTTGCTCAAAATTTGACCAATCAGATGCTTTAGAATGAACTCAAAGGTAAGTAAATTGCAACAGATCGGAGATTAAGTAAACATATTGTTCTAACAGGGAGAGCAATTAGTGTAGGTTTTTGACCGGAATATCGGGTGAGAGAAAACAAAGATGTGGTTTTATGCAATTAGTCATTCACACACAGCATGTGGTATGGTCTTATATTCTTATCAAGATTAAACGGCTCTCAAAGTCTTTGTGAATAATTAACTCAGTAAATTAGACGATCTTGTCCCCAAATACTGCATTATTAATGAATTCAAGTTAATATATTTCCCAGGAGATACAGTTTTCGATTTTATCGATTCCAAGCTATGAAAATCATAGCTATTTATGAAAGATTCTCTAGGGGACAACCTACTTTAACACTCTGAAATACTGACTTTTTCAAGTGAAATTCTAAATTATGTCGCTCATTGGGACAGTTCATTGGGTATAAAAGTGTTTTATGTTCAGGGGAATTTTGAATTGCAAATGGTGTATGTACTGATCAGGGGGGAGCTTCAGAAGCCCTCTGAACTGACCGTACTATGTACATTCAAAGAGCTACGTGCGATATTTCACAGCAGTACAGTGATAGAACGCGATTTCTTACATGGAGTCTCGCGTAATTGGTGAACTGAAAAACGCGTGAGCTACATAAACAGAAAGGAAATGGCTTTCCATACTTTGACATTGTCTGATGTGGTTCTCGCGCTTCTGTTGCAGTCTCATACAAACATGGAAGTTTAATGAAAGAGAATGTCACTGATCGATCATTATTGATAAATATTGGAAAGCACGTTAATTGCTTTTTATTAGCTTTGTGTAGAAAGTGCATATAAATCCTAGGAAAACTCTTGGAATTCTAGAGCTTTTAACTCTTATCACGCTAGCGGCGAATTTGTGATTACCTTGCAAACAGGAGAGATCCAGATGAGGGGGAGATTTACTCGATGTACCCAAAACTGTTTCACGCTCGAAGAGAAAAAAAAGCAGGAGACAACTTTCAATATTTCAGCTGACAACACATTTTACGGACGAGTATTACGTAGAGTGCAAAGTGTTAAATGGCGTACCGCATCACGCGACACTCTCTGGGCAAATAGTCCGCTTCAAAAATCGTTATCTGATTTTGTTTTCAAATTAGAATTGTCTTCAATTTCTTGTCGAAACACGAAAATTGTGTCACTCGGTCTGTATTCTAACGAGAACCCGAGTTCGCCTTTGTCGCTGTTAGTGAGTGAGTGAATGCGTGAGTGAGTTGGGTTTTACGGTACTGTTAGTGCAGATACAGTAAAACCCCTTTTAAGCGACCACTTAACGAATAGACATGTGAATCTATGAGAACAGGTGCTTGCTTAATGCAGGATGAAGGTTAAACAGAAAGCTCACATGGAAACTTTCTGTTTTGCTATAACACTATTCGTCAAAGTGACGCCTCTTAATGGCACTGTAAACAGAACAGACCAAGATCTATAGGTGCCATCTGATCAGGGTCTGGTCTGGTTGTTGATTATATATATCTATATCTATTTGCACTTTTGATATGCAAATGTAGAACTTTACCTGATAATATTTAAGCAATCATTATCTAAGATGGTCAAATATCGATTGTACGGAGTGCATTTGTCATGCTTGCACTTCTGGTGACATTGGTGATGAGTGTCGTTATCTTTTTAAATGTGCATACTTTAGTGAATTAACCCTTCGCTTGCTATTCACGTCAATATACCTACCTGTAAATAGTGAAGACCCAAATGAGACAGCTCCTGCAGGAGCTGTCTCATCAGGGTCTGCACTATTTACAAGTTGATTGTGCAACCAGTGTACTCCACAGCAGTGATTGCACAGCGAAATACTTGTACACAGTGAAGATATAATTATGTAATTATACAACAGGACATGGGTAAAGAAGGAGAAATGTATTTTAAAATTCAGCAAGCGAAGGGTTAAGAAAGAAACTCATCCCTGATAGATATTTATAGACTGCCAATTGTCTTAGTTGCCAATCCCTTATGAACGAGAATGGAGTAAATATTTTATTTAAACTCAGTAAATTCATTTCCGTTGTGCTTAAACATTTTTCAAACCCCACCAAGCTAAATAACGGCTAGTCCACACCGTTACTGTTATTTTGCACTGTTACAGTGCTCGTTATATCTTTTTACGCATTACCATACCTTTTTGTATAGTTATGGGTTTCCTACTTTTTTCTCTTGTTGTTTGTTTGTTTGTTGTATGGTATTTACCTACTCACACAGTCTTGTCCTATTATTTTGCAACATTGGCCCATTTTGCACGTACTTCGACGTGTCGAATCGCACCCCTAAAACAAAAAACAAAAACAAAAAATACCAACGCATCATATTTCGTCCAACTATTAAGCTCAGTTGACCATCTAGAAACCTGTTCATGGGACAGACTGTGTAGACTTCGAGCGTAGGGCTTTGGTTTTGGTCTACACTGCTTGTCTATTATAGTGTTTGGCCAAAATGGGTTAATTATGTATGTTTTCAATATGTACCTGTTGTGATATCTGTATGTGCGGAGTGAAACATAAACTGTCAACTGTATAACGCTCATTAACCCTTCGCTTGCTGAATTTTAAAATACATTTCTCCTTCTTCACCCATGCCCTGTTGTATAATTGCATATATATCTGTATATATATGTATATATCAGGGATGAGTTTCTTTCTTAACCCTTCGCTTGCTGAATTTTAAAATACATTTCTCCTTCTTTACCCATGCCCTGTTGTATAATTGCTTGTATCTTCACTGCGTACAAGTATTTCGCAGTGCAATCACTGCTGTAGAGTGCACCGGTTGCACAATCGACTTGTAAATAGTGCAGACCCTGATGAGACAGCTCCTGCAGGAGCTGTCTCATCTGGGTCTTCACTATTTACAGGTAGGTATATTGACGCGAATAGCAAAGCGAAGGGTTAATGTGCTACTTGCCTTTAAGAACTAGAATTTAGACCCCTTTGTGCTGGGCACTTTTAACTTTAACTTGGCTCCCAATATAACGCTAACGGCAATATATGAGTTTCTTATGCAAGCATTCGGGGGACGAATGGGACGGGCCGGGCCGATCCTAGTTAGACATACATCAGGAATTATGGTTTAACTCTATCAACATTGAAATTTCAAGTGGACTATTCCAAAATTCAAACAGGTCAAGCTTACTGTGAATATACAGGGATGTTTTACAGAAAAGCGTAACATGACAAAAACACAGAGACTCACGAGAGGGTTCCACTTGGAACCCTCTCACCTGGGTCTACACCGTTTGCAAAGAACATTAGTGACTCGTTTCCCACATTGACATGGTTAATGCCTTACAGCTATTACTCTAGAAATATCCCATGAGCTGCCATATCTCTCTTAACTGTTCTCTGTCATAATTGTGTCAGTTTAACCCATTTTATCTCGTCTTTCTCTGTGAATTCGTCCAAATACATATAGTTGGAATGGATGTAATTTTCATTCCAGTGATGTTCTGCACGAAATCTTTCTTCTTACGTGCAATTAAAAATTAATGTGTGAAGCAAACAGTGCATACCCCTATCCGAGGGCTAGGCCATCATGCTTGTGGCTACACTGTTTGCCAAACAGTGCATACCCCTATCCGAGGGCTAGGCCATCATGCTTGTGGCTACACTGTTTGCCAAACAGTGCATACCCCTATCCGAGGGCTAGGCCATCATGCGTGTGGCTACACTGTTTGCCAAACAGTGCATACCCCTATCCGAGGGCTAGGCCATCATGCTTGTGGCTACACTGTTTGCCAAACAGTGCATACCCCTATCCGAGGGCTAGGCCATCATGCTTGTGGCTACACTGTTTGCCAAACAGTGCATACCCCTATCCGAGGGCTAGGCCATCATGCTTGTGGCTACACTGTTTGCCAAACAGTGCATACCCCTATCCGAGGGCTAGGCCATCATGCGTGTGGCTACACTGTTTGCCTCCAGTAGAACCTGTTTAAGCGATCATTTATCTGTTGAACATAGGAGTCTTAAAAACAGATGGTTGCTTAATGCAGGGCAAAAGTAATGCAAAAGCTCTTATATGAGTTTTCTGCATTACTCTTTACTTGCATTTAGCCACCAGTTGTCATACAGACCCATAATTAGACCTATTTGTGATGACCGCCAAAGACAGGTTCTACCGTATGTCCAATTTTAGGGACATTGGACAGTAGGCCAACATAGATTATTGTTAGATTTTAATGTCATTGTTGCTAAGGTATCGCCATAGCTCGTGAACATCTATATCTCGAATTTCGGGATAATTCGAAGTAAAAATCCTGTAATTCCAATCTTTACAATACAGAATTGTTCTAAAAGAAGTTTATCACTACGCATAACTAGAAACACATGTGACCGCTTAATTTGCATGTCGAAAGTGACGGTGAAAGCTACTACACGAGCTTTCAACATTACATTTGGACCAGCATTAACCCGTGGACTTGAGAAATTGCTCAGATTAGAAATCGGATGACTCGAACGTCTGTTATCTCAAAGTAGCATACCCTGATTAGAGTATGCACAGTACATTCGTTTCCCGCAATCTAGCTCTAATAATAATTATATTAAATTGTGTTCTTTTCATGTCGGATGAAAAGCTTTTTTCTTTTATTTCTGCAAGTGAGCCATTTTAATAGTGCTGTGTACGCCATCATTAATTTACAATATTTTCTCTAAAACACAATGACCAATGGTGAATAAAGTTCGCAAATGTTTTCTTTGTGAGATCGTCCTTCATCCTCGTTCAAAGAATTGAATTCAGAACATGGGGTGGCATGGCAACGAGAAGAACTTACTCTGACGGTCTTCTTTTCTTTAGCCGATGGGTGGAGTTCAATGTAATTTGACAGATATTATCCTTAATTGACCCTGATATAAAAATGTACAAAGCGTTGTGGCATTCATAAACATTGACGCCAGTAGGCTTGTCTAATTTTGTTATATGACCATAAAAGCAATGAGCACATTTCAATATAATGTCGCAGGAATCCTTTCCCAAAAATGGTTTCATTAACAAACATGGCATCCAGTGTCGTAACTAGTTTTCGTGAATTGTTATAGTGCACATTTCCAAAATTCTCATTGTCTGAAGCAACTACAGTAAACCCTCTCTATAACGGCCACTAAATTACATCAAATATTTTGTGTTAAAGGCAGGTGACTGCTTAAAGCAAGGTGAAAGTAAAACAGAACGCTCCTATAGGAGCCACCTGCCCTAAATACCAACTAATTAACATAATTTAGTGTCCGTTATAGAGAGGGTTTTACTGTACCTGCATTATGGAATATTCTTAACGTGACAATTTTCAAAAATTGTTCAAGCTATATTGTTGTTGGTCAAATGCACGACTGTCGCGGGCGAGGCTAAATTCCTTATATGACTATCTTGGAGGGAGTTTTGTATACTCCTTTGATGACCCTTTGTCGAGGGTCAGTTGCAAGTACAATTGTAAAGATGAACGGTATATATAACGCTCTCACATAGGAGTTTTCTGTTTAACCTTCGTCCTGCATTAAGCAACCACCTGCTCTCATAAAACCAGATTTTTTTTATATAGTGATTGCTTCAGACATGTTTACTGTGTCTGAATCAAGAGAGACAAAGAGGAACTCGGATTCTCGGTAGAATATCATATTCATGCAATAAAAAATATTGAAGACAATGTTAATTTGAAAACAGGATCAAATGGCGACAAAGGTCTGATTTTAGATAGTATCGCGTGATGTAGTATGACATTTGAACTCTTTATCTTCAGTGACTGCCATTTATTGCTTGTTTCAATTTTGAAACTCTTTTTGGTTTCTCTCAAAATATGAAACAGTTCGAATACTGGTAGGATGGCGAGTTATTCTACGTATCATATGGGTCCCTAATGTTTACTAATTCGCCTCTAGCGTGCTAAGAGTTGTTAACAACACTTTATTATTCCAATCGTTTGCATGTGGTTTATATGCATTTCACACACAAAGCTAATAAGAAAATTAGCGTGGTATCCAATAATCATCAATAATGATCGATCAGTGAAATTCTCTTTATATAAAACAGGTACAGAAGCGCGAGAACCGCACGCCACAATGTCAAAGTACAGAAAATCATTTCCTTTCTGCGTATGTTACTTACTCGCTAATTACGTGAGACTCAATTCAGAAGTCCAGATAAGATACGTAAATTCAAACATTTACAAGAGTAGCTCCTTTTTTCTTCACCAACCCCTATACTGTGACCACTCTTTAGAATCGCCCAAACTGCTTGGATCCTGATGAGACGCCGAGTTCATCTGAACCCAAATGCAAATGTCTGACAATATCATATCACGTTCAGCTGAATATGATTTAAATATGACGATAACATGTGAATTATTAATTCTATTAATTCCACCATGTATATCAACTTTTGGAAGTGTCATTGCCAGTTTTAAACTTCATTAACCCATTCCCTCATATTGACGCCTTTTGACGCCTCTGCAAAAGTCACCTGTTGAAACCATTGTGATAAATAGAGCATTTGCTCCTATAGGAGCAAATGCTCTATTTATCACAATGGTTTCAAACTATAAAAATCTAAATTTTCCCTTTCTCTAGTTAATGCTCCTTTTTGGTAGATTTATTCAAAGAGGTTGGGTCTAAAATAGCCTTTGAGGTAATGGGTTAACCTGTTTAGGCACATATTATTAACCATTTCCCTGTTCAATATTCATCTAAGAGAATGACATAATTAATATTTATTAGCTAAACTTTCATAATGTAAACTTTGTTTTGTTTTCACAAAAGCTGTAGATCAGATCTCTACCATGTCAAAAGCAAACAGAGCAGACCCTGCTCTCCTACAAGAGCCGTCTGATCTGTGTCTACTCTGTTTGCAAATGTGTAAAAAGACGGTTATATGAAGGAAAGGGTTAAGGAAACCCGTACAGTTTTAATTCGGAACCAATCCATTTTTCATGTGGCGTGGGCATAGCAAACAGAACATCTACTGGAATAAGCCATTTACATTTATGAGTTCAGCAAACAATGCAGACCCTGATCAGACAGATCCTGGTGGAGCCCTCTGATCTGGGTCTTCACTGTTTGCCAATTTCGTTTTAAGGGACACAGCGCACAAATGGGTTGACTACTGACACCGTGAATAATTAAAACTGACTCCACCGTTTCTGAGTATTAATTAAACAAAACGTTGTATCAAATAATTATATTACTAAAGACAAATGATGTTGTGTGGCAAACTGTGCATACCGTGATCAAAGGTGTCCCCCAGAGGCATTTGATCTGGGTCTACAATGTTTGCAAATGTCTTATATACTCGGTTCCCTCACATGAATGGTTAAATAGTAGCTAGCACATTTGAATATCGACCCTGTCAAGAACTGAACAAAGAGACAAAATGCATTTATTAAGGAATCATGCACTTCCTGACACTATATACCTACATTGCTCTGTTAACACCACAGGCCTGCATTGCCCTGTTTGCTAATGAAATAATATAGATCATTTTAAGGCTTCTGCCATGGTAAACAATTCCCTCGTTTGTCATGCAATTAAAATTTAGGTAATTAATATTTATAGAGTCATTATTTCTTACTTAAATACTCTCGAAGTAAAAACGAGAATAATTGGCTGGTGCAGTAAAAACCCTCTAAACCGGAATTCCAGTAGAGAATAAGTTATACAGTACTCCCTCCCTACAACGGCCCTCTCAATAACGATTCCCTCCTTACAACAACGCATGTCACTGTTTCCGAAACAACAAGTCTCCAGAAACAACTTTTTTCCATCGTATTTTCTCTATGCCTCCATCAAACCCTATGTTGTGATCACTCTTTAGAATCGTCACTTTGTGACGATTCTAAAGAGTGGTCACAACATAGGGTTTGATGGAGGCATAACGGTTTTAGTTCTCGAAATACACCTTATCTGGGGATCTGCAAGCAAGCTAATTATGTTTGATTTTCCCTCCCTATAACAACTCCCCCTGAACAACATATACAATCTTCGTATCCCAAAGGGTGTCGTTGTATAGAGGGAGCACTATATACTTTTAGGCAGGTGGCTGCTTAATGCTGGATGAAACTCATACAGAAAGCTCCCTAAATAAATTTTACCTTTCATTAAGCTGCCACCTGTCTGCAAGACTGCTATTGTACACGTACTAGGTTGAACGTCCGGTTTAGAGGGGTTTTACTGAATAAGGATATAGCATAATAAGTTGATAATAAATATGCAAATGAATTGAAGACAGGCATAGTGCGACTACATCTGTTCGGATCCTTAGTTGGATCAATAGTTAGCCCTTTTGATGGTGAATATTGAATGCGGAATATTCAAAGAACAATATTCTATCAATGTTTAGCAACAAAGTCTAACACATATGAAACGTTTAAATTTGGTATTGGATGTTGAATATTTAGATACCAGCAGAAACTGTAAACTCGTATTTAAATAATTCCATAAGCAACCAGTGCAGAGGAGACTCCTCTTTAAACTTTCTGGGCAAAATGTTATAAAATTTCTGAATCTGAGTCTAAGATCATTCTCAAGTATCCAATTGGTCAGATGCTTGAGAATGATCTCGGACTCGAGCAAAAAAGCTTTATAACCTCGAGACCTGATTTTGATCTACACAGTTTACGAATACACTTGAATACACGAGTACACTCGTATCCCACGTGCAAATGTTTAACTACGCATTTGAAGTTTGGGGAGGATATGAATTCTGTGTTTTTAGAAAAGGTATACATAACTTTCATCCTGCCGATCGTTACCTAAACCTTTATTTGCAAACAGCATGACTCCAGATAAGACGCCGTACAACCGGGCCTCTCACCATGATCCAAGCTGTTTGACACCCAGACAGTAGCTTGGCCGAGTTGCAGCTAAGTGACTTACCTTATATCAGAGTTTAAGCAGAAATTATTTTTCGGCAAGATAAGAGTTAACCCTTTCTTTCATATAAACGCCTTGTCGTGCATTTGCAAACAGAGTAGACCCAGATCAGACGGCTTCTGTAGGAGCCGCTTGATCAGGGTTTGCTCTGTTTGCTTATGAAATGATAATAAACCTGACTACAAATTGGTCCAATACCCAATTCATGTGTAAGTCAGCTAATAATTGTCAATGATGTCATTATTTCTTACATGAATATTGAACAGGATAAGGGTTAAATTGTTATTAAAAGATTTTCAATGATAAGAGATCAACCTTCTTAATGGTGGTGTATTGTGATCTTAGGCGATATCTAAACCGTTCCGGAAGCGTAATTAACCCTTTCAGTGCGAGAAACGAGTCGCCAATGTCCTTTACAAACATTGTAGTCCAAGATGAGACCCTCTCATCACGGTATGCACTGACTGTCAAGTTATACTTTTCTTAAAAAACCTGTAAAATCACGGTAAACTCGACCTGTTTGAAGTTTGGAATAGTCGAGTTGAAATTTCAGCTTTGTAAGGGTTGAAATAATTGCGAAAGTGTCTAATGCTATATAACATTACAGTAAAACCAAAGGAAGGATGGTTTTGTGACAAATTATAATGATCAAGGTCGCTGAAACTGCGATAGTGGAATGAAAGGGCTTCTATGTCAATATGGTTTTAATTACGTATAATATAAACACTAATAATTTGTTGAAGACATTGCGTCAACTGTTGTGCTCAAGCGTTTTGTGCTCGTATAAACATTCTAAAGCATCGGTCGTTTTTCAATTTAAATTATACAGGTCTTGCAGGAGTTCTGTCCAAATTACACTTATCATCTTGTCCAATTGGAAACTGAAAAATACCCTCAAGGTTAGTTGTTATAGAACTGTTTGCTTGAATCTGAGTTCCACTCAAACTCTGACCAATCAGATACTTGAGAATTTACTGTGACTCAACGTAAACGTTTTATAGCATTGGGTATGGGTGCAAAGCAAAGAGTGGACTTCTGTATTATTTTGTGAAAAACAAGACTAGAAGGGCGAACATTATTTCGTAAATGTATTACTTTATACATATTCTTCAAAAATGGCTTGTATAAAGTACAAACACATATGATATAGTTTTTGTCACTCTAGTCTTAAATGAGATCACAGAAATGCCAACCAAACCCAAATGTAATAAAACTTTTTAAATTAGTCTGACTGATTTTTCAGATATTGAGTTCCATCCAAAGTCTGACCAATCAAATGCTCGATATTATTTTAGAAATTTAGAATTGACAAATTTACCAATATGTATATGTATATATATATTAATTATTTACTTCATAGATATGTCTTTTGGTACCTTTGTAGACCGTGTTGACCTATATCAGACAGTTCCTGTAGACACATTTCTGGTCAGGGTCTGCTCTTTTGCTAGTGGAATTATATTATGTAGATAGTTTGCTATAGTTTCTGCCACAGTTTCGGCTAAAAACAAATTTATAATTCAATTATGAAAATCAGTCAACAAATATTAATACAGATATTCTTTCGTTCATGAAGATTCAACTATACTAGTACATTCTATAGAGTTACCATTTTATAGTGTTTTCTTTCTTTTTTGTAATAGTATGTTTGTCATTATGGAATACTAGTGGTGTATATTGTTTCCGGATACTTAGAGTATGAATGAATGAATGAAATACTTTATTTAATGACATTAACTTTGTACTCCATAAATATGCTTTTCTACGCCTTTGCAAACAGAGTAGACCCATATCAGACTGCTCTTATAGGATCTTATAGGATCCATCTGATCAGTGTCTGCTCTGTTTGCTTATAAAGAAATATAGATCTGATTCTATAGTGTCTGCCAATGCCAAAATGTCTTGTGGCCATGTGCCATCATAAACATTAATCTAATCAATATTCATTTTGTCATTGTCATGTCATTATTTCTTTCATGAATATTCATGGAGTAAAGGCTTAACCTTTTAACCAATGAGTATTCAGAAAAGAAATAATACTGAATTTAAATTAACTGAATGTGCATAATGGTCAAAAGAAGTGTGTGCATGGCAGAAACTGTATAACCAGATCTATATTATATCATAAGCAAACAGAATATGTATTATATTAGTAGTGTACGTATAGGTGCCCTACATAAGTGGCAATATGTGTGGTTCTTGAACTCAAAGGTGATGCATGTAACACTGACCAATGATATCTGCAATGAATTGAGAACTCGGCACTGTAAGGTACACTTTCAAATATAAAGGATATGTTCTGTGCAGCAGCTACGAAATTCATATAGATTAATTCTGATTGTATTTTCGACGGGAAAGGGACGAGAAACCATAATTGAATGTTAGAGTTTCGTCCAGACAGCAAAATTGCTTTACCTTTGTCCCGCTAACCGCCACGTGACTTGCATTTGTGTGACAGCTTGGACACATATGAGACGCCGAGTAACTCGCTGACTTATCAGTACCCAAACTGTTTGGCATTCGGTTAATGTTTTTTTAAAGGTTTGGTCGAACCGGAAGTAGTTAAGAGAGTTTACTACGGAGATAACATTTAACCTTCAGCACTTTCCTGGCGAAATTTTATGACTGACCTATGCAAACAGTCTGGATCCAGATGAGACGCCGTGTAACTCAGAATTTCCTCAAGATCCAAACTGTTTGACACTTATTATATTATTTTTTTGTAGTGAAATTGAAGTTAACGACATTATGAAACCTGAAGAAGACAGTGACATAATATGTAGATGAACTTTATTTTACGTGGAAAGTGCTAACGTGAGACGAGTTAGTAGATGTAATGTAACGGTCAATTATCAGTGTATCCTGCACGCAAATATAATTATGATGGCATAGACGTGTTCCATTATCAACTTTCTAAATTGACAGAAGAAACTTTATACAACCTTCATGCTGTAAGGCGTACTTGGATTAACTTTAACCAACTTTATATTTATATCGTAGTACTTGACAGATTCTGTTAAGAATTTTATTTGATGTTAGCTACGCTTGTTAGGCAGCCATCGTAACTTTGTGCATATTACATTGAAACGTATACATCATAAAGATGCAAATAGAGCATGATGATTTTTGTGTATTAAAGGACATATTGCGATTTTTCATTCCAACCACCAGACAAATCAAGGTGATTTTTCATACAGAATTTGTCTCAATCAAAGAACTGTCTCGTTCTCAAAACACTTATTCGACTACATAATGTTTGACGAAAATTGCGATGAAAACAAATTTGTTTCTATCAAATTTCCGTGTAACAATAAAATGAATCAAAATTTGAGACAAGTCTGCCTGGTGTAATTAAACCCTTTCCTTCATTTTCATAAACACCTTTTCACTACTTTGCTAACAGAACAGTTCCGATCAGACGGCTCTTATAGCAGCACTCTGATCAAGGTTTACAGAACAATCCCGATCAGACGGCTCCTATAGCAGCTCTCTTATCAAGGTTTACAGAACAGTCCCGATCAGACGGCTCCTATAGCATCTCTCTGATCAAGGTTTACTCTGATCAAGGTTTACAGAACAGTCCCGATCAGACGGCTCCTATAGCAGCACTCTGATCAAGGTTTACAGAACAGTCCCGATCAGACAGCTCCTATAGCAGCACTCTGATCAAGGTTTGCTCTGTATGCTTATGGAATTATAATAGATCTAAATCTATAGTTTCTACCAATACCAAATCATCATATGTTCATACATGTATGCCTGTATTAAAATTCGGCTAATAGATATGCATGATGTCATTATTTTTCATATGAATATTAAACAAGGAACGGAATGAAAGGGACAATGGTAAACAATGTAGAACCGTATCTCAGTAAAGGAGTCTTCTGATGAGGGGTTTCACTGCTTTTTTCACATATAATTTCCCAATCGATACAACAGCAAGAGAGGGGGTAACTTGTGAAGTCGGGAGATCATGTACATGTATATAGTTCCAGACTATAAACCTCTCCTTTACCCTTTTTAACGGCAAAATACTTCTTGCTGACAAACCCGTCAAATGCAAACTAGATTTGTCGCTAAGACGTACATATACCGGTATTTTAAATTAGGCTTAAACCTTTACCTTATTAAGTATGGCATATGAAGACGACGTTTTGGCCATTGTAGAAACTGTATATAGAATCACATCTAATGCATTCCATAAACAGATCTACATATAGAATTATACATTATTATTACTCCTTAAGCACACAGAGCTGGGTCCATGCTTATAAAACGTTTAGTTGAGCCTGAGTTCGTTCTCAAGTTTTTGATTGGTCAGATTTGAGCCTTTGGCTCAAATCTGACCAATCAAAAGCTTGAGAACTCAAATCTGACCAATCAAAAGCTTGAGAACGAAACTCAGACTCAACTAAAAGCTTTATAAGCATGGACCCAGATCCTGAACGTACACGATCAAAGGCGTCAAAAAGCATTTCTGCCAGGTAAATAGTTAATCCTAGTACCACCCATATGGAAAGTGTTGCCTTTACAAACAGAATAGACCCTGTTTAGACGGCTCTTGTAAGATCAAGGTCTGCTCTGTGCGTTCATGTTAAAGTAATGTTTCGTCTGCAATAGTTGTCATCGGCTTCAATGCTTTAAATAGATTGTCGCCTTCATTCAAAATACATACGGTAGCTTAATGTAGACTGAAAGCAATGCAGAAAAACTTCATTGGGAGCTTTCTAGATTGCGTTCATTCTGTATTTTAAACGGTAGTTGTCTCGTCACAATTATTAAGGAAGTACCGTTTCAGAATCTTTTGTGTATCCATCCTGACTGTACCCTTGTATAACGGCAGTCAGCGAGAATGCTCACTACAAGTTCAATATCTTCTCCATTGGCTATTTATCACTTGTTCCTGACAGGCATGTATCAAGTGATGAAATTCACTATGGAATATATCACTATTGGCTGGTATCCTTCTGTAATATTGACAATATCTCTTATAGCATGTCTGCTCACTTTCTAATGTGTTGCTTTTCCTTACTTTAGATTTGTTAATCCTTTACTCCATACATACATGTACACATTTATACGCCTTTGCGACCTTAACGAATTGACATGGTAAATATATGAAAGCAGGTGATTGTTAAACGCAGAACGATGGTAATACAGAAAACTCCAACGTTCGTCCTGCATTAAGATACTACTTGCCTTTAATCCTTTACACCATAATTGCGCATTTCTACGCCTTTGCAAACAGAGTAGACACAGATCAGACGGTTATTATAGGAGCCATCTGACCAGGGTCTGCTCTGTTTGATTACGAGATAGTATATAACTGATTATTTAGGTTCTGCTTTGGCAAATATTTTGTGTGCCAATATGCCATTTTAAAAATCAATCTAATTAGTATTTGTGTTGTCATCAATTGTTTCATGCATACCCATGGGATACTTGTAAAGGGTTTAAACGTTGTGAATCCAAAGGGTCATCAAGTAATCCCATGCTGTCGAAAACCGCTATTATTCTGATACAATTATATGGTAATCTTGATCTTAAAACGGCTAGTCGCTTATTTGACCATCTGTTTCTTAACCCATTCCCTCATATTGACGACTTTTGACGACTCTGTAAAAGTCACTTTGTGAAACCATTGTTATAAATAGAGCATTTGCTCCTATAGGAGCAAATGCTCTATTTATCACAATGGTTTCTACTACAAAATTCTAAAATTTTCATTTTCTGTAGTTTATGCTCCTTTTCGGTAGATTTATTCAAAGAGGTTGGATCTAAAAATAGCCTATGAGGTAATGGGTTAATGTACCATGTTGATAGTTTACCCTTACCTCTGCTGTGATATACAACTGTCTGCTCAAAGTTGGAGCTGCTGCAACCTTTACTACTTATCCCGCTACTCGCCACCTGGTCCGCATTTGCAAACAGTCTGGTTCCAGATGAGACGCCAAAGCACTGGGCTTGACGCGTCTCATTAAGATCCGAGCTGTTTGACACCCAGTTAATAGTTTCTCAAAAGCGTTTTCAATATGTTCTTGAAAGAAAAACCTTTGATTAATTCGGAAGGGAAAGGTGGGTACTATACCAATTTAACGAAATGGTTTGCAAACAAGTACTAGTGTCCTAATTACGCTACGTATTCGGACAGTCAAACGTAGGCAAATAGTGCTGACCCAGATCAAACGGCTCCGGAAGGAGCTTTTGATCATGGTCTATACTATTTGCTGCCATGCCAGTCTAATTGAAAGTTACCACGATGGTTCCAAAATGAATTATTCAGATTATAAACTAGTGGAGAAGGGTGGATGGTGTCGGCATACTTAGGGTAATTGGAATACAGTGTTTCCCTGTAACACCAACAAGGGAATACGTGTGAGACATTTTGGTGAATCTGTCAGCGAATATATCAGCTCCGGGGAGTATTTCCTTGTGATTGATGCAGGGAAGCTGCACACTTTCGACGTTATAGTGATCTTAGACTGCGATCGTTGACCACCAGACACAAATAAGGATTTATACTAGTATACGTAGTTCTAAATCAACTAACAGCGGTGCTTCAGATTATAGAGGCATTGTCCTCTCCAAATATTTACTGGTATTTTTCAAACTCTATCATGAAATAAAGACATTTATGAATATTAATTGGCTAAATTCTTATAATTAAATATGAAATCGGGATTTTTGCGCCAAGACACAAACTGTAGAATCAGGTGTAAATTATTTCATAAGCAAACAGAGCAGACCCAGATCAGACGGTTCCTATAGGAGCCGTCTTATCTGGATCTACTCTGATTGCAAATGCGTAGAAAAGCGTATTTATGGAGTAAAGGATTAACCATTTCGGGGCGAAATAAATTTCTCTGCTAAGATTGTCGTCTGTTTCGTGTTTCCAAGTTGCATTTTCTATATGTTTTTACAAAGTATAATCAGTATTACTCGGAGTCACCTCCGGATCCAAACTATTTGCAAAGGGCGAAATAGTTACATGTAAGACGTTAGCTTTAGTACAGTAAAACCTCTCTATAACGGCCACTGAAGTATATCAATAATTTTGTGTTAAAGGAAGTATATCTGCTTAAAGCAAGGTGAAAGTAAAACAGAACGCTCCTATATAGGAGCGTTCTGTTTTACTTTCACCTTGCTTTAAGCAGCCGCCTGCCCTAAATACCAACTAATTAACACAATTTAGTGGTCATTATAGAGAGGGTTTGCTGTATTTAGTATGGTTTACATAGTAGCGGGTGTTGAGATCAAAACTTTACTTTGATCATGAGTTCCTTTTAACTTTAATAATAAAATTTGACCAGGATCTCATCAACACCAGACTGATTATCGATAACCTGCGCACACAGCTTGGAACTAGATTACACACCGAATAACACGGTGTCTCCTCAAATTCCAAAACTGTTCGAAATTCTGTCATCATTTCCGGAAAGAAATGAATGACATAGATGTACTTGTAGAATTGCAAGAGATAAGGAGTTTTACAGTCGAAAGTTAGTTTATGTCAAAATAGTTGAAATATCCCAACAAATCATCAATTTCATCTGGCAACCCCGTGAAACAAGCACAGTTATCCGAATACAGTAGCAAACAAAGAGAGACAAGTAACACCAACTGTCAGTGAATGCCATTAAGTTCAATAAACCCGCCATCCAATCCTATAAAACTTCTCCTAGTGACATTGCTCCCCCAAGGGAGTTGCCGCCGGCACGTGTATTATCAAAAGCAATGATCACCGAATACTGATAATCAATTTCACTATGATTGATACTTTCATCCTGTTTCCAATTATCACGCAATGTAAAAGCTGCCTCATGAGGAAAAGTATATTTGAATTTTTCAAACAATGTAGACCCTGATCGGACTACGCTGTCTGACATCCATTACTTTCTGAAAGAATAGAAGTAGAAATAATATTTCATCGGTCGTTGACTGAGACCTTGCTACCCCTATACGAAGTTGTCAGCAACGAAGATTGTCGAGTTTTCGCGATGTTTTCCAGTATCTATTAATAGTAGTGTTAAATAGCTATGCTTAGCATTAACTCATTCTCCTCTAGACTATATTTAGACACAGCCTATTTGAATAAATCTACCGAAAAGGAGCATTAACTAAAGAAAAGGGAAAATTTAGAATTTTGTAGTTTGAAACCATTGTGATAAAAAGAGCATTTGCTCCTAAATGCTCTATTTATCACAATGATTTCACAAAATAAAGTTTACATAGGCGCAATAAGGCGTCAGTAGGAGAGAATGAGTTAAGCGAGGGAGCCACTAGTGTCTAAGATATGATTGGAAATGTGTCGACCCTGCGAACTCCCTTTCCGAAAGCGAATGCTCAGCCGACAGTGCTATCTGGACTATTTACTATATGAACCTTTACTCCATAAATACGCATTGCCGTGCCTTTACAAACAGAGTATACTCAGATCAGACGGCCCCTGTAGGAACCGTCTGACCAAGGTCTTCTCTGTTTGCTTATGCAATAATATAGATATGCCTACATATCGCCATATTAAACCAATTCAATAAAAGTACCTGTTATTCTATATTATGTTATGCATTCCAGAATATTATCTTTCACCACAAATTGGAAAATTGCAACACTGTCAGTGTCTGTAATTAAAACAAGTCGTAAATATCCATTAAAGGACATCCAAATTAAATTTGCTTCAATACAAGTCTGACTGTAAGATTGCTGTAGCCCAATCATTTTACTGTCTGTTTTCTCTATCAAATTTGATTGTTAGAAAGATAAAATGTATCGTAAGCAGCCACAGAAAATAATTGGGAATCAAGAAATAAACCTCCACTGTACAGTATTACCCATTCACCCTCTATCCGCGGTATGACTCGCTTTTGCAAACAGCTTGTAACCAGATGAGACGCCGAGTCACTCGGCATCTCATCAGGATCCAAGCTGTTTGACAATTGATCTATAGTTTTTAAACGCTTGATCGAGTCGGATTTAGGCAAAATTGTACTAGATCTAAATATGAACAGACATTTATTTTTTCACAGCGGGGTAAGAGTTTAATCACAGAAGAAAAATTGTTTTACACCATCAAATGAAACTGTCTCTATCGATACATTAACCCCTTCTAAACCGGAATCCTATTAGAGAAGACCTAAGATACTTTCAGGCAGGCGGTTGCTTAATGCAGGGTACAAATCATGCAAACAATTCATAGAGGAACTTTCTGCATGACTTTCATCCTTCATTAAGCTGTCACCTTTCTCCAAGATGGATATTTATACTAAAATGGCCCTCCGGTTTAGAGAGGTATACTGTATATATTATTTTGATTTGTACACTGCTAGTACTACAGTGAATCCTCACATATTCGAATTTTATGTATAGAGGATTTATCAAACTATTTAGGCAGGTGCCTGCTTAAAACATGATGGAAGTCATGAAGAAGCTCCAGCATGCATTATACTGCCATCTGTATTAACTCATTACCTCCTAGTGACGCATATTTTCACCTCTATCAAACCATTGTGATAAATAGAGCATTTGCTCCTATGGAGCAAATGCTCTATTTGTCACAATGGTTTCAATACTACACAATTCTAAAACTCTCCATTTCTATAGTTAATGCTCCTTTTCGGTAGATTAATTCAAAAAGTTTGGATCTAAAATAGCCTAGGTGATAATGAGTTAAAGACCGATAATGATAAGTATTTTTGTGTTTAGGTTAGGGAGTCTTAACTGTAGTGTGTTGGTCTTGGTGATAGACTGTTATAGGATGGCTAGCATACTTTACTTTGTTTTCAAATCAACCAGCTGTCAGAAGAAGCCTTAGTTATTATTCAGAGGTTTCCTGGGCTTCGTACTGCTGTAACCATTGTGTCAGCCAATATAATATTTGCCAAAAACACCAGTACTACCATTAAAGTTCATGTTTGTATTGGTTAAAGGCTTGTTTCTCAGTTTGGTACGTATTTGTTTCCCAATCATGTGTTACATTAAGATCATACATTTGTATGTTGTAGTTCCACCTCTTCTTAATATATAATACAAAGCCTCTGCTTAATGGTATGGTCATGTTCCATTCTTTTTAAGGTAACGCCTCTGTATGACCTCGTATATATAGTTTGCAATACGATGCCTCGGTTTATGGTATGGTCAAGTTATACCTTATTTGCAATACCATGTTCTGTTCTTTGTTATTCCAAAATTCAAACAGGTCATGCTTACAGTATTTGTTTTTGGTGGGGTGGGGGCGGTTTAAAGAAAAGTATAACATGACAAACAGTATAGACCCTGTAGACCCAGTTTAGACCATGTAGAGACGGCTCCTTTATAAAGAACATTACTGGCTCGTATCCCGCATTGCAAGGGTTGAGGACATGCGTTTATGTTTGGTATGACCACATCTACCTTATTTGCAAAAAAATGTATGGTCTTCTTTCTTACTTTTTGTAAAGGTATACAAAAGGTACACTGTATACAAATGGCCATACTTCTTCATTGTTACAGTCATGTCATGTATAAGGATAGACACGTCTACCTAATTTTCATTTCCATACTTCAATTAAAGTATGGTTGGTAAGGCCGCGCCTCTTTATGTTATATGGCCACGTTTCATAATGTGCAATATCATACCTTTTGTTATGGTATGGTATTGTTACGTACTTTAGTAAGGACATACCCTTGTGTTATTGTCACGTGTACCTAATTTGCAATACCATGTATTTGGTACTATCATTGCCTCCCTGATTTGCATTGTTACATGTATACTATACTGTAGGGAAATGTCATGTTGTATTATTTGTTAAAGCCATACTTCTGTTATTGGCATGGCCGTGTGACCCCCTGAATGTTTTTTTGTGTTTTGTATGGTCATATTTCGTTTGTTATTAAGGGTAATATTCATTTGTGTCTGGCATGCCATTGCCCCCTTATTTGTCGGTCGTGCCTCTTATGACATTAATATTCATGGAGTGAAGGTGCCTCTTTGAACGCACGTATCCAGTGTGAAAAGAGCGCGATATAAATGTGGTATAATAATAATAATAAGATCGTGTTTCATTTGGCTTTTAAAGTCATATTTATTTGAGATCTGGCTCCGGGTTATAAAACTTCTGAGTCAAATTTCATTCTAAAGTAGAACCCTTCTAAGCCGACACTTTATTTAAGAACATTTAAGGCTTTTTAGGCAGGTGACTCTTTAATGTAAGATGAAAGTCATTTGTGAGTTTTCTGCATTACTTTCATACGGAATTAAACTGCCACCTGTCTGTAAGGCTGATTTTGATACCAATTGTAGCGTCAGATTTATAGGGTTTTTACTGTATCTGATTTGGCAAATTTCTAACAAAAGGTTGTATAATCTCGGAACCATTCGAGATAGCCATGCCTCGTTCTTGTCATGCCGCGTGTCTTTGTTTGGTACATTCAAGGTTATAGTATTACCAAACGGAAACAAACAACCTCACCAGAAGATGGCGTATTCCCATATGCGTTATAAAGGCATTTCCATAACAAATAAAACATTTATGAATTCACAGTAGTATTCAAGTTTCGATAAAATATTTAACAAACCCGGAATGTACAATCCATTTGCATTATATGTCCTGAAAATTGTACTGCTAGGAATAGTTTTTTATTGATGCTAAAAGCTATTTAATCAAGCATATATAACTGTAACGCCATATATGAGAGGAGAGATGTGTGATGAAGCGTGGTGTTGATTTAAATACAGTCAAATCTGTATAAACACATTCCCTCGGACTGACGCCTTTTAACGCCCCTGTAAAAGCCATTTTTAAAACCATTAGGACAAATCTTTATTTATTACCATTCTAAAATATTCATTTTCTCTAGTAAATGCCCCTTTTCAATAGATTTATACAAAGATGTTGGGTTTAACATAGTCTAGGAGGGAATGGGTTAAGCAACCACTTACTAGTTAAACCTTTACTCTATGAATATTTATGTCAGAATTACAGTAAATCCCCTCTAATACGACCACCTAAAAGAGGTATATTTCTGGGTGGTGTATGCAGGTGGTAGCTTAATGCAGGACAAAAGTAATACAGAAAGCTCCTAGAGGAGCTTTCTGTATTACTTTTGTCCTGCATTAAGCAACCACCTGCTTATAAAGGCATCCATGTTTATTCATTAAGTGGTCGCTTTAGAGGGGTTTTACTGTAACGGCATGATGGATATCAATTCTGTTAACTGTTATACTAGCAAATAGACACAGGACTTTTTAACCATGACAGAAAGCGTACAATCATAGCTAGATTATATAATAAACAAATTCATAAAGGATCCGCCTGATCTGGGTATTCTCTGTTTGCACAGACTAAGAAAGACAGATTTATTGAGTAAGGGAGGGTTAAAAGGGTATGACTGTTACCTCTTGTGGCGCCTATGTCGCCTGTTAGCACCATTGAAAACAGTGCAGTCCCAGGTCAGATGCCGCCTTTTCAAGGCGGCATCTGACCTGGGACTTCACTGTTTTCTGTATTATTTTAGCCAAAGCATACATGTTTTGAAAAACAAATGTTTTACTAATATGCCTTTATTATTTAGTTAAGAATTATATTTAATATGAAATTATTAGTGCAGACGACACTTTTAAATTTGGCGCCAAAAGAGTTAAATCTAGGGCAAACGTAATATAGAAAGCTCTTTTTGTCTTGCATTAACCTATAACCTGCTTTAACTCTTTCGCTACCAATGTTGCATCTGCGATTACTTATGCAAACAGTTTGGACCCAGACGACACGTCGAGTAACGCCGCTTCATCGGCATCCAAACTGTGTATTACTTTGACTGTTGCAGACGACATGGTTTTACAGATGAAACCAATAGGCAGGAAATCGGATAAACCTGTTGTCGATGGTCGATAGAGCCGAGCTTTTCTCATTGTTCAGCCATGACAAAAACTATTATATAAGATCTAAATAATTTGTTAAGTAAACAGAGCAGATTCTGATTAGACGACTCTTATAGGAGCCATCTGATATGGGTCTATTATGTTTTCAAAATGTGTTAAAATGCGTATCTATGGAGGAAACGATTAAATAATTCGATGTCTGTTTATTGTCGTCAGGGAGAACTTCTACTGTGTCAACTGTTGAGCTCATAAACACTACGACTTAACCCTTTACCTGATAGAAGCGGCTTTTAGCGTGTTTGATTTATTCCTCCGCTGAAGAAAATAGTTCAAATTCATACAGTCATGAACATATTGCATAATAAATATTTTCTATATCCTAGTAGGTGGTAGCTTAAAGCAGGCTGAAAGTAAAGCAGAATGCGCCTTAAGGCGCATTCTGCTTTACTTTCAACCTGCTTTAAGTGGTCATATGTCTTCAAAACTAGAAACAGGCTATTGGGTAAAGGGTTAAAGCAAACATTGTGGTCTAGCAAGGTAGAGAAACTGCTAGACCACGCGTATTGATAAGGCAGTCTAACGTATGCCTAACCTACAAGGTAGAGAAACTGCTGTACCATGGGTATTGATAAGGTTAATTGAGATACACTTCATAAACAGAGGTACATGTATAAGCTTCTTCCCTTCGTAAACAGAGATATTAGTTATTTCCTACATAAATAGAGATATGAGCCAGACCCCTTCATAAATAGAGGTATAAAGCTATTTCACTTCATACATAGAGGTACATAAGCTTCTTCCCTTCATAAATAGAGGTATAAACTAGTTCCCTTCATCAATAGAGACATTTTTAAAAGCTAGTTCCCATAAAAAGAGGTAAAAGGCTAGTTCCCTTCATTAATATAGGTACATGAAGAAAATATTCCAAAATAGGGAATTGATACAATACATAAATACTTGAACTGCTAATATGATAATCTTTTGAAAAGGCCCTTAGTGGTCGAAATATTAGATCAGAGCAGTTCAAGTATATATAGGTACATGTATTAGCTAATTTCCTTCATAATGAGATATAAGCTATATCCTTTCATAAATAAAGGTATAAGCTCGTTCCCTTCATAAGCATGTGTATACGGTACTTTCCTTCATAAAGAGATATAAGCTATTTCCCTTCATAAATAGGGGTATAAGCTAGTTCCCAGCAAAATAAACTATGGAATTGTTCTCATTTAAATTCTCATTTACCCATTTCCGTGTATTATAAAACAGACTGCATGGAAGCAATACCAAAAATAGAACGTGCAGTGCAAACATTTAGCTTCAAAAGACTTAGGCAAACAAACTGTTTTCATACATAATGGATGGAGCCAGAAAACTGAACATCACCTGCAGTCTGTGGAAAGTTCAATATTGTATGTACCCGTTCGCCACCAAATAGATTACGCCTGCTAAGATTATAGTCTATAGTATATGCCTGTACTGGTCCATAATATTCGTTGATTAAAAGGCAGCATAGTACCCCACTTAGTATAGTACGGAATTAACAATGTTTTTTATCCCTCAACCCCTGTGAAAAAGAAAATGTCTGCTAAAAGTTGGATATGGTGTAATTTGATTACTTGGTGTCTCATCTGAACCCAAACTGTTTGCAAATGTGAACCAGGTCATGCATAGCTGGATAAGGTTTAATATAGAAACACACATTGGATCCTAGTGTGCCATAAGGTACAGGATGGGGTGATGTTTTTACCCATTCCCTTATAGGCTATTTTAGACCTAACCTCTTTGAATATATCAAACAAAGAGGAGCATTTACTAGAGAAAATAAAAAAGCTAGAATTGTGTAGTTTTGAAACCATTGTGATAAATATTGTTTCAAAAAGTGACCTTTTCAGAGGCGTCAATTTGCGTCAATATTTTTGAATGAGTTAACCTTTTCTCTGATGGATATTTATGTAATAAATATTGACAGCATGAACATTTATTGGCTGATGTCATATCAGGGTCCATGCTTATAAAACGTTTAGTTGAGTCTGAGTTCGTTCTCAAGCTTTTGATTGGTCAGATTTGAGTTCTCAAGCTTTTGATTGGTCAGATTTGAGCCAAAGGCTCAAACCTGACCAATCAAAAACTTGATAACGAACCCAGACTCAACTAAAAGTTTTCTAAGCATGGATACAGATCTACATTATTTTATAAGCAAACTGAGCAGACCCTGATCCGATAGCTCCTACAGTAGCCGTCTGATCTGTGTCTACTCTATTTGCAAAAGCATTACTATCAGGGAAATGGCTAAATGGAGCAATGGAGACTGAGACTTTTATAATAGGTGTTTGTTTCTTCATAATTGCTGATTTGAATCGAATCACCAATGATTATTACTGATAATTATTACTGTTTTTGTATTAACTTAATCCATGAAATACCCATGCAAGAAAGAATGACTATGAAATAAATGTTCGGTCCATCCAAAATTGACTATGCAGAATTGTTCTAAAATGTACGCAAATCTAGAAACAGATGTAACAGTTTAATGCAGGTCTAAAGTAATGCTGAAAGCTCCTACATTACTTTATACCTACATTCAGCTGTTGAACTTGAGAAATTGTTCAGATTAGAAATCGGATAACTTGAACCTCTGTTATCTCGAGGTAATTTGTATGGTACCTTAACGTTCAAGATATCGAAGTTCAGTTGTATACATGTACACATGTATTTGCTGAATTTGTATAGGGGTACATGAACACAGGATTATGTTTTATCTTAGTACAAACTGTATCAGATCTACATGTATACAGGAGCCGTTTGATCTGGGTCTAGTATGCGTGCAAAGGCGTGAAGTGGAGTGTATTTGAGGAAAAGTGTTAAAATAGTACAAAATGTATTGCCCATTAAACATTTATCAAGAAACTCGTTTGTGACAATAACAAACTCTAGGTACAGTTACACTTACCTGAGTACAGACTTGTCACGCGAGAAGCTTCTACAATTTCCTGGCAACAACACAATACTTACTTATTAACCATTGTTCAGCTATTCACGACCTGACCCGCGTGTTCAAACAGCTTGGAACCAGACGAGACGCCGAGTAAATCGATGCCTCGTCAGTATCCAAGCTGCTCGACACTCAATCAATAGAGTATCAAAAGCTGGATCGAATCGGCGGTGGTCAAAATTGCACCAGATATAAATTCAATCAGTTATTCCCCGGCAGAGTAAAGATTATAAACCTTTCATCCCCCGACACGCATGCACTGTCATGTTCAAACAGCGTAGACCCAGATCAGAGGGCTCCTAGAGGAGCCCTCTGACCAGGATCTGCACTGTTTGTCATTCAAAATCAACTAGTAAGTCTGTCTTTTTCATATGTATTGGACTGTATATAGTTAAACACTGATAGGTTATTCCACTCTGAAAATTCAGGGTTGAAAGAATTAATTATACAAGAACCGTTGCCATACTGGCGTTGCTTCACACTGCCAACATTAGCATACACACCTCGGACAAATGATACATATCCGTTGTAATAGAGATCCAGGTTTAGTCACATTTGTTTCACACTGTGTAGTTCTAAATATAGTACAGTAAAACCCCTCTAAAGTATCCAACGTAACAGGTCTAATTATCGATCTGAAAGGACAATCCATCATTCAAGTATTGAATCGGAGCTTGTTATAAAACTGCTTGAATTGTGAATTGTATTCAGTTAATCCTGATTTCCGATTTCATAATAACCGAGAGTTACTCGCTGTCTCATCTGGATCCACACTGTTCGTAAATGTCGAGCCAGATCACGGATAGCGGGATAAGGGTTAACCCTTTCCTTCATATAAACGTGTTTTCACGCATTTGCAAACATTGTAGATCAAGATGAGACGGCCGTCTCATCAGGGCCTGCTATGTTTGCTATTGGAATTGGAAATATTTGTTTCTGTACTATCTAACATGGCTACAATGTTCCACCTTCTATATTTCATTATAACTATTTTGTCTATGAATATTCAGTAGGTATTGAAATTGGAATAAACATAGAACATGAAATGGGTTGAGCGCAATTTATTGCTGGTTTGTTCCATTTTGAAAACCCAGTATTTTAGAGTGAAACGTGTATTACGTTAATTAATGGTTTTACGATAATGTGGTCCCATGCCTTGTTCCATTAGTTATGGTAGATCTTTTTATTGTGACTAGATACCTTGGAGAATTCAGGAAGTAAACCATTAGACTGATAGAGTTATTGACTGTGTGGTATGTACTTACAGTAAAAATCCCTCGAATGCAACCGCCTGAAAGAGATATCATTATGGGCCGCAGAGGCAGGTGGTAGCTTAATGCAGGACTAAAGATATGCGGAAAGTTCTTATAGGAGTTTTCTGCAAAATGTTCGTCCTGCATCAAGCAGTCACCTGCTTTTAAAGACACCCATGTTTACTTATTAAGTGGTCGCTTTAGAGAGGTTCTACTGCACTTGTAATACAATGCTTGAATCAATGTAACCTTTATTCTGCAAACACGCCCTGGCTAACATTCTTGCATAGAACGTACTGTTGTAGTCCAGAGCACCCATGTTCTCATGCTCACTCCCTGTTGATGACCGGTATTAATTATACATTTTGCGAGGCCTAGCGTACAGACGCAAGTGTTACAAAACAAAACATAACTGTGCCACGGTAACAGTATAATTCAAATGAACTTTCAAAAGTATAGTTTTGGTTGTATTTTGTATTTTGAACAATTAAAGGAAAACAGGAAAGCAGAAAAAAGGTTTTATGCAAACACATAGCGATAATACACGTTTGTTTCGGCTAATAACATCTGTTGGGACAACAATGCAGATGGAATTGCCCGAAAACAAATGTATTAACCCACTATTGGTGAATAGCCTGGCTCCACATGAGACGTAGAGTTACACGACGTCTTACCAGGGTCCGTCATAGAACTAAGTAATATGCATACATGCATACTTGTTACATGATTATTTATGTAAAGGGTTATTAAGTAGTTTTGTCATGCGCAAACCCAGATCAGACGGCTTCTATAGGAACCGTCTGATCAGGGTCTGCTCTGTTTGCTTATCGAATGACATTTATCTGAGTCTATAGTTTATGCCTCAGTCAAGACATCATATGTACGTATGCCATCCTAACAATGCAGCTAATAAATATTCATGATGTCATTATGAATATTGAACAGGAAAAGGGTTAAATGCGTATCTACGAAGCAAATGGCAAAGCAGCCATTTTGCCTTTTCAGCATTTCTTGTAGTAGCTTAATTAGTTGTATTAACACATACAACGCCTAATTTTCAACAGACTGTCTCAAAACCCAAACAGGTCATGTCTACCGCAAATACTCAGGGATTATTTTAGTGAAAAGGCGCACAGTAAAATCTCTCTATAACGGCCACTATATTACATCAAATATTTAGTGTTAAAGGCAGATGGCTGCTTAAAGCAAGGTGGAAGTAAAACAGAACGCTCCTTTAGTAGCGTTCTGTTTTACTTCCATCTTGCTTTAAGCAGTCACCAGCCTTAAATAACAACTAATTAACACAATTTAGTGGCCGTTATAGTGATGTTTTACTGTTACATGATAATCAGTGCAGACTAACATTCAACTATTAATATTTATGATTACATTATTTCTTACATGAACATTCATGGAGTAAAGGGTTACCTAAATACATCCTTTTCAGAGCAAGTTGTTAGATGAACGGAAGACAATTTACGTTGAAAATAAATCATTTTGATCGTTCGAGAGACATTACCTTAAAGTTAAAACTAGACCAATACTCAATTGTGATAAATAGCAAACTGACAAGTAAATGTGCAGTCATATGCATATTTTATGAAAGCTATTCTTTGAGAATAAAACTGTATACAATAGATTCCCTCTAAAGCAACACGCAATGAATAAGCATTGATTTCTTTTAAAGCTAGTGACTGTTTAACCCTTTCTCTGTTCGAATATTCATATAAGAAATACAGACAACACAATGATGTTTTGGTATTAGTAGAAACTGTAGAGTCCGATCTATAATATTTGTATAAGCAAACAGAGCAGATCCTGATCAGACGGTTCCTACAGTAGCCGTCTGATCTGGATATATTCTGTTTGCAAAGGTATGAAAATACATTAAGGAAATGGTTAATGTAGGACAAAAGCAATGCATACATACGTCCTGAAATAAGCTCCCGTCTACCTCTAATGCCCATATCAGACCTCTTTTTGGTTGTCGCATTAGCCTGTTCAGTGCCATGAAGACGGGTCTGTGTTATCATATGCAAACCTGATGGATCCAGATGAGACCCCGAGTAACTCGGCGTCAAATCAGAATCCAAACTGTTTGACACTCTGTTTATTGTTTTATAAAGAAATTGAACACCCCATCCCACTATAAAACTTGAAGCCGTCTGTGATATCATAACATAACATAAATTTATTCAAATCCTTAAGGTCATCGGCCCATGACGAAGTGTATACATAGTATATACATCAAACATATATACAAAACTATAACTGATATGACAATACATCAGTAAGGTATTTGTTTCTGGAGAAGGTTTAACCTAGGGTACATTAAAAGGGCTTCTAAAAGTTTGAGATAAGATGCGTGTATTTTACGTGCTTGCCATCATATTATGACTTGGGTTACAATGTACATTATGATAGCTATTGCATGTTTTAAAACTTTAAATCATATTACCTACTACCATTCAGCAACGTCCACCACAAACATAATAAAATATTATATGCAAGTATATCATGTCATATATACAGTTGTTCATGTATCAAAGGCGTAATTATGACAATATTGATCATATAATGCATGCAAATTTGCCTTGAACGGTCAGTCTAAACGTAATGAGCTATAGTGGCCCCTTTAATCATAACTTATGTACATACCAATATTCGTATTAAATTGCAGACATATTATTTGACTTTGCTAGCTAAGTGCATGTTTGAAATAGTACTGAGATTCAACAAAGAACATATCTTACTATTTTTACACGTATTTAACAAACTTTCTCAGTAGCATTGAATATACAGTCATACATATCAACAGATAATGTGGAATGTTATTTGCATATTAATGAACCAATACTATATTTTATATGGCGTCGAAAAACCTATGATTTTCAATTGAACTCTTATGCTTCACCAGCTTCATCATAATCTCCATTAGACAATGGAATAGTATCAAATTCAAAATCACAAGATATAAAGCAGTGATCAGCCATACTATTTGGGTCTGAAACCTCAAAGGACTTAACATATTGCATAACATTCTTGGTACATTTGTCATTTCCCATTCTTCCTTTTAATATTCTAAACCTCAAATATTGACATAATTGTCAAAAGTAGTGTCCATTTGTATTGACTCTACCTTTGTCTTGTGAATGCATCTTTAATTCTACATATTCAATATAATAATCAGGTTAAAAGTTAGTATGTCTATTAACATCACCAGCAACATAATCCGCACACTCAGCAGTACGGCTATTCATATCTCTAAAAAGTACAAAATTCAGTTCAGTGTCAATTTTCGAAGACTCTTCCTTATAAAAATCACACAGCCTATCAAAAGCAGTTGTGTCAATAAAAGTTTGTCTACTGAACTCAGATGGTACAATATAACATAACGCAATTAATAGGTCATTTTGTAGAGATAAGCACTGCCCATCGATTCTAATGCACAAAATGTCACCATGGCCCTGAAATAACAAAAACTATTTTCAGTAACATACTTAGATCTACTGTCTGCAATAATACCACCAGAGTTCCGTTTTGTACAATGTAAACAGTTTGGATCTCGATGTGACGCAAAGTAGCTCGGCGTCTCGCCAAGATCCAAACTGTCTAACGCACTGTTCATTGTTTTATAAAGAAATTGAACAAGCCCTTACTCTTAAACTTGAAGCGGACGAAAATGCGTCCAACAGACGCCGATGCTGGCACCGAAAGGTTAAGAGAGGTATTACACAGTGTACACCTATTTTTGAAATATGACTCTCAGAAGAACAAAGCTTCAGTTTACCCGTAATGTGCAAAGCGAGTGAGTCACTCTGTCTACACTGTTTGCAGATATCGGTCGCTTCCTGCATTCAAAAGGTTAACCCATGTACACGTATTCCCATATTAGTTAAGGACAACCCGTCCAGATCTTACTTTGGAAACCATTCATTTGTTATGTGAAGGGGGCTCAGCATAAAAAACATATTTGGTGGAATAAGTAATTGAAACAGTGAAGACCCTGATCAAAGGGCTACTTTAGGAGCCCTTTGATCAGGATATACACTGTTTGTCTACAGTGGTTTTTTAAGGGACACTGAGCATTAACGGATTCGGTCACGGGACTATATTTGAACTCTTTCGCTGCCAAAAATTGTCGTCTACAGAATTTGTCGTGTGCTACAAAGTGCATTTGTTTAATTTCTCCCATTTTCTTTAAAAAAGAAAACATTACAACAGTAACACAAAGTTTTGATCTTGACGAGACGCCAAATTAGTCGGCGTATCATCTGGATCCAGACTGTTTGTATAGGTAAACATAGATGCAATATTAACTGCTGACAAACGCTGTTAAAAGCTTCGTGATAAAGAGTTTGGATAGAGATGCGGCGCAGAGTCACCCAGCCTCTCCTCCGGATGCAAACTATCTTAATTCAGTAATGCGACCACCTAAAGGGGGTATAATTCTGGGTGCTAGATGCAGGTGGTAGCTTAATGCAAGACAAAAGTAATACAGAAAGCTCCTACAGGAGCTTTCTGAGTTACTTTTGCCATGCATTAAGCAACAACCTGCTTATAAAGAGCGCCATGTTAATTCATTAAGTGGTCGCATTAGAGGGGTTCTACTGTATTCGATAGCATTTTCGAAGAGGAACTGAAAGCAAACATCATTTTGAGCAGACGGTCATATTTGCAGATAACAATTCCCGTTACGTGCTAAAAATTAACGATTTTCTGACATTATATTCTGAAAGTGGGAGATCATGCACCTTGGGTCCAGATGAGTAACTGAGCGTCTCATCAGGATCCAAACTGTCTGACACTCGGCCAATGGTTTTTCAAACGCTCGTTATCGGGAAAAGCGAAACTTGCAACAGATCGCAACAGATTGGAAATTAAGCAGACATTAATTTTTACACGACGGGATAAGGCTATATTCGAGTCAGTTTCTGTAACTTGATCATCTTGGTGGTCGCAATTAGAATAGAACATTTTAAGCCTCATTAGGCAAAGCTTCAGTAACAATACTTCATTTACTGGTTTTATTTTATCTGGCGGAAGAATTTGAACATTTATGGGATGATCGCGTCTCCGAGCTTCAGGAGAAGTTAAAATTGGTGACATCGTAAATGTTAAACTTGTAACAAGTATATGCCATTTATTTGCTTGACTTGTTCACAGTGCATTCACAGTTTAATCCGCTATGATGAAATGGATATGTTGCACATCTGCAGTAAGTTTTCCATGGATTGATTATTCTCTGACCTTAATAATCATTATTAATCATAATTATTCAGTCTATTTATCAAAGACATAAGGTATTTCACATATTGTCTTCTCACAGATATACATTTTGTGAAGTATTTGTTAGTTTGTGATTCTTCAGTGAAACAGGTTGTTTTATTAAACGTTTACCATATGAATATTTAATAAGAAAATAATGACCTTATGAATATTCATTAACTAATTTTGTTATAATGACATAATGAACAATGATTTGTTTTACCATTGAAAATACTGTAGGATCTTACAATTGGCAATTAACATTTTATTTAATGAATATTCATGTAGGAAATAATAGCATATTGAATATTAATTAAATACTATTTTTATAATGGCATGTTAACACATGAGAGTTCGGCAATAGAAAGAGTGGAACCGGGTCAATATAATTCCATAAGCAAGTAGAGTAGACCCTGATCAAACGTCTCCTACAGGAGCCGTTTGATTCGAGTCTTTTCTGTCTGCAAAGGCTTCCAAATAGGGTGTATCTATGGCGAAAAGGTTTAACCCGTTACTCATAGATCCAACTTATTTAATTAAATCTACTGAGAAGGAGTATTTACCAGAAAAGGGAATCAAGTAAAGACTTTTTTAGTTTTGAGCAAATGTTCTATTTATCAAAATGGTTTCAAAAATGACTTTTACAGAGGCGTCAAAAGGCGCCACTTTATCAGGAGAGGGTTATGTAAATTACGTTAATTAGACAAAAACACGTATGATAACAAAAAGAGGGATTTGATATACAAGGGCATAGCATTGTAGATGTGCGTACTGTATTCATTGACTTATGTACAATAAGGGAACTATGTGGTATAGGTATATTCAATAAGATAATACGAACCCTTTACTCCATATGTATGCAGTTTTACGCCTTTGTAAACAGAGTAGACCTCAGATCAGACAGCTCCCGCAGGTGCTGTCTAATCAGGGTCTGCTCTGTTTGCTTAAGGAATAGCACAGATCTGATTATACCGGTTTGTTCTCCGAAATTCAACTAGTTATATGCATCATTAATAAATTTCATAAAGTCATTATCTGTTACATGTATGCTTAATCATGAAGTAAAGGGTTACTCTTTAACTTACTTCGTGCAAAGCCAGATTGACCATTGCCAATAGTTTGGATCCATGGGAGACGTCGATTCAGGTTCCACACTAATTTACACTCTGATTATGTCTCCTATTTCTTCATAGGCTATTTTCAGATACATGTACAACCTCTTTGAATATATCTACCGAAAAGGAGCATTAACTAGAGAAAAGGAAACTTTTAGAATTTTGTAGTTTGAAACCATTGTGAGAAATAGAGCATTTGCTCCTATAGGAGCAAATGCTCTATTTATCACAATGGTTTCACAAAGTGACTTTTACAGAGTTGTCAAAAGTCGTCAATATGAGGGAATGTGTTAATGGGCTGAATTAAAAGACAGTTTCTTTTTAAAAGAAATTTGTCTTGCATGCTAGAGGTGACTGGGTATTTACAGATATGCTTTTGTGATTAACCACTATTTATGTTTAATGACACTTAACCCTTTTCCTGTTGAATATTCATGAAGAAATAATGACTGCATGAGTATTCATTAGATTATTTTTTATTGTGTAATCTTTTCAATGATTATTGTTTTGCTTTTATAAAAACTATAGAATCAAATCTATAGAATGTTAAAAGCAAACAGAACAAACCCTGATCTGGGTCTCTTCTGTTTGCAAATGCATGAAAAGGCATTTAGATGAAGGAAAGGGTAAAACTGGACACAGGCAAACATAATTCCTAAGTACCAAATACTTAGAGCAATTTTACCTGTTCATGATGCATATTAGGGCAAGTGCACTAAGATCAACCTTAATCTTTAGCCTGCTGCAGTCCGGTTCATGGTTACCATTGCAAACAGTTTTGACCCAGATCGATATCATCAAGATCCAAACTGTTTGATATCCTAATCGCAATTTGGTAAACATACTGATTATAGCTTGAAGTTTGAAAATATGAGACATGTGTAAAACTAACTCGCTCAACAGCCTAAATGTTGAATCAGACAAGTAACAGGTTTACAAAGTGTTCTCTTTATTTTTCAGATTGAACGTGTATGACTTCGGCACACTGTCATGATGGGGTTTCAAATAGAGGTACGAGATTTTAAAACATAAGTGACGCTGCAGACAATGTCACAGGGCAGTTACCAGGACAGGGACAGGTGCGGAGTGATACAGGAGGTGGAACTAGCCGATGTGAACACAGTGACAGGCCTATCGCAGACCCCTAGTCCGGCCATGGAGAACCAAATCATTAAAGCAACGACTCCTTTTATCAATCAGGATAGCAAACCTGACTACAGCAACTCATTTGACGACAGATACAAGGTGAAGGTTCGGACAACCGTAAAGTCAACGATCCAGGGGAGGGTGTACAATTTCCTGGAGAGACCGACGGGCTGGAAATGCTTCATCTACCATTTTACCGTGTAAGTCACTTTTAGTATTTGTTCGTTCAGTCGTTCATTTGTTTCTCCGAGCACAGGGTCTGCAATGAAGTTTGGAGAAAATGTATTGATTTATAAACTATAAATATATATCTATACCATATGTACAGAATGTTGTTTCTCACATTTTGTTACTGAACGTGTGGGTTCGAACATAGTAAACCCATTACGTCATATGCTATTTTTAGATACAACATATTTGAATAAACCTACCGAAAAGGAGCATTAACTAGAGAAAAGGAAACTTTTTGAATATTGTAGTTTGAAAACATCGTGATAATAGAGCATTTGCTCCTATAGGAGCAAATGCTCTATTTATCACAATGGTTTCACAAAGTGACTTTTACAGAGACGTCAAAAGTCATCAATATGAGGGAATGGGTTTACCTGAGTTTGAAATCATGCATTTACTGTTACATGTAAACCACTCTAAATCTAATTAGTGTCTGTCTTTAAGACGGGTGGCAATAGGGTGAAAGTCATACAGAACGCTTCAAAGGGAGCTGTTTACTGACTTTCACCGTGCATTAAGCACCCATCAGCTTAAAAGACCTAAATTCTGTACATACCCTGATCAGAGGGCTCCTTTAGGAGCTCACTGATCTTGATCTACAATGCTTACCTGTGTCCTTCTTAACATTTTCTCTGTTCTATATTTATTCCAAATTTCAATACCTACTGAATATTCATGGACAAAATAGTTATTATGAAATATGGAAGGATTTACGTTGTAGCAGTTTTGGAAAGTAAAGAGACAGACCTAGCAAATTTCATGAGCAAACAGGATAGATCCAGATCTATCCTGATTTCTATTTGCAAATGCGTGAAAATGCGTTTATATGAGGGAAAGGGTTGAGGGATATTTGTCATTAATGGGTTAAGATAGATGGCAGCTTAACGCATGGTGAGTTTAATGCGGAAAGATCCTCTGGGAAATTTAAAGCACGCCTTTGTGATGCTCATGTCTATCGCTTCATAGATTGTAGACTGTCCAAGCGAAACGCATAGATTAACTAAAGCACTGTCTTCAGGGCGTAGCTAGCGACACGCACTTACGCTCATACATTGTACCTAACATAAGTCCGAAAGGTGAAAACATTATTATGGCCAAAATGGAACAAACATCGAAGGCTAGCAGTTGTAGACTGATAAACGTTCTGTCTTACTATGTGAGCTTTAACCCTTTACCTCATAGCCTATTTTTAGATACAACCTTTATGAACAAATCTACCGAAAAGGAGCATTAACTAGAGAAAAGGAAAAATTTAGAATTTTGTAGTTTGAAACCATTGTGATAAATAGAGCATTTGCTCCTATAGGAGCAAATGCTCTATTTATCACAATGGTTTCACAAAATGACTTTTACAGAGTCGTCAAAAGTCGTCACTATGAGGGAAAGGGTTAACCCATCTCCTCATATTGACGCCTTTTGGCGCCTCTGTAAATATCAGCTTTTGAAACCATTGTGATAGATAGAGCATGTTCGCCTATACCAAATGCTCTAGTTACATGTATCACAATGATTTCAAATCTATATAATTCTAAATTTTCCCGGGGGAGCTTACACCCGGACCCATATGACCACGGTGCGTACATTACATATGGATTCAGCGACGCCCCTGGCCTTGATAACAGCTCAATGAAAAGATAAATAAAACTTCGCTGATCCAAACACATAAGTACCATGATCTGTTTTAAGACATATTGTAGCTTGATGCAGGGTGAAAGTCATGCAAATAATCCCCAGGTGCGTTTTCTTCATGAATTTCACCCTGCATTATGATCTATCTTTTAAGATAGATGACAGCTTAATACAGGGTCAATGTCACGCAGAAAACTCCACTGGGAGATTTCTACATGACTTTCGTCCTGCATTAAGCAGCAACATGCAAACATATTTCCCAATCCTTCTTTACAATTAAGCCTGTCTTAGCGACCATTAATTTACTGTACACAGAAATCTAAACAGCAGATGGTTGCTTAAAGCATGGCAAACGTAATGCAGAAAGATCCTATAGAAGCTTTCTGAATTACATTTTACTTTCATTAAGCTACCATCAGCTTTAAAGATAAATAAATAGAACTGTTGTTAAGTGACCCCTTAACCCTTTCCCTCATATAACCCTTTCCCTATAAACGTGTTTTTACGCATCTGCAAACAGAGTCGACCCAGATCAGACGGCTCCTAGAGGAGCCGTCTGATCAGGGTCTGCTCTGTTTGCTAATGGATTTGATAGCTATGTTTCTTTACTTTCTAAAATGGCTACAATATTCCATCTTCAATATTTGATTATAATTATTTTTGCCATGAATATTCAGTAGGTATTGAAATTTGGACTAAATATAGAACAGGGAAAGGGTTAAGATGGGTTTTAAGTCTTAAAGGTTTGGATAAGCGATGTTAGACTGTTGTAAAGGTACGCATGATACACGCAGTTACACATATGTAAATTTACTCATTGTACGTCAAGTAATGCATGTCGCCATAGAATTGCCTATTGCGTGGTATCAAGTCTAATAATTAATGCAGTTCGTTTTGTATTTTGGCTTCATGGATATCAAGGACTTAAGTGCATAGCTATTGTACTGTATCTGTATATAGCTATCACTTAACCCTTACAACGCTGATGTTGTAATGGACTATTCTAAAACTCAAACAGGTCAAGCGTATCGTGAATGTTTAGGGATTTTTTCTAAAGAAACGTGTAACATGACGAATAGTGTAGACCCTGATGAGAGGGCTCCTCCAGAAGCCCTCTCATCTGGGTCTACACTGTTTGAATATGACATTGGTGACTCGTGTCCCGTACAGTAAGTGTTAATGCTTATATGGTTAATTTAACCGTTTACTCGACATGTTCGCATTTTAACGCATTTGCAAATGGAGTAGACCCAGATCAGACTGATTAGGTCTACTGTCGTAATATATATTCTACAGTGTTTGCCATGGCTAAAATTGCTGTGTTCATGTCTCATAAAAATATTCTAAGTAATATTCATGATGTCAATATTACTTACACTAATAGTTATGTAGTAAAGGTAGATAAGAGCTCAACGCTAATATTTATGTAGTAAAGGTAGATAACAGCTTAACGCAGGCAAACGTTATGAAGATAACTCCACTGATAACTTTTATACATATTGAGCTCTTACTCTAAAAGTTGAACCAAGCTGGGCTTTTTTCAAAGAATGAAATACACAAGAATATTCTACATTTACGCACATCTGAATCATTCACTGGTAATGCTCACTGGCAATACAGCCACTGGTAATATTCCCTGGTAACACATCCACTGGTAATGTTCCCTGATAACACGGTAATGTAGACTGGTAACACATCCACTGGTAATGTAGACTGGTAACACATTCACTGGTTATGTAGACTAGTAACACATAACACTGGTAATGTTCTGTGGTAACACATCCACTGGTAATGTAGACGAGTAACACATCCACTGGTAATGTAGACTAGTAACACATCCACTGGTTATGTTCACTGGTAACACATATACTGGTAATGTAGACTGGTGACATATCCACTGGTAATGTAGACTGGTGACATATCCACTGGTAATGGTCACTGGTAACACATCCACTGGTTATGTTCACTGGTAACACATCCACTGGTTATGTTCTGCAGTTTTGTCCTGGATTAATATGTCATCTGTCTTTGCCCTTAATATGTGGGAACCAAGCATATAAGAACTTTGCAAACAGTGTAGATCCAAATCAAAGGGCTCGTGAGGGAGTCATTTGATCAAGGTCTGCAATGTAGGTCAAACATCATTATCTGCAATGATAAATGTTCAGAAAAGGAGGAGTCCGTTGTAATTATCCAGTAGAATCAGATTTAACCCTTTCCTTCATAGGCTATTTTAGACCCAACCTCTTTGAATACGTCTACTGAAAAGGAGCATTAACTAGAGAAAAGAAAACATTAATAATTTTGTAGTTCTGAAACCATTGTGATAAATAGAGCATTTGCTCCTTAGGAGCAAATGCTCTATTTATCACAATGTTTCAAAAAGTGACATTTACAGAGGCGAAGAAAGGCGTATTTATGGAAGAAAGGGTTAAGAATGGTTAACTCTTCTCCCGCTGGTTTCATATAAGAACTAATGACATCATGGTTATTTATAAGCTATATCTTTTATAATGACATCTGTACACAGCATTTGTGCTATTGTTAGAAACTATACACATATAGCTATCATAATTTCAAAAGCAAACAAAGTAGACACTGATCAGACGGCTTCTGCAGAAATCGTCTGCTATGGGTCAGCTCTGTTGGCAAAGGTGCGAAAAGGCGTTTAGATGAAGGAACGTGTTAAGCTCCATTCTATTTCAATTTTGTCTGATTCATTCCAGCTTTTGTAAAAAAAACTATTGACCATGTGACAACCACTTTTTACGCATTGCAAACAGAGTAGACCCAGATCAGACGGCTTCTGTAGGGTTCGTCTGATCAGGGGTTTCTCTGTTTCCTTACGAAACTATAATATACTGTATATGATGGTAAAGTTTCTATCAATACCAAATATTCATGTGTACATATTCATATGTACTCGTATGTAGTTATAAAATATCAGCTAATTTATTTCATGAATATGCAACATAGAAATGGTAGAATGCAAATAAAAAGTCCACAGATTTTGTTTAACCCATTCCCTCATATTTTTGACGCCTCTGTAAAAGTCACTTTGTGAAACCATTGTGATAAATAGAGCATTTGCTCCTATAGGAACAAATGCTCTATTTATCACAATGGTTTCAAACTATAAGATTCTAAAATTCTCCTTTTCTCTAGTTAATGCTCCTTTTCGGTAGATTTATTCAAAGAGGTTGTATCTAAAAATAGCCTATGAGGGAAAAGGGTTAAAGGCACAATCTAAATATTTGTAAGCTACAAAAGACGTACGTCTACCTTTAGGTCACAATTAATGGGGATAACAGTTGCAAACAGTTTGAAATCTGGATGAGCTTATAAAACGTTTTGCTTTAGTCTGAAATTATTCTCAAGCATCTGATTGGTCAGATTGTAGCTTACTCAAAACCTGACCAATCAGATACTTGAGAATGAAATCAGACACATTCTCAGAAGTTTTATAAGCGCTGACTCTGGTTTGTCTAACATTGGCTAACAATAACAAACAAATTGTTTACACTCAAACTGAATGTTTTAGAAATTAGTTTCGCGCCAAATTCCTAGGTGTCGTCTGCAACAGAATTTCGTTACAACATTTTTATAAAATGAAGAACTGGGATAAATAAATGAACATGTCAAGGCATGGGACTAGAGGTTGAGAAAACAATAAAGTCCCTGGTCAGACGCCACCTTGAAAAGGCGACGTCTGATCTAGGACTGCACTGTTTGTCGTGGTGCATATTGGCGACATCGGCGCTGAGAGAGTTAATAAAACGATGCAAATTGACGTTTGAAGCGGACCAACCATATTTTACTGCTAATGGTTATTCTTTTTTTTTTTTAAAAAAAGGGCCTTTTATAAAGTTTACCTTACTCCTGAAAATAAATCAATACCACTTGTCATTAGCATTGTTCCTCAACTGTCTGCAAATGTCGCGTATTTGTGTTGTCCAAATGCTTTGTTCTTGTGGTTTCCAACTGACAGTTCATATTTGTCGTTGGTATGTTTTATTAATCGCCTGAATATAAACAAATATTTGCTCTGTCCCCCGAGGGAGATTGAAAACAATTGTAAATAATTGATGACTTCATTTTAAAACGTTTTTTTCTGCCACAGACCATCGAATCGATTTTACGAGTAAAAAGTCAGCTAGTGAGGTATTTTACCTGTGCGCAATCTAAATAACAGTATTAACTATGCAGAACACAAGGCGTCTACTATATAGTCAATGATAGTTACATACTGAAGAACACAAGGCGTCTACTACCGGGTATATAGTAAATGATACTGCAGAACACAATGCGTCTACTATATAGTCAATGATAGTGACATACTGAAGAACACAAGGCGTCTACTACCGGGTATATAGTAAATGATACTGCAGAACACAATGCGTCTACTATATAGTCAATGATAGTGACATACTGAAGAACACAAGGCGTCTACTACCGGGTATATAGTAAATGATACTGCAGAACACAATGCGTCTACTATATAGTCAATGATAGTGACATACTGAAGAACACAAGGCGTCTACTACCGGGTATATAGTAAATGATACTGCAGAACACAAAGCGTCTACTATATAGTCAGTGATTGTGACATACTGAAGAACACAATGCGTCTACTATAATAACAGTCAATGATACTGTTATTGAAATCAACCCGTCTCATGCTGAAAATAAAGTCTGCTGAAACACTGTCCAGTTAAAATGTTTGCTTGCATACGAATCTTTCAAGCTTTTCATATTCTATTGACCGAATGCCAAGCTGTTTGGATCCTGATGAGACGTCGAGATATCTGCGACTCATTTTGATCCAAGCTGTTTACAAAATTCACTCAGCCATCATATTACAGTACAGTCCCTCTAAACTGGAATTCTAGAAGAGAAGAATTTGGATACTTTTAGGCAGCTGGCTGCTTTATGCAGGAGAGGAGCTTTCTGCATGACTTGCATCCGGCATTAAACTGCCATCTATCTCCAATACCGATATTTATACTTAATTGAATGTCTGGTTTAGAGAGGTTTTACTGTATAGTCTACCTGTGTTACATGTATATCTTGATCACCTTGTCCAGTAAATACTCGTGTTGTGCATTTGCAAACAGAGTAGACCCAGATCAGATAGTTCCTTAACCCATTCCCTCATTTTGACGCATTTTGATGCCTCTGTAAAATCGCTTTTTGAAATCATTGTAATAAATATACTATTTCAATTTACTTTGTCACTGAATTTTAGTCGATATTTTTTTCATTTCGAGTCAGACTGACCTTAAATATACTTCATTTGATCGCATCGTTTTTCAGGAACTCCCATGCTAAATATCCCTCAATATAATTCAGTAACAAGTAATAAAATGCCGAAAATGCATTTTCTACATGCTATTTCGATCAGCTGTTTCTTTGCAAATGGCCGCTGTATTTATGGATCATGGAGCGTATCATTTTTCAACAGGGGTGAATTGCATACTGATATGAAATAAATGACGTAATTTCGTGTATGACGTCAACTTTTAAGAGCTATAATTACCCTTAGTTAAATTCGAACATTCCACTCGACGTCAATCGTCCGCCATTTGCAATTTGAAATGAACGTGTTTACAATGGGAAAGCATTGTTTTTATGCATGAAATATTTATTTAAAGATGGGTTCAAGGGAAACTCGGGCACAGAGTTCCTGAAAAACGATGACACAAGTGGTTTAAATTTAATCTCGATCCGGTAAGAAATGAAAAAAAATCTCGATTCAAATTCAGTGACAACGTAAATTGAAATGGACAGTAGTTAATAAATAGGTAATGCGTTAAAGCTTGTTTGAGTCGAATGTAACTAAAATAACTAGAACTGGCTCTGCTATAGATATGATTCTACAGTATCGGTCATGGTCAAAATTTCTTGTTCATACTCCATGTACAAATTAATTTAATTAATGTCCATAAAGTCGTCGGTCGTCAGATTTAGCTGGTAAAGAGTTAGACATATTATCTACACTCAAACAGTTATTGGTCTTAAAACATAGTATGTTCTATATTCAAACCACATTTTCCATGTTTCAGTCCTGCTCTCTCAGGATTTAGAACAGAAACTACATATTGTTCCTGTCTATAAGTAGCCTGGCACCCCCTTTTATTCATTGTTTTTTTATTGAATATTGGGTAATAAATATGTTTAAAGTATTTAACATGAGAGAGACAGAAAACCAAGTGCTTTGTGCTTTCAGGTATTTCCCAATACTCAATTCGGCCCTGAATGTCATAAATTGACAACGCAGCAGCGAATTGGGCTGGGCTATTACAGAAAGTCTACGTCTGACTGAAGCCTTAACTCATTCCCTCATAGGTTATTATTAACCCAATTTATTTGAATAAATCTTACGAAAAGGAGCATTTACATGAAAGAAAGGAATCGTTTAGAACTGTGTAGTTTTGAAACCATAATGATAAATTGAGCATTACACCTATGGAGCAAATGCTCTATTTATCACAGTGGTTCCAAAAGGTGACATTTACAGAAGCGTCAAAATGCGTCAATATGAGTAAATGGGTCAATCCTTCACCTGATGAATATACGTGCCAGAAATAATGAATATATGAATACATGTATTAAGTAGCTGGGTTTTTCTTGTAAAAGCATTATTAATTTTAATCAAGGCAAAAACTGTAACAAAGCCTCGTACGGGGGCAGTCTGACTTTGGTCAACTCTGTTTGCAAAGACGTTAAAAGACGTACCTATGAGGTAAAGGGATGAAACGGGTTTGCATATATACAAATGCAAGATAGCTTTAAGTAAATGACTAGGCGAGTAAGTGAGTAAATGATTTAGTAAGCAAATTAGTCAATCAGTGGGCGTGTGATTGAGTGATTGATTGAGTGAGGGCTTTAACTAATAAGTGAGTGTGAGTGAACGAGTGAGTGAACGGGTGAGTAAACGGGTGGGTGAGTGAGTGAGTGAGTGAGTGAGTGAGTGAGTGAGTGAGTGAGCGAGTGAACGAGTGAGTGAGTGAGTGAGTGAGCGAGCGAGCGAGCGAACGAGTTAATGAATGAGCTAATGAGTGAGCGAGTAAATGGATTAATAAGTGAAGGATCAATCTAGCAAGCAAGTGAGTGGGTGAGTAAGTGGAGTTCAGTAAGTGAATCAGTGGGTGTGTGAGTAACCGGGATGCGTATGAATGAGTGAGTAAGTCGAGTGTATCGCACTGTGACGCTGACTGTATCTTGTTGTGCCGATGAGTGATAGGTTGAAGGTGGGTGAATGTGATGTTATCCGCTCTATTATTGTTGTCTACACTCCTGTGCTACAATTCAGCTCATGACATCGAAACAAAGTCCTGTCTTTTATTTAGTTCTTACAAGTATGTGTGTTGTTTTTCCAAAAGAACAAACCATCTCCAATTACAATAAAAACCGAACAACCCCTGCTTTATAGCTAGCTAAGCAATAATGATTCCATGACAGTGATTTATCGTGTACAGTAAAGTATCACTAATACGATCACACATTTTATTAACATGGGAGTTTGGAAAGCAGCTGGTTGCTTTATGCAGGGCGAAAGTAAGGCAGAAAGCTCCTACAACTTTTGTCAATAATTCAGCTAGCACATGTTTTAAACCTCCATAATTATAATTCCGTTCAGTGGTCGTATTAGCAAGACCTTACTATATTAGCTCCCAGATAAGAGTTTGAATGTAGAGTACTTCCGATCGGGAGGCCTTTAGGCTGGCTGATCTAATTACCAACACATCAACGGCGGACTGTGATCTAATATAACGATAAATCACTGTAATGGAATAATTATTTCGATTCTTACATGTCATTATACATTTCTTACAAAAAGAAAGACAGTCTTCTGTGTTAGAATCGCGAATTATACAAAAGCAACCAACTCGGATCAGTTTGTTAGTTACTTTAATTTTCGCATGCAGCAAAAAAACCCTAAAGCGATCATTTTATGAAAAACATACATGTACATATCTTTAACATCAGATGGTTGCTTTATGCAGGGCAAAAGTAATACAGAAAGCTCCCGCGTGATGTTTCTACATCACTTGTTTTGTGCATTAAGGTATCACCTGCCTTTAAGACCCATATTTACACCTCTTTGTTGTGGTCGCTTAAGAGGGATATTACTGCAACTGGAATAAAATCTTTGTTCAGAGTGAATCCAATGTACCGAGCCAATATTGTAATGGCTATACATGTCACACTTTCTAATTATAGTTAACTAGAACCTTAACTAATTGGTGTGGATGAATTACACAGGTGTCATTTCTCACCCTTACTCTATTTTTCATCCAGTCTTTACAATCGCCTCTTCAAGACGAGTCTAAAATGCATTAACTGCACAGAGCTTGGTTGGGAAATGACGCTATTGTGTTTTCAAACAGTTAATTTATCTGTGGCTGCAGCTATATTCTGGGAAAAGGGGTCTTAGCTGTGCGTTTGGTTTCTGTCATATTAAAGTTGGAACAACCGAAACCATCCTAAATTCACTGTTCTAAAATCCGACTACCATATGTTCTAACAAACGCTTGTCATATGTTCTAACAAACGACAAACGCTTGTCATATGTTCTAACAAACGCTTGTCATATGTTCTAACAAACGCTTGTAACAAACGCTTGTCATATGTTATAACGCACAACAATCGTAACTGGAAATTACGGTCGTCCTATATTTTCATTCTTATTTATTTAAGTCTCGTGTGTGCATACCACATATTGCTAACAAGGTAAATAGAGGGTAATGAGACTAATAAGAGATTGTCACATATCACAGTCTACTCAGAGGTCCAGATAAGATGCGTAAATTAAAACATTTTCAAGAATAACTTCTTTATTTCTCCACCAAACCTTATGTTGTGACACTCCTTAGAATCGTCTCGAAGAGACGATTCTAAGGAGTGGTCACAACATACGGTTTGGTGGAGAAATATTGGGTTTGGTGAAGAAATGACGATTTTAGTATTTGAGTACGCACGTTTATCTGTAGCTCTGTAGACTACTTCATAAAAACATTGACATAATTGTGTATGTATATGAGGTAGAGCCACGGGATCGCTTCTAATCTGTTACTAACCATTTACTATATGGATACACATGTTAGAAATAATGGAATCATGAATAGTTCGATCAACTGTTATAACAGCTCGTGGGCACAGTAAATGTTGGCCATGGCAGAAACTGTAGAATCATATCTAGATTGTGTCATAAGTAAACAAAGCAAATCCTGATCAGACGGCTCCTAAAGGAAGGAGCCGTCTAATCTATCTGGGTCTTCTCTGTTTGCAAATGCATAGAAAGGCGTATTTATGAAGTAAATAGGTTAAGAAATGATTTAAAGAGATTGCTGTGACGCTTATGGGCAAAATAAGATAACCGCGTTTGTTTAAGAAATGGCTTATACGAGCGAGTATTACCTTTGACCAGAACAAGAATAAACTGCTTAGCAACAAACACGTAATTGATAAATAAATTTAAGAAAATAAAATAGCTGTCACATTATGTTACATAATAAAAGGCGACATCATTTTAATTAGATATCAAAATAGATTTGGGCACATCTTTGAATAGACTCTGAATGGATAAAAAAAAGTTTATAGAGTAACATAAAAATGCGCGTACTCAGATACAATGTACTAAAATCGTCATTTCTCCACCAAACCTTATGTTGTGAACACCTCTTTAGAATCGTCTCTTCGAGACGACGATTCTAAAGGGTGGTTACAACATAGGGTTTGATGGGAAAAGGAGTTATTTTTGAAAATGTTTTAATTTACGCATCTTATCTAGACCTCTGGTCTTTAGCTTGCCTATACGATAATCTCGGTTGTGCCAAATTAGTCTTAATTGCTGCGTACTAGCAGTATAATTATGCGATAATTTCGGCTATAAGTAAAATTAGGACTTAAATTAATGTCAGTCAGTACCGGTCCTTGGTTTACGAGTGCTGTTTACATGTGAATTTGGTACATGTACATGTACATGTACATGTTTGTTCATTGGACCAATCATCTTTTACTGTTGACTATTCATGTAAGAAATAATGATATTATGCATATCTATTAGCTGCATTTTATGAGTATTTATTAGTTGATGTTTTATAAAGGCATACGATTATCATCGTGTTGTGTTATTGGTAGACACTGTAGAGTGATAAGCAAACAGAGCATACTCTGATCAGACGTTTCTATAGGAGCGGTCTGATCTAGAGCTGCTGTTTACAAAGGCGTGAAAGAAATGGCTTTTATATAAAGGAAAGGGTTACCCTTTTGAATAGAGGGGATATGGTAGTTAACCCTTTCCTTCATATAAACGCTTTTCTCGTATTGCAAACAGGGTAGATCCGGATCAGACGGCTCCTACATGAGCCGTCTGATCAGGGTCTGCTCTGTTTGCTAATGGAAATGTTGATAGTTCTGTTTCTTTACTTTCTAAACTTGCTACAATACCCTTCCTTATCTCGTTATAACTATTTTGTCCATGAATATTCAGTAGGTAATAAAATTGGGAATAAACTTAAAACGGGGAAATTGTTAATTATTGATTGACAGTGAATGCCAGGGCCTGTAATTACGTTCTTCAGTGTTCTCATATCAAAATACTTTATTACATCAGTGACAAAAATGTGGTTGTGGCAGAAAACTATTTGTGTAAGTTTATCGTATATCCTCGTAAAGTTCCGAATAATGTCAAATATGAAACTAATTGAATATAATGATAATTCCGCCATAAGCTTTTTGCAGGGGTAATTAATTTGGGCAATAAATCACAAGCATTTCTTGGGAAATATTTCTTAACCATTAATATGCAGGAACTGAGTATATAACACCTTTACAAACTGTGTAGACCGACATCAAATGGCATCCGAAGGGAGCTCTTTGGTCAGAATCTGCACGTTTGGTCATAAGGATAATTTTTGTCAGTGATAAATGTCGATACAACCTTTCGTTTAATTACTATTCAGAAAGGGAAGAGCCTATTTTAATTATTCAGCAGATTAATGTTCAACACTGTCTCGCTTGTTTGTCAGCAAGATTATTAATTCATCAACTTGTATAATTACTGTTAACAGTTTCTTTCCTTCACAGAAGCCACGGTTTACAGCTATGATCCATTTTAGCAGAAAAACTTTAATACCCGAAGACTGCAAGAAAACAAACTCATTAATTATCCTTTGATATATCGTAAACTTCCTGATAAAATGATAAAGCCACTGACACCTTACAAAAAAGGTACATTTATTACTTCCTTAAAGCTAATCCTGGCTTTGTGTTGTACCGTTAACGCCTTGTCTCCGGGAGTGTTAATTAGGTCTGTTATGGTACGGTACAACCACTCTAAACCTGACAGTCAAGTTAGAACCAATGGTGGTCTGTAAGGCAGGTGGCAGCTTAATGCAGGGTGAAAGTCATGCCAAAGGAGATTTCTGCATGACTTTCATTATATGCATTAAACCTTTACTCCAGAAATACGCATTTCTATGCCTCTGTAAAAGTCATTTCTTGAAACCATTGTGATAAATAGAGCATTTGCTCCTAAGGAGCTAATGCTCTATTTATCACAATGGTTTCAAAACTACACAATTCTAAAATGTTCCTTTTCTCTAGTTAATGCTCCATGGTTGATTTATTCAACGAGGTTTGATATCTGCATCACTTTTGCCCTGCGTTAATCAACTACATGTACGTGCTTTTTAAGATTCATGTGTTCAATCAACACAATGTCGCTTAAGACAGGTTTTACTGTACCTCCAAATGGTCCCAGCTTTGGGGAAACAAGAGAACGCGTTGCAAAGTGCTTTGACCCTGATGAGAATCCGAGTTGCTCGGCATCTCATTATGGTCCAATCTGTTTGCAAATGAGAGCCAGGTCGCCATTGGCATGATAAGGGCGACACGTCTTATATACAATAGAACCTGTCTTAACCCTTTGCTTGCTGTTCACGTCAATATACCTACCTGTAAATAGTGAAGACCCAGTTGAGACAGCTCCTGCCGTCTTATTAGGGTCTGCACTATTTACAAATTGATTGTGCAACCAGTGCACTCCACAGCAGTGATTACACAGAGAAATAATTGTGGACAGTAAAGATATATGTAACTATACAACAGGGCATGGGTAAAGAAGAAGAAATATATTTTAAAAATCAGCAAAAGAAGGGTTAAGTGACCATCAAAAAGAGGTCTAATTATGGGTTTGTTAGGCAGGAGGTACCTTAATCCTATAGGAGCTTTCTGCATTACTTTCGCCCTGCATTAAGCAACCACCTGTTTTATAAACCTCTTATGTTCAATCAATGAATGGCCGCTTAGGACAGGTTCTATTGCAAAACTCTGATACATAGATAAGCTGAAAAAATGATTTTAAGTCGAATCGCTTTTCAGTGACATATTGTTGAATAAATACGAACACGGTCCTTTGGGAATTCCTGAATCATTTTCATCATGAATTATTTAGGTACAACTTTCGTTACTTATCTTCAAACCTTTATCTGATAGATATGCCGTTCGGGGCACCTTTGCTAACAGAGTAGACTCAGATCAGACGGTCCCTGTTTGCTTATGAAATGATATAGATATAATTTTACAATTTCTGCCTTGACCAAAGCACCATGTGTTCATAAACTGTTGTAGAAAGTAGTTAATACAGTAAAACCTCTCTTAACCGGCAGTTAAATTTAGTATGAATATCGGTCTTGGAGACAGGTGACAGCTTAATGCAGGGTGAAAGTCATGCAGAAAGCTCCTAGAGGAGCTTTCTGCATGACTTTCACCCTGCATTAAGCAGTCACCTGCCTAAAAGTATCTAAATTATTATCTACTAGAATTCCGGTTAAGAGAGGTTATACTGTACATATAACGTAAGTAATTAAATCTTACATGAATATTTATGGATTGAAGATTCAAAACTAACCACTAGATTTCCTTTGAGATATTGTTTTAAAGAGAGACCACTGCACAAGATAAAAGCTTTAATGGTGGGATATTCTACATAAGTGGTACATAAGTGGTCTTAACGGCTAACCACATAGGAGACATAGTAGACCAAGATCAAACAACTCCTGAATATACGCCTTTCTATGCCTTTGCAAACAGAGTAGACCCAGATCAGACGGCTCCTGTATATACGCCTTTCTATGCCTTTGCAAACAGAGTAGGTAGACCAGATCAGACGGCTCCTGCAGGGTCCATCTAGTTAGGATCTACTCTGTTTGCTTATAAATCAATACAAATATGATTCTACAAATTATCTTAAGTAACATCTTTTGTTCATGATGCCATTATGAATATCAACTAATTAATATGCACACATTCATTATTTGGCGTTGAATTATTGATTGTTTCGGTCTCTAGCTTGTGTTGCAGCGATCCTGGCGGACCCATGATGCTTATCTGAATGTCATGGAACTATGTTATCTGATGAGGCAACTGTTATGGAGGGCCGAGGAGAAAACGCGAATAATAAACACGCGAAGAAAAGTGTCCTCGGCCCATAAAATTAATTTGTGCTTCACGATCTTCTTTTCAATTGGAATTTATGAACCAGAGTTGTTGGAACACGAAATCTAATTTGTGTACTGACCTATCTCAGCCCTTTCCCCGGTGAATATTTATGCAAGAATTCGTGACTTCATGAATAATCATTAACATGTATTTTATAATGGCCAATGAACAAATGGATTTTTGCTCTTGACAGAAACTGTAGAACATGATTTATATTAGTTCATAAGTAAACCGAGCAGAGTCTGGTCAAATAGCTCCTATAGGCGTTAAAAGGCTTTTATATGGGGTAAAAGGTTAATAGCTTGTTTCCCATCGAAACCTGACTTGTTCATGTTCATTAGAATCGACTCGGGGAGCGTGCAGAGAAATACAGAAAATAGTTTACCTAGATGTCCTTACAGTAAAACTTCTAAACCGGAATTTTGATAAAGTATTTATGTCCTTCCATGCAGACGGCTACTTAATGCAGGGTGAATGCCACACAGAAAGCTCCTTTTTGGAGCTTTCAGCATAACTTCCACTCTGCATTAAGCTTTTGCCTGTGTTGACGCTCTCCTGCCTCGCCCAGGGGCAGCCAGTTTTCTATACAAACAAAGTGAAAGCTTTGAAAAGCTTCGCCTACACGCCTCTGATTGTCTGGTGAGCGTTATCAGGGCCATCATGGCCATCTTGTTTTTATAATTACACATTAGCACTTAACGTTTGGCCTGTGGCTGAAACTTCAGAATCAGATCTCTATTATTCCATTAGCAAACACAGTAGACCCTGCAGGTGCTGCCTGAGTCTACACTGTTTGCAAAGGTGTCAAACGTCGATTATATAAGAGAAGCGGTTAACGTTTTGCTCACTAGCGGCGATAAGCTATAGAAAAAGTGTGGATGCATACATGTATGAGACATCCAGTAACTCGGCGTCTCATCAGGATAGAAACTACTCGATACCCGGGTCCATGCTTGTTGAGCTTTTTAGTTAAATCTGAGTTCGTTCTCAAGCTTTTGATTGGTCAGCGAACGAACTCAGACTCAACTAAAAGTTGTATAAGCATGGATACTGGTCTGCATTTTTTAAGAGAAATGAAATAACAGAAACGACGTTTAGAAATGTAGCAGACAAGAATAGTGGCATACGACATTTACTAAGCAAACAAAGATTGAACAGGTGAACAGCGGGTTGTACACCGTTTGGCATGTCCAGTATGTACATTTTTCGTGAGTTTCAGTAAAAATTGTCTTAAGCGTCCATCAGAAGATGTCTAATTATGGGTCTGAAAGGCAGGTGGCAGCTTAATATAGGTCAAAAGTATTACAGAACGCTCCTTTAGGAGCTCTATGCATTACGTTTGCCCTGTATTAAGCAACCACTTGCTTTTTATGAGTCCTGTGTACAGTCAAAATATGGTCGCTTACGACAAGTTCGAATGTATTTGCATGTCTATACAAACTCACCCAGTAGTTAAAATGACTGAAGAGATTGCCAAGACCTTCCCCCAAAATGTGTCATTTTTGAAAGTCAGCGATTGAGAGATTTATGATTTTAACTAATAGGATTTGATTTTATGTCATATTATCAGGTGATGCACTAAAATGTTATAAACGATGTACCATCTATCATCTAGACAATGCTGGTGAATTCATGAATACCCTAATTATTCTACGAATTTGGATATACCAGCTTAGGCAGATATTGCAAACCAGGATCAAACACCCCCCTTTGTTCAGGGTCTACATTAGAGTAAAACCCCTATAATGTGACCACCAAAAACAGGTCTGATAATTGGCCTGTGAGGCAGGTGGTAGCTTAGTGCATGACGAAAGTTATACAGCTCATACAGAAGCTTCCTGCATTATTTTCGTCTTTCATTAAGCAACCACCTGCTTTTAAAGACACCTATCAGTCATAAAATGGTCGCATAAAGTTTTTTTTACCTCATTTGTAAATTTGTCAGTTTATTTTATATGTATAAATGATGGAAAAATTGAATTATTCAGCTTTACAAACCAGTAAAGAGGTGAGGTAGAATGTCCGAATACTCGGGTAATGAGAGTCGTTCGTTCCTACAAGACACGCAAATTGTATGCTGTTCCTCTCTTACCGGCGGACGTGGTCGAGTGCTTAACGCGCTCGACTACAATACCAGGGGTCCCGGGTTCAACCAAGTCCTCGGATGAGACTTTATAAACCAAGGTCCTATGCATCATTGATTTACACTAAAAGAACCAGAGAAACTCTGTCAATAATAAGAGTAGATCATTGTATTACTTGACCATTTTATACTGAGACTCATCAATTTCCGTTAGCGTTTCCGGCTATATTCGGATGAATTCGATGACCATACAAACCAATATTACGAATAAATACGGAATATGCACGGAGTCTCAGTTTAATCTGGTCAAGTAATACCCGGGTTTCTCTGTATCCGCGCCCCTCTTTCTGGGGCGTCCAGTTAGCCCATGGTTGGCAGAAACAGGCGGTACTTAATATAAACAAACATACGTTGTGTCTCGTCAGTATTTAAGCCGGTTGACCTTTGCCCTGTTGCATATTCATTTAAGAAATAATGACATTATGAATGTTAATTAGATTATTTTTTATAATGGCATATGAACACCAGGCATTTTGGCTCAGGCAGAAACTGTAGAATCAGGTCTATATTATACCATTAGTAAACAGAGCAGACCCTAGTCAGACGGTTCCTATAATATCCGTCTGATCTGGGTTTACTCCGTTTGCTTATGCGTGAAAAGTCGATGAAATGAGGGAAAAGGGTTAATTCTACCCATATTGCAAGTTTGAAATGAATTGAAGAAGAGCTTAATTATTAGAATAAAAGTAGAGGAGAATGTTTGCAACCGACAATTATCTAGAAAATCATGACATATCGCGATATCGATATTTCACGGTTCTGTCATTATCTAACTAATGAAATGTTATACAGTTTCTCACCACCAGTCGCTCTCATTCTAATGTATCTCCTATTTTATGGGTTTAATATTGGGATAACCAATTAATATTGCATGGGAATAGCACGCGTTCCCATAGAAATTAGCAAATGTTTGATATAAGAGTGTTAATTATTCATTGTTCATTATGTTGATTTAGGCTCGGAAGTTCAGTTTCAAAATTTTTAATGACATTAAAATTGGCTGTAAGCGTTTGGGTATTCTTACTGTAAAAGTCAATCCCCTTTGATTGGCTGCCTTTTGTCCTTTATCTGGTGAATATTCATGTGAGAAATAATTAACCCTTCTCTTGCTGAATTTTAAAAAGAAACATTTCTCCTTCTTTACCCATGTCCTGTTGTATAATTACATATATCTTCACTGTCTACAGTTAAATCTCTGTGCAATCACTGCTGTGGAGTGCACTGGTTGCACAATTAATTTGTAAATAGTGCAGACCCTAATAAGACAGATCCTGCAGGAGCTGTCTCATCTGGGTCTTCACTATTTACAGGTAGGTATATTGACGTGAACAGCAAGCGAAGGGTTAATATATGAATTTATCATTAGCTTAATGTTATACTGGCATCATTAACAAATGGACTTTGTGATGATGTAGAATCAGAACTACATGTAAAACCCCGCTAATGCGACCACCAAAAATGGGCATAATTCTGGGTGGCAGAGGCAGGTGGTAGCTTAATACAGGACGAAAGTTAAGCAGAAAGCTCCTATAGGAGCTTTCTGCATAACTTTCGTCCTGTATTAAGCAACCACCTGCTTTAAACGACGCCAGTGGCTGTTTATTAAGTGGTCGCATTAGCGGGGTTTTACATGTATATTATTTCATAAGCAAACAGAGCAAGTTCTGATCAGATCAGACGCCTACAAGAGCCTCTTATCCGGGTCGACTCCATCTCTTTCCTTCATAAAACTCTTTTTCACGCCTTTGCAAACGGAGTAGACCCAGATCAGAGAACCCTGTAGGACCGCCTGATCAGGGTCTCCTGTGTTTGCTTTTAGCTTTTTAACATATCTTGCTTTACAACTTCAAACAGTAACACAACTCCCTGTGTATACATGTGCATGCCAACACAAATATGCTAAGAAACAGGCATGATCTCTTGCATGAATATGAAACAGGGAAAGGGTTAAACGGTGAAATGATGCTTATTATAGTACGGTAAAACTCGATACTACGAGGTTTTAGTACGTAAGGAAGGTGTGTCTTTGTAGACAGGTGGCTGCTTAATACAGGGTGGAAGTAAAGTAAAGTACCTAGTTATAGTCTACTTTCAGTCCGAATGACCGCTCAGCCGACTGTACATTTACTCCCTTGGTCATTTAGTCATTTGCCTACAATATTGAGCACTGCTAACATATGGCGCAATCATGCAGCCGCAGTACCGGCGAGTGACCTTCACAGGTACCCATTTTAACCCCTGGGTGGAGAGGAGGTGCGGGCGGGAGACACTGAAAAGCGTCTCTAAAATGTCCGGGAGAGACCGGGATTTGAACCCCGGACCTCCGGACTGATAGTCAAGCGCGTTACCACTAGACCACCGCCACCTACAAGTCACTGGAAGTCATGCAAAAAGCTCATAGAGGAGATACATAATTAATAGGCATGGCATCATTAGTTCTTACATGAATATTCATTAGGTAAAGAGTTATTTAATACAATTGTTAGATAACATAGATGTAGTGTTTTACCATCCATCTGAGGTATTACCATACATAGAGTGAGGAAGTTGTGCCTCTTACTGATCCATGATGATGTTTTTATGTCACAGCTTCAGTGTTTTGTTAACCATATACACAGGGGGATAAACAAGCCTTTTAACCCATTACCTCATAGGCTTTTAGATACAGCCTCTTTGAATAAATCTACCGAACAGGAGCATTAACTAGAGAAAAGGAAACATTTAGAATTTTGTAGTTTGAAACCATTGTGATAAATAGAGCATTTGCTCCTATAGGAGCAAATGCTCTGTTTATCACAATGGTTTCACAAAATAACTTCTACAGAGTCGTCAAAAGTCGTCAATATGAGGGAATGGGTTAAGTGTTAAAAGTTAATGCTGATTCTCTAATTTATTGTTCTATTCACAATAGACACCGGGGACATAACTGTGCCTGTTGTGTGTGGTACCCATTTCTCATCTTCAGTGTTCTATCGACCACAGATATATGGGAGATAACTGTGTCTCTTGTACGTTACATGTTCACGATGGTGTTTATATGTCACATTTCAGAGTTCTGTCAACCGCAGACACAGGGGAGATATCTGTGTATTTTTTTGTTACATGTATAGGTTTAGAGGTGTTACAGGTTTTATGTTACATTTTCAGTGTTCTGTCTTACATAGACACAGGGGGAGATATCTGTGCATTTTTTGTGTTACATGTTTAGATGTGTTACAGGTTTTATGTCACATTTTCAGTGTTCTGTCTTACATAGACACATGGGAGATAACTGTGTGTTGTTGTCTCTTACAGGTTCGCGATTGTGTTTTATGTCATATTTGTAGTGTTCTGTGAACCACATACACACGGGAGGATGACTGACAATTTTGTTTTACAGGTTCATGATAGTGTATTATGTCACATTTGCAGTGTACTGTCAACCACATACTCAAGGGAAATAAGTGTGGCATTTTGTTTTACATGCTCATGATGGTGTATTATGTCACATTTTCAGTGTTCTGTCAACCACATACACAAGGGAGATAACTGTGGCAGTTTTGTTTTACAGGTTCATGATGGTGCTCATATGTCTCATCTTCAGTGTTCTGTCAACTATAGACCAGTATATGGAATTCGCCAATGCCACTCTCTTCTGGATGGTAAGTGTATTTAACTATTCGGCTTGCGATAGGTCGGTGATTCTACCCGGGTGTTCTGTGCACGATAAACATTCAAACTTGTTCCACGCACGGAACAATACATTGAATCTTCCCCCAGCTGCAGTTAGCTGGACGTCGCGATATGGCTGAAATATCGTTAAATGTGGAATCTTCCACCAGCTGCAGTTAGCTGGACGTCGCGATATATACATGGAATCTTCCCCAAGCTGCAGTTAGCTGGACGTCGCGATATCACTGAAATATCGTTAAATATGGAATCTTCCACCAGCTGCAGTTAGCTCGACGTCGCGATATCACAGAAATATCGTTAGAAATACATGAACTCTCCCCCAGCTGCAGTTAGCTGGACGTCGCGATATATACACGGAATCTTCCCCCAAGCTGCAGTTAGCTGGACGTCGCGATATATACACGGAATCTTCCCCCAAGCTGCAGTTAGCTGGACGTCGCGATATATACACGGAATCTTCCCCCAAGCTGCAGTTAGCTGGACGTCGCTATATATACACGGAATCTTCCCCAAGCTGCAGTTAGCTGGACGTCGCGATATATACATGGAATCTTCCCCCAAGCTGCAGTTAGCTGGACGTCGCGATATATACACGGAATCTTCCCCAAGCTGCAGTTAGCTGGACGTCGTGATATGACTGAAGTATCGTTAAAGCGATGTGAAACCCAGATACAAACAAACAAAATTTTTAAATATTCTTCGAGTTCTTTTTATTTTGTGACGTCTTGACCAAAGTTGAGCAGAAATTCTATTTTTGGCAGACAAGTAAGGATTAAAGATAGAAGTTGGTGATAAAGTAGAATGAAGGTGCTTAGTAAAGTAAAAAGTTTCTAATTTTATCATAATTTAATGTTATTTCTTTCCGATTTTACCATTATTTCCTGCTATTTGTTTCGAATTTTATCAAAATTATATCATTATTCCCCGCTATTTCCTTCCACTTTTATCATAATATCCCGACATTTATTTCCATTTTACCATTATTTCCTGCTTTTCTATCCAATTCTATCATTATTTCCTGCTATTTCCTTCCAATTTTGTCATATCATTCTGACATTTGTTTTTATTTCCTGCTTTTTCTATCCAATATTACCATTATTTACTGCTATTTCTTCCATTTTAGGAGATTGTATTGGTGGTATTCTTTGGTGTGGAGTATGCTGTTCGCCTGTGGTCTGCGGGTTGCAGAAGTAAATATATAGGCATTAGGGGTCGCTTCCGCTTCGCTAGAAAACCCATATCCATTATAGGTATGTTATGGATATTGTGTCATTGTATATGTCTAAAATTATATGGTTGCATTCAGATTACCTTAACCCTTTCCCTGATGAATATCCATGTAAGAAATAATGATAGTATGCATATTTATTAATAGCATATGTACACATGATGTTTTGGTATTGGTAGAAACTGCTGTGTAATACCTATTATATTTTCGTAGACGTATAGAACAGACCTTGATCAGACGGCTCCTACAGGAGTCATCTGATTTGGGTCTACTCTATTTGCAAAGGCGTGAAAGAGCTTTTATACAAGGGCAAGGGTTAACATACAGAATGAACGGATGGTATGTTGCTTAACCTATTGGCTTAACAGGATGCATACTGTTTGTGGCTTGAGTCTTGCTTGGTGTAAATATAATAGTTTCCAATACGATGATCTATAATGAGGATGCCCACTGCCGACAAACTTTGCTCAGTTTCTTAATCCTTTTGCTGACCCCGAGGTTATAAAAACATTTTACTTGAGTCTGAGATCATTCTCAAGCATCTGATTGGTCAGATTCTGATGTTGCTCGGATACTTGAGAATGATCTACATGCTAGAAATAATGACCATATGAATGCCATTTATCTGATTTTTATAATGACATTTTAAACTAGGGACGTTTTGACAATGGCAGCCACTGTAGATTCACAACTTTATCATTGCATAAGCAAACAGAGCGGACCCTTTTCAGACAGCTCCTACAGAAGTTGTCTGACTTAAGTTCACTGTGTTTGCTAAAACTTAAGAAAAGTGTTAGGCAGTTGACTGGTATGTCATTACTATATTAGTTTGTACATACAATAAAATCTCTCTATGTACAACCACCAATACAGGACTAGTTTTGGTTTGTTAAATTAGGTGATAGCTAAACCCTTTACTCCATGTACGCCGTTGCAAACAGAGTGAACCCAGATCAGACGGCTCCTACAGCAGTTGTCTGATCAGGGTCTGTTCTGTTTGCTTATGAATTGATACAGATTTGATTCCACAGTTTCTACTATGGCTAAACATTCCTATGTACATGTGTCATGTTAAAAAATAATCTAATTAATATTCACGATGTCATTATTTCTTTCATGAATCTCGTATTCATGGAGTAGAGGATTGATACAGAAGGAAATATATTTCTGCATTCATTCCATTGTGTATTAAGCAGTCCCATGCTTAAACTTTTCCCATGATTATTTATCAAATGGTCGTATGGAATATTTCTTGGGGATGTAAGAAATCGATGCAATATGCAATGTCAAGTGTATTTTTTCGTTTTCACACCAATTACATGCATCTCTTTCCCTCATAAAAACACCTTTTCACACAATTGCAAACAGTGTTGACCCAGATCAGACGGCTCCCATAGGGGCCATCTGATCAGGGTCTTCTCTGTTTGGTTTTGACACGATATAGTTCTGATTCTACAATTCTAGTCAAAGCAAAAAGGTTTATATGATAAAACGCCTGCTAATGAATATTCATGTTGTCATTATTTCTGACATGAATATCGACCATGGTAAACGGTTATAGAATGTCTCAAGCTAAATCAGAATGTATTTAAGCAATGATTTTTTTCCCGAAATCATAATCAGAATGTGAAACAGACTGGAATCTATTGAGATACTGAATTACAGTAAAACTCCTCTAAACCGGAATTCTAGTAGGGAAGAAATTCGATACTTTCAGGCAGGTGGCTGTTTAATGCAGGGTGAAAGTTACACAGAAAGCTCATAGAGGAGCTTTTTGCACGACTTTCACCCTGCATTAAGCTATCACCTGTCTCAAAGACCGATATTTGTACTGACTTTACGTCCAGTTTACAGAGGTTATACTGTACTCAGCATTTTGATCTGAATCTAAACTGTTCTGCAAAGGTCATCAGAAGTTCATCCCATCCTGTGATGTAGTTTTAAACTGACATTTAGTCAGCGCCGTGAGAAATTCCATACGCTCTTGCGTATTCTCCATCTCCTAGTTTTGATTGATAATGTAGCCGTCAGGATAATTATATTTTAGTGGGGGTTCCTATTGTTTATAGCACCAATCTGATGGATTCTATTACAACATGCTGTGATGTTTATATCCGCGATAATGGTTCAGCCGGATTTCAAGAGCATACGAACACATTTTTTCATCAACGATATTGCGCATTTCAAACCATATTATATATACCGAAGGTCCCATAAGTCTTTACTTCATAGAAACCCAATTAACGTCTTTGCAAACAGAAAAGATCCAGATCAGACAGTTCTTGTAGGAGCCGTCTGATCAGTGTATGTTTGCTTGCTAATTGAATTCGTCTGTGTGTGCTGTGACCAAACATTCCTTTGTTCATTGTACAGTGTAAATACAGTTAAACCCCTCTAATGCGACCACTTAAAGAATAACCTTAGCTGCCCTTATAAGCAGGTCGTTGCTTAACGTAGGAAAAAAGTTATGCAGAAAGCTCCTATATGAGCTTTCTGCATAACCGTCAGCCTGCATTAAACTACCACCTGCCTCTGTCACACAGAATTATGCCCCTTTTTGGTGGTCGCAGTTAAGTTATATTTACGAAGCAATGATTGCTTGTATAAATATGCACGAGGTAAAGGCTGGAAATACTAGTGTCCATTTTTGTCTCAATAACCAAATTTGAATTAGTGAAATGTTTGTGCATATGAATTAATTTCGATGTATGCGACACAGATTTATTCAGAATTTAATGTAGAATCATTGTTGAGCTGCATTTCATAACTCATCGCAATACAATTTAATCCTATACTCCTTAAAGCTATCGTTCTACGCCTTTGCAAACAGAGTAGACTAATATCAGACGGCTCATAAAGGAGCCGTCTGATCAGGGTCTGCTCTGTTTGCTTATGATATAATGTAGCCATGGTTTCTATAGTTTCTGCCATGGCCAAATATTCCTTGTTCATTTGCCATTATAAAAATATAAACTACATGTCATAAATATCCCACATGAATATTCATGGATTAGGGGTCATTTAACCCATTTAACCCCCATTTCTGAATGAACCTGTCTAGATATGCATTTTAAGTGAGTCCAATTTTCGCTTTGCTGGAGTGCTGTGCAAGATTTTTCTGTCTATGTTACATTTTGAAATTCGTTTGTGAAACAAACAGTGCATATGCAAATCAAAGTGTTCCTACAGGAGTCCTATGATTATGGTCTACATATTCTACACTGTTTGCTAATGTCCCGTTAAAGGGGCACTAGGCATAAATGGGTTTAACATTTGCTGAATTTCAAAGTTGATTTATTTGTAAATTTTCATTATGATCAGTGGTTTTAAAACAGTTGATGTTTGGACTGATTTTCAATTTTAATTCTCATTGATATTTTGGGACAACAGTGTCGGTTTCGATACAACTGCCTGTGTGGTTAAAACGACTTAATCATGGTCATATTTACTTTTAACCTGTTTTAAAGGAGAAGTTTGAATTTTTGCTTGTCCCATGACAACGTTGTAGAATCAGATCGAGGGACTTGTTAGAGGAGTTCTCTAAGTTCATCATGGCCTTATCAATGTCTGCCATACTGTAGGAACATTCAACAGTGTGTCGTATTCCCCATGAACTCAACAACTTAACACTTCTCTTGCTGAATTTTAAAATACATTTATCCTTCTTTACCCATGCCCTGTTGTATAATTACATATATCTTCACTGTGTACAAGTATTTCGCTGTGCAGTCACTGCTGTGGAGTGCACTGGTTGCACAATCAAAGTGTAAATAGTGCAGACCCTGATGAGACAGCTCCTGCAGGAGCTGTCTCATCTGGGTCTTCGCTATTTACAGGTAGGTATATTGACGTGAATAGCAAGCGAAGGGTTAATGCACGGTCTGGCCATGTGTAATATAGATTCTTCGTTTTATAACCCTTTATTCCAATTAGACGCCTTTTGTCATATTTGACAACAGAGTAGATCCAGATTAGACGGCCCCTGTATGAACATTCTGATCAGGATCTGCTCTGTTTGCCTATAGAATATATCAGATCGGATTCTATACTAGTTGGCACGGCTAAGAATGCACGTGCTTTATAGAACAGTATGGGATGGTTAGTTAAATGTTTGTTCATAATGAATAGAGTATGTCATGAATATTCATGAGGTAAAGAGGTTAATCACGTTTATAACACTAACAAGGGATGGCATTTCTGATGATGTTTTGTAAATACTGCAATTTACAGAAAACTGTGATAGTTTATAACTGTCAATGGGACAATGCCTGTGTAAATTGAATACAACAGAAACTGTCTCTATCAATCAGTTAACCATTTACTCCATATATATGCCTATTAATGCCTTTGCAAACAGAGTTGATCCAGATCAGACAGAACCTCTGATCGAGGTCTGCTCTGTTTGCTTAATGAATTGTACAGACTATACATTTTACCAGGACCAGTGGGTTTTTTTTCTAGTTCATTCGCCAATATAAATATTAAGCTAATTATTATTCATGCATACATGTATATTCATCTTAATCTATAAACAAACAAATAACGGTTTAATGCAGATTGTGTGTAATGCAGAATCTCTTTTGGGCTCTCTTAATTATGTTCATCCTACATTAAACTATCACCTACATGTATCTAAAATAGACTAGAAGTGAGGCAGGGAATTGGGGAATGGAACACGACAGTGCATAGCAACACTAGAAACACAAATGAAATGCGCGCATACACACGACTTTCATAGAGTTCCACGCCGACGTCATTCAGGGCACTGTGACACAGAAAAGATAACGTAGCACTAAGGGTGTTGAGCATTTGGGAACTCTACAAGAACAGAGTCACAGCAATTGAAGAGTACTCTTGCACACACATATATCACACATACACATTCAAATGTACAAAAGTATGAAAGATAGGAGTACCGTCTTGGAATTGTTAGTGGTAAAATACCACTGGGGTTTAAACCATGGTTATGGGACTCGCTCAACCTTATACTTATTCCATCTCACCCAGTCTGCCAAATAGTTTATATAAATATAACCCCTCGCCCGACTGCCCCGCAATAAAAGTGACGGCTAACACAGCAGTTTGTAAAACAAGATACATTTATAGAAAAAGGATTCATTAAATACACGATCTGGTAATCCTAGCATGTGCCATCAACGAACCTTGAACCCCATTCCCTAATGTTGACGCCTTTTTGCTCCTCTGTAAAAGTCATCTTTTAAGACCATTGTGATCAATAGAGAATTTTCTTCTTTTAATTGTAATAACTTTAGCATTTGCTCCAAAGAAGCAAATGCTCTATTTATCACAATGGTTTCAAAACTACTCAATTCTAAAAGTTTCCTTTTCTCAGAAATGCTCCTTTTCGGTAGATTTATTCAGATAGGTTGGGTCTAAAAATAGCCTATGAGGGAATATGTTAAGTGTAACACAGATGTACTGGATGTCAGTGCAGCTGTAGAGAAGCCAAAGTCAGACATAGGTTGAAGGGTCGATTTAGAGAGGTGATATTGTATTCAAAGCTAACTTGGCCGCTATGTTTCCCTCAGTGGTGACAAACTTTAATGTCCTCGAGGACAGGCGATATGCAGCGGGCCATTAAGACGAATAAAGGCTCAAGGAACAGGGCATCTTGAAGTCGTTTTTTAAAGTTCAACGTCTTAAAATAGGCAGTATGGTGTCAGGTTTTACAGAAGTCTGCGCAGTTAAGATGAAAGCGAGAGATTTAATTTGTTACTGAAATATGTTCCTATTCTGTCTGAGCTTTGCTGTTTTTTAGTTTCAACGAACTCGCCATGGGTGACATATTTACTGTCCTCCAGAGTCCCATACAAAATGTTCAGTTGTTACATAAAAATTATTGGACCATTGTAGACACGCAAAATGAAAAACAAATGAGAAATTAAAATACAAATTCAAATGCCGTTAAGAAAGGGGGCAGCGTAACGTGAAATGAATATTGTTGTTTTATCAAATTCCATGGACCCTGTGCCTATTGTATATTGTGTTTATTTAATACAAATTGAAAAAGAAATGTTTATATAAAATAAAGAAATAGCAGCGTACAAAATAATAGATAAAAAAGACCAACTTGTACACTTGAATAAAATACTAACAGAAACTACATTATATGTATTGGTATTTATACATTATACTTTATATTAGTAATAATGCACTAAAACCGACTTAGAGTTCAGACACTTCTATGTAACGATGCACATGCGATTTGCACGAGAAACTAGATATAAACCGCCTAGCTGTAGATGAGTATACTCAGTTAAGATTCTGTGATCGACCACCGTCCGATGTCCGTCCGTCTGTTTTTGATTTTATTTTAATATAATGACAATGTACATAAGATTGGTTGGTTTTTGCAGAAAGTGTAGTAAAATTCTTTATAATATGTTATCTATATTTATATTAACTCTTTCGGCGCCAATGTCGCCTGTTGGCACCATTGAAAACAGTGCAGTCCCAGGTCAGATGCCGCCTTTTTATGTTTTACTAATATACCTTTATTATTTAGTTTAGAATTATATTTAGTATGAAATTATTATTGCAGACGACACTTTTAAATTTGACGCCAAAAGAGTTAAATAAGCAAACAGTGCAAACAATGCTACATGAGCCCTTGTAGGAGCCGTCTGATCAGGATCTGCCCTGTTTGCTTATTAGAAAATATAGATATGATTCTACAGTTTCTTCCATAGCCAAGCAATCATGTGTCCATGTACTATCATATGAACTAATCTAATTAGTACTCGCGATGTCATTAATTTCTTACATGAATATTCACTGAGTAGTGGTTTAACAGAATGATTTGAAAACTAATTGTTCACTGGTCTACAGAACACAGCGGCGTATGTTTGCGTTTCTCATTGGCAATGGGCTTCTTGTGGTTGTGGTACTGGCTTTGATCAGATGCACCTTATTACATCCTTTGTGAAACCCACCACCAACCAAGCATTATATATCATACAAATAAGTATATGCATGTATATATAGTTAATGCACATTATTAACGTGTGTCAAATTAACCATTTACTCAATAAATACGCTTTTCGACGCCTTTGCAAACAAAGTTGACCCACATCAGACCCTGATCAGACCCTACCCCAGATCAGAAGGCTCCTATAGGAACCGTCTGATCTGGGTCTACTCTGTTTCCAAATGCGTCAGAAATTGTATCTGTAGAGTAAAGGGATGTTAAAACCAACACCAAGTTGACGAATGGACATTACCTTACGGTATGGTAGAGACTGTAAGTTGATATATGAGTGAATATTACAATATGTTAGGTCCGTTTGTTTCTCAGTGACAGCAAATCTACAAAAATGACAGCATGATGTCTTGTTAATCCAATACTGATGACATATGTCACAGATATTTGCAAGAAGACATTTTCTCACGCACTGTCCCCGTGGATGCTAATTACAATAAAATCCCTCTAAAGCGGACATTTAGGAAAGAATAATTTATATCTTTTGTCAATATGAATCTTGGAATATAATTTGTGAAGAAAGCAGTCAGACACTGATAAAATGCTCTTCCAAACCTTTGATCTGTGTCTACTCTGTTTGCCTTTGTTCATATTAACCATTTCCTTCATATAAACGCCTTTCCACGCAACTGCAAACAGAGTAAATCCAGATCAGCCGTCCGATCAGGGTCTGCTCTCTTTGCTAATGGAATTTGATTGATATGTTTCTTGAGTTTCTAAAATGACTATATGTCCCCCTTGTATATTTCATTATAACTATTTCGTCCATGAATATTCAGTAGTTATTGAAATTTGAAATAAGCATAGAACATGGAACGGGTTAAAAGACAATTAATACAAATGGTTAAACACTTAAGTATGATGAGTAACTTTACATCGGCTCAAACCTTGATTTTTTCTATTTAACACATTATCCCCTAGTGACGCATATTTGCGCATCTATAAAAGCACTTTATGAAACCCATTGTGACAAATAGAGCATTTTCTCCTATAGGAGCAAATGCTCTATTTATCACAATGGTTTCAAATTACAAAATTCTAATACGGCGTATTTTCCTTTCCTTTAGTTATACTGTTAATGCTCCTTTTTGGTAGATACATTCAAAGAGGTTCAGTTCTTAAAATGAAATTTCCCACATTTATTTGCAAACATATGTTCAAAATGTCAAACAATTTGGATCCTGATGAGACGCCACATTATGCGGCGTCTCATCTGGATCCAAACTGTTTGCATTGGTAATCACGGTTTCGCCGCTAGCGTGCAAAGAGTTAAACAAACAAACCATAGTGTCTTTTTGTCTGCAAACTAACAATTCTGAGTGTCAAATAGTTTAGATCCGTATGAGATATGGAATCACTCCGCGTCTCATCTAGACCTAATCTGCTTGTTACTATAACAACAAATTCACCCACATCGTGCTAAAGGTGAAATCGCAGTATGCATTCCCAGGGGGAAGCCCTTTAATTACTGTCACTGAATTGTTCTGTGTCTAACGGTCAGACTTTCAATTTCGCTGTCTCATCTCTGGTATGCCACTGTTTTATCATCAGTTGCTATTGCTTATCAACGAGTTCCATTACTTTAACGGGGTTTCTGTCCATTTATTTGTTAGCAGGAAAGCCTATTTCGCAATTTATTTCTCAGTAATGCTCTGTTATATTCGATAGAGACCAGAGATTGGACTGCTTGATACATGGCATAAAGTATTCTATCTGTAATACGCCAGTCCATATTCGGCTTTAACTCTCTCACCACCGAAGTCACCGTTAAGCGACAACTCGTATAGGGTTTAGAGCAATGGGCGAATCGTGATTATCTTTGCAAACAGTTTGGATCCAGATGAGACGCCGAGTAATTCGGCGTCTCATCAGGATCTGAACCGTTTGACACACCCCTTATGGTTTGGGTAAGAAATTGGAGGAAAACCCTCTCTGAAACTAAAAGCAGACGAAATTTGGCGCCGCAAGAGTTCATGTCACTAATGGGGAATTCTACATGCTACATAAGTACACCCTCTCTGACAATACATATTCTCATGGTACTGTTATAGGTTTTTATATCAACATGATTAACCCATGAAATATCGACTGTCTGAACATTAATTGGCTGATTTATTAATTATGGCAGGAACTAGAATCAGATCTATATTATTCCATAAGCAAACTGGGCAGACCCTGATCAGATGGATCCTACAGAACATGTCTGTTCTGAGTTTATCTTGTTTGCAAACCAGTAAACGCAACTCTCTGTTGTGTAAATGATTAAAGTGGCAGACTAGAAATGCACAGAGAATGTGCTCAAAAGTTTGTTTTTGCTCACATTGAAGAGATGTTGGTGTTTGGTGATATTGGTCTCTGATACGAAATAAAAGCAGACAAATCACACTCTGAGAATGCATTTTAACTGTTATGCTGTATCGCTATGTAGGCCTATTACCTCCGTATGAAAGCATCATATCTGCAAACTGGTTACTGGCCTATACACAATCTGGAAACTGGTTACTAGCCTATACACAATCTGGAAACCGGTCACTAGCCTATACACAATCTGGAAACTGGTTACTAGCCTATACACAATCGAATTGGTTACTAGCCTGTACACAACCTGGAAACTGGTTACTAGCCTATGCACAGTCTGGAAACTGGTTACTAGCCTATACACAATCTAGAAACTGGTTACTAACCTATACACAATCTAACTGGTTACTAAACTATACACAATCTAACTGGTTACTGGCCTATACACATTCTGGAAACTGGTTACTAAACTATACACAATCTAATTTGTTACTAACCTATACACAATCTAACTGGTTACTAACCTATACACAATCTAACTGGTTACTAACCTATACACAATCGAAGACTCAATTGACCCTTATCGGACAAGGAGTGAACTAACTTGCATTTAGAACAGCTTGGATACAGATGAGTAGCTCGGCGTATCATTAGGACCCATGCTGCTTGGCACTCGTTTAATAGTTTTTTAATACAGTAAAACCTCTCTATAACGGCCACTAAATTGTGTTAATTATTTGGTATTTAGGGCAGGTGGCCGCTTAAAGAAAGGTGAAATTAAAACAGAACGCTCCTCACCTTGCTTTAAGCGGCCACCTGCCTTAAACACAAAATACTTAATGTAATTTAGTGGCCGTTATAGAGAGGGTTTACTGTATTTTGAACGAAGGGAAATGTTTATAAAAAGCATGACTAGCATTTATTTACATAAACCTACTGTCTGCGCTTACTATCTAGTCTGGTTCTATTCTGTTTGCAAATGCGTGAAATAGGCGTTTCCATTCAGGTAAAGGGTCACGTTCTCAAAGTGAGAGATCCTTCGAAAGAAAAAGCAACAATGTGAAAAGAGGAAATTGCAGACTCGGTTTTATTGAATATGTTCTTGAGCAGTTATTAAAAGTGCAACACTACTCACACCCCTAGCACCGGCTTAAGCAGTATTCAGTTTTCAAAACTGCATGTAATAACATAGAAACTAATAATCGCGAAGGACCAGGAAATATAACAACACTGAGATTGAAGTACGAGGCGACTTGTCATTTTGGCAACATTTTGAATATACTTTAAATCAGACTGGCATAGGATCAAATAGTGTACAAACTGATCAATGCCGTCTCAACTGAAATTGCACGTTTTGCCCAAGTGTCTGTCCGAATACTTAATGTAATCAGGGTTCAACCCATTTATTTGAAATGTTACTTTTGAACCCATCCATTTTCCTGTGGAGAAAATATTTGCTTGAATAAGTCATTGACAACTTCAACAAACAGTACAGACCTTCATCAGAGGGCTCCTTCAGGGGTCGTCTGATCTGGGTCTTCATTGTTTGCGTCCTTTTTAAAGAACACTGTGTACTAGTGGGTTAAGCTTTGCGAACAGTATAAGAGTAACCGAGCGTCGAATTAGTAGTCAGACTGGTTGACGCCATGGAACCACGGTTTACAAGAAATGGAAGACAGGGGCACATTTGGATTTGAAACAGACAAGTTACGTTGACGCAAGTTACTTGGTGTTTAAAGGACTAAGGAAATGTTACATCAAGTTAACGCTAAGCTCGCGATATAGTCTGTATTACGTGATACTGAGCAGATGTGACATGCCTCGTGGCGTACCCTGAATAGGCTTTCTCGAATTGTCACTTATCCTTGATCGCAAATCAGCGTTTAATTGGCTAGATGTATCCCCAACGGACACTTTTCTGGACTGGTCAACATCAATACACAAGAATTACTGGTGAAAAGTATTAATTAACATGAAACCAGTCTGTGGTTAAGCGAAAAGGACATCCACCTTTTGTTTGATTGGATGGCTATGTTATCAAACATTAAGCACATTCTAACAGAATCAATATGAGCAACTGAGAGAATCTTAGGACTCATCTGGATCAAAAGCTATCTGATCTTATATTTTTTAAGAAAAATGGAGAATTTATAAATTAAGATATGAAGCAGAAAGCAGTATTCGTATCTGTATAGGTTATGGGTTTATTTCTTTAACCTATTCCCTCATATTGACGCCCTTTGGCGCCTCTGTAAAAGTCTCATTTTGACACAATTGTGATAAATATAGCATTTGTTCCTTAGGAGCAAACATTTATGCTCTATTTACCACAAAGATCTCAGAACTACATAATTCTAAAAGTTCCCTAGTTTTTCTAGTAAATGCTCCTTTTCTGTAGATTTATTCAAAGAAGTTGTGTCCATGAGGTAATGGGTTAACCTCTTGACTCATCAATATTAATGTATGAACTACTGACATCATGAATATCAGTTAGTTGACTTTTTATGATGATACAGTAAAACCTCGATTATCCGAATTTTCGGTATAGAAGAATTTAGACCATTTTAGGCAGGTGGCTGCTTAATGCATGGTGAATGTCATGCAGAAAGCTCCTAGAGGAGCTTTCTGCATGACTTTCACCATGCATTAAGCTGCCACCTGTCTTACAGGTCGATAATAATACGTATTTTAGTGTTCGAATAATCGAAGTTTTACTGTATATGAACACAGGTATACAGGAAGTTTTAAGTTTTGCAGAAGCTGTTGAATCAGATCTGTATAATTCAATAAGCAACCAGGACATATCTTGATCAGACGACTCATGTAGGGGCCGTCTGAGTCTACTCTGTTTGCAATCAGCCAATCAAAGTTAAGGCCCAATCTGTGTAAGTGTGGAATAGACACGGGGCGACGTGTGGATTTAATATGTACGCATGAGCATCGGATCGTTATTAGATGAGTAATCAGGACTACAACAGCACATTTTATGCAAGAATAGACGTTTTGATTCGATGCACTCAAAAGCACCCGTTCTGATATTGTTATGCCATGCATAGCATGTTACTCACTCAGATTGGACAAATTGAAAAATCAGCAGGTGGACCTTGACATTTACCATATTCTGTTAACAATTGATGGAAAGATCTAAGAGTTGATTCGTTAACCAGTTCCTCCATAGGGACCCATCTTTTATACATTTGCAAACAGAAGAGACACATATTATGTTTGCTGATAGAGTAGCTTAGACATGTTTGTTTATAGAATATCTGAGATATGATTCTATCGTATTTTGCATAGCTAGTTGTAACTCATCGTCTCATCCGAATCCAAACTGTTTGACACTCTGACAATTCTTCTGAAGAGAAATGAGGAAAATTGAGTTTTCAGAGTTGCAGCAGTTTACAAATTCTGAAAATATCAATTACAGTTGAACCTGTTTTAAGCAGCCATTCATTTATTGAATATAGGGTGTTAACAAGCAAGTGTTTGCTTAATGCGGGACAGGATACAAGATACAACAAGATAGAAGAAAAAATATTTGAAGTCGGATACATTATAACAATAAACATTAGCTGTAACAGCTATTTTCCGACAATCATAAGTATAATTTAAACAAGAGTAAAACAGGCTGTAAAAATAAGGGATTGGCATATAAATAGTAGATTAAGGTACACAGCATTTGAAGCTTTAGTAATAAAATGGAACCAGCTAAGTCCTAGGAGCTTTCTGTATTACTTTTGACCTGCATTAAGCTACCATCTGCCTTACAGACCAATACTTAGACCTCCGATCTTTTCTTTGATAGCCGCTCAAGACAGCTTCTCCTGTACTTACCGTTTAGAGAAATTTAGAAAACGAGCACATCATTTACTCCCTACTGCGTGTTCAGTTCGGTATCGTTTGTCTGTTGTTTTCAATCCCTGATTGGCATTTTCTATGCATAGCAATAGTACAGGAGATGTTTAGAAACAATTAAACAAAGTGCCGTCTCATAAAAGTTCTATATTAACCCTTATAGCATGGATCTGACTGACATTTGCAAACAGCTTGGATCAACAAGAACTGTCTAGTAGCTCGGCATCTCATCAGGATACAGGCTGTTTGATAGCCGGTCAGCAGCTTATCTAAAGCTTGAGCCCGATCCGGAAGTAAGTAAAAATTACAGCAAATCAGGCAAATTTGATATTTTGCAGCATTATAATGGTTAATTTGCATCTAACACTCCATTTAACATTTAACATATAACACTCCATTTAATTGCAATGTCAGAATATTGAAACATTCCCCACGTAGTATTCAGCCTAGATATAACTCGCATTATATCTACCGTTTTATCTCCGAATACCCTCCCCCACCCCCACCCCACGGATCATCTTGCATTTTGTACACATGTGGTTGCTTAAAACTGAATGAAAACACACACACACACACACACGCACGCACGCACGCACGCACGCACGCATGCACGCACGCACGCACACACACACACACGCAAACACTCGCCAGCACGCGCCCATACAGAAGTAAGGGACGTTTATTAGGAATACAGCAGTCCTGAATCTGTTTGCAGCGGAGCCTCGCCCAAGCAGCATATTAATAAATAAACATAGAGCCTTTGTTCCTGATACTATTTTAACACCGTTTTAGAGGAGTTTTACTGTAATTTGTTTCGAGATAAAATTATACAATGTTTTCTAGCGAACAAGTTTCTCCTCTGCGGAGCAAGCATTGTCCTTGTCCTGCCAAGCGCGACCTAACTGACATTAAATATTAATGACTATTTAAGCTTGCATCTGCTGCAGTCTAACTGCAGTAAAACCACGATACTTCCAACACTATAACAAGTATAACTATCGGTCTTTAAGACAGGGGACAGCTTAATACAGGGTGAGAGCCATGCAGAAAGCTCCTCTGGGAGCTTTCTGCATGACTTTCACCCTATATTAAGCAGCCACCTGATTAAAAAAGCATCAATTCTTCATTACTAACATTTCGAAGTATCGAGATTTTACTGTACATCCTATTCGGTTAAGCGCTTGAAACAATTGACCATGTGTCATACAATTGGAATCCAGAAGAGACCCTTTGTTAATAAGCGTTCCATCTGGATCCAAGCTATTGACAATCAAATGTCAGGTCCGGATTAGCTCGGAAAGGATTAATGGATTGTAATGACAACAATATGCATAATGTTAACCCATACAACGCTGAATTTTCAGGTGGACTATTCCAAAATTTAAACCGGTCAAGCTTACGATGAATATGTAGGGGTTTTTTTTCTAAAGAAAAGTATAACATGCAAAGGACATTAGTGAATCGTGTCCCGCACTGCAAAGGGTAAAGGTAATTCCACGAATGCAAATACAGTAAAACAAGTAAAACCTCTCCATAACGGCCAGTAAATTGTGTTAATTATTTGGTATTTAGGGCAGGTGGCTGCTTAAAGCAAGGTGAAAGTAAAACAGAACGCTCCTATAGGAGCGTTCTGTTTTACTTTCATCTTGATTTAAGCAGACACCTGCCTTTCACACAAACTACTTGATGTAATTTAGTGGCCGATATAGAGAGGTTTTACTGTATGTTCAAATTTGTTCACACTTTCAATTCTTAATCTTGAAACGTGTGTATGAAAATAGGAAGCAAATTCATCCGAGTGATATGTTCTTAAACAAATCTGAACTATTGCACGAATTGTTCCCTGAAATGTTCAGCCATTTTAATTTTGAAAGATTACATTTGCATAGAAGCTGTTTTAAATTGACAACAGTGGCATTGTCTGGAAATTCACATCATACGTTCATCAGTGCATTGGGGATGTAACAGAGATTCGTTACAGCGAACACGATTTATCTACATAGCAGTCTGTAAAAGCAGTGGTTGCTTAATGCAGGACACAAGCTCCTGTAGGAGCTTTTTGAATCACTTTTGTCCTGCATTAAGCCACTATCTGTTTAGTTTTTATTTTCAAACCAAGAATTAGACTTCTTTTGAGCGATCGTATCAGAGAGAATTTACCGTATAGCACGAATCACTGAGTATTCCACTGGGTGCATTATCATCAACAGATTTAGTACATGCCATCCGGAGATAAGACTAGAACTATTTTAACCATAATACTGCCAACCACGACTTATTTGGTGATTACAAATAGATTGGATCCGGGTGAGACGCCGAGTAACTCGGCATCTCATGAAGATCCAACCTGTTTGACCTTGGTCAGAGGTGTCTCAAAATCTATCAAACATTGAAAATAAATAAATATACTACTTGTGTACATATCGTAGTTTAAGTAGACCTCATATTTACAACTATTTTAGCCGTAAAAGGTTTGTCTGAAAGGCAAATTATCGTTTATTAAGCAGAGGTCCTGATAAGATGCGTAAATTGAAACATTTTCAAGAATAACTTCTTTATTTCTCCACTTAACCCTATGTTGTGATCACGTTTTAGAATCGTCTCGAAAAGGTGGAGAAAAGACGATTATAGTATTTAAATACACACCTTTATCAGTTGCCCCATAAAAGTTTCCATTTTTACTACTTCTGATTCTCGATCAAGCAATTGAGAAAACTTGCTGGAGAAAGTACGATTTTAGTATTTGAACCTATCTATCTATCTATCTATCTATCTATATATCTATCTATCTATCATCTATCTATCTATCTATCTATCTATCTATATATCTATCTATCTATCTATCTATCTATCTATCTATCTATCTATCTATCTATCTATCTATCTATCTATCTATCTATCTATTTATCTATCTATCTATCTATCTATCTATCTATCTATCTATCTATCTATCTATCTATCTATCTATCTATCTATCTATCTATCTATCTATCTATCTATCTGTCTGTCTGTCTGTCTGTCTATCTGTATATAAGGGCTCTTGGGGGATCGCTTTGCCTTCAGTATTAGTTTGAAGTTGACCAAGACTAGGTCGTGGCCACTGCCAATGTCTGCGCCAGTGAACGTCCTTGTCTTCGCTTTGTTGATGCTGGATTTTAAGCGCTGTGGTACCAGAAGGAAGTCGACCTGGTTGTGGATTACTCCATCTGTGGCAGTTCTGGAGAGCTTGTGCGGATGCAGTGTGTTTTGGCAAGAGTAACTTTATGATTCTTTGCAAAGTTTAGAAGTCTGAGACCTCTTTCGTTTGTTGCTCCGGTGCCAAAGCGTCCTACTGTCCCTTCCAATTCTCAAAAGCATATGGGCCTATATTTGCACTCCAGTACCATTGGATCATGAGAATGTCTTTTGGAACTGTCTTGGTGGTTGACTCCAGTAGCTCATAAAAGTCTTCCACTTCCTCCTCATCATGATCTTAGGTTCGGTCGTACACCTGTATTATGGTGATATTATGGGGTTTGGCTGATATGCGAATAAATATCATCCTGCTATATAATGGATGTACAGCTGACATCGTGCTAGCAATATCTTTCCTTACAATGAAAGCTACACCTTGTATGTGTTTCCTTCCGTCCCATTGATACCGGCTCATGGGCGAGTTCGTAAACATTGCCGCAAGCATACAATGTGCAAACATTCCATGTTCCGATTTTTGTCCTAGCTGTTGGCAACTTCACTCCGTAACCTGCTTATCGCGCCCATTCTGAAGCGAATGAATGGGTTGCACGGCTGTTGGTGATCCGGGATCATGGGCTTCGACCGATCCGGCTTGTCGTTTTGCTTCTTCGTCTTCATATCCTTTCTATGGGCTAATTAGGGTTTGATGGTGCCCATCTCCTCTCCAAGCCCTGACCGACAACCGACTCCCACAGGTTATGTGGATCGCCCTCGGCTCATACACCCAATCACTGTGCCTGTATAGTAGTTCTTCCATCCAGTGGTGCAGTGTAAACGCCACCCTCACGTAATTCAGCCCGCCTGCAGAAGCGGTTGCGTGGGAGTTAGAAGCTGGATGAGAACCGGTGTCGCCTGTCCATCCTCCCGGATGCATCAGTCAGACGGGAAGGGTTCTACCTCTACCCAAACCCCTACACCCCCAGTATTTGAATACTCTAAGTATTTTGATATTTTAAATATATCATCATTTTCTGGATATGATAACTGAATATATGGCAACTATTGTATTTCGATCCAACTTGATTAAAATGTTATTGCCAGTCAACATGCAGCATATTAGCCATTTACTCCACAGAAACGTCTTTTAACATCTTTGCAAACAGGGTAGACCCAGATCGGACAGTTCCTGTAGGAACCGTCTTGTCAGGGTCTGCTGTTTGCTTATAAAATATTACAGCTCTGATTCTACATTTTCTGCCATGGCCACACATGTATATGTTCGTATGCCCTTATTAATATTTGTGATGTCACGATATCTTATATGAATACTCATGGAGTAAAGACTTAAATGGTAAAGGCCTTTATCCTGTTTTAAAATGATGGCTTCTCAATCTCTGATCTGTTTCAATTTCCAGAGGTCCAGATAAGATGTGTAAATAAAAACATTTACAAGAATTTTTTCCATCAAACCCTATGGTGTGACCAATCTTTAGAATTGTCTCGAAGAGACGACTCTAAAGAGTGATCACAGCATATGGGTTGGTTGAGAAATGACGATTTTAGTATACACCTTTTTCTGTTGCTCTGTAACAGTTTCATTTTTTTGCTACTTCTGATTCTCGGTCAAGCATTGAAGAAAACTATTAGTGTCACATACAGCTAAATTTCAGTTATACGAACACCCAAATCGAGTTTTAACTTTATTTGCAAAAGCCTGACAGATCATGCGATGTTGGGTTAGTGTTAATGGATTGCAATCCGGTCACAATATGCATTATATAAAAGGTCATTTCATGATGACTGCAAGTTAAGCTGATTCACACTTTGAACTCTTTCAACCCGGAAGACACATTTGTCATTTGCAAACAGTGTAGACACAGATCAGAGGGCTCCCAAAGGAGCCATTGACCAGGTCTGCACTGTTTGTTATTCGGAATTTTCTAGCACGTTAAACCTTTCCTATAGAGTTAAACACAGATTGTCTATTCCATTCTGACAATTCAAAAGGGTTAATTCTGAATATTAACCATTGTTCTGCAAGGTGGAGCTTACTCACCGGCGCCCAAGCTGATGAAACTTAGTCAGTAGTTTTCAAAAAGCTTGATAAACCAGGCAATGTTACCCTTTGAAACGTCATTTGCAAACATTGTAGACATAGATCAGAGAGCTCCTAGAGGAGTAAAAGAATAAAATAAAGAAACTTATTACGATCGCAGACATAAGAGAATCAGATCTCTAACATATTAGCAAGCATGAAAGACCCTGATCAGACAGCTCCTAAATGAGCTTTATTATCTGAATTATTTCTGTTTGCAATAGCGTTAGAATGAGAAATTATCCAGTAAAAGGTTAATTGGACCTGAAAACGGGTAATTGAGTGTGGTAAGTATGAAAATGAATATATTTAACGTTAAATGATGTACTGGAAAAAAAGCTGATAATTCCACGCGATTGAGTTTCCCTGAAAAGAGAACTAAACTTTCTACAACCAGTAGAAACTGAAAACCATACGTTACCTGGTTGAATCCCGTGGTGCAATATTCTAAGAAAATTGAAATAGTACATTAGTGAATCTTTGATCTTTATGCTTTCACATTTTCGAGGAATACATGGATTAACCCTTTCCCTCTGTTCTATATTCATGTAGGAAATAAAAGCATCATAAATATTTATTAGCTGAATTTCTATGATGGAATATGTACACAGGATGTTTTGACTTAGACAGAAAATGTAGAATCTGATCTATACTACATGATAAACAAACAGAGCAGACCCTGGTCAGACAGATCCTATAGGTCCTACTCTGTTTGCATATGCGTAAAACACATTTATATGGGGGAAATGGTTGGGGAATTGTTCTTGGAAAGCACTGATATACGATAATCTACGAAAACTGTTTGATCAAGATCTACACTATAAGCTACTGTTTAAGTTTCATTTAACCCGTTCCCTTGTGGAAATTTCATGTAAGAATTAATGACACTTTGAATAATATTTTATGACTGATATATAAATACAGGAAGTTACTGCCATGACAGAATCTGTAGAAGAAGAGCTATATAGTTACATACGGAAGCAGAGCACATCCTAGATGCTTGAACTCTTTCGCTGCCAATATAACATATTATTACCAGTCAGAGTAAATCCTTGGAATTTGATTGGTCAGTTTGCCAAAAACTGCCGGGGTGTACAGTACCGTATTCAGCGGCTTCCACGGAGAATACAGAATTATTCAAATTTGACGCGTGACGTCATTCGTTTTGTTTTTATTTTTAGCGTCGATTCGAAATTTCACATCGTCCTAACTCCAATAATTCTGGATGGATTACGACCAAATGATCGATAATAAACGTAAAAAACTGTACCCCATACGTTCCTCAATTTAACACTATCAACTTATCCAGTACAACGTGTTACCGTTAATGTTTACAAGTGAAGTTTCAATTCCTCTTTCGAAATTGCTCTGAGACGACGTAATATTTGCTCTGTGATGACGTCATGTTTTCTTTGTCAAGTCGTCATACAATTAGAGATCTAATGTCAGCAAAATAAGAGTTGTTTGTTTCTTAATTAGGTAAATCGGATCTCTGACTGGTAATAAATTCGTTACACGGTAATTTGGCAGGGTGTACGGGCTGGTATGACCGGGTTAGACCTCGTATTTCCTTCGGCTACCGCCTCAGGAAATACGGGATCTAACCCGGTCATACCAGCCCGTACACCCTGCCAAATAACCGTGTAACTAATAGTATGTGTTTATGCAAACAGTTTGGATCCAAATGAGACACCGAGTAACTATTTGTTAGATCTAGTATGATTATGTTGTTGGAAACATAATAAAGAAATTATTTTAGCAGAAGACGCAGACGATAATGTTTGGCAGCGAAATATTCAAAATACGTCTCTATACGCTAATGTAGTATAAAAGTCGAGGGCCAATAGTGTCGAGATTGCGTTCAGTAGAGCAATTTCAGGGCCAACAATGTCGATATTGCGTTCAGTAGTGCAATTTCAGTGCCAACAGTGTCGATATTGCGTTCAGTAGTGCAATTTCAGTGCCAACAGTGTCGAGATTGCGTTCAGTAGTGCAATTTCAGTGCCAACAGTGTCGATATTGCGTTCAGTAGTGCAATTTCAGTGCCAACAGTGTCGAGATTGCGTTCAGTAGTGCAATTTCAGTGCCAACAGTGTCGAGATTGCGTTCAGTAGTGCAATTTCAGTGCCAACAGTGTCGAGATTGCGTTCAGTAGTGCAATTTCAGTACCAACAGTGTCGAGATTGCGTTCAGTAGTGCAATTTCAGTGCCAACAGTGTCGATATTGCGTTCAGTAGTGCAATTTCAGTGCCAACAGTGTCGTATGCTGGATATATTTTCGTCTGCTTCAAGATTCTCCAATTTCTTTATAAAAAGATAATCAGAGTGTCAAAAAGTTTGGATCATGATGAGACGCCGAGTTAATCGGCGTCTCAACTGGATCCAGACTGTTTGCATATAGGTTCACAAATACGTCTTAGTGGCACTGACGGGGTTATATCTAGGGTTTATATAGTAGAATCCCTCTAAATCGGAAGTTTATGAAAGAACAATTTAGGTCTTAATAGACAGATGACTGCATAATGCAGGATGATTTCTTTATAGGCTGGTTTCGGATTATGGGTTGAATGGCGCCAAACATTGCAATTTAACTTTCTTTTTCTTTCAGATTTCCTTGTTGTCACAGCTTCTATCGTTGTCCTTGCAGTAGGCTCCAATGGTCAAGTATTTGCAACTTCCGCCATTCGGTGAGTATTCTATTTTATTAGAGGTTCAGATAATATACGTACATTTTCGAGCAAATCTCGTTTAGTTCTCAACCAAACCCTACACTGTGACCACTCTTGAGAAGACGATTCTAAAGAGTGGTTACAGTATATGGTTAGATGGAGAAATGACCGGTGCTAAGGGGCGTGAGTAGTGTTGCACTTTTAATTACTACTCATGAACAGACTCAATAAAACCGAGTCTGCAATTTTCTTTTTACATTTCTACTTTTGCTTTAGAAGGATCACCCATTTTCTGAATATATGTACTTCACAACAACAAGTGTTAAGTGCTTGTGTGGCGGCCGTAAAAAGTCGCCCCGTATTTCATTCTCAGTGTTGTTATGTTTTCAGGTCTTTCGGGATCATCAGTTAAGATGGTTTAAGTTTTGAAAATTGAATACTGCTTAAGCCGGTGCTAGTGGGCATGAGTAGTGTTGCACTTTTAATTACTACTCATGAACAGACTCAATAAAACGAGTCTGCAATTTTCTCTTTTTGCATTTCTACTTTTGCTTTCGAAGGATCTCCCATTTTCAGAATATATTTAGCTATAGCTCTGCTTTGGTTTCATGTTTAAACGCATTTGCTGCAACTGATACTGTCGTCTGTAAACAATAGTGTATACTGCAATGGTTTTGGGTTCATCTGTCTATATCAAACAGTATCAACCAGCTTAGATCATAGATACACGGCATTTCATCTGTCTATATCAAACAGTATCAACCAGCTTAGATCATAGATACACGGCATTTCATCTGTCTATATCAAACAGTATCAAACAGCTTAGATCATAGATACACGGCATTTCATCTGTCTATATCAAACAGTATCAACCAGCTTAGATCATAGATACACGGCATTTCATCTGTCTATATCAAACAGTTTAGATCATAGATACACGGCATTTCATCTGTCTATATTAAACAGCTTAGATCATAGACACACGGTTTTTCATCTGTCTATATTAAACAGCTTAGATCATAGACACACGGTTTTAGTTTGATCATAGATACACGGTATTTTCATATGTCTATATCAAACAGTTTAGATCATAGATACACGGTATTTCCATATGTCTATATCAAACAGTTTAGATCATAGATACACGGTATTTCATCTGTCTATATCAAACAGTTTAGATCATAGATACACGGTATTTCATCTGTCTATATCAAACAGTTTAGATCATAGATACACGGCATTTCATCTGCATCCAACCTATTTGCTTTCAAAATTAATTAGAGTTTCGCCCATGACAGTGAAAGAGTTAATTGCCCGACATGGCAATACCCTCTCAAAATCCCATTTCGGTAATTAATCCATTTAAACCGTAAATTAGTGAAGTGGAATTGAAACTGGCACGTTTAAACAGCTTGCTTGAAATTATTGATTTCCAAAAGAAACAAAAACAATGGAAGTGTTTAAGGGAAATGTTATGAGTGTTTTGTGTTTTGTGGTTTGTTAACCTTTTCTCCACATCCAGAAAATAATGTCTGCTCAAATTTGGATCTGGTGCAATTTTGACTACTTCCGATTTGATCAAGCCAGTGAGAAACAACTGTTGATCGATTGTCGAACAGCTTGGATCCAGATGAGACGCCGCGTCTCATCTGGATCCAAGCTATTTGTACACGCGAGTCCGGACTCGGATAATGGAAGCGTGTTCGACTCGTGCGTTTGTCTGATGATTCTAAGTAACGAAACCCTTCTACATTGTAGATGGATCTGTGAAGAAAAATAGTTTTATAATATTGACATAGATCTGTCATGCAATATGTGTGAGCTAACCATACACACCAAAAATATTCATGTAAGAAATAATAACAGTATGAATATAATATTAACTGTTATTTTTATAGTGGCATATGCACAACGGAATTTGTTGGCCTTGGCAAAAACTGTGATTCTTCCATTTTCAAACACATTGTATGGTAAATTGAAATTCTTTTTATTTTCAGCGGCGTTCGTTTTTTACAGATTCTACGAATGTTACATGTTGACAGACAAGGTGGCACATGGCGTCTACTTGGTTCTGTTGTGTATATACATAGACAAGTAAGTATATGTATGTTTATGGCATGATGAGTAGGACATTTATATCTCGATACTTCGAAAGTGTGGTAATGAAGAATCGGTGCCTTTATAGGCAGGTGGTAGCTTAATGCAGGATGAAAGTCACGCAGAAAGCCCCTGGAGAAGCTTTCTGCATGACTTTCACCCTGCATTAAGCTGCCACATGTCTTAAATATAAATAATGATAGATATTTGAGTGTTCAAATAATCGTTTTTTCTGTATATATACATGTACGTAGCTAAGTAAGTATATGTCACGACCAGAATTTTAGTAAAGAAGAATTTAGACGATTTTAGACAGGTGGCTGCTAAATGCAGGGGAAATGTCATACAGAAAGCTCCTTTGAGAATCTGACGGGGTCCAAGGAAAGTTATATTCTTTTTACATGGGGACTGGAATACCAAAGACGACTTTAATGCATATCAGAATTTGGCAGCAATGGCAGTCAAAATGTTTAGTGGAAGACTGATTAGGACGTACACTTTTTGAACATGTTGCCAAATCATCAGTTACTGATAAACACTCTTCGTAAGCACCTACTGTCCAGTTGAACCATCTGGAACTCACTAAAAGAGAAGGTATATAACTAAAACAAGTGTTTATCCTTGTTCCATAAAGCTTCAAGTCTAAGTTGAGTTCAAGAGATGTTGTAGAAGCATTTGATTACTCCAACAACAGCTTAAGCGTTCCAGCCACAGGGAGGAGGAAGCTATACATACATTAACACTTTCCCTGTTCTATGTTTATTAAAAATGTCAATACCTACTGAATATTCATGGACAAAATAATTACAATGAAATTTGGAGGCTTGGTGCATATTGTAGCCATTTTAGAAAGTAAAAGAAGATATCTTTCGTACTCCGTTAGCAAACAGAACGGACCCTGATCAGACCGCTCCTATAGGAGCCAACTGATCTTGGTCTACTCTGTTTGCAAATGCGTAAAAGCAAGTTTATATGAAGGAAATGGTTAATAGGACTGGCAGCGGTATACTCACGGTCGCAACTGATGTGAAATTCAGCTGAAAAACGGAGAAAATCGTAATGCTTTGAATCACTGACGATGCTCTGGGCCTACGCGACAAGAGAAGAGAGAAGACGTATATAATTCATGCATGTCAGAAGCATAGACTTGAATATCAAAAGACAAACGAAATAGACAGGAGGAAAATAAAGGTAGCCAAAGAAGAGTGTTAATTTATAGAGGTTACACTATATGCTCTTACACCTCTATGTAACCAGACGAGGTGGCCTAAAAAGCGGTAGCTATCACTGGTCATACCCTTACCAAAGGTAGGCAATCTGAGGCATTGCTATATTTACCTTACTGTCAGCTTAATCAACCATCCAAGCAATGTCATGCTTAAATCACTGATCGCATTCAAATATCATTGCGCAATATTTTTCCTGGTGACGTTTTCTATCATATGTATTCAAACCGTTGCCATTGTGAAACGACATGGTACCAAGGTATGGACTAAATGGCTACAATGAAATATTAAAAAACACTGACCGGAATCCACTAGCTGGATTTCAGTCTAACTTGTATGATAGAATATATATGATGTGTCCCTCTACCAAAACGGTTAAATCTTTTCCTCCATATAAACACCTTTCCACGCCTTTGCAAACGGAGTAGACACGGATCAGACGGTTCCAATACAAACCCTCTGATCAGGGTTTTCTCTGTTTGCTTATGGTATAAAATGGATATGACTCTACAGTTTCTGCCTGAGCCAAAATGTGCATATGCCATTAAAACGATAATAAAATCAGCATCAATCATGTCATTTGTTTTTACATGAATATTCAATATTCTCGGAGAGATGATTCTGAAGAGAAGTCACAACATAGAGTTAAGTGGAAAAAATAAATGAAATCTTCTTGAAAATATTTTAATTTACACATTTTATCTGGGATTCTGGAAATAGAACCACAATAGTTCTCTTGTATCAACAGACAAGACCAGCGTAAAACAAGAGTGTGGCGCTGAAAATACTGAGAGGATTTGGTGGAATTTCCATTTTGAATTAAATCTAGGTAAAAATGTGTTTCTTCACAGTGAGTTGAATTATGGGGAAATATACCTCCGAGGCTTGAATAGAATTTACTTTTTATTGCAATGGCATTTCCTTGGAAGTCACAAAAATCGGCAAATTTCCAATTCTTACATTACATTAAGCAACTAGATAGAAATTAAGACTTACAAATGTGAGACAATTAATCAGGACCTTGATTAAAAGACTGTGGTTTAATCAGGATTTAACCTTTATCCCGTTATCATCGACGTGTATAACATTTGCACACAGCTTGGATCTAGATGAGGCACGGAATAATTCCGCGTATCATCGGGATCCAAGCTGTTTGACACTCGGCTGAATCGGAAGTAATCAAATGTTTAATACTGAATTACTCAGCATTAGATCCAATTCCCAAAGCGACTTAAATGGTATCACGTGATACGCTGCAAAACCTGTCATCTTTTATTATAAGTTTCTTTTCTTCTCCTAGGTGTGCCACCTGCAATTAAAATATCAGCATAGTTGGGGCTCTTATTACATAGTTGGGGCTCTTATTAAGCAAGTGGTCGTTTATTTTGCAGACATCTAACAAGTGTCTGCACTAATTGCAGTTTTAGTGGGAATACATTACTCAACTTCTTTTGACTAATGGGTCAGTCACGTATTGCAGTTATACATAGTAGATATCGCGTAAGGGTCTCCATTTCACTGTATGTGGTTATCTAAGTTAACACTGTTTTCAGTATCATGGATATCGTTAGGCTAATCTGGTATTTTCCCCGACGTATACATCTTGCTGGTCATAACTGTCAAACAAGCGTGCATTAGATATGTACATGTGTATCTGCTGTTGATTGATTAACGGGCCGTAATAGTGACATTAAACCAACCATGCTTCTATATCACCTACAGTAGAACATCACCTAAGCGGTCATCAAAAAGGTCTGGGTCCATGCTTATAAAGCTTTTTAGCTGAGTCTGAGTTCGTTCTCAAGCTTTTGATTGGTCAGATTTGAGTTCTCAAGCTTTTGATTGGTCAGATTTGAGCCAGAGGCTCAAATCTGACCAATCAAAAGCTTGAGAACGTACTCAGACTCAACTAAAAGTTTTATAAGCATGGACCCAGATTATGGGTTATTGAGGCAGAATGTAGCGAAATGCAGCTCAGCAGTAATACATAAAGCTCCTATAGCATGTTTTCTGTATTACGTTTGCCTTGCACTAAACAACCACCTATATTTTAAGACTCTTATGTTTAATAAAGGAATGGCCGCTTAAGACAGCCTCTACTGTATTTGCACACTAAATTATCATCATCTACATAGCATTTCATAGAAATAGACTGCTGCAATGTTGAAAGATGTGGTTTTTTAGTACAATAGATCGGTTGTGATCTTGGTGAGACACATAGTTACTCCGTATCCGATCTGGATCCATACTGCTTAAAACAGTTATTACCGATTGGTCGTTGGCATCCAAAGAGTTAGAAGCTTTAAAACGTTCGGTTGTGTTTTCAAACGCTTTGTATATAGCTCATTGAGCTCTTACAGTCATTACTCCTTAACCCTTTCCCTTATAAATATTCATGTAAGAAATAATGACTTCATGAATATTAATCAGATTAATTTGTTATAATAGCACTGCCACATGGACACAGGAATGTTTGGCCGTGGCAGATACTGTAGAATCACATCTATATTATATCATAAGCAAAAAGAGTAAACCCTTACCAGACGACTCCTACCATCTGATCAGGGTATACTCTGTTTGCAAATGCGGACAAAGGTGTTTATATGACAGAAAGGGTTAATAAGGGTATGGCATTTGGAATTCAATCATATTGTTTCATGTTAGAAATGATAAAAACTGTATATTTACAAATGTTTCCACTGAGACAAATCTGCATTCTTCAGGAGAGTTAACACATCACAATGCTTAAATGTTGTCTGTGACTTACGTTTTCAGCCTTAAATGATATATTTTAAACCGTTTTATTTCCCAAATCACATATGTTTTCATGCATGTAACCAGAAAGTTATTGGAACACTTATTGATGTCTAGAACAATCTGACTGGATTTTAAAAAAAAACGATATAGATTTATCCACGTCATGTGGTAGTGCTACTTCATTGATCTCTGTCAACTCGCTGTAACCTCAAGAGATCTGACAATATATATACACAGACCGTTGGCCATATATTTGATTTAACCTTTATCAAAATGCTATCACCGAGTATATATAATGAACCGTTAATTTAAGAAGTAACCAAATATCTGTTTGTCGCTAATTATGATTTCATTAATTAATTTCATTCATTTACCTTTACAGAAATTTATCAGTTTTACTTTTTGTTTCATTTGTGCCTGGGCTGTTGCTGTGCTCTGTCGTTCGTCATTTCGAAATCGCCTGCCTGATTACTATTCTATTTTACAATGTCAAGCGATTAACACCTCTTTGTACATTTTAACTGGTTGCAAGACGGTATCACCACTCTTGACATTTTAATTTTCCTTGTTTCAGGAACATATCACCACTTTGTACACTCGAACTCTGACTGGACAATCTTTCCACGAACGTATCACCAACTTTGTGCATGTTAGTTGTGAACTTCTCGGGAAGTTCAGGAAATTATCACCAGTGTGTACACTCTAACTCTGGCCGGTTATCTATTTCAGGAACTTATCACAACTTTATTCACTTTAACTCTGATTTGTTTATATTTTCAGGAACTTATCACTACTTTGTACATAGGATTCCTAGGACTTATATTTTCATCGTACTTTGTCTACCTCGCTGAAAAGGATGCAGATCCTGACTCTGGCTCAAAATTCAACAGCTATGCAGATGCTTTGTGGTGGGGTGTGGTAAGTATTGCGCTTTATCATAGATATCCAGTAAAAACTTCTAAAGCGACCTACCAAATGAGGCGTGATTCAGATGGTAGCTTTATGCAGAATGAAAGCTATACAGAACGCTCCTACACGAGCTTTCTGTAAATACTTTCGTCCTGCATTAACTCTTAAGTTTCCTTCATGTAAACCCTTTTCACGCATTTGCAAACCAGGGTCTGCTCTGGTTGTTTATGTAATTTGATAGATCTGTTTCTTTAGTTTCTAAAATGGCTGCGGTGTAACTATTTTGCCCAGTAAATACCAGTAGATATTCAACTTTGGCTCATATAGAACAGGGAGAGGTTTAAGCAACTGCTAGCTTTTAAATACAAAAAGTTCAACTCATTGAGTGCTAACTTTAGACGGACAATACTGTATCCAGAATTATTTGAATGTTTTAAACTGTATAGGTTGTTGTAGAATTAAAGTTAGTTTGAGAATTATTAATTATCGGTCAAGTACATACAAGCTCATCTTTTCAAAACATCGAATATCATGAAAACCTTTTTCTTTGGTCTCTTTTCACTGATGTCCTGAATTAGTGAACATTTAACTAGTGGATTTCCAATCATGTGACATAACAAACGGCGTAGAACACCACTGACAGCTGGTATTTGATCGGGGTCTGAAATGTTCGCACATTCTCCAGAATCTATCCTGCTCTGCTGACGTTCATGGCAAAGTAAAGTTCCTGTTAACTGCGGCCGCTATTTGGATGCACATTGCTTGTAATACTATGATGTTGGAAATCCCGCAGCGGTAATATATTGTCCTATGGACATACAGTAGTACAGGACTTCAAGCAACTTCAGAGAAAAGAGCATTGAACCTACATGTCTCCGTCGTAAATATGTTAAACGCCTTAACTTTAGTTCGTTTATTGTATAATATGACTGTTAACGTCGCAATTTGGCAAAGGTAACCACACCTCAGTAATAATCAGTTTGCTTCTAAGTTATTTGTATCAGAATTGAAACTGTAATGTGTCTAATACTGAGATTATGTCTGCATTCTATAAATGAATCTTTTGAGGAACGAAACGCTATATAAATAAGTTTTGCAACAATTCAAATAGGCAGAATGTCTCTCAGCTCCAACTTCATACAAGAAACAATTTTGGACGAAGTGCAATTTCTATGGTAGAACAATGTATGATGAATATTGCACTTACCTCTTTCGCTGCCAATGTCACATTTGTGATTTACCTATGCAGACAGACTTGATTGTAAAGATAGGGGAACAAAATTGTAGCGTACGACAGATTTACAGGCAATATTTGCAGACTTTTTCTCAGCGAAAGAAGCTACCCGAAAGCTATCTGTTTGGTGTAGGCATTCGTCAACATGTGCATACTAATTTCCAGAAATATCCTGTCAGACAGTCGCCTCAATGTAACGGTTTATCATTTTTAATAATAACAAAACTTCTTTATCCATCGGTTGTAAATTTCAAACAGATTCGCATTGCTTGTTAAACGGTTAGTGTATGAGCTGTACCATCCGCACTGAATGCTTGAAATGAGTTTAAAAGCGTGTGTCAAAAAGCACGTTTTGTCATTAAGACTTCTTGCCAGTAAAATGTACCATTGGGTTCTCAGTAGACTGTTCCACTTTTCAAATTCAGCACTCAAAGGCTAAGCAAGTGATGTCATTCTCTTTGGTTATGTTTGCCTGAAGTCAAAAGTCAAGTTACTTCCTTGTAAAAACGATTTCCCCATTAAAATACTAGGAGAAAGTTTTGCTTTTCTAACATTTGGGAACTCTAGTGCCATCATTGATGTAAACATGCTGAAGTTCTATTTTCTTATTGCTTTCTTAACCCTACATGTGTGAGGCAACATTTTATTTGCCTAAGTATATTATTCTAACATTACGAAATAAACTTTATACCTTTGAAAAAGATGATAATTATGATCAAGTCAAACAGGTTGGATATTGATGGGACACTGGGACATTCTGTGCTACGCTTATGTCTAATTCTTAAGCAAAGGTCACCAATTGTTCTCCTGAAGCAATCTAAAAGTCGAGGAGATTTGTCACAAGGCAAGCGGAAGATTACTAAGAGAAAAACCTCTCCATTATCCTTAGTGCAGCCGGAGATTAATACCATGGGTTCGGCGATTGTTTGATACCAGACCCAATGTATACTTTATAAACCGTTATTTACTGTTGATTCCTGTCACGTTTTTATTGTCTGTATATTAGTGGTAAAATTCATATAGTTTTGTAAACAGGTAGACCTGTAATCCCAAGAAGTGTGGCAATCATTACTCTGTTATGTTACTTAATTCGTAAAATGAATCAAGATGTTAGACTCTTTGTTACGACGATTCTTGGACGTTAATAAGCAATGTTTTTCAGGAAATGATTGGTACAGACAAATCAAGTTTCTCTAAGTGTCATTTTCCAATTCAAACCATACGATCAAATATACTATTGGATTTTTGTATGTACGGATAAAGATCTAAGCTAATATATTGCTTCGTTTGGTAGAGGGTAAAACATTCTCCTACAATGTTGTCATCAATCACAAGAATCCATTAACTCTAATTTGGTAACATTTAGAAGCTACTATGTAGTTTATCATGGAAACTGAAAAACTGCAACATTTGTATGCCCCCGCACTGTGACCTGGTTGGGTTAAAGTACTAAATTGCATAACGTTTTATAACCTCCTGGCCTGTTTTAATTACCAACGTACACACACAAATACTCAACAAAGCAGACTGTGTCTCATGAGATGATGATGATGATGATGATGACGACGACGACGACGATGAATCATTTCATTCAATGTCAGTGTCACATTAAAATGTTTTAACAACGTATAATGGCATTTTTGCTTATTTAGGGACTATTTAGAGAAAGGTGTATGTCCGTATTTCCATATATCTGTTCAGAATGTTGTTTCAGTCTGTTTAGGAACCTGTTATTGACACACTGTACCTACTGACAAATACGTGTAAAACAATGGAAGAATTACATAATGCAAATTAGACTGGAATATGGATACGAACTATTTTATCACGTATACTGGCGTAATAGATAAGGATAGGTATAGAAGATCTTAACATCTCATAACATTTTTTATGAAACTCGTTTGCTATAATAATTGGCACGAGCTTTAACGAGTGTCAGATTCATTATAGTAAACGAATTTCATTTAAAAAATTGTAAAGAACACGAATGTTAGATTCTTTTTTTTATCATATAACCCTTAAAAGTACCATAGAAAGTGAAACAGACTATACCTGGCGGCTGTTTCAGCCATTGTTCACAGCGTTGTACAGCCGGATTCAAACTGCTCATTTTCATAAAGGATGAACTAGTGCATTTCTGCGATTTACGGCACTCTGTTTCGCCACTCCCACACTGCAGACTATGTGATAAATAAAAATACTAAACATTGTATGAGTTCTTTCAAACAAATCTACGATCTTCCAAATAACCATGTAATAAAAACAAACAATGGCCTCAGAATATGACTATTGTCAGGGTCTAAGTTGTTTACTTGTATCATGCAAACGTATCTGAAATATTTGTTTTCTAAAGGATTGTGCTTATCTCCTCCAAAGCTATATATAAACATATGGTACTGTTTGTACACAGTTCTGGTCTGATAATGAAGAAACTCCACGTTGTTTTAGATGAAGACTAATATTGCAAAGAACAATTACTTATGCACAAAATGATCAATGACAGGAATTAGGTCCCCAAAGTCCCCTATCATGCATATGACTCCCAAATAAGAATATTCCAACTACTATGATCATGATCAGGTGACACATTCTACACGTATTCTTCAGGCAACCTTGTGATTCATAAATTTAAAATAAAACTGAACAGTATGAAACTTAATCTACATTGAACTAGAAAAACACGCGAGTATCATTACTGGCAGTTGAAGACAAGTTGCAAATTAAGGAAAACAACTCCATTTTCAAACTCGGCAGTGCAGATCTTTAATACCATAGGTGACTGCTTGATTACTATTAGCACACATGAGACAAACACCAAATAAGTTCACAGCATGTCATCCCAATATAAATTGTTTGACACTTCTAATCATCATTTTGAAGACAGACCTATATTTATATATGTAATTGATATAAACTACCGGTATTTGTTCTGCAAGACTGCAATGTTTATTTTGTTCAACACACTAAAGAGAAACATTAATTACATTACTGCAAACGTGGTTTTGTTAGCAGTGCTGGTTGATGAACAGGGGGAATACTGTTAAACCCACTAATGAGGCAGAAATGGGTGTTTTGAAGACATTTAGTCTTTAAGCTGCCAGGTCTTTGATAAAGCACGTAATTAACAAAAAACCGAGACACACAGAAGACCACATAAATCAATGCTCAGACACTGACTCAAAATGAAGAATATGCATTAACCATTAGCATATTACTGACAAATTGTTGATTGCGCATGTAAACAGTTTTGTACCAGATGAGGGACTGTGTAACTCGGCATCTCACCAAGATCCAAAGTAGTTGACACTCTGGTCTTGTTTTAGAAGGGAGAATTAACAAGATAATAAACTTGAAAACTGAAAAAGCCTTCTCCTGACAGGACTTTACTCCACAGACCTAAGATTAAGGCAGCTTTCGGATGCACATATAAAATGTCATTGTTTCAACTATTTTATGTTAGCAAAACTGTATATGGTGAGAGCAAATTGGTGTTGTAACGCACAACTACTGTAGTTTGGATCAATATGAGAGTTCTCAATTTTAACGGTTAACCTATTCCCTCCTATTGGCGCCTTTTGACGCCTCTGTACAAATCACTTTTTGAAACCATTGTGATAAATACAGCATTTGCTCCACTGAAGCAATTACTCTGTTTATTATAATGGTTTCAAAACTACACAATTCTAAAATTTCCCTTTTTCTAGTACATGCTCCTATTCAGTAGATTTGTTCAAAGATACTTTATCTAAAATAGCTTATGAGGTAATGGGTTAAATATTCACACAGGGTCTGAGGTTATAAAACGTTTTGCTCGAGTCTGACTTCGTTTTCAAGCATCTGATTGGTCATATACTTGAGAATGAACACAGACTCGGACGTTTTATAACCTCGGAACCAGGGTTTCCAGGAGAAGATTCAGATGAAACAAAACTTCACGAGATACCACCGGCCGTTGATTTGTAAACTGCCACAAATAATTCAGAGTTTCAGGACGTTGATAACTGCCGGTATTCAACTCTACTTTTTTTTTTCATTTGATTGGTGATATGGACTGTCATAGTGCAGAGTTACAGATACACGTGCATACTCTAGTACTAAATCGTCATTTCTCCACAAAACCCTATATTCTGACATTTTAGAATCGTCTCGAAGAGAAATAAAGGAGTTATTCTTGAACATGTTTTAATTAACATTTTCCCTATTCTATGCTTATTCCAAATTCCAATACCTACTGAATAACCATGTACAAAATAGTTATAATGAAATATTGGAAAGTGGAACAGTGTAGTCACTTTACAGTGTAAAGAAGCAGATATATCAAATTCCATTTGCATCCTATAGGATCTGTGTCTACTCTGTTAACAAATGCGTGAAAACACGTTTATATGAGGGAAAGGGTTAACGCATCTTATCTGGACATCTTGTGGTGTGATTCCAAACAATATTAACCATTTGCCCGATAGAGGCGCTTTTTCACACATGATAGACCCAGATTAGACTGCTGCTATTAGATTCGTATGATCAGGGTGCACTCTATGTGCTTATGGAGTTACATAGACCTGGTGATACACATCTGATGAACATTTTACTTGATAATCGGACCTGTTAATGACTTTGCAAACAGACTTGACACAGGTCAGACATTTCCTTCAGGAACTTGTCTGCTTCGAAGCGATTCATGATGCTCATCAAGGCAATACGTTTGCTTATTTTATAATCGGTTAACTCTGTCATAATGTCGCATCTAAGATTTCGTATGCAAACAGTTTGGATCGGCGTCTCATCAGGGTCCAAACTGTTTTGTTACTTTTTTTAAACAACGATGAAGAAACCAAATTGTAGCAGACGAAAAAATTTGCAGACGGCAAGATGTGGCAGCGGAAGAGTGAAGCATTACATAGAATTCACTGTTAACCCCTTCCTTCATATAAACGCATTTTAACGCAACTGCAAACAGAGTAAACCCAGATCAGACGGCTCCTACAGGAGCCGTCTGATCAGGGTTTACTCTGTTTGCTAATGGAATTTTGATATATATATTTATTTACTTTCTAAAATGGATACAATGTTCCACCTTCCATATTTTATAAACTGTGTTGTCTATGAATATTCAATAGGTATTGAAATTTGGACTACATACAGAACAGGGAAAAAGTTAACTTTAAAGGTCCCTTATGTTGTAGTTATCACAACAATTAACCACACAGTGGTTTTATTTATGCTGGGAGGAGGAGATGTTGTTGAGGGTGTTATTTTGTTGATTCACTTTCGAAAATGATTGATTAACAAGGTAGCAAATTTAATTTGTAAAACAAGGAAAATAGAAGAGTAATTACTTTTCTCATATTTCATACAAATCAAAATAACATATTGTTTGGCGGTAAAGAGCAGGGACCGGAGAACTCGTTCATTGTAGTGTATCGATCAAAATATCTACATTCTAATCAATTTCAAGACAGGGTTTCTGTGCTGTAAATTTTATTTTCTGTACTGTGTGACTGTTCTTAATTCCCTAAAGAAATTACTTAAAGACTACAATAATGACTTGTAACTATTTGGACCCTAGCTGCAAATTTGTAGTAATTAAAGTTATCAGTTTGGACCCAGATGAGACATTGAGTAGTTCGAAGTCTTATCATAATGCAAATTGTTTGACACTCTGTGTCATATTGTAGAGAGAAATAGAAGAACAATTAACGTTTGAAGTTAACAGTCGTATTAACGAACGACAATTACGTAGCATGCAAAGAATTAGTGTGACCTGCCTGCTGCGTCTGTCATATGGGCTGTGATGCTTTTAGGGTATAAAGAAGTGATGAAAATGTATACAGTAAACCCCCTCTAAATCGGATTTTTTGTAGAGAAGAATTTCGATACTTTTAGGCAGGTGGCTGCTTAATGCTGGGCGATGGTCGTGCAGAAAGCTTCTAGAAGCTCCTAGCTTTCTGCATGACTTTCACCCTGCATTAAACTGCCACCTGTTTCCAAAACCGATATTTATACTAGATTTAACGCCTAGTTTGGAGGGACTTTACTGTATCTTGTATTTTCTGCCTGATTTCCATTCGAGTTTAGCTCTAACATTGGCTTTAGATATGAATCGAGAGAGAGCAAATGTTTGCCGGTACTGTACAGAACCACTTTGATATTGCTTTAACATTACAGTAAAACCTCTCTCAACCGGTCGTTCAAATTAGTATAAATATCGGTTTTTGAGACAGATGATAGCTTAATGCAGAATGAAAGTCATGCAAAAAAGCTCCTCTAGGAGCCACCTGCTAAAATATCTAAATTCTTCTCCACTAGAATTCCGGTTTAGAGGGGTTTTACTGTAATTTAAATTTTGGGAAAGCTTTTTCTCAGTTCATTTTTTAAAGTTTTCGTTTGTCTTCTGTCCTTCCTGCATATTTAATTTGCTTCATTTTGCATTCTATTATTTCTGTTGATTTTACTCTCCGTTCTATTTTCTTTCTTTGAATGTTTTGCTTTTCTCTTCAGCAGCAGCCATTTCCTTCGTCCTTCATTTCCCGTCTCCTTTGCGTTCTATAACCGTCTTATCAAACCTTGCTGTACACCCAATTATAGATCATGCTGTTTGCCGTAAGAAATAGCATGCAAAATCTTTTGAAGTTCAGACGATAAACATATGTTGCCAACAGAGGCGTCTGTTATCCCTTTACTTCATAAATATGCATTTCTACGCCTGTGCAAACAGAGTAGACCCAGATCAGACGGCCCAGGGTCTGCTCTGTTTGCTTATGCTATAATGTAGATATGATTTAACAGTTTCTGCCAGGGCCAACATGTTATGTGTCCATGTGCTATTATTATTATTATCATTATTATTATTATTATTTTTATTATTATTATTATTATTATACCATATTTATATAGCACTCTTTTCATATTTAAATACGTTCAAAAGTGCTTTACAATTAAAACATTTATACATACTAAAGCAGAAATTAAAGAAAATATAAGATATGAAATAGAAATAAAAACATAATAAACAAAACAAAAACATTTACAGTGTATTTCTTAGGTATAAAAAGAACATCGCATAACCTCAAAATTTAAAATCCATATGCCTAGTAAGGTATAATACAATTATAATAAGAAAATAAAGCAAAGTTGATGGCATACTATTTCTATAGTTAAAACATGCATGTTTGGGCTTAAAATATATATCAGCCACCATAATACTTTAAAAAGGAAAGATTTTTACGAGATATTTTAAAAGATTCAAGTGTAGCCGAGTTAAAACATGCAACAGCTATTTGGGCTTAAAATATACATCCGCCACCATATATCTTTAAAAAGAAATGAGTTTTAAGAGTTCTTTTAAAAGACTCAAGTGAAGCTGACTTCCGTATTCCCACCGGTAGTTCATTCCACAACTTAGGAGCCGTCTTTGCAAAGCTACGATCACCATAGGTAACTGTGCGGGATCTTGGTATCACGAGGGCCATAAAGTCATTTTTTGATCTTAAATCACGCTGAGGTTTATATATCTTTAACATGTTTGTGATGTAACTTGGAGATTTGTCATTCAATGCTTTATAGGTGTGAGTCAAAAGTTTAAAGTCAATGCGGTGTTCCACTGGGAGCCAGTGAAGTTCCTTTAACACTGGTGTTATGTGGTCAAAACGTGATGTCCTGGTAATGATACGAGCTGCAACATTTTGGACAGTCTGCAGTTTGTTCAAAGTTGTCTTTGGTAAACCACAAAGCAGGGAGTTACAATAGTCGAGTCTGGAGTCTATTACATGTATAACAAATTAATACAATTACTATTCATGACGTCATTATTTCTAACATAAATATTCATTGAGGAAAGGGTATGCGAGTACAATAAAAACCCAAGATTTGGTTAATGCATTGGTCTTAAAGACAGGTGGTAGCTTAATGCACGACGAAATGGGTACAGAAAACTATTGTATGAGCTTTCTGCATTACTTTCTTCCTGCATTAAGCAACCACCTGCTTTTTAAGACCCATACTATGTTTAATTATAAAGTGGTCGCTTTGTAAATAGTGCAGATCCTGATACAGGAGCTGTCCCATCAGGGTCTTCACTTTTGACAGGTAGGTATATTGATGTGAACAGCAAGAGAAGGTTAAGAATCCTATGGTCAGTAAATGAATGGCCACTTAACCCTTCGCTTGCTGAATTTTAAAATACATTCTCCCTGTTGAATATTTACATATATCTTCACTGCATGCAAGTATTTCGCCCTGAAATCACTGCTGTGGAGTGCACTGGTTGCACAATCAACTTGTAAATAGTGCAGACCCTGATGAAACAGTTCCTGCAGGAGCTGTCTCATCTGGGTCTTCACTATTTACAGGTAGGTATATTGACGTGAATAGCAAGCGAAGGGTTAAGACAGGTTCTACTGTATTCACATTTCTTTGTCTGTTTCAGATCACAGTAACCACAATAGGCTATGGCGATACAGTGCCTCAGACGTGGATGGGACGTATTGTGGCGTCGTGTTTCTCAGTATTCGCAATCTCATTTTTCGCCTTACCTGCGGTGAGTATAACCAGAGGTCCGGCTAAGATGTGTTATTGAAAACATCTACAAGAACAACTTCTTTATTTCTCCTCCAGACTGTATGTTGTGACAACTCTTTAGAATCGTCTCGAAGAGACGATTCTAAAGAGTTGTCACAACATAGGGATTGGCAGAGAAAGGGCAATTTTAGTATTAAGTACGTGCTTTTATCTGTTTCTCCGGATACTATTACACTTTCAGAGCACAATGAGATTAAAGTCTTGCGATTGCAGTTCGATCGCAACCTCATTTTTATTCCTTACCTTTTGTAAGTATAACACTTTCAAGGGACATTAGGTTAACCATAGTGTGATAACAGTCAGACCACAGACCAGTCAGACCACAGTGTCATTATTCGTTGTACCTGTGATAAGTATAACACGTTAGGGGGGCATACATAGCTATACGTTTTAACTCTTTTACAAAGAGAGTAGACCCAGCTCAGACGGCTCCTATAGGATCCGTCTGATCTGGGTATTCTCTATTTGCTAAGGGAATAATAAACATCTGATTCAGTTTCTATCATGACTAAAATGGCATGGGTTCATTTACCATTATGAAAATTCATCTAATTTATATCCATGATATAGTCATTTCTAAAATGAGTATTCAGGTTTAAATATGTCGATAGAGGAATTTAACTTGACAATACCTTTACGTCCAACTCAGCTGCTAACAGTTTTCCCTGAGCACTTGTTTTTTGTGTAGTATAATACCGTTTTTGACTATATCTACAATTTTTTATCAATGCTCCCTTCGGAGGGTTGGTTACATGTTTTTAAAGACGTTTCTTGATTTTTTTCTGCAGAGGTGGTTACTTAATGCCAAATGAAAGCGATGAAAGCAGGAGCGTTCTGCATTACTTTATGTCTGATTTAAACCACCACCGGTATATTGCTTTTTTATATTTAATGGTTATTACTCGTATAAAGGAGTTCAGTTGTTTATTGATCGTTACATCCCACCCCACCCCACCACCCACAACTCAGAAGTAAGCGGTGTTTATTAGATTGGGTGACTATAAGGGAGAATACAATAACTACAAGTGTTGTTTGATGTTGCTTTGTTTTGCTTATTGTATATAGTTCTTCCGAGTAGTTTTACTCTTATGAAGCAAATATCAGGAATCTATTGCCCCAGTAAATTACCATGGCGACCCTGTTATAACACATTCCTTCATATTAATGCCTATTGGCGCCTCTGAAAAATCACTTTTAGAAACCTTCACAAAATTCACTAAAATTCTACATTTCTCTAGTAAATGCCACTATTTGGTAGACTCATTCAAGGAGGTTGGGTCTTAAAATAGCTTATGCGGGAATGGGTTAAAGCTGTTGGTGGATATTGATGAAACTTGGCATGCATTTTACAGACCCCTCTAAGTACCAGCAGTGTCGTCTACTGGACACGTCTTCATCTGATTCCAGTTTTAGTGTAGGCGCTAGTTTAATTTCTTTATAAATAGATAAACAGGGTGTTAAACTGGTTGGATCCAGATGAGATGCCGAGTTACTCGGCATCTCATCTGGGCCCAACCTGTTTGCAAATGACATCACAGACCCGCCTTCCTGGCACTGAAAGAGTTAAATGTTCCTCAATGATTGAAAATACGGAATTATTTCATTTCTTCTTTAAGCTTTAATTGTTATTGCATCTGATATTAAAGCTGACAGAAACACTGCTGTCAGACATCTCTGGCATAATGTCTTTAAAATTTGGAAGAAATATTTCATAACCTTTCATTAAGTTGGTTAATTCGTCCCATTTTGATTTTTCAAAACATTATGATCACAAAGAAGCGGAAATAATTTTTTGCCGTAATTTACTAAAGGGAAAAAATAGAAATCTTCATTTCTTTCACGTGTTTTGGGGAATTAATATAATTTGGTAGAAAGGCCTTTAATGTGATCTTCTTCAAATATAATTTACAAGTGCCATAAACATTAACCTTCTCCATCCTGAATTTTCAAATGGACTATTCCAAAATTAAAACAGGTTAAGCTTACCTTGAATATTCATGATTTTTTAATTGACAGGCATCACATGACAAACAGTGTTCATGCGAGAACCCTCTCGTTTGTGTCCACACTGTTTGCAAACGGCATAAATGACGCGTTTCTCTCATTAACAAAGTCAACCGTTTTTTTGTTTTTCTGATTTGCAGGGAATTCTCGGATCAGGGTTTGCCTTAAAAGTACAACAGAAACAGAGACAGAAACATTTTAATCGACAGATTCCGACTGCAGCTTCACTCATCCAGGTTAGTTATTGTAAACGTTAACCATTTGTCTTCTATTAAAAATGATGTTAGCTTAACCTCTGATCTGTTACAATTTTCACTTACTTCCGACTCGTTCAAGCTTTTGAAAATAACCATTGCTCGAGTGTAATATATCTTTGAACCTCGTGAGAGTCGAGACAATCAGAAACAATCTGAATCCAAACAATTTGCAAATGTGCTTAGCAGGCAAATGGAATGTTTTCAACTTGTTGGTTTCTTAACATCTTTTCTCAAAAGGTATAGACACACATGGGTGATGTATATATGGGCGCTTTTTACGAGATATTTCAGCAATGGCAGTAACATCCCGTGACCTATGACTTTTAACGCATTTGCAAACCGAGTAGACCCAGATCAGATCTAATCAGGGTCTGCTATTTTTGTTTATGAAATAATAAAGTTCTGATTCTACAGTGTTTGCCTATTGTGCCACTCTCTGATTTCATAATTATGTCGTTATAAAAACTTCAGGTACAATAATTGTAATTAGTATTCATGATGTTATTATTTCTTGTTTGACTATTCATGGATGAAAGGGTTAATGCGTAACTTTCATGATGAATGGCATGTTAAACCTAAACTTTGTACAGTAGGACCTGTCTTAGACAGCCATAAAAAAGAGTCTAATTATAGGTCATTAAGGCAGGTGGTAGCTTAATGCAGGGGAAAAGTGATGCAGAAAGCTCCTATGGGAGTTTTCTGCATTACTTTTGTCCTACATTAAGCAACCACCTGCTTTTAAGACGCATATGTTTAATAAATGAATGTCAGATTAGGACATGTTTTACAACTTGTCCATAGCCTAGCTGTACATATAAAGCTAAGAGGCGTTGGGAATATCCTTAAATTTACATGGGTCTTATATTTAACTCATTGATCGATGAGAGAATAGCAGAATTGCATTTCATTGTTTAACCCTTTAACGCTTTACCCCACCCGAATACACCCACTCAACCATCCTAGTACACCAACCCACCCGAATACATCCACCCCACCCCTACCCCACACATATCCACTCACCCACCCGAATACACCCACAACCTCCACCGACCTGTTCCTTACCCACCCACCATCGAGAAATATAACCATAACATGAAATTCTCTGTGTACCCTATTTATCTAAATATTCAGACAGCCAATTTCCCTTCTCCTTAGGAGCCGTTTGATCTTGGTCAACAATATTCGCATAGGCCTTTCTTTTTAAATACTTTAGAGCAGAGGTCCAGGTAAGATGCGTAAAGTTCAACATTTTCAAGAATAACCTCTTAATTTCTTCACCAAACCCACTTCTGTGACCACTCTTTAAAATCGTCTCTACGAGAAATGAAGATTTTAGTATTTGTGTATGCACTTTTATCTGTAACTCTGCCTCAGAGTATCTGCGTAGTGCCTAAAATGTTCTTTACATCTGTGGCCTTTTTATGTCTGAAATTAATTCTGCACTTAGATTCGTTGATCCGTTTATGGCAGCAAAAAACAATACAGCAAATCCTCTCTAAACCGAACGTTAAATCTAGTATCAGTTCAGGTTTTCAGACAGGTGACAGCTTAATGCAGGTTGAAAGTCATGCAGAAAGCTCCCAGAGGAGCTTTCTGCATGACTTTCACCCAGCATTAAGTAGCGACCTGTACAAAAAGACCTTAATTGTTTTATAATTCCGGTTTTGAGGGTTTCTACTGTATATACAGTAAAACCGCTCTATAACGGCCACTAAATTGTGTTAATTAGTTGGTATTTAGGGCAGGTGGCTGCTTAAAGCAAGGTGAAAGTAAAACAGAACGCTCCTATAGGAGCGTTCTGTTTTACTTTCACCTTGCTTTAAGCAGCCACCTGCCTTTAACACAAAAATACTTAATGTAATTTAGTGGCCGTTACAGAGAGGTTTTACTGTATATAAAATATACTGAATAAAGACTTTACATTTCTTAACCAGTGAAGGGGAAGTGCACACTAGTTTACTTTGGAGTAATGAGGAAATAATAAGTGCAGATATTACTTTTATGCAAATCACTCTTAAGAAAAGAATATTCTAAGTGCTCTTCCATGTTGCAATGTATTATGGGATGGGAAAGAAAAGCATTCATCCTTTGAATGCTGAATTTTCAAAGTGGAATGGCCCGTCAGTGATTAACGACAGAGTCCATTTTAGTACGAAAGGATATAATTAACTAGAAGAATTTGAATGTCAAACCGTACAGATCCTGATCAAGGGTGCGCTCTCTGATCTGGGTCTACACTGTTAACAATTGCCACTACACTCGTTTCTTGCCTTCAGAAGGTTAATACTTTCAGCACGAGGAAACGATTGAGATTGTGATAATCGTGACCAACAGATTGGATCCAGATCAGATGCCCAGTTACCATCAGGATTCAAACTGTTTCACACTCTCACATTGTCTTTGAAAAGAAATAGAAGAAAACTGGATGTTTACAATGTAACCATGACAACCATTCTTGCAGAAACAAATACTAACCGTTCTAAGGGATATATTACAGTAGTATTACAGTAGAACCTGTCTTAAGTGACCATAAAAGAAATCTATAAATTGGTATGTAAGACAGGTAGTACATGTAGCTAATGTAGGTCGAAATTAATGCAGAAAGCTCCTAGCGGAGCTTTCTGCATTCCTTTTTCCATGCATTAAGCAACCACCTGTTTTTTAAGACTCCTGTTTTCAATAAAAGAATGCTCACTTAAGACGGGCCCTACTGTATTGCCTTCCTATGGTGCAAAAAGTAATTGTATTGTTATTTATTGCTTTTAGTTATGATATTATATAGCACTTTTATTTATTGGACGTTTCCAAATGCAATACACCATTCTGTTACGTTTCCACCTTCTTGCACAAAATTGTATCTTTCAAACATCAGCCAATCTGCTATAAGTAGTTGTTGCTGGTAAGTTTAACGCTTTGCCTGTTGTATATGCAAGAAATAATGACGACATCATAAATACTTATAGCTGATTTTAAAAAAAGGCATATGTACACGTGTATTGTGGGTATTGGTTGAAACTGTAGAGTCACATCTATTATAATATCATAAGCAAACAGAGCAGACCCTGATCAGGTGGCTCCTATAGGGGGTCTACTCTATTTGCAAATGCTTGAAAAGGCGTCTATATGAAGGAACGGGTTAAGACAAAAGAAATATATACATGTACAGTAAAACCCCGCTAATGCGACCACCAAAAAGGGGCATAATTCTGGGTGGCAGAGGCAGGTGGTTGCTTAATGCAGTACAAAAGTTATGCAGAAAGCTCCTGTAGGAGCTTTCTGCATAACTTTCGTGCTGCATTAAGCAACCACCTGCTTTAAACGACGCCAGTGGCTGTTTATGAAGTGGTCGCATTAGCGGGGTTTTACTGTATTTGTACTATATTCTACACCTTCAGCTTCTCGTATTATCAGATTGATGTCATATTTGTATGTGACTTATAAAATAGTTTGCATTGTAAGTGATCTAAATCCATACTAACTAAAAACTTGAGACGTTATTACTACAACCTTTATTCCAGTTTGACGTCATTTATCAACGGAGATTTGATTATTAATAATTTACTCATTCACGACCGCAGTCACCAAAATGCGACTTACAGGCATTCCTGCAATATGTGAGTTTGTCGACCATTACCTTTGCCTGACATGTTGTCAGTACCAATACCAGTGTATGTCCTCAACTAGAACAAACTTGTTTTACAATGGCTACCAACTGCATCATTTATTCACCCGTTGGCCTAGAAAACATGGAAGTACCAAGTAATCAGACTGGCTAACATAAACTTGTCAGTCTGGTGCAGTAAAATAGGCCGAAAAGTATAAAGATGTATCTTTTTACAGCACAAGACGCCCTCATGCTATCACAGTTTTGCCTTTTATGTCTTCCCTATCATGAAAAAGGAATATTGGTGTAATTAACGCTTTAGCTTTTAGAAACGCCTTTTGGCACCTTTGCAAACAGAGTAGTCCCAGATCATACAGCTAATGTAGAAGCTGTTTGATCAGTGTCTACTCTGTTTGCTTGCAGACTATCTTAAACCTGATTCTGTACTATTTGAGATAGATTTGTATTCGATTTATATAAAAGAAAATTAGGTCGTTAATGTTTATATAGTGTGTACATAGTGTCATTAATATTTATATGTATAAGGATAGGGTACAATTATTGTCACATTAAAACTTCCGTCTTTTGTGTCTTCCTATAACCTAATAATCCTAAATAGTTAGACAAACAAACTCAGGCAAATGGTTTAGTACGGAATCAAAATTGCATCTAACGAAGTGGTTTGATCATAGTCTACACTATTCGTTACACTCTGACTCCATTTTATATAACGTGATCAGGGTCCATGCTTATAAAGCTTTTAGTTGAGTCTGAGTTTCGTTCTCAAGCTTTTGATTGATCAGATTTGAGTTCTCAAGCTTTTGACTGGTCAGATTTGAGCCAGAGGCTCAAATCTGACCAATCAAAAACTTGAGAACGATCTCAGACTCAACTAAAAGTTTTATAAGCATGGACCCAGAATTGTGTGAAATCGACTTATACAGTTTAACTACAGGCCGTGTGACCAAATCCAGCGTAATTCATAGTTACCGACACTCGCTACTAGTCGGACAGCCAAACTCATTGCACATTATAAGTCATTCTAATGTGCTGTAATAAAGGCTAAACATTATCCTAAGTAAGTTTTGTTGGGCCTGCAGTTGTCACTGTAACACACTTGTTACAAAGGCGAGTGCGTGCATGTGTATGTGCGTGCATTTGCGTGGGAACCCATTCGGTTTTGTCGAGGTAATTACTGTGTTTCACAATCACAGAATTCGGGATATTTCGATTAAATGTAATGCCATCAACTGTTGTTCAATTTATCTTCCGTGTATGATTTCGTCGTCAATACCATTTGTCCAGGTTGTAACTTTTTTTTAATCACGGACAGAATCTGAGACGATTTGTTACAGATGTTGATCATAATTAGTCGGTGTGCAAAGTGCTAGCACAATAAATATTATCACGTTTGGTTGAACTATACCCCATGTCGCAGTATACCCGTGTATTGTACATTTTGTCCATGCTAGTGTCCTACTTGGTGCTGGAAACATACATTTTAACAATATAGTGAACTTTACAAACTTCACAAACAATTTGGATCCAGATGAGACTCCGATTACTCGGCGTCACGTGAGAGCCCAGGCTGTTTGGCACCCAGACACTGTTTCTGTAAGGAAATAAATGTACAGTAAAATCTCGATACTACGAACTCTCAAATACGTACGATTATTGATCTTAACACAACTGGCAGCTTAATGCTTCTCTTGCTGAATTCTAAAACACATTTCTCCTTCTTTACCCATGCCCTGTTGTATAATTACATAATTATATCTTCACTGTGTACAAGTATACCGCTTTGCAGTCACTGCTGTGGAGTGCACTGGTTGCACAATCAACTTGTAAATAGTGCATACCCTGATGAGACAGCTCCTGCAGGAGCTGTCTCATCTGGGTCTTCACTATTTACAGGTAGGTATATTACGTGATTAGCAAGCAAAGGGTTAATACAGTGTGAAAGTAATACATAAAGGTCCTCTATGAGCTTTCTACATGAATTTCTCCCCACATTAAGCAGCCACATGCCTACAAAGACATATATTCTTGATTACTAACATTTCATAGTATCGAGTTTTTACTGTATTCACAGAATCGTATCAGATTTTTACAGACGAAATGTACTTAATTTACTATAGGATCCGTCTGAACAGGATCTGTTCTGTTTGCTTATAAAATGATAACATATCTGACTCTACAGTTTCTTTCAATACCAATCACATTATGTGCATATGCCATTATTAAAATTCAGCTAATAAACATTCATGATTTCTGTATTTCTTACATTAATATTCATTAGGGAAATGGTTGAAGACGCATCGAATAAATCAAAGTAAACCATAAACACGCATGTAAGATCCTATATATATATATATATATATATATAAATATACATGATGATGTATGATAAAATATAATTATGTATGTTCATAATATATCATTAATCATGTCTGTTGTTTGTACAATACAGTAAAACCTCTCTATAACGACCACCAAATTGTGTTAATTAGTTGATATTTAGAGCAGGTGGCTGCTTAAAGCAATGTGAAAGTAAAACAGAACGCTCCTATAGGAGCGTTCTGTTTTATTTTCACCTTGCTTTAGGCAGCCACCTGCCTTTAACACAAAATACTCGATATAATTTAGTGGCCGTTTTACTGTACTTGTAACCAAGAGCTTTCCATCATCTTTGTAGAGTTTGTGGCGTTGTCATGCAGCAGACCCTAATTTCCATTCCATGGCTACGTGGAAGATCCATGTCAACCCTCATCATCATTCCCATGCCTTCAGTTCTTCAACGGGCTCAAACTCAGCCCTTACTCGTATGGCGCGGCGCGCCAGTCTGCTCACTCGAAGGTTCTCCTCCAACAAGCTCAACAGTCAAGACTCACAACAATCCACACCCAACTGCTCAGGCATGTCTGACTATAGAAGACCAGGTATGGTGTTTGATTGGTATTCGAGGGATGGGGCGATTAAACTGACTCCAGCCATTTTGAATATTACTTAATTTATTTTTTGTGCACAAAATAAGTTTATTGCTAAACAGCACATATAATCAAACAGTACATACGCTGATCAGACAGTTCCAATATGAATCGTTTGATCTAGGTTCAGTATGTTTGCAAAACTGTCATAATGCGGGATAATCGAGCTAAAGTCCTATGTAAGTGTTGGCTGATTTTTGTGATAAAACTCCATAAACGTCCATTATGTTATGCGAAGGGTTTAATACCTCTTCGAAAGTATTATTAAACATTTTACATGATATTTATGCATGTAATAATTAAAGGCATCAGGAATATTTGAATAACACACGATTGTTTGGTCAAACTATATAATCAATGTAAATAAGTACGTAAGCAAACAGAGCAGAATACATCAGACGGCTTCCACAGGAGCTGTCTGACGGTTTCTGTTCCGTTTGCAAAAGTTGTTAACCCTTCGCTTGCTGAATTTTAAAATACATTTCTCCTTCTTTGCCCATGCCCTGTTGTATAATTACATATATCTTCACTGTGTACAAGTATTTCGCTATGTAATCACTGCTGTGGAGTGCACTGGTTGCACAATCAATTTGTAAATAGTGCAGACTCTGATGAGACAGCTCCTGCAGGAGCTGTCTCATCTGGGTCTTCACTATTTACAGGTAGGTATATTGATGCGAATAGAAAGCGAAGGGTTAAAAGACATTTCTATCAAGTAAGAGATTTAAGATTATGCAGCATGAAAGTTCCTGATAACGATGATTATGGAAAATCAGTTTTAATACTCAAATCACCTAATGGTAAAAGCTTACCATGTACAGTAAAACCCTCTAAACATGATTTTTATTAAAGAACTATTTAGATATTTTGAAGCAGGTGGTTGCTTAATCCAGGGTAAAAATCATGCATAAAGCTACTTTTGGAGCTTTCTGCGTGACATTAAAGTTGCATTAAGCTGCCATCTGTCTGAAATACTGACACTGTTACAAATTTCAACGTACACTTAAGAGTGTTTTACGATATATAAATACATGGAGACGCTCAGTTTTCTAACAACTCCACCAAAATAAGTATATTCTAATAATAATGAGCTGAAGATACAAAACAACATACAGAAACCAAACCATCAATTAATTCACATATGTATTTCACTCGGTCCTAATTACTGGAATACTATACACTTCTCTCGTATATGCAACTCGGAGATATTAGACCAATACATTAAATGAGCATATTAATCATTTCCCTGTTCTATGTTTATTATAAATTTCAATACATACTGAATATGCATGAAACTAAAGAAAAACATCTTTCAAATTACATTAGCAAACAGAGTACACCCAGATCAGACGGCTCCTCTAGGAGCCGTCTAATATGGTCTACTCCGTTTGCAAAAGCGTGAAAATGTGTTTATATGAAGGAAAGGGTTAACAGTGGAAGTTTATACCTCAACGTATTATTTCCTATACATATTATTTGTTAATGCTTTGGGAATTTTTTATAAATCTGTTTGAAATTAACTCTTTCTCTGCCAAATATTGTCATCTGCAAAATTTGTCGTCTGCTACATTTTTTATATTGTTCAATCTTCTCTACTTTTCATTAAATAGATTACCACAATAAAAACAGTAGATTTATTCAAAGAGGTTGTGTCTAAAAATATCCTGTGATGTAATGGGTTGAATTCATAATTATTATAATATTGTTTTCCAGGACTTGCTGGTCATAGACAAGGTCTCAATGTACAAGAGCCATTAATGGACGATGATGTGTATGATCTACACTATGTTTCTAGACCAGAACAGTAAGTACATACATGTATATGTGACTCAGTCAACCATTTCTTTGCTTAACCCTTTCCCTCATGGGCTATTTTAGATCCAACCTCTTTGAATAAATCTACCGAAAAGGAACATTAACTAACTTAAAGAAAGGGATATGTTCAGAATTTTGTAGTTTGAAACCATTGTGATAAATAGAGCATTTGCTCCTATAGGAGCAAATGCTCTATTTATCACAACGGTTTCACAAAGTGACTTTTACAGAGTCACCAAAAGTCGTCAATGTGAGGGAATGGGTTAATACTCATATAAGGAATATGGACATCATTAATATTTATTAGCTGAATTTCATGATGGCAAATGTACACAGGATGCTTTTGCTCAAGCAGAACTTGTAGAATCCAATCTATGTTACACCATAAGCAAACAGAGCAGACCCTGATCAGATGGCTCCTATAGGAACCATCTGATCTAGGCCTACTCTACTTACAAATGTGCGAAAAGACATTTATACGAAGGAAAGGGTTAAATACAAATTTACCCTATTTTAACCATTTGTCTTAGTAAACTCGTCCAACTATATGTCTTAACCCTGACAACGATGTCTTTTCAAGTGAACTATTCCAAAATTCAAACAGGTCTAGCTTAAGGCGAATCTTTAGAGATCTTTCTAAAAACCTGTAACATGACAAACGGTGCATACCCTGATGAGAAGGCTCCTCTAGGAGCTTTCTCATCTGGGTCTGCACTACTGACTCGTGTCCCGCACAGTTACATTAATCCAGACCTTATTCTGAGGGTTGCTTCTGCAAGAGTTCATTTGACGATACATTGTATAACCTTTTGAAAAAATAATTATTTCTGAAGCAAAACAGTTCAATGCTGATCAGAGGGCTCCTTCGGAAGCCATCTGATCTGAGTATATACTGTTTGCCTATTTCAGTGTTAACCCTTTCCTCCATAAATACGGTACGCCTTTCTTCGCTTCTGTAAAAGTAACATTTTGAAAACTTTGTGATAAATAGAGCATTTGCTCCATATGAGCAAATGCTCTATTTATCACAGTGGTTTCATTACAACACAATTCTAACATTTTCCTTTTCTCTAGTAAATGCTCCTTTTCGGTAGATATAGTCAAAGAGGTTGGGTCTAAATACAGTCTATGAGGGAATGGGTTAAGGGACACTTAGCACAAATGATTTAACCATTTCCGTTATATAAACGCTTTTTCACGTGTTTGGAAACAGAGTAGAACCAGATCAGACATCCCCTGTAGTAGCCGTCTGAGCAGGGTCTGTCCTGCTTGCTTACCAACTTATAAAAGATCTGACTCTCCAGTTTCTACCAATACTATAAAACCCTATGTATATACATGTATGCCATCATAAAAATATCAGCTTATAAATATTCATGATGTCATTATTTCCTACATGAATATTCTACAGGGAAAGTGTTAACTACATCCCTACACATGACTTTGTTATAACTTTTCAGCCATTCGAATGCAGGTTGAATGCAGATCAGACTACATTCACTTCTCATAGGTGTCACCAGGGCAATGAAACCCGTCTTAGGTGACCATTAAAAAGACATCTAATGATGAGTATTTGGGAAACGAGTCATTATGGCCTTTATAAACAGTGAAGACCCAAATGAGTGTTCCTATAAGAGTTCTCTCCTCAGGGTCTGCGCTGTTTGTCATGTTACACTTTTCTTTAACATTCCCTGATTATTTTTTTTTAAATAGTTCATTTGAAAGTGTTAACCAATTCATTTTAGATCCTACTGCTTTGAATAAATCTACCAAAAAAGGAGCATTTACTAGAAATAAGGGAAATTTCAAAATTGTGTAGTTTTGAAACCATTGTGATAAATAGAGCATTTGCTCCTATGGAGCAAATGCTCTATTTATCACAATGGTTTCTAAAAGTGACTTTTACATAGGCGTCAATATGAGGGAATGGGTTAAGACAATTGGTGGGTTTATTATAACAGTATTGCTCTGAGTTCAGCGTTTTTTATGACTGCTATCTTTAAATAGTAAGTGTGTGTTTTAACTCATACATATACATACTTGCAAAGTAACCAAACGAGAATATATTTATTTAATGACACTATTAGGTGTATTCATTTAAATTTAAAACTATTACGCTACAGTTTAGTTATCAAAATAAATTTCTAATCTGGCAGACAGAACCCATTAGTGCCCATTGTGCCTTAAAACGGGCATAGACAAACAATGTATACCCAGATCAGAGCCCTCTTATCAGGGTTTTTATTATTTGCAAAACCCATCAATGTCAATGGCGTATTACAGCTGATATTGTGTTTGCTGTGCCCCCTGTACATCAAAAATAGATTTGTCCTAAAGTAAGATCTGGGCGAGTTTTCCTTAAAGTATGTGGGAATTAATGGGCTAAGTATAAGGAGTACATTTTTATGTTTTCAGAATTGGAGAGCTATTTAGGTACAACAGCATGTTAGGAGTAATTTCCAACAAAAACATAGTTTCTGCCACTATGGATGTCAGAATAGCCATTTTATTTCCGCTATGTTTCGCAATCACAAAAATAGGTCACACACAAAGTTGTTACTAGTGGGATTTTAGCTCAACACTTCAGTTTGCTCACTATCATTTTGTTCGACTGTTAGCTGTTATCTTGTGCCATTTCAAGTCAGTCCAAAGGTTATAAAACTTCTGAATTCATTGTCATGTATCTGATTCCATGCTTATAAAACTTTTAGTTGAGTCTGAGTTCGTTCTCAAGTTTTTGATTGGTCAGATTTGAGCCTTTGGCTCAAATCTGACCAATCAAAAGCTTGAGAACTAAAATCTGACCAATCAAAAAATTGAGAACGAACTCAGACTCAACTAAAAAGCTTTATAAGCATGGACACTGATTGTTAATATTTGAGCTTGCTCAACATCTGGCCAGTCAGATGCTCGGGAATTAAGCGAAATGTTTTTAAACTCAGGTAATGGTTTCAGTGCACTAGGTAAATATCATCAGCAAACATTATTGTCTGTCTGAGTATCAAGCAGTTTGGATCATGTAATGAGCTACAGTTAAACTGCTCTACAACAGAAATTTAATAAATAACATTTTAGGTTTTTAGACAGGTGGCAGCTTAATGTAGGTTAAAAGTCCTAAAGGAGCTTTCTGTATGAGTTTACCCTGCGTTAAGCTGTCACCTCTCTTACAAATCAGCATTGCTATTCGTTTTAATGCCAGGTTTAGCGAGGTTGTACTGCATCTCATTGGGTTCTAAACTGTTTGCATACTATTGTTACAGTAGATCCTGTCTTAACCGTTTCCCTCATATAAACGCCTTTTCACGCATTTGCAAACAGAGTGGGCCCAGCGCAGACGGCTCTTATAGCTCTATTTGCTTATGATATAATATAGATCTGATTCTATAGTTTCCACCTGAAGCAAAACATCCTGTGTACATCTGCCATTATAGAAATTAATTTAATAAATAGTCATGCTGTCATTATTTCTTACATGAAAGGGTTAAGCAGCCATCAAAAAGTGGTCTAAGTATGGGTCTGTAAGGCATGTGGTAACTTAATGCAGGACAAAAGTGGTCTAAGTACGGGTCTGTAAGGCATGTGGTAACTTAATGCAGGACAAAAGTGGTCTAAGTACGGGTCTGTAAGGCATGTGGTAACTTAATGCAGGACAAAAGTGGTCTAAGTATGGGTCTGTAAGGCATGTGGTAACTTAATGCAGGACAAAAGTAATGCAGAAAGCTCCAATAGCAGATTTCTGAATTACTTTTACCGTGCATTAATTAACCTCCTGCTCAATAAATGAATGACCGCTACGGATAGGTTCTGCTGTATAAGGTGTTCGTATATTTACCGCTAGCACAAACATGGTTAAATATTACTTGTAACAATATGGTTGGCAATATCATTCTTTCTTTCTAAGATATCACCAGTGTAATTGAATATGATATCATTTGTAAACCTTTATTGCATTGCCAAATATTCACCAAACCAATTCATTGTCTGACTGATGTTCAGCTTTGCCTGCTTCCTTCAACATATAGTACACTATAGGCTGGGTTTCGGAAGAGAATGGTTCTAGACCCGATATGGATTTATAGAGCACTGATCTTTATCCAAGCTGTTTGCAAGTTCTATTACAGCTGTAATCTGACTGGTATTGCTTTACAGTAAAACTTGTTTTGAGTGAAAATCGTCTTATAAAACATACGCATCTTTAAAAACAGCTGGTTATTTAAATTCCAGGCAAAATTCAAGCAGAAAGCTGTTCTACATTAAGGTGCCGAACTACGAAAACTTTACGAAAATTATCATACTTTTTTTTTTTGATTAACCAATAATCTCTTCTACGTATTGAATTAACGAAATACCACTACAGATACAACGGAGGTCGTGTAAATGCCCATTTCTGTAATACCACCAGCATTTTATCTCACTTAACCAGTCACTCATTTATAAGGAATGGCTTATCCGGGTACCTACATTTTGTATGGGAAATTGATAATTAGAGCATATCCATGATAAAACGATTGGCGACCGTTCTGTTGTACTTTCTGCTCAGTAGTCTTAAATTATGTAGGTCATCTGACTAGATAAGCTTTCTAATGAGTGATTAAGAGAGACTTTAAATAAAATTTGATCGGATGGAAGAAACGGAGAGGAGCTTAGTCAAAAATGTCACTCATACTATAAGTTCTCCATTATATATAAATATGATAGAAAACTATAGATGCTTATCAAATAACGCAATACAATGGGAGTTCGTTTATTGTTTTTGGCGTTTTTTACACATGCAAATTTAAAGGAGTCGGCTTTTTCAAACAAACCTAACTTCTGTAATTTGTGTCCGAGTTAGACGCAATTTTTGGAATATCAAAAATCATTGTCTCAGAGAGAGATCTGTGTCATAGTTTTTTTTATATCTTGTTTCGATCGTCTAACATCAGAAGAATCGTAACGGAAGGCAGAATTTTAGGAGTCTTAAAACTAACATTGCAAAACTCCTAAACGGGTTTTTTTATATCAAAATTCTGTGGCAAGGTACCCTAGACATGCTTCTCGATATTTTTGAAAACTATTAAAATACATTACTGTAACTTGGTTTAGAAAAAATAGTTTTCGAAGTATTAAATAGGATTTAATGCTGAATATTCTCGCTACCTCAACATTCCACATGTCTTAGTGGCCTAAAATTATACCTCTTTTAATGGTTGCGTTAACGTACATTCTGTCAATGCTTCGTATAATTCATTCAACACGAAAAGCTATACGCATATGCATATCAGTAAAACAATACTTACAACTCACTTTCCCACAATACGAGTATGTACATCGAAATAAGTACGTCCGGAGCACTGTTTTGGTTTTTACGAAAGATTCGGGCGATTGCTGCCACGTTTACGTTGGTTTCTATAGCAATCATATTTTCTGATTTATTTCGTTCCTTACCATGCTCGTTTGCACTAAATTGTTTTTATACTATGTAGATTCCGATTTTGTAGTCATTTTGTTAATTTGTAACGTAAGCTTTGAGAAAGTGTGAGTAGAATACATCTTCAATCCTTCAAAATCTGAATTTTCAGTGTGAAATAGCCAATTAGTGATTAACTAACTGTAGAGTCCACCCAGTATGAAAGGCTCAAACTTGCTGAAGGATTTTGAATGACAACCAGTGCAGACCCTGATCAGAGGGCTTCGCTATTATGACTCTGATCTAGGTATTCGCTGTTTGCAAATGACAGTGCATGCGTGTCATGCACTCAAGGGGTGAACTCATTCTCTCCTAGGCTATTTTAGACCCAACCTTTTTGAATTAATCTACCGAAAAGGAGCATTAACTAGAGAAAAGGATTCTATTTTTGAATTTTATAGTTTGAAACCATTGTGATAAATAGAGCATTTGCTCCTATAGGAGCAAATGCTCTATTTATCACAATGGTTTCTCAATGTGAATTTTATAGATGCGCAAAAATGCGTCACTAGGGGATAATGTGTTAAATATGTTTTACTGTTGTCAGACTGTTCTTGAATTGTGTGAAGACAACCCAAGGCCATGACCAATGTTTTATCCAGAACATGATATGAAGTGACAGATAACATTTGTTATGTTAGTTAGGATGCTGTGACACTGTCGTGCTAGTCTGGAACACATGTTCAGCTCTTAATGATGTTTTATATTATTTTAATTGTTTTATCCCTTGTATTTCATGTTTACATTGACAAGGCAAGTGTGGCATATAACATTTATTTAAACCACTGGTAAACCACAAGGAAAGCCATGCTTAATGTGTGCAAAACTATGAAACTATGGTTTCAAATACCTTCTGGGAATCTATTTTTTTAATTCATTTAGTATTATACCACATCTACATGTATATAGCACCTTTTCACACAGGAAAATTGCATCAAAATCATTTAAACAAACATGTTTTGCTACACGGTTCGTAAGTGAAAATGTCACCGTGGCTCGAACTTGTCAGGAATACATGTATGTAACCGTTCCACGGCTAGCGTGCAAGGAGTAAATAGATATTGTACTACTGCCTTCAAAATTACATATATGTTTTTTTAAAATATAGTAGGGTAATAATCATGTATAAATCATGTATAGAATTATGTGAATGATGTCAGACGTGATATTGATTTCTATTTTCTCTTGATTTCAGCTTAACGGAACATCATAAAATAATGATACGAGTGATACGAAAGATCAAGTTCTTTGTTGCCCGCCGAAAATTTCAGGTAAATTATAATACTTAACCCTTTTCCTATTGAATTTTCATGTAAAACATCACGCCATTATTAATAGTAATTAGATTTTTATTTTTTATTATGCCATATTAACACATGACATTTTACTCTGGCAGATACTGTAGAATCAGATCTATTTTATAGCACCAACAGTAGCCATCTAATCTGGGTCTACTCTGTTTGCATAGGAAAAGGCTAAGTTGTCATTCAAATCTATTGTATCAAAACTTTGAATGCTGCAATTTCAAAGTGAAATGGTTTAAATTTACCAGCCTTTACACGTTACTCTTTGTATAATGACGTGTAAATATTAGTTTGATAACTTCATAATCGTCTGATTAGGGTCTGCGCTTTTTGCATATGACAAGATATAGATCTAATTCTACAGTTTCTGTCATAACCAAACATAAGTATGAGTTTATTATAGTGGTCATCATAAAAAGTCAGATAATAAATATTCATGAAGGCATGAATTCTTGTATCAATGTACACGCGCCCATACATATGGATCGCCTGGTCGATAGAGGGAGGTTTACTGTGCTTACGGTTAACTCTTTCCCTGTTCTGTGTTTATTCCAAATTTCAATACCTACTGAATACTCATGGACAAATTAGTTATAATGTCATATAGAAGGTGGAATATTGTAGCCACTTTAGAAAGTAAAGAAATATATCTTTCAAATTCCATTAGCAAACATTAGCAAAGAGGGCAGACCTTGGTCTAATCTGTTTACAAACACGTGAAAACACGTTTATATGAGGGAAAGGGTTAACCATTTACTCCATGAATATTCATGTAGGAAACAATGACAACATGAACATTTGTTAGATTCATTTTCATACTGGTATATGAGCATAGGAAATGTTGGTAATGGCAGAAATCGTAGAGTCATATCTATACTAATGCATAAGCAAACGGAACAGAACCTGATCAGACGGCTCCTGCAGGAACCGCCTGGTCTGGATCTTGTCTTTTTGCAAACGTATAGAAATGCGTATTTATGGAGTAAATGATGACAGGAGTACAGATTCTGGGGAGAAACATCGTGTTTATTTTCCAAGATAAGCTACACCGATTTGTAAATACATTGTAGAACCTCGCTCAGACCATTTAATGAAATGACAGCTTTATAGGGAAATGAAAGTTGCATTTTATACAACAATTATAGCGTGATCATATAAGATCGCATGTGTCTTGTATGCTGACTTGGCGAATACAAACATGTCTCTTTAATCCTTTCCCTGTTCAATGATAATGTAAAACATAATGACATTATGCATATTTATGTTGAATTTGTATAGTGTATTTTTTTCCAGGAAGGTTTTGATTTTACAAAAACTGTACAAACAGTAGGTCAAAGCAAACAGTGCAAACCATGCTCAGATGGCTCCTGTATAGATAGATCCGTCTGATCTGGGTCTACCCTGTTTGCAAATGCGTGACAGGGCGTTTATATGAAGGAAAGGGTGGTTGCTTAACCTCCATCCTGCATTAAGAACAAACATTAGACCAAGTTTTGGTGATGACTATTGACAATTTTGCATTACTGTTGAGATGGTCTGTCATAATGAGTCATTTTGTTTCATTTAACAGCAAGCTCGAAAACCTTATGATGTTAGAGATGTTATAGAGCAGTATTCTCAGGGTCACCTAAACATGATGGTGAGAATAAAAGAATTACAACGAAGGTAGGTTTAACCCATTATATGCTGAATTGTATAATAACTCCTCCCTCTATGAATATTGTTTTTCTGGCAAATTGTAAAAGTAATCTTATAAACCAAAGTATGATTTTATGGCACTGTGCAGATTCTGCTCAGATACCTCTTAAACCCTCATATCTGGATATACATGGTTTGCATATTAATCATATCCCCCCACATGCAAAAAGTTAATTACTAGAATCAACTTTATGCATGCTAATGGCGATGTTGTTATCACCTGTGCAAACCTATTGTCCTGATAAAAACATGGATTTGTTGGGTGCAATACCGATTGTATATAATAAACTTCCAATTAGCGGTACAGTAAACCAGACTTTAAATGTAGTATAAATATCGGTCTTGGAGACAGGTGGCAGCATAATACAGGGTGAAAGTCATGTAGAAAGCTCCACTAAGAGCTTTCTACATGACTTTTAACCAGCATTAAGCGGCCACCTGCCTAAACGTATTTAAATTCTTCTCTACTAGAATTCCGGTTTAGAGGGGTTTTACTGTACATGTAAATTGGATGTGCTTTATAACATTTCTGTCAAATGACCTTAACCTTTCAACGCTAAATTATCAAATCGACTATTCCAAAATTCAGACAGGCCAAGCTTACTGCGAATACTCAGGGATTTATTAAAAGAAAAGTGTAACATTACAAACAGTGGAGACCCTGATGAGTGAGCTCCTCTAGAGACGCTCTTGTGTTGGTCTACACTGTTCGCAAAGGACATTAGTGACTCGTTTCCCGCACTCAAATGCTTAAACCAATTTATTTGTGACAAATACAGGTACCAATTGAAGTTTTAGTACACGTCTTCCTATAAAAACTGTGATAATTGTCTGTCAAAAGTGGTACACTATTTACATATTGTGTTTAGGCTGGACCAGACACTGGGTAAACCTGGTTACCAAGGCAACATCCGTGACAAGGATAGGCTGACCCTGTGCTCCAGGGTGACAACGATAGAGCATCAGGTTGGTGGACGGTTTTATTGCAGCTACATAATAGCATGGCCACTGTCATTCTAACTCATCTTTGATCAATGAAATATTTATACAAGAAACAATGATTTCGTGAATATTAATGAGCTGATTTTTTATAATAGCATATGAACAAGGGAATACTTGCCATGGTAGAAGATGTATGCTCAAATCTGTATTATTCCATTAGTAAACAGAGCAGACTATGAACAGACAGTTCATAAAGGAATCTCTGGTCTGGATCTATTGTTTGCAAAGACATTATAAAAGTCTGATTATCAAATGAGTGTTTAAATGATTTCATACAAAACAGAAAAAACATGATCGAACATTCTTTTTTTTGTAAAAATAGGTAAAAACGTTCGTACAGAAATAGAGAAATAGAAATAGAAAACACCCAAATGCCTATGAAAGTGCAAGGTTAATGACTGAAGATATCAATTTTGAGTTGCGCCCCAACGCCAATTTAAATACAAATGGCATATATCAATAAACGTACCAAAATCACTTTGAGCAAAGGCAAATTTGAATATCTAGTTATAGGCTGCATTTATCTTAACCAAGGCTGTAGATAAAATGCTTAATGCTCTATCAAAATGCCTTATTTCTCAGGCAAACCTTATATTGCTGCAACATGATAAAGTCCGAGACGAGTGTAATGATTTACAGCAAGATAAAGCTTGTCAGAGAAATATAAAATACAGTAAAACCTTTCTATAACGGCCACTAAATTACATCCAAGTATTTTGCGTAAAAGGAAGGTGACTGCTTAAAGCAAAGTGAACGTAAAACAGAACGCTCCTATCAGGTATTAGATGTCATTTCCAGTTACTAAACAGTGACCAAGTGTTAGCATTTCGCTTAAATGTCATTTATATTGTGTATTATAACATTTGACAACAATTGAAGGTAACTGAATAATCATGGGTGTTTCAAAACGAATACTACAGAGAGCTTATGTGGAGACTACCTGCATTTCGATCTCCCTGCATTAGGCTACTACCTTTCATGAAAACCAAACGTATACTTGTTTTAGTGACCACTGTATTAGTATCTACTCCAGACTAGATAATTGTGTTTCCAGGTTACAAGATTAGATAAGAAGATGGACCAAGCCCTTGTTCTGTTGAACATTCTTGTTAAGTCCCAGCAGCAATCCCACCGTGGCTCGTTTTCCCGCAGCATATCCAGGGACAGAGACAGCTCAATATCTGCCAAGCGAACGGACTCATTAACTGATGGGCAGAAAAGTAAAACTGATGATAATTATGGTGAAACCTAGTATATGCTCACCTTTGCTGTTAAGGCTCTGTCAATAATGTGATTGGGTCATTCCAGTTATCGAGGTGCTTGCCAAGGTACACACAAAACAGAGTCAGCGCCTTGCAGGCACAAATGTTTTAAAGCTGATACGTTTCTGAACAATTGTTGGACGTAAATCATCTGAAGCTGTTAAAGTAAAGTGATATGCAAGGGAAAAATGATCAACAGTATAAAACTGTGCTGCTTTCTTTGTGCAATGAACAAGAAGTTAACAGCCTGACAGGACCAGTCAAAATGCTGGAAGAAATCAACACATACATGCACTCAAACTATTTATATATTTGCACCAGAAAGTGAAATATGGTTGGTAATGATAACACATCTATAAAAGCAATAATATTATGAAAATGACACGTGTTACTGGTGGAAAAATTAAATGTGTAAATTGAAGTTTTCTAACACCTATCTGTGTTTTGGTTTTAGCAAGGAAAGTCTGGTCTACAGGAAGAATTTATCAAAACAAGTCATGAATATTTATACAAGTATATTCATTTGAAAGCAGGAGTTGTGTTGCGACATTTAAATGAGACTTTGTGCAATTGCGCCTACCCAAAGTCGTAACAGATATTAACTGTGTTTCGAAGAGTGGCCTGAGCGGCATTTGCAAACAGCTTGGATCCAGATGAGGTGCCGAGTGACTCGGCATCTTATTAGGATAGATGCTGTTTGACACTAGTTACTTAACTGGTTCCCTGTTCTATGTTTATTCCGAATTTCAATACCTACTGAATAATCATTTACTAAATGATTGCAATGAAGTATGGAAGATGGAACAGTATATCCCTTTTAGAAAGTAAAGAAACAGGTGGTAGCTTAATGCTGGACAAAAGAAGTACACAAAGCTCCTTTATGAGTTTTTTGTGTCTTTTTTGCACTGCATTAACCCTTTACTCCATGGATGTTCATGAAAGATATGATGACGTCATGACTTTTCGTTACGTAAACTTTCAAAAATAGTATATTAACCCTTCGCTTGCTGAATTTTAAAATACATTTCTCCTTCTTTACCGATGTTCTGTTGTATAATTACATATATCTTCACTGTGTACAAGTATTTCGCTGTGCAATCACTGCTGTGGAGTGCACTGGTTGCACAATCAACTTGTAAATAGTGCAGACCCTGATGAGACAGCTCCTGCAGGAGCTGTCTCATCTGGGTCTTCACTATTTACAGGTAGGTATATTGACGTGAATAGCAAGCGAAGGGTTAACACATTAAAATTTGCAAAAGCAGAAACTGTAGAATCATATCTATGTTATTCCATAAGCAAACGGAGGAGACCCTGATCAAACAGCTCCTATAGGAGCCGTCTGATCTGGGTCTTCTCTTTTTGCAAAGGGCGTATTTATTTAGTAAAAGGTTAAGCAACCACTTAGACTCCCATATTGATGAAGTATGTGAGACCTAGCAGTAGCTAGACTCTACTGTTAAAGTTACTCAAATATTTGAACGAAACGGAAGTATTATGATTTGCTTCAGATCAGTGTTTGAACAGCCATCAATATTCACTGCAGGATCAGGACTTAAACTAAGCATTTGTTTATTTGAAGAATGCTCAGCCAGCCACTGTTATTTCAATGGTAAACAATCTATTTGTATTCCTTGTTCATTTTTGATGAGCAACACAGGCAATGATGCTACTTACACTATGATATGGACATAGATGATGATGGTTTGGTGTGACTGTTGGGAGTTCCTAGTAGAAAGTCACGTGGGTGTTGTATGGTTTAGCCATCAGACGGATGGCAACTACAAATAAAAAAGATATGATTGATTAAATTTCCAGGGATATAAAATGAAGTTAAGGGCAGCTTTGGATTATAATAGAATGTGCTTTTCACAGTGTTTTTCTGAGTTGAAGATTAGTTTATTACTATAAACAACATAATATGATATTATGTAGACATGTATATAGATAGGACAGTGTTAGTGAGTCATGACGAAATGAAGATGCATTCCTCACCTAGCAGAACGATGCTAACATGTACTTTATTGTTTATTTAAACCTTTACTCCATGAATGTTTATATACAAAATAAGACACCATGAATATTGATTAGATTAATTTAATCACAATAATTGTTAGCCATAGTAGAAACTGTTACAATTATGTATTTAACCCTTTCTTTCATATAGAAACACATTCTCATGCCCTTGCAAACAAAGTAAACCCAAATCAGACGGCTGTTGTAGGAAACGTCTGATCAGATTCTCCTCTGTTTGCTCATCAAATTATAATAGATCTGACTCTACAGTTTCTACCAATAACAAACATTCACGTGTACATACGCCATTAGAAAAAACCAATCAGCTAAGTAATATTCATGATGTCTTTATTCTTACATGAATATTCAACAAGAAAAGGGTTAAATACATAGCTACATTAAGCGAGGTTTATGCAGCATATATGGTGCCAACTTAGGGAGACACAGAATGTGTAAATGGAACAAAAACTGTGATACTCAGAGAATGATGCAAGTTATTATCAAATTAATAACTGACAGCAGCTCAACACAGGAAAGGTGTCTGTTGACATTACAACAATTTCTGTGATGCAATGAACATGGCTTTAAAAAGCTATGTACAGTAAAACCTCTCTATAACGACCACTAAATTACATTCAGTACTTTGTGTTAAAGGCAGGTGGATGCTTAAAGCAAGGTGAAAGTAAAACAGAACGCTCCTATAGGAGCGTTCTGTTTTACTTTCATCTTGCTTTAAGCAACCACCTGCCCAAAATACCAATTAATTAACACAATTTAGTGGTCGTTATAGAGAGGTTTTACTGTACCTTAATATTGTGTTATTCATAAGAATTCATATTTTACATACCTTTGTTCAGGAGTATACCAAAGAACAAAACGTGAATGTCTTTATTACAAACTATGGAGTAGTTGTAATAAGAGAATTACATACTGTGACTCAGAGATATGGTGATTATCAAGATGGTGTCGGATCTCGAAAAAGGCTAAAATGATTATCTCAGTGTTGCCCTGTGTGGGTTCCATATTATTGGCAGGTAATATGGTCTTACACAAATGGGTAGTACAAGAATAGCCAAATAATTGATCTAAAAAGGCACCTTTACATTATATTTGCAATGTTTGAATAATATGAATAGATTCAGAAAGAAATCTGTTACAACTGCTTTCTTTTATAATGTTTAAAATGTGTTTTTACCTTTCATAATTTTGATGTTTCAATAAAAGACTTCTGAAAAATAATAAAACAGCGAAACTTCTCTACAACAACCATCAAAATCAGGTATTTACAACAGGTGGTTTAATGTAGAACAAATGTAATGCAGAAATTCTGGGAACAGTCGGTATTACTTTTGATCTGTATAACCCTATGCCTGCTAATTGCGACATTTCTGATATTTGCAAACAGCTTGGAGCCAGATGAGATGCCAGGCAACTAATCAGGGTCCAGGCTGTTGACACTTAGTCAATAGTTTCTTAAAGAGCTTAAACCAATCCGAAGCAAGTAAATATTCTAATAAGTACTTTATTTATCCACCAAACCTTATGCTGTGTCCACTCTTTAGAATCATCTCAAAGGAGACGATTCTAAAGAGTGATCACAACATAGGATTTGGTGGAGAAGTGACGATTGTATTATTTAACAACACACATTTATCTGTTGCTCAGTAACTATGTTATTCTACTGTACTTAAATGACATCCTAAAACATGACACAAGGCTAATGATTGTATACTATATATTGGATAATGCCTAGAGCCTAATTAAGTATACAATATTTAGCGTTTCTACGACAGCCACGCAATGGAATTTTTAACTATGCATTTTATTGGCATGTGGTAGCTTATATGCACGAGTCATCTATGTAGAAAACATAACATTTCTGCATTACTGTTGTTCTGCATGACATAGACACTTGCTTTTAAAGACAATCATGTTGTTTAATCATGAAGTAGCCGGTTTAACCCATTCCCTGATACTGGCGCCATTTGACGCCTTTGTAAAAGCCACTTTTTGGAATCATTGTAATAGAGAGAGCGTTTGCTCCAAAGAAGCAAATCCTCTGTTTATCACATTAGTTTAAAAACTACACAATTCTAAAACTTACCATTTTGCTAGAAAATGCTCCTTTTCGGTAGATTTATTCAAGAGGCTGGGTCTAAAAATAGCCTATGATGTAATGAATTAAAGGGGTTCTACAGCAGGCAGTACATGTTAACGTTTTGCACGTCACACATTTGTAATTAACTATACCAACAATTTGGATCAGGACACTCTGTTTATGCTTTTGGCAATAAAATCGGCAAAACATACACGTTTAACTGATGACAAATGCAACAGTTTTGGTGCTGTCATCAGTTTACAGGTTACAGTTTTACAGTTTTGTTTAGCAACTCGGCAATACAATTGTCTTTGGCCATTTACAATTGATCACAAACGTGTTGTACAAACTCTAAAACATATGTAACAATTTGAATATTTATTGTACAATCGTATCATTATAGGGCTACATCCTGAACAATAACAATGAAGTTTTCGGTGGGTATTGAAGTAGTTATGTTAAGACAAGCATTAGCATGACATAGCTATGTTGAGACAGGCTTTTGCAAAACATAGCTGTGTTAGGAAAAGCTATTGCAAGATGTATCTATGTTGAGAGAAGCATTGACTCGACATAGTTATATCGACAGAAGCTTTTGCGTGACATAGTTATGTTTAGACAAGCATTAAAAAGTTACGTCTTCGTTTTTGAGACATGTGTTGGCATGTCTGTAATCATATTTTTACCTTTGATCGGCATGGAAGTGTAGAATTAGAAGTGTTTATAAGCTATAAATGTATTACAAACTTAAGATAATTTGCAATTTCCTGCACATATTGAGTTTTTTTTATTACACTGGACTGTGATATTATGATGAATCAGCGTTCGATATATGACTTGTTTGATACATGACTCAACGTTTTTTCCTTATGAATGAGTTTTATATGTTTATTATCTGTGTGTTGTAAACGAACTTCATGTTTGAGTAACCTGTGAAACTGTAGTTTCAACGTTTATCACAGAGAGAGAGAGGGGGTGAGAGAGAGAGAGAGAGAGAGAGAGAATTAGACAGAGAGAAAGAGAGTGAGAGAGACAGAGAGACCGAGAGAGGGGGGATACAGAGAGAATTGCCTTCTAAATGTCTTTTTCTGTGACACTATTCTCAATTGTGTTAATTTGATTTTGTATATCAAGTTAAATGACTGTTTAAGTTATTAGACAACATTTATATACGCTCTGCTCTATATTTGAGTGTGGGCTTGGTTAAATTTTGTTACGCGTATGCGGTGTTTGCTCAGATCATACTACTACTTAAATGTAACTTCTAATAACCATTTGTACTGTGAGAAGCAGATTTGACAAATAATACAGTACTGTTATTTGAGTGGCATATTGTCTTTCTTATTGATCAAGGTATCATTAAGTAGCCATTTACAAACTTTAAAATGAACTGAATGCAACATGTTTAACCAGTAAGTTGCAACTTACAAAGTTAAAGAAACTTACAACACAATAGATTTCCACCAACATGTAACCATTTACAACCTTCAACACAGCATATAGTCTCAAGTAAGTATCAACTCACAAAGTTAACCATTTACTCCATGAATATTCATATAAGAAGTAATGTCATCATCAATATTTATTGGACTAATTGTAATATCAGCACATGGATAAAGACAGTTTTGCCATGACAGAAACTGTAGAATCATATCTGTAGTATATCATAAGCAAATAGAGCAGACCCTGAGTCAGGCGGCTCCTATAAGAGCCGTCTGATCTAGGTCTACTTTGTTTACATGTGCGTAGAAAGGTATATTTATGGAGTATGGGCTTCAGGAACTAACTGAACAGTAAAGTAGTCATTTACCAAATTAAACATTTTCTCCATAATTTATATACGCATTTATTAACGCATTTTTGTAAAAGGAATAGATACAAATACGACTGATTCTGTATGAGCCGCCTGATCAGGTTCTGCTCTGTTTGCTTATGAAATATCAAAGATCTGATTCTTATGTTTCTGCATGGGCCAAACATTTTTGTGTTTATGTGCCATTATAAAAACAACAGCTAATTTAGTATTAATTATGGCATTATTTCTTACATGAATATTCATGGAGAAGAGTGTTATGGAACTAAATACACATATTACATCTACTTGTAGGTGTCACTTACAAAGAAACATAACTAATTGTATTTTTCATTCAACAAGATTATTTGCCAAAATGTATGTGTATTGCATTTTCATATGATTTAGTACTTCTTTGTTTCAAGTTTTAGAACTCTCGCCTTTTCATGTTTATTTCACCTTATGAACAGAAATAAACAGAGTCCGTCTAGCTGTCAGTAGAAAATAAATTCTTTATTATGTTACTTATATCGTGTTTGATCATGCAGTTTACCTGTGTACATGTTTAAGTGAAATGTGTTTTTGTTCTATTTTAATGTTGAAGCAGTTTATAGGAATTTGTATATTCTGTTTCGAAATGTGTGTCTTTTAAGCATATTTTAACACCTCATCATCTTCCAAACAGTTTGATTATATTTTGAAAAGTAATTTATAAAATTGAAATAGCCCATACTTTTTCAATTGTTTGTAATATTAAAGAATACTGTTGACATAGTTTGAAGCTAATTTCTCAACTTGTTAATTCCAAATGCAGTAAAACCCCTCTATTGCGACCACCTAAAAGAGGTATAATTCTGGGTGGAAGAGGCATGTGGTAGCTTAATGCAGGACAACAGTAATGCAGAAAACTCCTAGAGGATCTTTCTGCATTGTTTTTCCTGCATTAAGCACCCATCTGCTTATAACGACACCCATGTTTATGCATTAAGTGGTCGCATTAGAGGGGTTCTTCTATACTCCTATTTACTCTCTTTCTCGCAATTATATATTGTGGTTAACCACTTACCTCATATTGATGTCTTTTGACTCCTCTGTAAAAGTCACCTTTTAAATCCATTGTGATAAATGAAACATTTGCTCCATAGGAGCAAATTCTCTATTTATCACAATGGTTTCAGAAATGCACAATTTTAAAATATTCCTGCTTCTTTTCGGTAGTCTTAATCAAAGGAGTTAGGTCTGAAAAATAGCCTATGGCGAAATGTGTAACACATGTGAAATATATATTTGGCTCTTTGCATATTAAGTAATTGTCCTCTGCAACACTTTCGTCCGCAGGATTTCAGAAAATAAGTTGTTCCTTCATTTCTCTTCAAAACATCCGGTCTGAGATTCGAGCCATTTGGATTCATATAAGATGCCGAATTACGTTTGCGTCTAATCTGGAGCCACACTGTTAGCGTATGTAATTTCAAATCTGTAGCTAGCGTACAAAGAGTTTAAGTTTAAAACCCTCCTTCAGCAATACAGCAATGCTTATATGCCGGTCATAATACGTGTGACATGTAACGTAATAGCCGTGAAATGTGCGTTACTATTGCTTTTGTTACACCTACTCATGATATTAATATGCGTGCAATTATTTTAGCTGATTCTCTCATATTGACGCATTTTGACGCCTCTGTAAAAGTCACTGTTTAAAACAAGTGTGATAAATAAAGCATTTGCTCCATAGGAGCAAATGCTCTATTTATCACAATGTTTTAAAAACTATACGTTTCTAAAGTATTCGTTTTTATCTAGTAGATGCTCCTTTCCCGTAGATGTATTTAAAGAACATGTCTTATGCCTGTCATATGAATTTATGAAAAGCCATAGTTTTATTTGTATTTTTATCCAAAATTTCATGCATTCCCTTTATGAAAAGCCATAGTTTAATTGCAATGAATATTTTTATCCAAAATCTCATGCAGTCCCTTAGCGGTTCATATTATTTATTAAGTCATTAGTTTGTTTAACTCTTTACCTCATGAATATTCATGTAAGAAATAATGGCATCATAAATATGAATTAGCTGATGTTTTTAATAATAGCATATGTACACCATTGTGCAAGGTTATAAAACTTCTGAGTAGGATTCTGAGATCATTCTCAAGTATCTGATTGGTCAAATGCTTGGGAATTATCTCAGACTCAAGCAAAGCGTTTAATAACCTCGGGGCCATATGTTTTGGCCATGCATGACATTACTGAAAAATGACAAATCTATATTAGTCCATAACAAACATAGCGTGTCCTAATCAGACCATTCACATGGACTGTTTGGGTTTGCTCTAATTTCATAGGCGTTAAAACGCTTAATGTAGATGTTAAGGGTTAGGCAATACAAATTCATCGGGTCTTTAATTCACTCATAAATTTTTCATTTGTGATGAACCTTTTGTTTTATTTTTTTAATGCATTCTTTTGCATCCAGCTAATTAACTGAGCCATTTCAACACTGATTGTTCAAATGCCCTATTCCAAAATTCAAACAGGCCAAGCATATTGTGATTATTCTATGATATTTAAAGAAAACGTAACAAACAGTTCAGACCCTGATGAGACGGCTCTTCTCTCCCTTCTGTGTCTACACTGTTTGCACAGGACATTAATAGCTCGTTTTCCACACTGGAAGAGTTAAATAATACACCAGCTTAACCCTTTCCCTTTTGAATTTTCATGCAAGATACAGTGACATAATGAATATTAATTCTCTGATTTTTTACAGACTTTTTTGAAATTTATAACAACTGTAGTCAGATCTATTATAATTTTAAAGGCAAACACAGCCGACCCTGATCAGACGGCTCCTGCAGGAAGCGTCTGATCTAGGTATACTCTGTTTGCAAAGTTAAAATTACATACAGTGCACACCATACAATTACACCATGAAATAAACTGTATACTGACATCTATATTAGTTCATCAGCAAACATGACAGTCCCTAATAAGATACAGTAAAACCTCGCTAATGCGACCACCTAAAAGAGGTATAATTCTGGATGCTAGAGGAACTTTCTGCATTACTTTTGTCCCGCATTAAGCAACCACCTGCTTATAAAGACACTCATGTTTATTCATTAAGTGGTCGCATTTCAGGGGTTCTACTGTAGTTCCTACAGAAGCTGTCCGATCGTTTGTTCTATTATGTTAGCAAATGCGTTTAAAGGAGTCTGTCTGTCATGAGCATGTTACACCATTCCGTCCTAGACTATTTTTATAAACAATCTCTTTGAATAAATCTACTGAAAATAAGCATTTACTAGAAAAAAGGAAATGTTTTTAGAATTGTGTACTCTTAAAACCAATGTGATATATGGAGAAAATTCTCTATTTATCATAATGGTTTCAAAAATGACTTTTACAGAGTCGTCAAAAAGCGCCAGTAGGAAGGAATGGGCTATCATGTTCTGTCAGGAGAAACAAAACATGGCATCTGGATTCTAAGCGTTATCACAGCATATCACAGATATGTCATACGGCATGTGAAAAGCATTTCTTGAAAGTAAACAGTTTGTTCGTCCGTCATGATTGTGTGTGTAGATGCTTCTCTCTTGGCCATATTTATTTGGCTTAGTCTGGTTTCATATCATATCTTTTCGTGTTAGATATTTTTTCGTTTGCAAAATCGTGTTGTCTGATCAGAAGACGACGTCAAAGTGTCAGACAGTTTGGGTGCCTGTGAGACACTGAATTACACGGCGTCTCGTTTGAAAGTGTGTTTGCATATGTAATCACAACATCGCAGCTTGAGTGCGAAGAGTTATAGGACGATATTGTTTGTATAGTGTGTTTTAATCCACTGGCACCAAGGTATATAATTAATTGTTTCTCAGCACTTTTATTGCATTATTTCAATTTTACATCATCTTATATCAAAATTTTATTATAATAAAACATTCCAACAGCTCTCGGTTCACTGTTCTTATTTTCGTTACCAGTATCTGGGTGATCTCAATCAACCCATTCAATCATATTGACGCCTTCTGACGCCTTTGAAAATGTCACTTTTCGAAACCATTCTAATAAATAGAGCATTTACTCATATGGAGCAAATGCTCTACTTATCACATTGGTTTCAAAACTGCATCATTTTCAAACAATTCCTTTTCTCTAGTAAATGATCCTCTTCAGTAAATGTTGGTTCTGAAAATAGCCTATGATGGAATGGGTTTAATCCCTTCTAATACGACCATCAAAAGATGCTTAAGTCTGAGTCATAGAGGTCGATGGTAGCGCAATGCAGAACAAACGTTATGCAAATATATTTGTACTGCATTAAGTAAGTCACCTGCTTTTAAAGACACCCATGTTAATTTATTAACCACTTCCTTCATATAAACTCCTTTTCAAAACCTGGCAAACTTAAAAGACCCATATCAAAAGGCTCATATAAGAACTGTCTGATCAGGGTCTACGTTGTTTGCTATTGAAATATATTAGATCATCATCTGGCTCTACAGTTTCAACGAATATTATTAAAACTTCAGCTAACAAATATTCACGTTGTCATTATTTATGACATGATACTTCAACAGGGAATGGGTTAAGTGGTCGTTTCAGAGGTACTCTACTGTATATGTGAGCTGCACCGCGTGAAAAAATGTCCTTTGTGCTTTTGCAAACGGTATAGTTACCGAATGCAATATTTTATCCGAGTCTATCCTGTTGGATACTATTCGGTATCCGTCATGACATTAACTATCCGAAATTCTGGTTTAACATACAAAGTCTTATTAACCATTTCGCTGTTCTATAATCATATAAGAAATAATGACATCATGAATAATTATAAGCTGAAGTTTTATAATGTAAACTTTTCAAAGTATTCTTTTGCTTTGACAAACACCGTGAAATCAGATCTTTATCATGTCAAATGTAAACAGAGCAGACCCTGATGAGACGGTTCCTATAGGAGCCGTCTGATCTGGGTCTAATCTGTTTGCAAATGCGTGAAAATGCGTTCACATGCGGGAAGGGCTTAAGTAAAAAGTATTACATGCACAACTGAATGTTGTCCATGAATTACAGTAATAGTCTCTACTTGCAACAAAAATGCCTAAAACATATACACATCATTTGTCGTTGTGTTGCAACCGAAGTACAGTAAAACCTCTCTATAACGACCACTAAATTGTATTGTGTTAATTAGGTGGTATTTTGGGCAGGTGGTTGCTTAAAGCAAGGTGAAAGTAAAACAGAACGCTCCTATAGGAGCGTTCTGTTTTACTTTCACCTTGCTTTAAGCATCCACATGCCTTTAACACAAAATACTTGATGTAATTCAGTGGTCGTTATAGAGAGGTTTTACTGTACACAAGAAAATCAATCGAATAAATATCGAAGAGGACAAAACTTCCACGTGCTTTATATCGAAGAACCCGATGGTATTGCCACTGTATTGGTATGTATTCGGGTATAGTTTTAGTTCCGTAACTGTTGGACACAGGCCGATAATATTTTGTTGTACAACAAAACATTGTACGTATCGACGATGTCGGCATAATTTTCAATGTTCAAATTGAAAGTGATCAAATTGACAATCTTCATAATAATGATTAAGTATAACAAATACCAAGTGTTGTGAATTCAGAAGTCTAGATAAGATGCTTACATCAGAACATTTTCAAGAATAACTATTTTACTCCTCCATAAAACCCAATGTTGTGACCACTCTTTAGAATCGTATCGAAGAGACGATTCTAAAGAGTAGTCGCAACATAGGGCTTGGTGAAAAATTGACGATTTTAGTATTTGCGTACGCACCTCTAGCTGTTGCTCTGGTTATGATGTAGTTTAACCCATTTGCTCACAGTGGATTGTTCCATGTTTATATATTGGATTAGTTCATTTATATAAAGGGGTGCCTGACCTAAATTTTCAATTTCGTTTTGTTTATATTGAAATTCCTATCAGCAAACGGTATAGACTATGATCAGACGCCGCATAATGCGGCGTCTGATCAGAGTCTACACTGTTTGCCTACGTCCCATATATGGGATCGTGGGCGCAATGGGTTAATATTGTCAAGACTATCACTTTAACGACTCTGTGGTCATTATTATATTGTTTTTACATACCAATTGCATTGGAGACTAAGGGACGATATGTTTAACCATTTACTTCATAAATACGCTTTTCTACGCCTTTGCAAACAGAACAGACCCAGATCCTATGTCTACTGTGGTGATCATATTAGATCTGGATCTAGAGTCTCTACCAATAATCAACATCCTGTGTGCAGATGCCAGTATTTGATATTCAGCCAATAAAATCTCAATATTTCATTATGCGTGTCCGGGTTTACTAGGAACTGACTTAAATATCCAGTCTTCTGCAAACAAAGAGCTTTCGTTCTATACAAAAATAACTATCCACAATCCAGCAAGGTCTGTAAAAAGTCAAAGATCCTGAATGTGCCGACAATAATACTGAGAAATGTGGTTACACCGTTTTCATTTGGACTCGGTGATACTTTATAATTAATCCTATTTGGTTTTTATATTGATCGACATGACTTCAATCAAGCAGTTCAGGTTTAATGTGTTATGTATTCAAGCGGACTGCGGTTTTTATTGTTTTTCCTCACATAATTGATGAATTCAGTGATTGGTAAATTTCGCGCTTAGAAATTGGTGCTCTTGTATTTTCGTTCCCTCCATAGAATATTAACTTGTGCGATTAACCCTTATCTACAGTAAAACTCTCCATAACGGCCACTAAATTACATCAATTATTTTGTGTTAAAGGCAGGTGGCTGCTTAAAGTAAGGTGAAAGTAAAACAGAACGCTCCTATAGGAGCGTTCTGTTTCACTTTCACCTTGCTTTAAGCGGCCACCTGCCCTAAACACCAACTAATTAACACCATTTAGTGGTCGTTATAGAGAGGTTTTACTGTATCTAAAACGGGACCTGACCTGCAATCGCAAACAGTTTGAACCCTTTTCCCTAATGACAATTTATGCATGAATTGATCACTTCTTGAATATTCATTAACTTAATTTTATAAGGTAAATGTTTTACAAGGAATTCTTGGCTTAGACAAATATTGTAGGCTCTGTTTAAACAAGATATTATCCCGAATAACTCTCACCAGGGTCCATTTAGTTTGACATTCGGTCACTAATTTCGCAAAAGCTTGAAATACTCGGGTGTAGGTCAAACGTGCAGCTGATAAGTTTTTTTTCTTTAGCAGACAATGTTTAACATCGTTGTTAGAGCCTTTGTATAAACTTTCGTCCATGCAATTTTGAAATTGCAAGGTATCTCAAATACCTTTAGAAATATGCCGTCAGAGCTCGATCAGTTTTTTACTGTTTTCCTTGATATAAAGTAGAATATGTCTAAAGTGGACATCAAAAAGAGTTCTAATTATGGGCCTGTAAGACAGGAGGCTCCCATATGAGCTTTCCATATTACTTTGCGCTGCATTAAGCTATCACCTGCTTTTTAAGACTTCTATGTTCAATAAATGTTCAATGTTTTTGCAAACAGGGTAGATACCCCTGTAGAAGCAGAATGCTCTGTTTACTTTTGAAATACTATTGATCAGATTCTACAGTTTGTGCCATAATAAAAGAAACATTGTTCATAGTCCTAGTATAAAACATGAATCCAATTTATATTCATGGTGTGTGGTAAAGCAACTAACACGTGAAAGATGGAGTAGAAAATACAATTAACCAGCTATTTAAACGGAAGAGTTATATTGAAAAATAGTTCAGTGTCATAATCCTGGCAAACAGTGTATGACTTACTAAGTGTGAGTTGGGTGCCCCTAAACCGGTTTAACCCCCCCCCCCCAGCGACACTTGTCACTGACCGTTCCAAGGCGGTAATTCCATCTCCCTCAGTATTGTTTGTTATATCTTTATGTGGCTCTTTGTCATTTGACAGTCATACATTTTACTGTTCTTTTTGTCATGGTGCTGTTCGGACGACTGTGTGTTTTGTATGTGATGTTTCCTGCTTGACTCATACATTTAATTTTACTATAGATGCGTGTCTTATGGTTTCCCTAGCAATATCTTTATATGCGCGTTGAAATGGGTTAATTGTACAATTATGAGTTTTAATATGATGCGTAACCTCTCTAATGCGACAACATAATATATTTAAATAAACACGGGCGCCTTTAATCCTCAATGAATATTCATGTAAGAAATAATTACATCGTGAATATTAATTAGTTTAATTTTGATATTGACACATAAGCACGTGTGTTGTTGACCAAGGCAGCACCTGTAGAATCATATCTATGTTATTTCGTAAGCAACTAGAGCAGATCCTGATTTGACGGCTCATATAAAATTTGCAAAGGCGCAGAAAGGCGTATATATATGCATTGAGTAAAGACGAAAGTAATCCAGAATGCTCCTATTAGGGCTTTGTGCATAACTGTCGTCCAGCATAACGCTACCATCTGCTTTAACTCTTTTGGCGCCAACTTGAAAAGTGTCGTCTGCAATAATAATTTCATATCAAATATAATTCTAAACTAAATAATAAAGATATATCATTAGTAAAACATTTGTTGTAAAAAACATGTATGCTTGGGCTAAAATAATACAGAAAACGGTGAAGTCCCAGGTCAGATGCCGCCTTGAAAAGGCGGCATCTGACCTTGGACTGCACTGTTTTTAATGGTGCCAACAGGCGACATTGGCGCCGAAAGAGTTAAGACCCAGATTTATACCACTTTTGGTGTCGAGGTAAAGAGGTTCTGCTATATCAGACATTTCAAGTACTCGGGGAAACGAGCAGTGTTTTCTTATCCCGAAACAGAATCAAGCTTACTGATCAGTACTATGATTTGATATTATTTCTTTGCTCCTACAGTTGAACGTTAATATCTCGAACTCCAATGGACCATACAAATAACATTGAGATAAATCAAGTTCGAGTCATCCTATTTTCAATCTGGACAATTTATCACGTTCACAGCTTAATGCGTGTCTAAAGTAATACTGAAAGGTCCTGTATGATTTTCAGCATTACTTTCGACCTGCATTAAGCTGTCACATGTATTTCTAGATATACGTAGTGATATATTTTATAGAGATTCTGTATTACAAATTTTGGAAGGACTTAACTTTTACTTCGAATTATCCGAAGTTTGAGATATCGAAGTTCAACTGTATCTTCGAATTATCCGAAGTTTGATATATCGAAGTTCAACTGTATCTTCGAATTATCCGAAGTTTGAGAAGTTCAACTGTATCTTCGAATTATCCGAAGTTTGAGATATCGAAGTTCAACTGTATCTTCGAATTATCCGAAGTTTGAGATATCGAAGTTCTTCGAATTATCCGAAGTTTGATATATCGAAGTTCAACTGTATCTTCGAATTATCCGAAGTTTGAGATATCGAAGTTCAACTGTATTTTATTTCAGTAATGATAATATTTCGTGTTTACGGTAATCACGCTCTGCGGTTGATTAAATTCTACTATGGTCGACATGAAATATAAGTCGATTACAACCAGTGAAGTCGTGAGTATGATATGAAAAGTTAATGGAATCGAATCCTCTGACATGATTGGGTGGTCGGCAATGCTATCCAAATGTGTTGTTGTTTTCGTAGCTGTAAAGATGTTAGCCTTTTACACGTTGAAAACAAATTTTGTCTGTTTATACTCTGACCTGATCTGATCTGTTTGTTCGACTCGTTGAATCTTTCTAGCAAATAATTACCGAGTGCCAAACAGGTTGGATCCCGATGAGACGCCGACTAAAACGGTTCCAAGCTGTTTGCAAATGCTTGTCAGGTTGCGTTTAGTGCGAGAATGGCTGGTGTAATGGATAGGCGTCTAATGTTCTGTGATTCGATTAGGAAGTCCCTATATAGAGTGACTGGCTTCTATCTGGTTCTAATCACTGAGTGTGGAGGTCACGAGAACAAAGGGCTGGTACAAAAGTAATCCGCATGTTCAACTACAACAAACCTTTACTCAACAATACCGTATTTTACGCAAACAAGGTAGAATCAGATCAGACGGCTCCTGTAGAAACTATCTGTCCAGGATCTGTTTCATTTGTTTTATATACTACAGATCGGAACCTCTTCATTTTAAAATTGAAATAAATTTAGATTTATATTTGAAAACACGAATTTAATTTGTATTATTTATGAGTTGAGTCTTGCATGAATATCACCATGTGAATTAGTAAAGTTACCCATGCCGCTGGAAAATGTGTCTTACCGTATTTATATTGAATATTAGGTCACCTGGTATTCCCTCTCAATCCACATTGGTAGGAATCTGATTTTCAGTACAACGTTATCCTCCATGTGTTAATAAAGTATATTGGCTTGCACCATCATGCTCAGATTATGTTGAGTGTCTATTGTTTCTAGCTAGCATGGTCGTCTTCACAGGTTGGTTATTTACAAAATCTAATCCGAGCCACTTATTTGTGCAGCTCAAAATATACTGCAATAAAAACACGGTAATTCGAACTCTCAAATACATATCATATTCTATCTTTAACACATGTGACAATATTACTACAGGGTGAAAGTCGTGCAGAAAGCTCCTCTGGGAGCTTTCTGTGTGACTTTCAATCTGCATTAAGCAGCCACCTGCCTAAAATGCTCTAAAGTCTTCTGTACTAACATCCGAATAGTCGAGATTTTACTGTATTTGGTTTGGTACCCATGACACGCTAAATATTTTGAAATCAATACTAAGCTGATTGGTACTCAAGATGTAATAAACGCGTGGAAATCAGGGCATAATAAATAGTTGGTATTCGAGAAATGCTAAATTGTTTGGAACTTAAGACATAATTGTACTTAATAGTTTTGAACTCAAAGCACACTAAATCGTTTGGAACCCGCAATCATGTTTGAAACACAATAATGTTATACAATGTGTATAAAATAACAGACATAATAAATTGTTTGGAACTTAATACATACTTAAGTGTTGTCTTAAGCTCAGAGTATATGTTTATTTGTTTGGAACTAAGACTTACAAAATTGTTTGGAATCCATAATATACTAATGTGTTTGGAACTCAAGATATACTCAAAAGTGTTAAGAACTATATTTGGAATTTAAGACATACCTGTGTTCAATCTTGTTAAAGACAATAAATGAAGATGCTCTAAATGTTTTCGAATTCAAGACATACTTAAATGTATTTAACTTTCCTTCACGTTTTGTTAAAGGCAGCCTGTCTATGAATGGTGCATTTTAGATGTCAACAAAATTGTATAAAAGCTTTCTTTAACTAAATTAAGTAGAGTTTTACGTACGATTGCGAAAAATGCCCGCATTAAGAAAAGATTATTTACGCAGTATACAGTGTCAATCGTAACTATTCGGGTGTGTTCTGATTGGTTCCCAGCGGTGTTCGGGATGTTTCCGCGTGTATTTGCGACATGGCAATAATACTTTACGGGTGGTGATGTGAATTGTTATTACTGATTCAAAGGCGCTTTTTATAATATATAAGTTGTTTAGGACAATGTTCCTAAAATGGTTCAAACAGTACAGTTTATATTATGTCAATGGTTATGAGATATTTCCAGAACGACGTTATTTATGGACAAACTTCCCTTAAAGAAACATGTGGTATGTCTCGAGTTAGACATCCCTAATTGAAATCTAACACTTCAAATATTCCGCATAGACAGAATAGAGGAAAGTGTGCTTTATGAATATCCATGCAAAATATAATGACAAAATGAATATTTATTGGCTGGTTTTGTATGCTGGCATATACAACAGAGTGTTTTGGCTATGGCAGTAACTATAGAATAAGATTTGTATAATTCTATAAGCGAACAGAGCAGATGCTGGTCAGAAAACTATTGCAGGGTCTACTATGTTTGTAAAACTCCCGCGGGGTCTACACTGTTTGTAAAAGCGTCTAAAGATGTGTCTATCAAGAAAAGCGCTAAATGAAACATATCTAAGTATTGTATATACATGTACGTTAATCCTTTACTTCAGGAATATTCATGAAATTTCTTTTGATAATTGCTTATGAACATATACAATTTTTGCCAGGACAGACACAGTTTATAAATATCACATCCTATGGAGAGCCACAGTACGTATTGTCAACCCGAGGTGGGTAATGTTCACCGAGGCGTAATAAGCGCTCACTGATCTAGATATCCCGTGCCTATGGCAGCGGGAAACAGTATTTTTCGACAGTATTTCTTCCCCGCTGGGTCTTTCAGTACTTTTTAAGTCACGATGGCCTATGGGAGATTAACATTGTAAATGAAATTGAGGTATAATAAAATCAGATGTACATGTTTCATAAACAAATAAAGCAGACCTTGATCAGACGGCTCATACAGTCTGCTATGTTTACAAAGGCGTAGAAAGGCGTGTTTATGAAGTAAATGTTTAAGTCCGATTAACCAATTTGTAACTTCATTCCATGTAGAACATGTATTGCAACCCTTAATATCAGTTCTACTTTATTAGATTGAGCAATTGGTTTATTTGTTACTTTTGTTGTAGAGATAAATTGCAGTCTAATTTCTATGACATCGGTTGTCAAGGAACTTATCTTTAAACTTAATTACTTTAACTGCGCAATTTGTTCCTCCTATACTTGTATGAAATTAGCAGGATTGCTTTCACACAATATGACACATATCATTGTAAGAGAAGGAAACTTTATTGCAATTCAATTTTCCGTTATTATCGTTCAGTTATGTCTAATTAAAGATACGTTTCAGAAAATGGTTCAATGCATTAGTACAGAAAAATGAGGATTTATTTGTTTGTATGTAATGTAAAACTAATTCATTTTTTTTATAAAAAATGAGATCTTTTGAAGCAGGTGGCAGCTTAATGCAGGGTGAAGGTCGTGCAGAAAACTCACAGAGGAGCTTTCTGCATGGCTTTCATCCTGTATTAAGCTACCGCCTGTCTTAAAAATGCGATGATTACACCTATTTGAGAGTAGGGAATAACGAGGCTATATTGTATACAAGACTTCCATTCAAACAGTATTACAGTAGAACCTGCCTTAAGCGACTTAGAATTGATTAAGCGCAGAAATCTTAAAAAAGCCTGTGGTTGCTTAATTCAGGTAAAAGTAATGCAGAAAGCTCCTACAGGAGCTTCCTACATTACTTTTAACCTGCATTAAGCTACCACCTGCCCTACAGACCCATAATTACACCTCCGTTTGATGGTCACTGAAGACAGGTTCTACTGTAATTAGACTCTTTTCTAGCTAAACGCGATGTGAATGGCATTTGCAAACAGATCAGACCCAGATGCAAGGTCAAGATATGTCAAGCTGTTTGACACCCAGTCAGAAGTCAATCATTTTACAAAAGATTAAGCGAGTTGGAAGTACAGCTGCAATTATTAGGCAAACGGGATAAAGAGTTGCTATTATCCGTGTCTGATAAAATTTTAACGCACGTTTAAATAAACGCTTATTTTCATTATTTCCATAAAACATGGGACTTATTGTGTTCAATCATTCTTATGAATGTTGTCAATTTGAACTTATATCGAAAAATGCCCTTGTGATACAAAATAAACCGTCTTCGTGGATAGTTGTATTTTTATTGTACACTATTTGCGAAACTAAGCAGGCCCGAATAAACACTAATACATCGGCTATAACAAACATATGAAAGTTTTGTCTCTTCTCCGTGTTTTTCAATCCGTTTTATTTCGATAATCTTCTTTTCAGCTATAAACAAATTATTTAAGAAATTTTATGCATTTTTTAAAAACGAGTTTCAAGTAGAGACTATTATTTAACCCTTTCACCGCCAATGTCGCATAAATGCACCACGACAAATAGTGCAGACCCAGATCAGACGACGCCTTTTCAAGGCGGCGTCTGATCAGGGACTTCACTATTTGTCTCAATCTCTATTTCTATATATGTACTTTATTCCTTTGAAATTTGCATTTATTTATCTCATTTCCTTATTTTACTGAATGATTTAACAAACTTGGATTGCAGACGACAATTAGAAATTTGGCGCCGAAAGGGTTAAATATTGCTTCAGCTTTTGTCTACTCTGTTTGCAAAGTCATAGAAAGGCTTACGAGTATTTATAGAGTAAAAGATTAAACCTGCTATAAAAATGACGCTTGCTCAAACTCTGATCTGCTACAAATGTTACTCCCTTTTTGTTCCCTTAACCCTTTCGCTGCCAATGCCGGATCTGTGATTACCTATGCAAACAGTTTGGATCCAGATGAGACGCCGAGACACTCGGCGCCTCATCAGGATCCAAACTGTTTGTTACTGTTACTATGTTTTTGAAACAAAAACGAAGAAAATCAAAAGTATGAAAATTTGTAGCAGACGACAAAGTTAGCAGACGACAGGGTTTGGCAGGGAAAGGGTTAAAACGTTTGAGAAACGATTGACCTACTCGCCTTCTCGTCTGGCTCCATGCATGATGTTGTTCGCCAGTGCGAGTCTGGTCAAGAATAGAAGGAGGACCAATTTTACCTTGTCACCGGTAATCAATGATGCTTTCATATCATTAAGTTGTAATTTGTTAGAACACTTGCCGAGTGATTTTAACCATTTTATTGCAGGAAACGAGTCACTAATGGCATTTGCAAACTGAAGGCCGAAACGAGAGGGCTCCTAGAGTCATTAGTGACATTTGGAAACTGAAGACCAACACGAGATGGCCCCTACAGGAACCCAATCATTAGGGTATGCGTTGTTTGGCATGTAACACTTATATTTTAAGTGTCCTTAATCCGTAATTCTAGTAGAGAAGAATTGGGATACTTTTTAGTCATGCAGAAAGGTCCTAGAGGCGCTTTCTGCATGACTTTCACCCTGCATTAAGCTACCTCCTGCCACCAATACAGATATTTATACTGAAATTAACGTCCGGTTAAGAGGTGTTTTTTTCTGTATTCACGGCAAATTCAATCTGTTTGAATTTTGGAATAGTCCATATTGGAATAGTCCATTCTAGGTCATTTGAAGGTGTCAAACAGTTTCGAAAAAGGTGCATTCTTGCATAACAGATTTCCAAACAGATTACCTTCTAGTTCATTTGAAAGAAGTAATCTGGCTGTCAATTAGTTTCGATTATAATGAGACGCCGAGGTACGCGTGTTGTGAAGAAATCTTCTTTTCAATACTGTAAAACAGCTTGATCATTAACCCTTTACCTGATAGAAGCGGCTTTTAGCGTGTTTGATTTATTCCTCCGCTGAAGAAAATAGTTCAAATTCATACAGTCATGAACATATTGCATAATAAATATTTTCTATATCCTAGTAGGTGGTAGCTTAAAGCAGGCTGAAAGTAAAGCAGAATGCGCCTTAAGGCGCATTCTGCTTTACTTTCAACCTGCTTTAAGTGGTCATATGTCTTCAAAACTAGAAACAGGCTATTGGGTAAAGGGTTAATATTTAACATTAATATGAAGGAAAGTCCACTCTAAAATTAAAGCTGACGAAGAAAGTCGATTTGTGCCAAAAGCATTAAGCAAACAGCGGAGATTTTTCAGAAGGTTCTGACAGGAACTTTTTGTTTTCACGAGCACTTGTCAAAGAATTCATTAATTACAAAACGCCCAAACATGAACCCCAGTTTTTCTTGTTTCAAACACATTTTTGAGTAATTTTATCAACATGTTTGGTTTAATTGTGATGTCAGTGTGTTGCTGGTTTTCATTTGCCACAAGCGGCAATCGTCATACTAAATCTATGTTGACGTTAACTACATGAAATGTAATCAATTACAAGAATTCTGTCGTGTCCTTGCAAATGAAAACTAGGAAGTATGACATAAATAATTGTGTTTGATATTTAAGTTCATTTTTGTGTTATTGACTTTTACACAGTGAATGTCGAATCTGTAAACACATTAGCAATTTGTTTTTGGATTCGGTAATTCAGTGTCTCATCAGGATCTTTGTCATTCTGATCATGGATTTTAAAACAAAAAGGGGACCAATTTAAAGATGACAATTGAAGCAGACGATATTTAAAGCTTTCAGAAGACAATGCAGTGTCAGTGGAAGAGAGCAGCTTGATAGAGGCAGTGACTGTGTCCCTTCAGCTGCAGTATAATTCCAAAAGATCTAAATTCAAATATAATGTACGCCTCATGGCTATAGGGGTCCGGCGCCATGTTTAGAATTGTGAAGTTTTTAAACCATAATGATTGTGATGAATAGATCATTTTTTCCTATAGGAGAAAATGATCTATTTATCACAATGGTTTCAAAGGGTGGCTTTTACATAGGCGTCATAGGGCGTAAATATGAGGGAATGGGTTAAAGCTTACATGATACGACAGAATGTCGATAAGAGTCTGCCGAACGTAGCCTTCGAGTTTTGTTCTATTTTGTCCATAATAAAGTTTTCACCTTTCAGATCGTTCACGTGCGTTAGTGCGTATCGCCAGCTACGCTCCTGACTGTAGCATAATTCCAAAACTATGGTATGGACACTGTGTTGATCTTATTTCATGTCTCGTGTTTTGCAGTGCTTTAGGCGATAATTATCCTTATTCCAAGTTGGCAAGTTTTTCGATCTTTTTATGTTGTTCTCGAATGATATAAAAAGTACTGGTGATCATTTGAAGAAGAAAAACATGAGCGCAACCGCGCTACGGTCTTGAGTCAAATAAGTCCGGTAATGAGGGGATATGTATTACTGGCATCGCCGGTAGATTACAGTAAAACCCCTCTAAAACGGACGTTAAATTTAGTACAAATGTCGGTCCTGGAGACAGGTGGCAGCTTAACCCATTCCCTCATATTGACGAATTTTGACGACTCTGTAAAAGTCACTTTGTGAAACCACTGTAATAAATAGAGCATAATTTTGCTCCTATAGGAGCAAATGCTCTATTTATCACAATGGTTTCAAACCACAAAATTCTAAAAAAATTCCTTTTCTCTAGTTAATGCTCCTTTTGGGTAGATTTATTCAAAGAGGTTGTATCTAAAAAAAAATAGCCTATGAGGGAATGGGTTAACCTGTCGAGGAACCGTTCATAGTGGTGCATTATCTTGTGGTGCATTATCTAGTGGTGCATTTAATTAGCACGCATCTTGTCATGACAATCAACAGCTCACTGCTGTTGACTGCCAATTTTAGTCGTCTATTATCCCCTGTGGTTCTCTTTGCAGAAAATAGGACAAACACTTGAAATAAATGTCATTCTGCTCGATTTACTCTGTCTTAACCCTTATACAGCTATTCACATTTGCAAATGACTTGGGCCCAGATAAGACGCTGAGTAACTCGGCGTTTCATCTAGATCCAACCCGTTTGATACTCAGCCAATAGCTTCTCAAACCATTGGTCGAGTCGGAAGTAGTCAACATGGCGCTAGCTCAAAATTTCGAGCAGACATATTTTGTTACAGCAGGGTAAGGGTTAATCATTAGTGTCTAATTGTTATACGATTGAAATTATGCTCTTCTAAAACATCTGCGCACCAGGGCAACAGATAAAGGTGCGCACTCAAATACTAAAATTGCACTTTCTCTGCCCAATCCTATGCTGTGATCACTCTTTAGAAGTGTCTCGAAGAGATTAGTAGTCACAATATAGGGTTTACTGGAGATATTAAGAGGCCTTTCCTGAAAAATGGTTTAGTTTACGCGTCTTATCTGAACCTGTGTTAGCATGCAAGAAAATGGTATTACAATATGTGTATGCACATATCATGCTTATGCTGTCTGGTGGGAAGCTCAGTACGAGCGACTCCATTTTAGAGAGCATGCAACATAGATATATAATGGTCATTTCTCATCCAATGTGTGACATATCGTGTTGAAGCTGTTTCATTGTCAAAACCAATTTCATAGAAATCAAAACCACCGTTTAACTGTGGATGACAAATGCAAAACCGGTGTGGTTTTAGAATCGCGGTTCCAATGAAAACAATGCTTTTCTGCAGTATCGTTCCATAATAATTGGCGACAGATCAATTTTCAGTTTAACGTTGATTAACTTTTATTCACATTAGGGGAAACCCGAGAAATGTTCAAAGGCCCAAACCCGGCCGTTATTGGCAACGACCACCGGGAGCAGTACAATTGCCATCGGCAGATACCCGCAGTTGTCAATAATAAACCCACTCCTGTTCATGTTTGCTTGTACACATGCTTATCCCATTTGACCTGTATTTCTAAGTGCTCTTCTCTAGGTATGTATTTTGTTTGAACTGAATACAGTAAAACTCTCCAAGCTGGACGAACAAATTAGTATCAACATTGATCTTAAAGACAGATGGCTCCTTTGCGAGCTTTACGTATGACTTTCATCCTGAATTAAGCAACCACCTGCATAAAAATATAAATCATTATTTTTTAAAATTCCGGTTGCAGGTTTTTATTCTTGTATTCATATTTGTTGGTATTTCTGGAGACATTCTAATTCCAATCTGCGCGTTTAGAAAATGACATTTGAAGAAGATACTAACACATTTTATTTCAGCATTAGTTTGTAACAATGGGTTGAACCACGAATTCTGGAGACTTTAGATAAGTCTCTATTCCCGGTGCGCTGACAAATAGTAGTAATATTGGTAGCCTATTCGTCGAACAGCCACATGTATGTGACGACTTGCCTCTAGTTAACCATTTCCCTGTTCAATCATTTCCCTGTTCAATAATCATGTAAGAAATAATGGCATTTTGAATATTTATCAGCTGATTTTTTATAACAGTACATGTACATGTACTCAGTATGTTTGATACTGGTAGAAACAGTAGACTCATACTTATTATAGTTTCCTAAGCAAACAGTGCAGATCCTGATCAGGTGGATACTTCAAGAGCCGTCTGATCTGGGTCTGCTCATCTGTTTGCAAAGTTGTGACTGTGAATGTGTTTATATGAGGGAATGAGTTAAGGACAACGCTCGCATACCGTTCGCAGCTGTTGGCAACGGTTCGTAACCTAATTCATCTGAACGGTCCATTTGGATTAAATCCTTTCCTCAATAGCATGCGTTAAATAATGGGTGTATGCATATGAACTAGGTGAATAGCTATAATGGCATCATGAACAAGTCATAGTTTACTATGACAGAACGGTACACTCAGATCTACATTCCCCATCAGCAAATAGATAAGCACCTGGGTACATGCTTATAAAGCTTTTAGTTGAGTCTGAGTTTCGTTCTCAAGCTTTTGATTCGTCAGATTTGAGTTCTCAAGCTTTTGATTGGTCAGATTTGAGCCAGAGGCTCAAATCTGACCAATCAAAAGCTTGAGAACGTACTCAGACTCAACGAAAAGTTTTATAAGCATGGACCCTGATCATACAGGAGTCCTCTGCTCTGGGTGTGCTCTGTTTGCAAAGGCGTACCGATGCGTTTCTTTCAGTTCTAAGTGGTCGCCAACAGTTAAGAGCTTTTTATGAGATCAATAATCTGCACGAAATGTAACTGACACTTTCATATCTAACGGTGGTTCCGTTTTCTCCTCATAAAATGTCGGCCTGTTTTCAACTGGGTTTTCCGGTGTATTGTTGTGTTCTCTTCGAAACGCTTGTTCTTTTTTTATGAGTTCATTTCCTTTTTCTATATTTTTCTTCCGTCGAATTCTCTCAAAGACTTCGTGTGGAGTATACACAAGTGGCGTAGTAATTTCAAGCGCTGGGTCTACCTTACACCCACATGGATAGTGTGCCGATTGGTTAAATAGTTCGTTCGGGTGGGACAAATACAGTTTTTCAACTTTCTCAGGAGCAACTAAAGATCTTGTATGGACTTCGAGTCTTGGAAAATTTCTTCTTTGTTCTCTGAGCACATCTTTTTTCTCCTTGATTCTTGTACAATCTGTGCAAAGGGAGGGTCCAAGAACATCACACTGCAGCCTGCGTGTTTCTGACGTTTCATAAGAAGCGTTTCTGTTACACATTGATCTTTGTCTTTCAAGAGACTGTATGTTTTTGTCTCGCCTTCCACTAGCTGATACAACTCTGTCTTTCACCGGATTTCTGTACTTCGAGAACCCGGCGTTATTTGCTCGTTCGAGTCTCGCGCTCCTCGTGAGCAACCACCTCACTTCTGGCGAGATGGTAAAGGTTGTCGAGGACCGGTCCGTAGCCTGGATGTGTTCCTTTCTTACCTGTTCATATAACATCGGATTGAAATTATTTATATCAAACATTTGCTTCTCCTGCTGTTTCTGTCTCATTTTCTTATCACACATGTTCCTAAGAAGTTGAGCATTGGTCCGGAATAACGCCTTCTCAACCATCAGCTCAACTCGGCTTTCCGGAACATAGTGGCCCAGGGGGCGCCTTTGTCTCCTCATCGGGGAAAACATTTGTCGACAGGTGGCACTTCGGTAGTCGATCAATGGAGACTTAAAACCAGTGGCCGTTCCTGGAATAACATACAGGAAATAAAAGGAAATTAAAGCAAAACATTTTATCTAGTTACATTTCCTGGAATAAGCTCTTACAATCACAAAAAATAAGTTTTAACTTAATCATGTCGCGCATATTGTCATATGCTAGTAATATTTAGGTAGTGCAGATTGTTTATTAATGAAATCTTAATTAAATTGCAATCCATATTTGTACACCACGCGTATAATAAATAGAAGTTGGTTTCAATTGATTAATTAAACTGCACAAAAGTCTGATAAAACTGGTAATGTTACGTACATTAGATTAATGCTTTAAATGTAGGGAACGAGTACACTTATATTAGCAAACAGTGTTAACCCACACCAAAGGGCTCCTTGAGTAACCCTTGATCATGCTCTGCACTGTTTGTCAGTCAAAATCCTCTAACAAATTATACCCTTTCATACTGAATGAGGTCGACAGTTAAACGCTAATAGGCAATTCCACTTTAACCCATTACCTCATAGGCTATTTTTTAGATACAACCTCTTTGAATAAATCTACCAAAAAAGAACATTAATTAGAGAAATGGAAAATGTTAGAATTTTGATGTTTGAAACCATAGTGATAAATAGAGCATTTGCTCCTATTGGAGCAAATGCTCTATTTATCACAATGGTTTCACAGAGTGTCTTTTACAGAGTCGTCAAAAGTCGTTAATATCAGGGAATGGGTTAAATACTCGTCATTCACAGATTTATATCTATTGATTATCGAAATTGTTAGGGACAAGAATACGTACGGGAAAGGTCTTATACGGTACGTTGTTTTCATTGACACATATGAGTATTTTGAGTGAATTTAATTTTAACCCATTCCCTCATATTGACGCCTTTTGACACCTCTGTAAAGTCACTATTTGAAAACCGTTGTGATAAATAGATCAGTTGCTCCAGAGAAACACTTCTCTACTTATCACAATGGTTTCAAAACTAAAAAATCCTAAACATTTCATTTTCTGTTGTAAATGCTCCTTTTTGGTAGATTTGTTCAAAGATATTGTGTCTTAAATTAGCCTATGAGGTAATGGCTTAAATAAAGTCTTTTAATATTTTTACATGGAAACGTTCACAGCCTGTTCCTCGAGGATTCTTCTGGTATGACCCTATAATGGTTGCCAATATTCATATTAAGAAACACTACTATGCACAAACGGGTTAAACGGGTTAAAACTATATGTAATAGAACCTGCCTTAAACGGTCATTCATTTATTGAACATAGGAGTCTTAAAAAGCAGATGGCTGCTTAATGCAGGGCAAAAGTAATGCTACATCTTGCCTTACAGACCCATAATTATACCTCTTTTTGATTACTGCTATTGTTTCCTCTTCTACACGTTGATATAAAGTAGCATACAATTATCTGAAAAGTTTTAGGTTTCTTATAACGAAATGATTTATATATTTAGTTTCAAGGATGAGTATGGGTTGTAATTCGTATTGCCTGTATAACAAACTAACATAAAAATATATTCAAATAGCAAAATCATATACAATGACTAGAAATTGGGGAAAGCATTATTAAAAGCTGTTAACCCTTTCATTGCAGGGCACGAGTCACTGTGTAATTTGCTGACATTGTACACCCAGATTACAGGGATCCAATGGGAGCCCTCTCATCAGAGGATGCACTTGTTGTCATGTTACAGATATTTTATAAACGTCCCTGAATATTCACGGTAAGCTTGCGCAGGTTGAGTTTTGGAATAGTCCACTTAAACATTCAGTGTTGAAAAGGTTCCGACATGTATCCTCTCTATAACTCGCACTCAAAACAAGTCTGATTATTACTTTAAAAGACAGATGGTAGCTTAATTCAGGACGGACGTTGTAGAATCTTTCCTTTTCGCTACATTAAGCAACAACATGCTTGTAGATACGCCAATGGTATCCCTTTACTCCTTAATTATGCCATTTAACACCATTACAGGAGCCGTCTGATCAGGGTCTGCTCCTGTAGGAGCAGTCTGATCAGGGTCTGCTTTGTTTGCATATGACATAGCATATCTGATGCTACAGGGTCTGCATTAACTAATAAAAGTTCCCTGTTTAGATGTCATTATGACAAATCAGCAAATTAATATTCAGTGTGACATTGCTTTTTACGTGAATATTCATGGAGTATATTTATTCAATAAGTGACTCCCTCATAAAGACTTTATTGTATATTATATCACGGACTATATGACGGGGATGGACATTACATGTTATATTTGAAAATGCGACATCTGACCGTGACTGTATACATGGTACGGACCCATTGTAACCAGTGACAGACAGTGCAGGCCCAGACCAGATCGGGCGATAGGTCGGAAACTGTCTACTGATCTGGAGGTTTAATCTTTTGTATACTGGATTATAATATCTGACACCTTCGCCTATGAATATTTATGAAGCGAACCATCCAAACAGCATATTCCCTGCCAGAGCATTGTTATCATAACAAACAGTAAAGACCCTGATCAGACGGCTCATACAGAATGAAAGGCGTTAGTCCATGCTGGAAGATACAATATACAAAAATCTTTATTCCAGTCGAGTGTTCAGCAAATAACAATAGCTACAGTAAGCTATCTATCGACTATGATAACTTATTTACCGACTCCTGTTTTCGTTTATGTTTACTTTTAGTAATAATCAATACAGTAAAAGCTTGATACTACAAATTTTAGAAATGAAGAATATATGTGTTTCTAGCCAGGTGGCTGCTTAATGCAGTGTGAAAGTCTTGCAGAAAGCTCCTAGAGGATCTTTCTGCATGACTTTCACTCTGCATTAAGCTGCCACCTGTCTTAAGGATCGATAATGATACGTATTTGAGTGTCCGTATAATAGAGATTTTACTGTATTTCGCTCAGTATATTTATCTAATGGTTTCGTTACAAGCATTTTTTGTATATCTCTATCCCAAACACGCGACTCCAATCCCGGTGGAGAGATACAGTTAAATGGACGGGACATCTGATCATGAACCATTTGTTTTCTTAACCCTTTCCCTGATGAATATTCCTGTCAGAAATGATGACATCATGAATATGTATTAGCCGATTTTTTATAATGGCATAATGGCCTTCACATGGTAGTTTGTATTGTTGGAGTCAGATTATAATTTAATAAGCAAACAGAGCAGACCCTGATCAGACGGCTCCTTCATGGGACGTCTGATCTGGATCAACTCTGTTTACATGTACAACTGCGTGAAAAGCGTTTATGTATTGGAAATGGTTAAAACTTGTATGATCTAAATACGGTAAAACCCCTCTAAACCGGAATTCTACTAGAGAAGAATTTATATACTTTCAGGCAGGTGGCTGCTTAATACAGGGAGAAAATCATGCAGAAAGCTCCTCTAGGAGCTTTCTGCATGACTTTCATCCTGTATTAAGCTGCCACCTGTCTCCAGGACCGGTATTTATACTAGAATTAACGTCCGGTTTAGAGGGGTTTTACTGTATAGTAGAATTTTCCAAAGCGAGCACTTAATAGACACGACTGTCTTCCAAAACAGGCGGATGCTGAATGCAGAACGGAAGAAATGAAGAAAGTTCCTATGGGAGTTGTTTGTATTTCTTTCATTCTGTACTAAGCTCCAGGAGGTGACCTCCTGCGGATGGTTGTTATAGAGAGGGCCTGTTGTATTCAAAGCAATACATACATGACCATATAGTCACTTTATTAAGTTGTTAGCTCTTTACTCAATGAATATTCATGTAGGAAATAATGACACCACGAACGTTAACTACAGGACTTGTTTGGCCTTAGTAGAAACTGTTGCCTCATATCTATATTTGTTCATAAGCAAACAGAGCAGGCCCTGATCAGACGGCTCCTATAGGGGTTGTCTGAACTGGGTCTGTTCTGTTTGCAAAGGCGTAGAAAGGCGTATTTATTGAGTAAATGGTTAAGCTATTTTAAAGTTTTACGTTCACATTCCATTCGTGAAAAATATCCTTGAGCGTTTAACCTAACACCTGAAGAATATTCATGTAAGAAATAATGACATAATGACTGTTAACTAGATCAATTTATGGCATATGGTTACAGGAACGTTGGCCATAGCAGAAGAGTCAGGTCTATATAATTTCATAAGCGACCAGGGCTTAATCTGATTAACAGGAATCTGGTATTTGTAAAGGCGCCAAAAGATGTATCTATGAGGTAAAGCGTAAAACATTTATTTATCCACGCATTTAATAAAACATATAAAACATAAGCAACTAGAATAGACCTAGTTTAGACGGTTCCTACGGGATCCGTCTGATCTGATTTGATTTCTACCCTATTTACAAAGACGTGGAAAAGTGCATCTAATAAGTCAAAGGTTTAACATTTATTTATTCATGCTATCAATAAAAAATGTTGAACGCATTTTTTTAATCAAGACCGGGGCTTAGCGCACACCTGTTGTACGTGCAATTTATTGGCACATTTGTGATAACATCTACACAGACGTTCAATCCAAATGAGACATTTTAGTTCATTCTATATAAGAGTCGTTGCTACAATACTAAACGCCACATAATAAAAGCACATATATAATATACAAGCCATGTCATTCAATACTGAATTATAAGAGACCATATAATTAATAAAGAACCATCAACGGCATACTCTTGAAACCTATAACACAACCGTTCACCATTTATCTGAACCAAAGAAAGATCAGTACGCACACACCTACACACACGCACGCACGCACGCACACTCATATACCACCAGACATATATTCACACTCACTCACTCACTCATACATACACACAACACAAGGCATTAGAAGAAAAACAAACACTTTGATTAGGATCCAAACTATGTGACATTCTTAACCCTTATCATGCCGAGTGACTCTGTGTCTCATCATGACCCGAGCTGTTTAGCTGTTTGACACTGGGTCAATAGCTTCTCAAACGCTGGTACGAGTCAGAAGTAAGTCAAACTGCAACAGATCAGAAGTTTGGCAGACATTTTATTTTTCATTAGGATTAAAAAGGATAACAAACGTGTACATGCTTTGCGCAGTGCAAGAGCCTCTTTACAGACACTACGGATCAATATAAAACCGCTTACCATGAATATTCATGTCAGAAATAATGACATCATGAATATTAATTAGCTGAATTGTTATAATGGCATATGAACACATAAATGCTAGGCTATTACAGATACTGTATAATGAGATATATAACTATATGCATACGCATGCGCAAACAGAGATGACCATGTCTGAGTCTACCCAGCTTGCAAAGGCGTAATCATAGAGTGGGTGGTTAATCATTTGGTATTCTATCTTATCTGAAAAATATCTGCTTCGATTTCTGAGTAAGAAGACATTTTCTAATGACGAAACATTGCTAAGCTTAATAAATTATATAGCATATTAAAGTTTATCCTTTTGTATGCAGAACCCAAATGCACTGGTATGGGCAAATATTGTAAACTCATGTCAGAGGGTTCCTACTGCAGTTCTCTGATAAGGGTCTACACGGTTTGTCATTTAGAATCCGTTCACAAAACATAGGCACGATGGACGTTATCGTTAACCCTTTACTCTATAAACACGCCTTTCTACACTGCGAACAGAGTATAGGAGCTGTCTGATCATGGTCAGCTGTTTGCTTATGATATAACATAGATATGATACTACAGTTTCTGGCATGGCTACAAATTCTCGTGTCCATGTACTATCATGATAATTTATCTAATTCATAGCCATGATGTCATGATTCACTGCATGAGTATTCGTGGAGTACAGTGCTAAACCACCGTGAACCATTTCACATTGACAATTCAGCATTGCAAGTGTTAACGCTTTCCCTGTTCTGTGTTTATTCCAAATTTCAACACCTAATGAATATGTCTAATGAAATATGGAAGGTGGAACATTGTAGTCATTTTAGAAGTAAAACCCCAAGATATTTCAAATTCCATTATCAAACAGAACAGACCCTGATCTGGGTCTACCCTGTTTGCAAATGCATGAAAACTCCTTTATAGCAAGGGTTTTAAAATGCAGTTACATTAGTTTTGCATCAGGTACTCTACGTGTTTTCCTTTCGTCATGTCGTCCTTTGTTAGTTTGGAGGCCCTTCAGTAATGACGAATATATATTCCAGATGATAAGATAGATTAGCCGAATTAGCCTAAGTATTCCAACCGACAAACTGACGGAAATAGTGCAGACCCAGATCAAACTGCTTCTGAAGGAACAGTTTGAACACCCTCATCATTACTTAATACTTTGTCAGTCTAAAAGTTATCAAAATAGTGGCAAATTGACTTTTTTCAGCTTTACAAACAAGTGCCGAGGGAAAATAGGTGTCCGATTAATTACAGTAGTTAGGGTACACTGTTTGCCATTGAACGTGATCAAAGTCTATTTTCAATTGAACATAATCTGAAGAGAAGAAATATACTCAATGGTGTTTATTTAACCCTTGTCGTCATATAAACCTGTTTTCACGCATTTGCAAATAGAGTATACCCAGATCAGACGGCTCCTTTAGGAGCCGTCTGATCTGGGTCTGCTCTGTTTGCTAGTGGAATATGAAAGGTCTGCTTCTATACTTTCTAAAATGGCTACAATTTTCAATCTGCCATATTTCATTATAACGCTTTTGTTCATTAATATTCAATAGGTGTTTAAATTTGGAATAAACATAGAACAGTGAAATGGTTAATCTTCAGCACTTAACTGGCGATGCAAACATTCTGGATCTAGATAAAACGCCAAGTAGTATCTCAGTGTCTCATAAGGAACCAAACCATTTGCCACCCTGTCATTGTTTTTAAAAAGAAATTGAGAAAAATATACCTTTAGAATTGAAGCAGACGACAAATATTTACAGACGACAATTGATCAGCGTGCTGCAATTTAAACCTTTCCTCCATAAATACGCCTTTCTACGCCTCTGTAATAGTCACTATACTTGAAACCATTGTGATAAATAGAGCATTTGCTCCTATAGGAGCAAATGCTCTATTTATCACAACGGTTTCAAACTACATGTACAAAAATTCTAAAGTTTTACTTTTCTCTAGTAAATGCTCCTTTTGGGTAGGTTCATTCAAAGAGGTTGGGTTTAAAAATAGCCTATGGAGGAAAGGTTTAAACCCTTCTCATGCAAAGTGCGTCCTTGTTGACATTTGCAAACAGCATGGACCCACATAAGACGTCGAGTAACTCGACGTCTCATCAGCGTATAAGCTGTTTGACACCCTCGGTCAATAGTTTTTCAAAAGGACGGAACGAATCCGATGCCAAACCTTCAACAAATCAGAGATTAAGCAGACATTATTTTTCAGCATGAGAAAGATTGAGAGTTTCTCGTACGTTTGTTTTGTCAAACGGACCCACCAATTAACCCTTTACACCATGAATATGTTTTTTCTGCTTCTTTGCAAACAAAGTAGACCCAGGCTCATGTAGGTGCCGTCTCATCAGGATCTTCTCTGTTTGCTTATCAAATAATACAGATATGATTATGCAGTATTTTCAATGGCCAAATAGTCCTGTTGCCATGTGCCATTCTAAAAATATTTATTATATCAATTTTTCTTACACAAATATTGCCATGTGCCATTCTAATTAATATTTATTATATCAATATTTCTTACACAAATATTCATGGAGTAAATGGTTAATGTCTATCATGATGAACTAAATCCCATCTCGCATGTCCACAAATAATGCGTTACCCATCTTTCTAAAGATAGTAAGACCACAAGTATGGTAAGTGCTCATTTACAACAATCGCTATTACAGTAAAACCTCTCGATAAAGGCCACTAAATTACATCAAGTATTTTATGTTAAAGGCAGGTGGCTGCTTAAAGCAAGGTGAAAGTAAAACGGAACGCTCCTATAGGAGCGTTCTGTTTTACTTTCACCTTGCTTTAAGCAACCACCTGCCCTAAATACCAACTAATTATCATAACTTAGTGGCCGTTATAGAGAGGTTTAACTGTACTCAGATAGGCAAAATTGGCTCAAATTCTAGGGTTAACTTCGTACTGCAGAAAGTATCATAAGTTCTAATATACCTCGATTTCAACTGGAAATTATTAGAACTTACGATAATTGTTAGAATTTACGATAATTGTTAGAACTTACGATAATTGCAATCGCACGATCTTTAGTTAAGCTGGTTCCAGCTTTCCTTTCTCTTCAAAGGCATTCCAGTACAGTTTTATAGCTTGGGTTCTGGGTTCATATTCACTTTTGGTTCTAACTTTGAGATTCAGGCTTTGAAGCCTAATTTCGTAGTCACAAAATGAAACATTATTTTATATTTTGGCTTTTATCATACATACATGTATATAACAAATAAATCCACTTCTTAACTACTTTAAGAGAAAATCCTTAAAAATGGTAAAATTAAAAAAATGTGTAAATATGTCAGAGTTGTGTCCGAATTTCATTTTTTCAGAATCTCAAATGTTGACTAAATTGTTTGTGAATATGAGCACTGATGCAACGACGAATTAGTCATTCGACATGATGAATTATCCTCGGAAAATTAGCTTGTACAGTTAAACCTCTATATAACGGCCACTAAATTGTGTTAATTAGTTGGTATATTAGGGCAGGTGGCTGCTTAAAGCAAGGTGAAAGTAAAACAGAACGCTCCTATAGGAGCGTTCTGTTTTACTTTCACCTTGCTTTAAGCAACCACCTGCCTTTAACACAAAATACTTGATGTAATTTAATGACCGTTATAGAGAGGTGTTTAGTGTATTTCTTTTTCCAAAATAAACATAAAACTATCCGTGAGGATACAAACTCTTACAACAAATCTGTCCTACCTAAATTCCTAGCTACGCATTTTAACGTCTGTACAAATAGGATAGACCCTAATAAATAAGTCAGTTCCTTTAGAATATGTCTAATCAGGGTCTACTCTGTTTGCTTATGGAATAATAAAGATCTGATTCTACAGTTTCTAACATGTCCAAAAATTGTCCCCCGTTCTTTGGCCATTTTAAACAATAATATTAATAAATATTCATGAAGCCCTCAATTATTTTGTATTATTTTATGAGGTAATAATTAAATGTATCAGCAATTACATCAATCGAAGTCCCATATTAAAGGATTGGGCAAAAGTAATGTTGATGTTAACCCTTCACTCCAGAAAATAAAGACACGATAACTATTACAGTAAAACCCCTCTAATGCGACCACCAAAAAGGAGCATACTTCTGGGGGGCAAAGGCAGGTGGTTGCTTAATGCAGAATGAAAGTTATGCGTCCTGCATTAAGCAACCACCTGTTAAGACAACTATGGTTATTTTTAAGTGGTCGCATTAGAGGGATTATACTGTAATAAGCTGAACATTTATAATGGTATATACACACTGGAAATGTTTGCAATGTCAGAAACTGTAGAATCAGATCTATAGTATCCTTTTATCCCATACACACGCCAGTCTTTGCCTTTGCAAACAGATTAGACATATATCAGACGGGCTTTGAAGGAGCCATCTGATTAGGGTCTGCTCTGTTTGCTTGTGATATATAGAGTATCTTACATGAGTGTTCATTACACATTGTTTTTATGAAACGAGATTACTATAATGATATGACACGAGCTTTAGCGAGTGTTATATTCATTATAGTAAATAAGTTTCATGTAAACAATTTGTGATCAACACTCATGTAAGATTCTTTTTATCACATAACCCTTAAAAAGTGCCATAGAAAGTGAAACAGAGTATATCTGACGGCTGTTTCAGCCATTGTTTACAGTGTATTACAACCGGATTCAAACTGCTCATTTGCATAAAAAATGCACTGGTGCATTTCCGTGATTTACGACACTTTGTTTCGGCATTCCCACTCGGCAAATTATGTGGTAAAATAAATGATTCTACAAGTTCTGCCATGACCAAATATCCATGTGAACATGTGCTGCTATTACAATTGATCTAATTAATATTCATGCTGTCATTATTTCTTACATGCATATGCACGAGGTAAAGGGCTATTAATCCATAAGCACACTTATCCGACCCTGATCATACGACTCCTACAGGAGCCGTTCGGTCTGGGTCTACTCTGTTTGTAAAGGCGTTAAAAGTCGTATTTGTGGAGTAAAAGGCTAAATGCAAATTGTCTTTGATATAAGCCCTTTCCCTCTTAGACTATTTTAGATCCAACCACTTTGAATAAATCTACCGAAACGGAGCATTAACTAGAGGAAAGGAAAAGTTTAGAATTTTGTAGTTTGAAACCATTGTGATAAATAGAGCATTTGCTCCTATAGGAGCAAATGCTCTATTTATCACAATGGTTTCATCAAGTGACTTAAAATTACAGAGGCATAGAAAGGCATATTTATGGAGGAAAGGGTTTAACAAAGCGTTCCATCATAAGGTATAACTCTGTAAACGCTTTACTTCATATATATAAATACGCCTTTTAACTCCTTTGCATACAAAGTAGATCCAGATCAGACCGCTCCTGTAAAAGCAGTCTGATTAGGGTCTGCTCTGTTTGCTTATGGAAATAATATAGACATCATTCTACAGTGTGCGTCGTGTCCAAACTTTCCCATTGTTTCTATACGATTCTAAAAATTAATTAAAAGACTTTCATACTGTCATTTTTTTTCATATGAGTAGTCACGGAGTAAAGGTATAAATGCATTACATACCAGGTGCTTTACAGCAAATGCATTCCATTGCGAATAATGTTCAACTACAAATCAATGGTAATACCTTGATTGGAAGGAATCAGAAACTTATAACAGCACCTAATTGCGTGATACAGACCGAGGGGGTCTTGTATCTATCATTACAATATTGTAAAAACGCCAATGTAAATATTTTCAATTTTTCTACTATCGATAAACTTTGCCCCTCCATTAACGTTAATGTGACATTTGTAATAAAACAAACACATTTGACCCTTCTCATGCAAAGCACGACCCGATTGGCATTGGCAAACAGTTTGGATCCAGATGAGACGCCGAGTAACTCGGCGTCTCATCAGGATTCAAACTGTTTGACATTCTGACAGTAGTTTCACAAAAGCTTGAACGAGTTGGAAGTCAGTAAAGAAGTTCATAAAATAAGAAATTGAGCAGACATTTTCGTGCGAGTCCGAGAATGGTTACACAGACTTTAATAAAAACTACCCTACCTTCTGCGTATGTCCTGTTGTTCGATTAGATTAGCAGTACTGCGATATCACCAGCTACATGGTGTTGAATTGTAACTATTAATTAGAAGTTTTTTCTTTCTTTACTGGGCGGCCAGGTAGTGAATGGGCTGAACGACTTCTTGTCAATTCCTAACCATTCAAATAAACAGTACCTCCTTGTAATCAATTTTTCGACCGCGGTAGTAAAAATCCACTTCCCATTTAAACAGTTTCACCATAACTTTTGTGTCAATAGTTGATCAGGTTTGGTGACGTTAATAGAACCAGTCCCACATGAGGCTAGCTATGTATAGCGATTTCGATAGAATATATTCCCATGTTTAAATATTAAGTAAACAAGTGATGTTTTTGTGAGATTGAATTTTGAAGGAAAAAAATCTAAACGCGCAATTCATCACTTTCACGAGTCAACAATTCTGCTTTCATAGAACATAAAGGAATATATGTTGTGACACCAATATAACTCCCCGTACTAACTGTGGCCCAAGACAGTCGTTTGTCTCGTTGCACGTTTAGCAACATATCTGCGATTACCTATTCAAACAGATCTGGATCCAGATGAGACACCGAGCAACTCGGCGTCTTATCAGGATTCAAACTGTTTGACTCTCTCGCTGAGTTCGTTAAAAAATGAAGAAAACCATGAATCAAAATTTCAGCAGACGACATCTTATGCAGACAGTATTACTTAGCGTGTATATGGTTGTTTTCCTTAGCTTAACCCTTTGCACATCAGATAGCTTTCGTCTGGAAAAAATACGGTCTCCTTCAAATCTGAAATTATGTTTTTCTATAAATTTGACCACAGTGTAAGATAGTTAAGATGCTGGTAAGAGGCAGATTTACTCGGCGTCTCATCTGGATCTACACCGTTGACCAGGGAGATCACGAGTTCACATATAGTGCAGTAAGCGTTGGCCACATTGAGGATATTTTTATTTTTAATTGAGCTCACAAGCCCACTCAATTCAATAATTGTTGTAGTCTATGCTCTATTTGAAAAACGATCCGTGCTATTTTAGGTCGACGCAATTTCACTACAAATATTTTCTTAAGTGTTTATGTTCTCTATCAAGCGAGATAGGATTATTGAAAAGTTTGTATGAAGCTTTGGGACTAGACTGATAAAGCTGTTATAGAGAGCCCAAGATATGGGCTCTAGGTTATCTTATTTAAACAAGCCCCAGCTGCCAGTTTGACATTTGGCAACATGAATAATGTGAATTTATACATGTCACATCTTTTCATTTTACCACCTTTATACAGTAGAACCTGTTATAATCGGTCATTCATTTATTGAACATAGACGTCTTTAAAAGCAGGTTGTTGCTTAATGCAGGGCAAAAGTAATACAGAAATGTCCTATTGGGGCTTTCTGCATTACTTTTGGCGTGTATTAAGCTACCACCTGCCCTATAGACTCATAATTAGACTTCTTTGTGACGGCCGCTTAAAATAGGTTCTACTGTAAATTCATTGAATTATCTAAGCTTTAATCGTTATTATGCAGACAAAAAAACTGTTTGCTGAAGCTGTGGTCTGCTGTAATATTTACTTACTTCTGATTTGTTGAATCTTTTGTCAAACAATTGTCCCGAATGTCAAATAGCTTGAATCCAGATGAGCTCCTCGGCGTCTCATCTGGATTCAAACTGTTTGTAAATGCGAGTCGAGTTGCATTTACAGGAAATCTGTTAATCTGTAGCACACAGAACATATTGCCGACTGAAATATGGTTGATTCATTTCCCCTAATATTGTTCGTGTCTTAACCCTTCACCTGCTAAATGCGACCTGACTGGCATTTTGCAAACTGCTTGGATCCAGATGAGACGCCGAGTAACTTGTCGTCTTATCAGGATCCAAGCTGTTTGGCAAACGAACCGGATTACGTATTTTTAAAAGATATATTTAAAAGATAAATATGTCATTTTTAGAAGTTTAGCGGATTTTCAGTATGAGAACTTAACTCCTTACCTACAGTAATAAAAATGTACGCAATAAATAATGACGTCATGAATATGTATTAGCTTACATTTTATTATCTCATATTCATAAAGACATATTTTACTTTGGCAGAAACTGTAGAATCATATCTTATATAATTCCTTAAGCAAAGAAAGCAGATCCTGATCAGAAAATTTCTACCTAAGTCGGCCGGCCTGGGTCTACTCTGCATAGGCGTCTCTATCAGGTAAAGGGGTACGGTACTGTCAAAGTGTCAAGTTAGACTTTTTAGGAAGGCGACGTTCTTGTCGTTTCAATATCCCTGTACGCTTGTGAGACATGAACGTTGACAGCGCAACTGAAGAGAAGAATCCTATTCTTAGAGATGAGATGCTACAGAAGGACCCTGAACATCTCTTACAAGGACCATGTCACCACTGAACCTGGGTTTGCGAACTGATTGGGTTCTACGAAAGTTTCTCACTACAGTTAAGAAAATGAAGTTGAGGTGATATGGCCATGTCTCCTGCTCAACAAAACATTTCTCCAGGAAGCAGATAATGGAACAAGAAGGCGAGGAAGACAAAATAAGGGATGGGAAGATAACATCATGGAGTTTTCCAACATCTCAGAGAGCAGTGGACGTCATGACAAAATTGAAAGAGATTATCATGAAGTCAGCTTAGATGTCCCTACGACCGACTAGGTTAAGGGGGAAGTGTCGTGAAGTGCTTATTGCAGGATGAAAGTAATGCAGAAGGCTCCTTTGGGAGCGTTCTATATGACTTTCAACCTGCATTAATCTTCTACCTGTCTTACAGACCGGTATATTAACCCATTCTCTCCTACTGACGCCTTTTTGCGCATCTGCCAACCTCAGTCTTTGAAAGCATTATGATAAACAGAGCATTTGCTCCATAGGAGCAAATGTTCTGCTTATCACAATGGTTTCAAAACTACGCAATTCTAAAATTCTCCTTTTCTAAAGTAAATACTCCTTAATTGGTTCAGAGAGGTTGGGTCTAAATATAGTAAAGAAAGGAATGAGTTACTACCGATTTTCACGTCAGGTTTAGAGGGGGTTTACTGTATGCGAATTTTTATGTGGCACAATACATTTCGTAGTTAACTCGTCCAAATATTATTTTGAACGAGTCTAACTTTCCTTTTGAGGGGGTATTTCTGCAAGGAATATGTCGAATACAGTATGAAGCAAACATTGCTTCAGTGTCTCTCTGATCTGGGTCTACACTGTTTGCATGTTTCCTTATAACCCTTTCCCTGTTATCTGTTTATTCCAAAGTTCAATACCTACTACATGTATATATACCTATACATCGACAAAATAGGTATAACGAAATATGGAAGGTGAAACATTGTAGCCATTTTAGAGAGTAAAGAAACAGATCTATCAAATTCCATTTTCAAACAGCAGACCCTGATCTGACGGTTCCTATAGGAGCAATCTGATCTGGGTATACTCTGTTTTCAAATGCGTGAAAACGCATTTATATGAAGGAAAGGGTTAAAGAACGATACAAAGAAATGGGGGAAACTGTTGATGGACGTTAATCCCAGACTTCATACATGCAGGCAATATCTTGTGCAATCAAGCACTGACATACAATGATAAATAAATCACGTGTCATTTTTCATCAAACTGGTACCAAAATGTACATCATTTTCGGAGTACAGTCAGAATAAAACTGCTTTAAGCTCCGGTTGAAATGTATAGGGTTGTTAGTAGGTTATTTTTTGTATGAAACAATGTTGCAGACGAAACATTTCAAGCAGGCGAAATTTCGGACAGATGTTACTTTTAATATAAGATATATTTACTCTTTACTACATTAATATTAATGTTAGAAATAATGGCATCATGAATATTGATTAAATTATTTTCTATAATGGAACAGACACAGGACGTATCGGCAATGACAGAAGCTGTAGAATCATATCTATATTATTTCATAAGCAAACAGAGCAGACTCTGATCAGACGGCTCCTGCAGAAGCCATCTGATCTGGGTCAACTCTTTTTATGCAAAGGGAGAGAAAGGCGTATTTATGCAGTAAAGGGTTAACTCGTCCGCTGCCAATGTGACATCTGCATAAGTTTGGATCCAGATGAAACACCGAGTTACTCGGCGTCTCATCAGGGTCCAAAATGTTTGTTACAGCAGTAAAGCGTTTTGAAAGAGAATAGGAGATAATTAAACCAATGAAAATTGTAACAGACGACAATATTTGGCCGCGAAGGATTGAATTATAAACAGAGTAAATGATTAAATGCACGCATATATGTAGCTACATATACAGTACAAACCTTTTAATGCGATCACAAAAAAGAGACAAAATACTAGACCATAGAGTCAGGCGAATGCTTAATGCAGGTGAAAAGTAATGCAGAAATACGTGCACTAAACAACCACCTGTTTTATAAGACGGTCTATTAATTAGGCGGTAGTCTTAGAGCGGGTTCTGTTGTACATCTAAATCGTACCCGACCCTACCCGAGCGTACTAACGAATTTTTAACCTCAATATTTCGAAATTTTAGTACAGAAGAATTAACCCTTCGCTTGCTATTCACGTCAATATACGTACCTGTAAATAGTGAAGACCCAGATGAGACAGCTCCTGCAGGAGCTGTCTCATTAGGGTCTGCACTATTTACAAGTTGATTGTGCAACAGTGCACTCCACAGCAGTGATTGCACAGCGATATACTTGTACACACTGTAGATATATATAATTATACAACAGGGCATGGGTAAAGAAGGAGAAATGTATTTTTAAAATCAGCAAGCGAAGGGTTAAGACCCTTTTAGGCAGCTGGCTGCTAAATGCAGCGTAAAAGGCACGCAGAAAGCTCCCATAGGAGCTTTCTGCGTGCTATTCGCCCTATATTAAGCTGTCATCTGCTTTAAAGATCGATAATGCTACGTATTTGAGTGTTCGGATATTCTCGAGTTTACTGTATTACATGTATAATGAAATGAAAATATTACGCCATATGTCAATTTACCTAATTCTACACTGAACACTCGAGTAATTTGTATGTGCATTGGGTAAATGGGGGTTCATTAGATTCTATATCTATTTGCAGACAGTTATAAGTTATTTGAGCAATTTTTTGACATGCGTTCAATGTTAGAAATTGTATATATTAAACATGTCACCAGGTGCAATTGGCGTGCAAATATCAATTCAATTAAAATGTTCAATGAGTGTTCCATTTTATTTGTCATTAGCAAATAATGCAATATTTGCCTTGTACCTCCATAGAATATTGCCTTTAAAACTTTCGCTGCCACATAATTGTCATCAGCAAATTTGTCGTCTGCTTCCATTGTCGTATTTGAAAATATATCATTTTGCTTTTTGACAAAACACAATCACAGCATCAAACAGTTTGGATCCTGATGAGACGCAGAGTTACTCAGCGTCTTATCTGGATCTAAACTATTTCCATGGATTTTCTCGAGTCGTCGTTAGCAAGAAAATACAGTAAAACCTCGATTATTCGAAATTTCGTTATAAAAGAATTTAGACCCTTTTAGGCAGGTGGCTGCTTAATGCATGGTGAAAGTCATGCAGAAAGCTCCTAGAGGAGCTTTCTGCATGACTTTCACTATGCATTAAGTTGCCACCTGTCTTAAAGATCGATAATAATACGTATTTTAGTGTTCGAATAATCGAAGTTTTACTGTAGTTAAATCCTTGCCATTAGCATGTAAAACATTTATGTATTGAATTAATATGATTTATTTGCCTGAGAGAAAGTGATTAGATTATCAGCTTGGTATCATTGTACATGTACATGGATTTTCAGCAGACGACACTGCATGGGCAGAAGTGGTAATCTATGGAAACAATATGCATCACGTTCAGATACCGCGTGGCTTGGGATTTAATCAGGATCCAAACTGTCTCGACACTTTCGTAGTGTTTCAAAAACAAGTGAAAAAATTGTCTACCATTCTCCATGTAATAAACAACAGCATCATGAATATTAATTAATTAATATTTTTATAATGAAGCCTGAATGTGATAATGCTTTACCACTGCACGCACTGTAGAACCAGATTTTTATTATTTCATAAGCAAACAGAGCAGACCCTGATCACACGGCTCCTGCAGAAGCCATCTGATTTGGGTCAACTCTTTTTATGCAAAGGGAGAGAAAGGCGTATTTATGCAGTAAAGGGTTAACTCGTCCGCTGCCAATGTGACATCTGCATAAGTTTGGATCCAGATGAAACACCGAGTTACTCGGCGTCTCATCAGGGTCCAAAATGTTTGTTACAGCAGTAAAGCGTTTTGAAAGAGAATAGGAGATAATTAAACCAATGAAAATTGTAACAGACGACAATATTTGGCCGCGAAGGATTGAATTATAAACAGAGTAAATGATTAAATGCACGCATATATGTAGCTACATATACAGTACAAACCTTTTAATGCGATCACAAAAAAGAGACAAAATACTAGATCATAGAGTCAGGTGTTTGCTTAATGCAGGTGAAAAGTAATGCAGAACTGCGTGCACTAAACAACCACCTGTTTTATAAGACGGTCTATTAATTAGGCGGTAGTCTTAGAGCGGGTTCTGTTGTACATCTAAATCGTACCCGACCCTACCCGAGCGTACTAACGAATTTTTAACCTCAATATTTCGAAATTTTAGTACAGAAGAATTAACCCTTCGCTTGCTATTCACGTCAATATACGTACCTGTAAATAGTGAAGACCCAGATGAGACAGCTCCTGCAGGAGCTGTCTCATCAGGGTCTGCACTATTTACAAGTTGATTGTGCAACAGTGCACTCCACAGCAGTGATTGCACAGCGATATGCTTGTACACACTGTAGATATATATAATTATACAACAGGGCATGGGTAAAGAAGAAGAAATGTATTTTAAAAATCAGCAAGCGAAGGGTTAAGACCCTTTTAGGCAGCTGGCTGCTAAATGCAGCGTAAAAGGCACGCAGAAAGCTCCCATAGGAGCTTTCTGCATGCCATTCGCCCTATATTAAGCTGTCATCTGCTTTAAAGATCGATAATGCTACGTATTTGAGTGTTCGAATATTCTCGAGTTTACTGTTTTACATGTAAAATGAAATGAAAATATTACGCCATATGTCAATTTACCTAATTCTACACTGAACACTCGAGTAATTTGTATGTGCATTGGGTAAATGGGGGTTCATTAGATTCTATATCTATTTGCAGACAGTTGTAAGTTATTTGAGCAATTTTGTGACATGCGTTCAATGTTAGAAATTGTATATATTAAACATGTCACCAGGTGCAATTGGCGTGCAAATATCAATTCAATTAAAATGTTCAATGAGTGTTCCATTTTATTTGTCACAAACAAATAATGCAATATTTGCCTTGTACCTCCATAGAATATTGCCTTTAACACTTTCGCTGCCATATAATTGACATCAGCAAATGTGTCGTCTGCTTCCATTTCGTAATTAAAAATATACTATTAAGCTTTCACAAAACGCAATCACAGCATCAAACAGTTTGGATCCTGATGAGACGCCGAGTTACCCAGCGTCTCATCTGGATATAAATAAAACTGTTTGCATGGGTTTTCTTGAGTCGTCGTTAGCATGCAAATTGTTGAATTCTTGCCATTAGCATGTGAGACATTTATGTATTGAATTAATATGATTTGCCTCAGAGAAAGTGATTAGATTATCAGCTTGGTATCATTGTACATGTACATGGATTTTCAGCAGACGACACTGCATGAGCAGAAGTGGTAATCTATGGAAACAATATGCATCACGTTCAGATACCGCGTGGCTTGGGATTTAAACAGGATCCAAACTATCCCGACACTTTCGTAGTGTTCAAAAAACAAGTGAAAAGCTGTCTACCATTCCCATGTAATAAACAATGGCATCATGAATATTAATTAGTTGTTTTTTAAGAATGAAGCCTGAATGTGAGAATGCTTTACCGATGCACGCACTGTAGAACCAGATCTTTATCATTTCATAAGCAAACAGAGCAGACCCTGATCACACGGCTACTATCTGATCTGGTTCTACTCTTTTTGCAAATGTGTATTTATGGAGTGAAGGGTTAAGTTACTTTTGGAATTACTTTTAATATTAAGACACTAGCGGCAATTTGTGATTACCTAAGCGAACTGTTTAGATCTAGATGAAACGGCATCTTAATAGGATCAGAGACATATACATACATGTATGTATATGCCTCTGATAGAATCTATCCTGCTTGACTCCCTGCCTGCATTATTTGAAGAAACGACGAAGAAAAATCATTTTCAGAATGGTATCTTATTACAATCATTAGCTGACGATAATGTGCAGGCGTGAAAAATGTTAAACCTGTAACTACTGAATATTCATGTGAGAAATAATGACATAATAAATATTTATTAGCTGAATGTTTATACCAGTACAGTAAAATCTCTCTATAACGGCCACTAAATTACATCAAGTAGTTTGTGTTAAAGGCAGGTGGCTGCTTAAAGCAAGGTGAAAGTAAAATAGAACGCTCCTATAGGAGCGTTCTGTTTTACTTTCACCTTGCTTAAAGCTGCCACCTGCCCTAAATACCAAATAATTAACACAATTTAGTGGCCGTTATAGAGAGGGTTTACTGTATATGAAAACAGGGTTAGTTTTACCTTGGCAGAAACTGTATAATCACATCTATATAGTTCCATAAGCAAACAGAGTTAACCCTGATCAGACGGTTCCTACAGGAGCCGTCTGATCTGGGTCTACTCTGTTTGCAAAGGCCTCAAACATGTCTATACCAGGTAACGGGTTTAAGGAGTTGACTAGTTTTGCACCGAATCCCCAGGCTATTTGAACTCTCTGTACTACATGATCCAGTGCCTTACTTATGGAACAGAATTGATCCATACACTATCTGCCAGATAATAAATTATTTATAATATCGAAAACCTGTTATTACTTGATTATTCAGTTTGAAAAGCAAATTTAATGTTTAAACTGCATAATCCATTCTTTGTATACACCGAATAACCCTGGTAAGTTCTAAGACTGCATGTGTGTTTCGTTTGTTTTCTCTAGTCCTTTACTAATGGACGTTTTTGAAAACAGAGGAGACTCAGATGGCTCCTTCTGCTGGTTGCTTATAAAACAAGAGAATCGGTAGAACCGAAGGATGCTCCCAAACTCCAGACAAATTTTAAGTATGAAAAATAACGAACGGCAATAACTCCTAAATTATGCAAAAGAGAGTGATGATTCTTGTGCACAGCACTTCTCCTCATCGAGATCAATCTACCTATGGAGTTTCATGTTGATACCTATTATAGTTTTTGTGTTATGCTCCAGACAAATTTTAAGTATGAAAAATAACAAAGGGCAATAACTCCTGAATTATGCAAAAGAGAGTGATGGTTCTTGTGCACTGCATTTCTCCTCATCCAGATCAATCTACCTATGAAGTTTCATGCTGATATCTATTACAGTTTTTGAGGTATGCTCCAGACAAAGTTATGACGGACGGACAAACAGACAAATGGACAAAGCGGCGACTATATGCTCCCCCAAATCCTATTTGGGGAGCATAATAACATATATATGATTCAAGGGTATTGCATTGGGCTTATGATAGAGCAATGACACACAAATTATATTTTAGTTATATTATATATATTCATATTCTGAGCATTAAATAAATATAATAATAGTATCATGTATAACTATACTATTAACTATGTAATGACCAGGTCTGGTACACTGAACATACACTCTGTCAATGTCTAACCAAGTGTCAGTCAGTTCAAATTATATTTTCAATAGCAAAACTAAAGCTGCGTCAACATTATTTACCTTAACCCTTTACTACATGAATATTCATGTAAGAAATAATGAAGTTATAAATATTGATAAAACACAGGACATTTTGGCCATGGTAGAAACTGTACAGTTTGTGTTGATTAATGTACAGTAACATCTACATTATTTCATAAGCAAACAGAGTAGACCCTAGCCAGAGGGCTCCTACAAGAGCTGTCTGATTTGAGTCCACTATGTTTGTTAAGGCATAGAAATGTGTATCTATTCTATGGAGTAAAGTGTTAACCCCATACTTCATGAATAATTATGCAACAATCTATCACTTCATGAATATTCATTGACTGCAATTTTACGAACTTTTGTCCCTACCATACACTTTAGAATCAGTTCTACTTAAGTTCATATACAAACAGAGCAAACCCTGATCAGATGGTTCCTACAGGAGCCGTCCGATCTGGGTTTAGTCAGTTTGCATATACATGTAGGTCAAAAGGCGTCTCTATAAGGTAAAAGGTAAAGGGTTAACTAAACAACTCACTATAACAATAGCGAGAAAGTACAATGGCACACTCGTTATACCGGCAGTATGCATTGAAATAAAATTACCATTAATTCTTTGAAACAACCACTGAATAAATAGGTGCAAATGCCAATAACACAGGTGATCTCTTAATGCAGAACACAAGAAATGCAAAAAGCTCCCTTAGGGAGCTTTTTGCACTTCTTGTGTTCTGCTTTAAGTGATCACCTTTTGGTACCAGTTTAAAACTGGTCATATGGTTCCTGTCATATTTAAACTCGTTATAACGGCAACCTCGTAATACCAGCACAATGTCTAGAAACAAACACCTCCATTGTAACGAGGGTTCACTGTACTTTTTAACAATTTTCCTTGAATCATGATAGACCCACTTCATGTTAAGAATATGTATATTTGTGTTGTCTTATAGCTTTCCAAATGTTCTACTTCAAGTAAGAGATTTGTGTTCATGTTTAGATTGTATTTGTAGGAAATTGATCCCCCCCATTGCATAAGTTTTGAGAAAGAAAAATAAAAGTTTATATGTGGATGGAGGGTACATATTGATAAAAACAGATGAATCAGGTTTCTTTATATGACAGATGAAGCATCACATGCAGTTGCCAACGCTTGTCTGTTCCATTTAGCTGTCAACATTAAAGTTAACGTTAAGGACGACAACAATGACAACAATGCGGACGCCAAATAACAGATGAGCTAACATTCTGATCTTTACCCCACTGTAAAGGCAATGTCTACTCATATTTGGATTTGATTTTGACTACGTTCAATTAGATTAAACTTGTTAGAAACCACTGACCAAGTGTAAAACAGCTTGGATCTTGATGTGAGGCCGAGTTACTCTGCATCACATCTGGATCAGCACTATTTGCAAATCAGCTGTCAGGTCGTGGTTAGCAGGAAAAGAGTCCATATTCCGGTGAGGAACACAAGCTACTAATGTCATTTGCAAACAGTGTAGACCCAGATGAGAGGGCTCCTAGAGGAGCCCTCTCATCAAGGTCTGCACCGTTTGTCATGTTACACTTTTCTTTGGAAAATCTATAAATATTCACAGTAAGCTTGACCAGTTTGAATTTTGGAATAGTCCATTTGAAAAGTCAGCATTGTAAGGGTTAACCCATTACCTCATAGGCTATTTTTAGACCCAACCTCTTTGAATAAATCTACCCAAAAGGAGCATTAACTAGAGAAAAGTAAAACTTTAGAATTTTGTAGTTTGAAACCATTGTGATAAATAGAGCATTTGCTCCTATAGGAGCAAATGCTCTATTTATCACAATGGTTTCATTAAGTGAATTTTACAGAGGCATAGAAAGGCGTATTTATGGAGGAAAGGGTTAAAGACATTACCCAGGTCCATTCAATGATTCCCCCCCCATTGTTCTCAATAGGCGTGAAAGTAACAGTAAAAGCATGATACAAGTGTGCAAAATATGGCAAGCAGTCTCATTCTGTCTAGAGAGGCCCTGACATAATAAAAAATAAAAACATATACTGCATTAGTGACAATCTAATCATTTCCAAATCATCAAATGTAAGAGACGGGCCTCACATGGAACGCTCCAGTGGTTCTTGACAGGCAGACTGCTATAGCTGTTACCATGTGCCACATGCTTTTTCACAGGTTAGCTGTAAAGACCCAAGCCGGCCAAGGGAATGTCTTTAAACAAATTAAAACTACTTGATTACCAAAGTAAGCCATACCATATCTGCAAATACACTTTTTAAAGTTTGAAAATAGTTGAATAATACTGAGAACTCTGTTGAACAGATCAAAAAAGAAAGACTATCAGTATAGTACACTCACACACATTTGCCTTTTACCCAAGAATAATTCACCAATTTATGCCTAGTATTCCTGTATTGGGACATAGGCAAACAGTGTAGACCCAGACCAGAGGGCTCCTGATCAGGGTCTGCATCATTTGCTTTAAGAACTATTGTCTGAAGGTCACAGAACTGCAGAAACACTCCTCATAATGAATATTAGACTGTCACTGGTTTAACCCTTTCCTCCATCAATACGCCTTTCTACGACTCTGTAAAAGTCACCTGTTGAAACCATTGTGATTTGCTCCTATATGAGCAAATGCTCTATTTATCACAAAGTTTTCAAACTACAAAATTCTAAAAAAAATCCTTTTCTCTAGTTATTGCTCCTTTTGGGTAGATTTATTCAAAGTGGTTGGATCTAAAAATAGCTTATGAGGGAATGGGTTAAAGGCTGAGTTCATTAAGAAAATACAAGTTTAACCCTTTACTTTATAAATACACTTTTCTACGCCTTTGCACACAGAGAAGACCCAAATTAGACGGCTCCTACAGATAAGGGTCTGCTCTGTTTGCTTATGAAATTGTATACATACGATATATTGATTTCTGCCAATACCAAACATTTCTGTGTTCATATGCCATAATAAAATTAATCTAATTAATATTCATGATGTCTTTCAAAGGGTTAACATATATAACAGTAACAGTTAAAAAAGATAAATTAAGTACATTTTAAGGAGGTCTAAGCAAAGTGTTTGCATTAGCGAGATTTAGCTGTATTTTGAGAATTTAAGTTGACACAAGTTTTTGTAGACATTTAGTTAGGACGTAAAAAAAACCCCTGAACTTGTAAAGAACATTTGGCAAATGAATCACATATATAATGCCTTAATGAATACAAGAGCCAGAAGTAGATTTAACCCTTTAATCCATGAATATTCATTTAACCCTTTCCCTCACATAAACGTGTTTTCACCCATTTGCAAACAGAGTAGACCCAGATCAGACGACTCCTAGAGGAGCCATCTGATCAGGGTCTTCTCTGTTAACTAATATAATTTGATAGATCTGGTTCTCTAGTTTCTAAAATGGCTACAATATCCAACCTTCCTTATTTCATTATAACTGTTTTGTCCATTGATATTCAGTAGGTATTGAAATTTGAAACAAACATAGAAGAGGGAAAGGGTTAAGAAATAATGTCATCATAAATATTATAATATAGATTAATGAGAACAGCACATGGACACAGGAATTTTTGACCATGGCGTAAACAACTGTAGAATCATATATATATATCATATCATAAGCAAACAGAGCAGACCCTGATCAGATGACGCCCATAGGAGTCGTCTGATCCGGGTCTACTTTATTTGTAAAGGCATAATTATGGTGTAAAGGGTTAACCATTCACTTGAAGAGTTTAATGCTTCTATGAAATATCAAATAAGGAAATTCATTGCTATAGTAAACACTTGAGAATATGATGTGTGACATATAAGCACAGTAGACTGATCAGACAGCTCCTACTCTGTTTGCAAAGGATTAAAAACACAAAGTTATCAAGTAAAAGGTACATAAATCGTAACTAGAGTATTAAGTTTCATAGAATATGTTGCTTGGCAAATTGTTAATTAAGGTCCCATGAAACTTATTTTTTTATATTCTGAGAGTCAACTGCAACTTGATTGGTGAATTTGATCAGACATTAGTTCCTGCCTTTTTCTGCCTTTGCAAACAGGAGAGAGTCAGCAGACCAAGATCAGACAGCTCCTGTCTTTAGCAACTTTGCAAACAGAATAGACCCAGTACAGAGAACTCCTTATCTTTACACAGCTACAGATATGCATACCCAAATACAAAAATCATCATTTCTCCACCAAACCCTATACTATGACCACTCTTTAGAATTGTCTCGAAATAAAGGAGCTATTGTTTAAAATGTTTCAATTTATGCATCTTATCTGGAGCTCTGTATTCATCATTAATAAAAACAATAGTTAATTATTCATAATGGGCAAAGTCTTGCACGAATATTCATCAAGCAGTTTTAATGGGATGAATCCTGCATAGGTCATTATAAAGTGCTTTCAGATAGTAGTATGCTTAACCTTTTACTCAATGAATAAATGACATTGTAGAAATGAATTAGATTATTTTTTATAATGACATATGAACATGGGAATTTTTGGACATAGTAGAAACTGTTAACTCATTTCTATAATGTTGTATAAGTAAACCGAGCAGACCGTGATCAGACGGCTTCTATAGGAGTTGTCTAATCTGGGCCTACTCTGTTTGCAAAGGTGTAGAAAGGCGAATTTATGAGTAAAGGATTAAAAATTACTACATGTAACAATATGATGATATTTTTATTGTAGATTTTTGTCTTCAAATCTAGTGATGAGAAATGGTACATTTGACACTAAGGGTAGTCAATACATGTAAATCCCAGTCTACCATCACTGAAACATATGCAAATCTCTAATATCCTAGTTCTGTCTTGGTTAGGAAATGGTATATTTGGCACTAATGGTAGTGAATACATGTTAACCCTTTAATCCATGAATATGCATGTAAGAAAAATTATTTTTTAAAATGGCACATGAACACAATCATATCTATATTCTATTTCAGAAGTAAACAGAGCAGATTCTGATCAGACAGCTCCTACAAGAGATATCTGATCTGGGTCTGCTCTCTTTGCATAGGCATAGAAAGGCATATTCATGGAATAAAGGGTTATTAAGTCAAACCATCCCTGAATGTCTACTACACTATTTACAAGTATATCTAATACTGGCTATAATAATAGTACATTTGTATTTGCTTGATCAACATGAAAAGCCAATTTGAACATCTCTCCAATTAAACATTCAGTAAATATTTCTCAGAAAAATACTTGAGAAAATGAAAATACTGACGCAGTTTTCTAAAACTGAAATATATTATTCACAATGACTGAAAATTCTTACATATGTCTCAAAGAGTTCTCATGTTGGCATTGTTAGTTATGACAAACACTATACGCCTTGATCAATGACCTCCTCTTGGAGCTCTCGGATCTGGGTCTACACTGTTTGCAATTACCGGATCACTAGTTTGGCTAGTTTTCTCAACAAGAACATTTACCCTGCATTTTCATTCAAACAACAATCTCAATATATTTCATTAAGATTAACCCCAGCCTTCAAATAAACTTTCTTCAAGCTTTTACAAACAGGTTAGACCCAGATCAGACAGTTCCTGAAGGAGCCATCTGATTAGAGTCTCCTCTGTTTGCTTATGACTTGATATAGATCTGATTCCATAGTAGTTTTTGCCAAAGCAAAATATTCTCTTGAATTTTATTAACATTATAAAAATATAACTAATAAATATTCATGATGTCATTACATGAATATTGAACAGGTAAAGGGTCAAAATCTCAGTCTCATAATGAAATCCTTGGAAATGGAAGTTTAACATCAGAACATTTTCCCCATGCCTGCCTGCAGACAAATGCCAATCTTCAACCTGGCTTTGTCCAAAGGAAAACCTGGTTGTACAAGAAATGTTTGCAAAACATGTATGTCTCTCAAAGAGTAGCCAGTCTATAATTTGAAGTGTGACCTTGACCTACTGACCTCAACCTAGATATAGGTTATCTATTTATAATGGCCAGTCACCCTAGTAAATATAAGAACTGTAGGTAAAACATTGATGAGTTACTGATCAGAAACCATTTGGTCAAAGTGAATACCAACATACCAACTGACATATATGCAAAGCATTATACCCCCTGTTGTTTGTTTTTTTATAGAAAAAAAGGTGGGAATAAATATGTTTTTTACAAATATCTTTTTCCAAGCTAGTAATGCTAGCTCCTTGTCTAGTTATAGCACATATCACAGTCCTTAGTTGTAAGACCATGTACAAATACTCTATAAATATCACAGCAAATTTTCCAGCATTCTTTTGTTGCTAAGATACGGCTGTTGAGGTAACTGGTATTACTACTCCCTGTTTTTGCAACACACGTAAAACTTCGAGTATTGAGTCCAGTTCTACACGGAATCTCTGAATCTCATTGTTTTTAGTTTCCACAATTTTCCGCCATTTATCAACTTCCTGTGCCACTTCGAGAGAGGCGGAGTGTTTAGAGTTTCTAATTATCTGTTGCAGTTCTTGTTCCCTTTGTTGATGTTTGTTCTCTATCTGGATTATCTTTTCTTGGAGCGCTTCAAAATGCCGCATTTCCTGTAAAACATAAAGAAACAAAATGGTTGGTTGAATCGGCACAATATTTGATTCTTTGAATTTGGAAATTAAGTGTTCTAACATTTGCAAAAAGTGTAGACCAAGATTAGAGGGCTTCAAGATGAACCATTTAATCAGGGTCTGCAATGTCTGTTATTTGAAATCCTCAAGCAAATTCAAGACATTCAAACTGAATGGGCTTTATTGTTAAACACCAAAGGGACATTGCACCTTGAATATTTAGCATTCAAATGATTTAATATAAATGCACTGTAATCATCAATTAAGTCTATTCTTCAAATTATAACATTCATCCGATCATTTTTAACCCATTCAAAGCTGAATGTTCATTTGGACTATTCCATAACTCAAACAGGTCAAGCTTACCTTCAATGTTCAGGGATTTTTTTTAAAGAAAGTGTAACATGACAAACAGCACAGACCAGGATGAGAGGGCTCCTCTCAGAACCCTCTCATTTGGGTCTACACTGTTTTCAAAGGACATAAGTGACTTGTTTCTAGTGATTGTGACTGAAAAAGTTGAAGGAATGTTGTGTGGTAAATGATAGTTGTTCTTCAGCAAACATCAACGTTCAATTGAATAACTGCATCATATTCAATATTTATTTCATGAATATTAATATAAGAAATAATCTCTTTCGAAACATCTAGTGGCAAATGAACAACGGCATTTTTGGCTATGACAAAAATTGTAGAATCAGATCTATATTATTCCAAAAGCAAACTGAGCAGAGACTCTGATCAGACCTGATCTCAGTCTACTGTGTTTGCAAAGGTGCCAAAAATCATCTCATTGAGGGGGGGGGTTAAGATGCCAAATGATCCACTATCTTACCTGGCTGGATTAAATTATTTATCAATTTGTTCCTATTTATCGTAATAATGAGGCCCCCAATCTCCCCTTTCTCTACATAAATATTCATGTAAGAAATAATAACATCATGAATATTAATTAGATTAATTCTTACAATGGCTAATGAACACAAAAGACTTTGGCCATTAATGAAATTGTAGAATCATATCTACATTATTTCATAAGCAAACAGAGCAGACCCTGATCAGATGGCTCCTATAGGAGTGGTCTGATCTGTGTCTACACTGTTTGTAAAGTTGAAGAAAGGTGTATTTATGAAGCAAAGGGATTAAAAACACATATCTGTTGCAAATGTTGTTTTTTACTTATGGTTTGTTCAAGCTGCAGATTAACACATTGCCCCCTAGTGATACATTTTTGCGCCTCTATAAAATTCTCATTTTGAAACCATTGTGATAAATAGAGCATTTGCTCCATAGGAGCAAATACAAGTCAAGTTATGCTTACAGTACTAGGATAAGGGGTAAACAACTGAATGATGTGTGGCAGAACTTACAGGCGTATGTGACTTCTTTGCTTCCTTGAGTTCTGTGTGAAATGATTTGATGGTTTCCTCCAGTCTAGTCTGTTTGATGCGGAGAACCGATGCTGCCTCTGCCTCGACTTCCAGTCTAGCCTGCTGCTCCCTCAGGTGCTTGATCATAACCTATGTAAACATCCAATACAGTTAAACCTCTCTAAACAGGAATTCTAATAGAAAAGAGTTTAGATACTTTTAGGCAGGTGGCTGCTCAATGCAGGGTGAAAGTCATGTAGAAACCTCCTAGGAGCTTTCTGCATGACTTTCACCCTGCATTAAGCTGCCACCTGTATCAAGACCGATTTTAATACTAAATTGAACATCCGATTTAAGGGGATGTCACACTAGAGCGTATGGCATGAATGTATGTGAGTGTATGAGAAAAAATACTCATATGCAGATATGCTAGGGGTAGGTTAGGCATACGCTGTATACGTTTCAAGTACGCTGTCATACGTCGGTGTATTATTAGTTATACAGATCATTGGCGGGGTATCTGACTTTTTGTTTCCTGCTGAGAAAAATCATGTTGCCCGAGCCGTTAGGCGAGGGCTACATTTATTTTCCTCAGCAGGAAATAAAAAGTCAGATATCCCGCCAATGATCTGTATAACGATTTTATTATACTGCAAAGTTTAATATTTGAAGCAGTTAATTAGCGTTGTTAATGTAGGCGTCGTTTTGCTTCCCCTCAGGGGCCTCTTACTGTAAGGTAAGGGCTTATATATCACTCTGCAACCCTAGTTCATCGTGTATAATAACCAGTTCATTATATTTGTGGATAGAAAGGGATCTTCCAAGTGCATTAGTTTATCAAAGGATTGAAAGAATCAGACGTTAGTAAAACTTTCAGCAGATCAGCGGTTAAGCAGACACTATTTAACTTATTGAGGGAATTTTGGCACAATTCCGACGTCATTTGGATGACGTCAAAATGACAGTTTTATAATATTCAAACAATGGGCGTTGGAAGGAGCGGCTATTCTGCAATTTACAGGTATGTGTACTGTGCATGTACATAAATAAAATCTGAATCGAATTGGGTGTGGATTATCTTTGTAAAAGCGGGGTTTGGGGGCTAATCGGTACGTGGACAAGCACTTTAACAACATTTGCAGCATCAAAGCAGAATAAGACCTTCGCCACATATAGTGTTCATTTACATTGTTATACAACAACTATAACAAAAATGATTCTAAATGGATAACTTTTTTCCGCCCCAAACTCTTGTTATTTCGTTTGAGAGCGGTTGTTTGAATCGAATCGACGAAGTGAAGCTGGTCGGCCATTTTTATTTTGTTATATCAAGGGAGCGAGGCCCTCGGGGGAAATTCCATTGTTGCTCATGACTCCGTATATACATCAGAATTTAGAGGGATACACGGCTTTTATACATGGCTAACTGACCAATCAAAATCGAGGATTTTACTTTGCGTTATAATAAGTTCTCATATGCTAAGGCCAAAAATAATTTTTGAACATGTTAAAAAAAGTTCAGCATATACGAGCATATGAATTATACGTTATGCAAATGCTCATCATACACTAGGCACAAGTTGAATACGCTAGAGTGTCTTTAAGGTACGTTACTTATACATGTAGGTCAGATATGGTGGCATGAAGGTGGCCAGTAAAGTTATTATATACATAGCGTATCAGTAACGTGATTATAATGTAAGTCTGATGAATGACTAACGTGTTTAACGTATTCCTGGTTATGCATACATAACTCATATGCTGGCATACGCTACTTATAAGCTGATATACACTTCACTGATGGTGACATAGGTTGACACACGCTCGTATACACTTCTCATGCACTGCCTATACACCAAATATACGTTAAACATACGCTATTCATGCGCTGCTATTATGTTCATCGAAGATAGCGGTGGAAAATTCGGGTTCATATGCTCAAAAGTTATGCATATGACCAGCTTTTCGAAAAATTTCATACACTATCCATACGTTCCTCTCATACGCTATAGTGTGTCAGGGCCATTAGAGGGGTTTTACTGTAATACATATGAGGTAAAACCAGGGGTGTAAATGTCCTTTGGGATTTTCAAACAAATACGAGACAGACCAGTTGCTGTGTATAAAATACAGTTAAGCCAGACCTGGTTAAGCGTTCTAAATCCACCATTACAAAGAAATTTAAAACTAGATCTTTAAGGCAGAAAGCAGCTTAATGCAGAACATAAATACAGTAAAACCTCTCTATAATGGCCATTAAATTGTGTTAACTAGTTGGTATTTAGGGCAGGTGGCTGCCTAAAGCAAGGTGAGAGTAAAACAGAACGCTCCTGCAGGAGCGTTCTGTTTTACTTTTACCTTTAAGCAGCCACCTGCCTTTAACCCAAAATACTTGATGTAATTCAGTGGCCATTATAGAGAGGTTTTACTGTAGTGCAGAATGCCCCAAATAGGAACTTTGTGCATTATGTTTGTTCTTGCATTCAGTAACCACCTGTATATTAAGACTCCTGTGTAAATTCAGGTAGTGATCGCTTAAAATTTACTTTTACTCAGCATTCTCTATTAAATCTGAGCCTTCAATGCAAAACACTCATTAAGATTAAAACAGTTTGTCATCCAACCTGATAAAGAGAGCATTACCTGATTAGACATTAACCAAGCAACTGATCTAGGTATACAGTGTTTAACAAGAAAGCATCTTTATGTTAACTCTTTCAAAGATGAATTTTCAAATGGACAATTCCAAAATTCAAACAGGTCAAAGTTTTGATGAATATTCAGCAATATTTTTTTAAAGAAAAGTGTAACATGACAAGCAGCGCAAATACCATATGTAGCATGAAAGTAAGCAGCTGGTCTAAAGGTGACACAAAAATTGACCCCAAAGGAATAAAACAAGTTTAGCCAAACTGATAATGCTATCATGAAACATTTACTCAATGAATATTCATGTGAGAAATAATGACATCACGAATATTAATTAGACTCATTTTTATAATGGCACATGAACACAGGAAGTTTTGGCCATGGCAGAAACTGTAAAATCATGTTTATATTATTTCATAAGCAAATGGAGAAGACCCTGAACAGACAGCTCCTATAGGAGTCGTCTGATCTGGGTCTACTCTGATTGCAAAGGCTTAGAAAGGTCCATATATGGAGATTAGGGTTAAACATGTTGACCATACCTCTTGAGTATCAACCTTGTTCTGTAGTTCTGCCATGCGAGATGTCGAGTGTTCTAGTGCCTGATTGGCTAGTATCTTCTTCACTTCCCTTTGGTGACTTGTACGTAGAGCCTCAATTTTTTCCTCATACTTCTCACGAGTCTGTCTCAGGATGGCTTCCCCTTCGGCCAGGGCCTTCCTAACATCCACGCGCTGTTGATCAACCAACAACTGCAGTCGATCCACCTATAAAATAACAAGAAAAACTGAATTATCCAATTCAAGTATGTACTGCACTGTGAATTTTTGCTGAGCTAATAAAAAAAGTTTGGATCCAGATGAAAGTTCAGCATCTCACCAGGGACCACCTGCTTAACCCTCTCCTTTTAACCCTTTACCTGATAGAAGCGGCTTTTAGCGTGTTTGATTTATTCCTCCGCGGAAGAAAATAGTTTAAATTCATACAGTCATGAACATATTGCATAATAAATATTTTCTATATCCTAGTAGGTGGTAGCTTGAAGCAGGCTGGAAGTAAAGCAGAATGCGCCTTAAGGCGCATTCTGCTTTACTTTCAACCTGCTTTAAGTGGTCATATGTCTTCAAAACTAGAAACAGGCTATTGGGTAAAGGGTTAATGCCTTTACAAACAGAGTAGACCCAGGATCTGCTCTGTTTGCTTAAGAAATTATAATACATCTGACTTCAGTTTCTACCAATACCAAACAATTCTGTGTACAAATGACACTATAAAAATTCACCTAATAAATGTTTACATGAATATGGAACAGGGAAAGGGTTAATAGTTTGATCTTTTGTCCTTTAAATTCAACTGACAATTTGCCGAGTTTGGCGAGTGAAAAGTCGGTGAGTGAAAAGTCTGTCACTGTGTCGGAAAAAGCCACCCCTAATTTGTCTACACGGGAATTTCGCCAGGAATGGCTGAATGAAAACTATGATTGTAATAAAATGACTTGTAAGGTATGCACCAGTGAGGGGAAAGACAACCCATTAACAATTGGCTGCGCCAAGGCAACTTTCGCCACTCAACTCTTTGTTTGACATTTAGTCTCAAATCAACATAGGGCAGCTGTGGAGGCCATATCTTTAAGGAGCAGTATCAAACAAGATGTGTTTGTGAAACACTATGCCCCCTCGATATGATATTTGACCCTGAAGGATGACCTTGATCTTGACATGTATTCCCTCAATCTGTGCAGTTTCATTGGGTACACATGCATACCAAATATCAAGTCTGTATCTCTATTGGTTCAAAAGTTATGGCCAATGTTAAAGTTGGTAACCTTTGACCATGAAGGATGACCTTGACATGTCATCCCTCAAACTGTGCGGCTTCATGAGATACACATGCATACCAGTATCAAGGCTGTATATCTACTGGTTCAAACGTTATGGCCAATGTTAATGTTGGTGACCTTTGACCTTCAAAGATGACCTTAACCTTGACATGTCACCCTCAAACTGTGCAGCTTCATGAGATACACATGCATACTAAATGTCAAGTCTGTATCTACAGGTTCAAAAGTTATGGACAATGTTAAAGTCAGTGACCTTTGACCCTAAAAGATGACCTTTACCTTGACATGTTGCCCCTTAAAATGTGCAGCTTCATGAGATACACATGCATACCAAATATCAAGACTCTATCTCTATTGGTTCAAAAAGTTATGGCCAATTTGAAGTTGGTGACCTTTGACCCTGAAGGATGACCTTGACATGTCACCCCTCAAACTGTGCAGCTTCATGAGATACACAAGCATGCCACATATCAAGTCTCTATCTGTACTGGTTCAAAAGTTATGGCCAATGTTAAAGTTGGTGATTTGACCCATATGTTTGACCTCTGACCTTTAAGGATGACCTTGACATGTCACCACTCAAAATGTGCGGCTTTATGAGATACATATGCATGCCAAATATCAAGTCTCTATCTCTACTGGTCCAAACGTTATGGCCAATGTTAAAGTCAGTGATTTGACCTATATATTTGACCTCTGACCTTGAAGGATGACCTTGACCTTGACATGTAACCCCTCAAAATGTGTGGCTTTATGAGATACATATGCATGCCAAATATCAAGTCACTAGCTGTACTGGCTCAAAAGTTATGACCAATGTTAAACTTTTTTTTACAGACAAAGAAACAGACAATTTGACCTTTGACCCTGAAGGATGACCTTGACCTTGACATGTCACCCCTCAAAATGTGCAGCTTCATGAGATACACAAGCATGCCAAAAATCAAGTCTCTATCTCTACTGGTCCAAAAGTTATGGCCAATGTTAAAGTCGGTGATTTGACCCATATATTTGACCTCTGACCTTGAAGGATGATCTTGACCTTGACATGTCACCCCTCAAAATGTGCGGCTTTATGAGATACAATAGCATGCCAAATATCAAGTATCTATCTGTACTGGCTCAAAAGTTATGACCAACGTTAAAGTTGCTGACAAACAAACAGACAAACAAACAGACAGGGCAAAAACAACATGCCCCCAGATCAGATCTGGGGGGCATAACAACAAACTTCAAACATCATGTTATAAATCATAAATGCCCATGTTCAATTTTAGCGTATGACCCACCAATATTTCATATGACCCCCGGATTTTTATATTGGGGTCAAACATGACCCCCGAAATATCAGAGCTGGCAGAAACACAGAACCTCTATCATTTAGTTGGAGGAAGTTTAGATAAAACAAAATCATTTATGCTGGATTACATCTTAGATATAAACTGTCACATTTATATCTGTATCAGATGCTTCTTCTAGAAGGAACAGTTTTCTAAACATCAATAAATGGTTAACCCTCATATAAAGGCCTTTGCAAAATGAGTAGACCCAGGTCAGAGGGCTCCTATAGGAGCCCTGATTAGGGTCTGCTTTGTTTGCTTTATATGAAATTTTTCTCTACGTCAAAAATACTATAGAAATGTTTACCATACAACAAGAGTGTTCAAAGGAACACGTGTCACCTGCTGGGAGAAGTGTTAGAATAAAAAAAGTGTGACGGACAGACAGACAGACGAACAGAGAGATGCCGAAAAGTGATCCCTATATGTGACACACTGCCTCTTGGCAGGTGATACAAAAAGTAAGTTATCAATATCCATGAAATGATCAATTTATGCATATAAACTGCTCATTAGGGAAATGGTTAATGTTGTGTGTACCTTTGTTATGAGCTCTTCATTCTCCCTGATGACATCTGATATATGAGTATCTTCAAACACCTTAGGTTCATACTCTTTTTCATTGGTCTGTGCAGGAAGTGAGAGGAATTCTGGGTCATCCACCATATTGGATCTACCAGTCTTCCCCTTCAATTTTTGCTTCTTTCCTGAAATGAAAATTATTTCATACATTTGCTTAATTAAAACTTCACCTCATAGAAATGCCTTTTCATGCCTTAATAAATATAGTAGAGCCAGATCAACCAGCTCCTGTAGGAACCATCTGATCAGAGTCAGCTCTGTTTGCTTATGGAACAATATAGATCTGAAACTAGTTTCTGCCATGGCCAAACATTTTCTTATTATTAACATTCACATACATGTAATTAATATTTATTATTTCATTATTTCTTACGTGAATATTCATATGGTAAAGGGTTAAGAATATAATAATTACTTCATACATTGAAAAATAGTATTAACCCATTACCTCATAGGCTATTTTTAGTTTCAACCTCTTTGAATAAATCTACCGAAAAGGAGCATGATCTAGGAAAATTTAGAATTTTGTAGTTTGAAACCATTGTGATAAATAGAGCATTTGCACCTATTGGTCAAGAAAAGAAAGTGCTAGATGAGCGTCAATGTATTAGGATACACTGACGGGCTGACTGACGGGTCAAAAACAATATACCCCGTGCAACTTCATTGGGTGGGGTATAATTATAGCCTTGATTCCCAGAGATGCTTTCCAATTTAATTCAAATATACAATCAGACTGGATCATGGTAACAAATCAAGCTAATCTGTGTCACATCTGGACCCAAAATATTTGAAAACATTATCATGATTTTGCCCACAGCATGCAAAATGCTATTAAGTGACTGTTTAAGAATGTGCATTTAAGGAATACCATAATTATATATTCTGTGATAGTGTTTTGAGAAAAAAAAGGAAGCAATAATTATGAAAATAGAATTATATATATTTGGTATTATAAGCCCTTAGATTAATTTACACCTCAAACTACCCTAACCTAGGAAAATGAGTCACATGTAACATCACAGTCAGCAAGAACAGACTAATCGTTACCCATACAGTACACATACCAGCCTCTGAGAAGGAAATCTGTTTCTCTTTGCGTAGTCTATCCAGTGATTTCTGCATCACTTGCAGGTCATGATTCTTGTTGTCTACCTCCACTTGCAGAGATTTAACAAGGGCCTGTAACTCTGTCTCTGTGTCTTTAGCACTCCTAAGCTCATTCTTTAGTGATGCTGAAATAGTTTGGGAAGAAAAATATTGAATTACTGGCAGAGGCATTGATAATAGGGGTGTAACGATGGATCGACTTATCCCGTTGGTGGCTGGCTCGATGTCAATGCATTGATCCAAAAATTAGAAACCAATGCTAAATATTGCGACATTCACGATAGTTTAACAATGACTAGGTTAAAAATAAATAATAAATTTCTCCTAAACGATGCATTAATATTTTCTCCAATTCCTCCCTTTGTGTATGAAACTAACAATACGGCAGAAGGTAGTGTTCGGTTCGGGTCGAAATGGTAAGGTACGAGTTTTTGGGTTCCTAACTTCCAGTTTCATTTTCAAAATGGCTTCAGTTTTCTTATGGTAGGTTAAGATTTTATAGTAATTAGTGATTTTACTGCCATTTATTACTGTTTAGTTCAGTTTTGTATGAGTTGACACATTATTTTTGAGGTTTTTTTTCGTAGGAAGTTGCATTTCTAAGCAAACTGGAGTTCGAGTCAGTGATGCTAGAACGATAATGGTTGTTTAACTGCTTCACAAGAAAAAACATGTTATTGTTCTGATTGAATCCTCATATTTACTGGTGGTCATGGTGTAGGAAAACAGGGCAGCCCAAGTTGAACTGTAAATTTTCTTTACCAAATATTGTGCCAGCTCTAAAATCTTAAAAGCTAAATTCTTAACACTGTAGTTTATAATTATGAAAATAAAAAGGCTAAAAATCATATAATTTGACTATCGCAATACTATTGCAATAGTTTGTCAGTATCGCAATATTAATTCTGACTATCGCAATACTATCACAATGGTAAGATTGTACTCAATAGTCACCCCTAATTAATAATATGCATAAACTAAAACGTTTTCAAGAACAACTCCTTTATTTCTACACCAAGCCCTATGAGATGACTATCCTTTCAAATCAACTCAAATAGAAGATTCTAAAGAGTGGTCACAACAAAGGGTTTGGTTAAGAAATGGCGCCTTTAGCACACAGCTATCTATTGCCTATTGATCTATTGCTCTAACTATTCAAAGAATGTGTGCAAACTATAAAATACAATAATGGAGTGAATTAATAATGACCTTTGTAAACAGTTTGGATCCAGATGAGTAGCTGAGGAACTCAATACCTTATCAGGATCCAAACGGTTTGACACTCTGAATGAGGCTTTGAACAGGAAGGAAAGATAAATCAATGGACATTTTTAGGAAGGAAGCTACTTGTAAATGCTTATGAATGTAAACCTTTTCCCTCATATAAACACCTTTTCACATGTTTGCAAACAGAGTAGACCCAGATCATACAGCTCCTATAGGAGTATTCTGATCAGGGTCTGCTCTGTTTGCTTTTGACATGATATTAGTCTGATTCTACAGTTCTTTACAAAGCAAAACCTGCTCTTGAAAAGTTTGTATTATAAAACTTGGGTTCTTAAATATTCATGGTGTCATTATTTCTTACATGAATACTGAACAGGGAAAGGGTTAAGTAACGTAGATATGACAGTTTTACTTTGAATTCTCAAGATGAGCATTGAAGATACTGATTACGCTCCTATATTTTCCTCTGTTACATTGTAGATGTGAAAATACCTAACTATGGGTGATCATTGTTTTACCTGATGAATATTCATATAAGAAATAATGACATCATGATTGTTTGGTTTTATGTCACTTAAACCCTTTCCTCCATAAATATGCCTTTCTACGTCTCCGTTATAGTCACGTCTTGAAACCATTGTGATAAAGAGCATTTGCTCCATAGGAGGTTTTTCTGTGCATGACACAGATTGCCTTGTTCCATACACAGAACACCTTGGTAGAACCAACATGGTGTTCTTCTGTGCACGAAACAATGCAATGACATTATGAAACTAATTAGATAATTTTTTATATTAAGGGTATAAAACTAGAGGTTTTTGTCACAAAAACGGATGTCTCCCCTCTAATAAAAACAATATGTAAAGGGAAATCACTAAAAATGTTATGGTCTTGATGAATGATACTTCCCCTCATTATGCGTTTTCCACACTACATTTTTCAAGAAGAAAATGATAACAGCTAATAACTCCAAAAATACTGATACCAGATTTATGGCCCTTGTGCATGACACTTACTTTCAACATGCTCTTTCCAAAAATAAAATGTCATTCCAATAGCATCAGTCGAACAGGAGTTATTGATCGGCCAAAAAATGTAACAAAGGGCAATAACTCCAAAAGTATTGAAGCCAGAATTATGGCCCTTGTTCATGACACTTTCTCTCATCATGCTCTTTCCATGCATGAAGTTTCAATACGATGGCAAGAGCCATGTAGGAGTTATCGTCCGGACAAGAAAGAATTAAACAAATGTACAAGGGGCAATAACTCTAAATTTATTGAAGCTCGAGTTATAGATCTTATGCATGACACTTTCTCTTATCATGATCGTTCCATGTATAAAGTTTCACTCCAATGGCATGTGTCACATAGGAGTAATCATCCGGACAAAAAATTGTGATTTTTTTTACAAAGGGCAATAACTCCAATATTAGTGAAGCCAGAGTTATGGACCTTGTGCATGACACTTCCTCTCGTTATGATCTTTCCATATATGAAGTTTTAATCCAATGGCATGAGCCATATAGAAGTTATCGTCCGGACAAAAAAGTGTGATTTTTTTTACAAAGGGCAATAACTCCTATATTAGTGAAGCCAGAGTTATGTACCTTCTGCATGACACTTCCTCTCATCATGCTCTTTCCATATATGAAGTTTCAATCAACTGGCATCAGGCATATTGAAGTTATTGTCCGGACAAAAAATTATGATATTTTTTACAAAGGGCAATAACTCCAATATTAGTGAAGCCAGAGTTATGGACCTTGTGCATGACACTTCCTCTCGTCCTGATCTTTCCATATATGAAGTTTCAATCCACTGGCATGAGCCATATAGGAGTTATCGTCCGGACAAAAAAGTGTGATTATGTTTTACAAAGGGCAATAACTCCAATATTAGTGAAGCCAGAGTTATGGACCTTGTGCATGACACTTCCTCTCATTATGCTCTTTCCATATATGAAGTTTCAATCAACTGGCATCAGGCATATTGAAGTTATCGTCCGGACAAAAAGTGTGACAGACAGACGGACAGACGGACAGACGGACGGACAGACAGACAACTCTCACGAAAACAATATGTCTCCCCCATATAAATATGGGGGGAGACATAATTATGAGCAAGGGTATCATAGCAGAGACTATTTAATCAGATTTATAAATCATTATAAGCAAACAGAACAGACCCTGTTCAGATGGCTCCTACAGGAGCCATCTGATCTGGGTCTAATCTATTTGCTAAGGAATTAAAGGTGCATCTATGAGATAAAGGGTTATAAACTATCAATATAGAAACTATTTCTATGCATAAATTGAATATGGTGATTCACATTAGTAGACAAGAGACAATTACCTTCCATAGTTTTCTTGGACTTGTTGAGTTCTCCAGTCAGCCTGTCAACCTCAGCCTGCATATCTTTGATCTGAGCCTTGTACCTCTCTCTCACACTCTCCAACTCTCGTTCCAGGGCCACAGCATGAGTATGGGGATGGACATGGTCTGCTTGGCCCTGGTATATGGATAACTGAAGTTCCAGATCCTTGATTCTGTCCTCAAATTGTAACTGAAAAATAAATAAATGTGACACAGCTAAATATCAAATTAAACAAGCAAATTCGTAGAATTGATATCCCCTGCCAAAGGTATTACCTAGTAAAACAGTAAACAATGATGCATATCAAAACCTTAAATAGATATCTTGACCAACTTTATGAATATTGGGCCAAATTACTGCTTTCTACGGCAATCTTTTATAATTGTGTACATGTTATGATAATGAATGAGCTACAGCAAGGGGAAATGTGCCTTATTGTATTACAATAAGTATAGACCTAAACTGGCTGCCGCGTCTCCGCTGTGGCATCTGATTCAGTCTAATACTTTTTGCATTAGTTGTAGTTTGTATACAGTTTATTCTGATACAGTGAATCATTACATATCAGATTGGGTGTTGCATGGCATAATTCGTGACGTGATTGCTGACCTGTTTCTGAACTGTTTGAATCATAAGTTTGAATTTCATGTATGTCATTGCCATGGCTACAAAATTATTGCCAACATTAAAGTTGGGAACAAACAAACCAACAAACCAACAGATAGAGCAAAAACAATATGCCCCCGGGGGCATGAAAAACAGCATTTTTTTTAACATAGCTCAAACATATTTACTTTCACTGAGTGGTATTTCTGCTCCACACCCCTTATCAATTTATCTGTCTCTCCATCTTTTTCATCCAGTTCTTTCTCCAATTTTTTCACCCTCTGCTCCAGGACCTCTGTGTAGGCTGACCTATTGTTGCCAGTGTTGTTTTCCTGGGCAGCTGCAGCAGCTATCATAAGACTTGGCAAAGAGTTTGGATTGCGGCGCTTCAAAATCTGCTCCATCTCTTTCACCTGTAATATCATTTATGAAACCAGACACCTGAAAACAGCACTATATAACAAAACCTATCTTTAAAACTTTCCTTGTTCTACGTTTATTCCAAATTTCAATACCTACTGAATATTCATAGAAATATAGAACATTGTAGCCATTTTAGAAAGTAAAGAAACAGATCTTTCAAATTCCATAAGCAAACAGAGCAGACCCTGATCAGACTACTCCTACAGGAGCCATCTGATCTGGGACTACTCTGTTTGCAAATGCATGAAAACATGTTTATATCAGGAAAGGGTTAACATGTAACTGGATAATCCAACCTTTATATGTACACCTTACCAGAGTAGACTCAGATCAGACAGTGTCACTCACTAAACAAGCCAAACGTGAACTCTTTCCTGATAAGTGTCACTGATTTGCATTGAGATGCTGAGTAACTTCATTGAGTAATTTTAAATTCTCATTTGACAAACGGTCAACAGTTCCTTAAAAGCTTGAATCAATTGGACAAAAGTGAAAATTGCATTAAGAGATACAGAACTTCAGCAGACACACTTTCTCCAGCTGGTTATCCCTTTCCTCCATGAATATTTGTGTAAGAAATAATGATATCATGAATATTAATTAGATTAATTTGTTACAATAGCACATCGACACAGGAATTTTTTGCAACGGCAGAAACTGCAGAATCACATCTATATCACAATCAAACAGAGCAGACCCTGATCAGATGGCTTCTATAGAAGCCGTCTGATCTGGGTCTACTCTGTTTGCAAAGGTGTAGACAGATGTATTTATGGAGGAAAGGGTTAAGGGATAAAGGTTTAATGCTACATACCTGTCTCTGTAGGTCTTGTATTTTCTTGGCATCTGCACCTCTCTCCCTGGCTCTAACCTTACTGTCCTCTACTCGTTTTCCAGACTGTATGACATAAAAGAGTATCGGTTAATTGTCTACACTAAGACCTCTTTAAAGCAAACACTTACTGATAAAACACTGGAGTACTGAACCTTTCCTTCACAGGCTGTTTTTAGACCCAACCTCTTTGAATAAATTTACTGAATAAGAGTATTTTCTGGAAAAAAATAATTTTTATAGAATTGTTTAGTTTTGAAACCATCGTGATAAATAGAGCATTTGCTCATATGGAGCAAATGCTCCATTTATCACAATGGTTTCAAAAAGTGACTTTTACAGAGGCGTAGAAATGAGGGAATGAGTCAAACGACACACTTGAGTTTTAAGGCAATTGCTTAATGCTGAGAAAAAGTAATGCAGAAAGCTCCTAACTGTACTTATGTCCTGCATCAAGCTACTGTCTGCATTAACAATCTAAAATGAGACTTGCTTTTTTAAGGCAGGTTTAACTGTACTGTGAAATCATTATTGTTTCATAAGAAAAGTCTTTGAATATAAATGAATTTTCAAAGTGGGTATTGTCAATCATTATCTGACAATTAAGTCCATTCAGTATGAAAGGTCGTAATTAGCCAGAGAATTTTGAATGACAAACAGTGTAGATCCTGATTAATAGAGCAATCCTCTAGGAGCCCTCTGATCTGGATCTATTTTGTAAATGTTAGTACACTGGTTTCCCACATTCAAAGGGTTAATTTCATGCCATAGGCACATGCACTGATCTGCAAAATGAATTAACCAGTGAACAAATATTCACCACCTCCTCTCTATGGTGAAACCAGGCATCTGTGAAATTAGACCGTTGAACCCCTGGACATTTCACTCTTCAAAGGCTAAATAATTTTGCATCACAGAAGTTGTTTTTTTCAGCAATATCGTTTTTAAAAAATATCTCAATCTGTCAAATAGTTTGAATCCTGATGAGACGCCAAGTTAAATGGTACCTGATCTGGATCCAAAATTTTGCAAAAGTCATCACAAATTGGTAAATAATGTTGACAAAGGAACTTACATAATTTAACACTGAATGATTAATAATTCTACAGCAGATTATGAAAACCTTTTGTTGCATTTCATTTCAAGCAACACAAAATGGAACAAATAAAATCTTTACCAACATTTTACCAAAATCCCATCAACATTATGTTAATGTTTATTAATTCTTTATTCCATAGATATGTCTTTTAACGCCTTTGCAAACAGAGCAGATCAGATCAGACAGCTCCTGTAAGAGCCATTTAACCCATTCCCACTTTAGCTATTTTTAGACCTAACCTCTTTGAAAAAGTATACCCAAAAGGAGCATTTACTAGAGAAAAGAAAATATTTAGAATTGTGTAGCATTGAAACCATTCTGATAATGGAGCAAATGCTCTATTTATCAGAATGGTTTCAAAAAGTGACAGATGCGTCAAAAGGCGTCAATATGCTGGAATGGGTTAATCAGGGTCTGCTCTGTCTGCTTACGATATCATATAGATCTAATTCTATAGTTTCAGTCCTGGCCAAAATGCCATTATAAAAAATCATTATGTCACTATTTCTTGAATGAATATTGAACAGCGAAAGGGTTAAGACATTGAAGTTTTTAAGAATTGACTCTAACCTCTGTTTGGAGCTCCTCAATTCTCATCTTCAATTTATGGATGTCATCTTCCTTGGTCTTGAGTTTCTTTGCCCCTTTGTCTAACAATTCTTGGTTCTCTGCATACCACTTCAACTTCTTCTTCAACTTGTCAATCTCTTCAAGGTATTTACCTTCCAGTTCCTGAAACATTAAACACAATCACTGTTTGAACTGTTCTGTTAATCCTTGACTCCATAAATACATCTTTTAACTCCTTTGCAAACAGAGTAGATCAGGATCAGACAGACTAACAAAGGTACCTAACTTACCCATAGTATCAGGACAGACAAACTAAGATGAACTACTTTGTCAGTCTAATATAAAGTCAGGCACATAGTACAGACCCAGATCAAACTTGTCCTTAAGGTCGCTATACAAAGATTCTACTACATGTATATTCATATTACAGTGAACCCTCGTTACAACGGAGGTGTTTGTTTCCAGACATTTTGCTGGTAAAACGAGGTTGCCGTTATAACGAGTTTAAATATAAAAGGAACCATGTGGCCAGTTTTAGACTAGTACCAACAGGTGAACCATAATGCAGAACACAAGAAGTGCAAAAAGCTCCCTTTGGGAGCTTTTTGCACTTCTTGTGTTCTGCATTAAGCAATCACCTGTCTTACTTGCATTGCACCTATTTATTCAGTGGTTGTTTCAAAGACTTAATGGAAATTTTGTTTCAATGCATACTGCCGGTATAACGAGGGTGCAATTGTAATGAATGCCTGTACAATGAGGGTTCACTGTACAATGAATAATTTGTCTTACCCTAGCTTCCTCAGATTTCATGGTTTTAGCTTCTTCCACTTTTTTCTTCAGTTCCTCTCGTTCTACAACCAGTTTCTCCACATGTTTTTCCAACTCAACCCTTGACTGTTGTAGAACTGTCATCTCCCTATTCACAGCATCTACAGTTCTCTGAAAACAGAAACACAGAATTTAACTCGTTCAAAACATAAAATATTCATTATAGATAAATTGTTGTCACTGATAACACAAAATGTGCATGAAACAAACATTTGAAAGCTGAAAGTTATGTTCACTTTTAACCCTTATAATGCTAGTGTAATTTATGCAGCAGAAGCACAGAAACACAGGGAATTTAGCTATGGCAGAAACTGTAAAATAAGATCTATGTAATTCCATTAGCAAACAGAGAATACCCTATAGGAGCCGTCTGATCTGGGTCTATTCTGTTTTTAAATGCATGAAAACATGTCTATATGAAGGAAAGGCTTAATAGTTTCTCAAAAGCTTGTATGAACCAGTCTTAAGTAAAATTAATAAGAGAACTGCAAGCAAAAGAAAACACTTGCCTAATACTGCAAAATTGAAATTTTAAAGTGCTATCAAGTTTCAAATATGCATGATAGAATTAACCCTTTCCCTGTACAACATTCATGCAAGAAATAATGACACCATGAATTTATTAGTTGTATTTTCATAATGTAAAAAAATTGAAAACAACGTTTTGCTTTGACCAAAACTAGTAGAATTATTTATATCATATCAAGAGCAAACAGAGGAGAACCTGATCAGACAGCTCCTATAGGAGCCATCTGATCTGGGCCTACCCTATTTGCAAATACTTTACTGATGTTGAAAATATGACAAAATGTTAATCCCTATTATTGGTGTTGTAACTATGATAAAATGTCAATCCCTATTACTGGTGTTGTAACTATGATAAAATGTCAATGTCTTTGCACAAAGCTCTTCACAACACCAAGGCTATGGCAATACTTCAATTATCTTTCTTAAAAAGGAGACAAGCTAATAATTGTGCAAAAGATCAGAGTTGAACCTTACAGCACAAGACATGAGTCACTAATGTCCCTCGCAAAAACGGTGTAGACCCAGATGAGAGGGCTCCTAGAGGAGCCCTTTCATCAGGGTCTGCATTGTTTGTCATATTACATATTTCTTAAAAAAATCCCTAAATATTCATTGTAAGCTTGACCTTTTTGAATTTGGGAATAGTTCATTTGAAAATTCAGCATTGTAAGCGTTAAGAAAACTTTTACAGCAGGAGTGCTGTCAGTGATATATCTTCCTTCACAATGGCATGATCATGTAATCCTTTAACCTTTAAACTGCTACACATGAAATTGTGATTTCCCTGCAAACAGTTTCAATCTAGATATTAACACTTTCCTTCCTATTGGAGCAGTCTCATAAGGGTCTGCTCTGTTTGCTTATGGTATGATATAGATCTGGTTTTACAGCTTCTGCCTGAGCCAAACACATCCTGTGCATATATGCCATTATAAAACATCAGCTAATAAATATTTATGATGTCCTTACTTGAACACTGAACAGGGAAAAGATTAAGTCACTTGCTTTCTCATCAGGATCCAAACCGATTGCATTTTCCTGTGATAAATAGAGTATTGCTCCTATGAAGAAAATACTCCATTTAATACAATGGTTTTAAAATATGACTTTTACAAAGGAGTCAAAAGGCATCAGTAGGATGCCTTTTTGCATCAGTACTCCGAAATTATCAATGAAAGAAATAATGACATAATGAATCATAATGAATGTTAATTAGTTTATATTTTGTAATGACACATGAACACAGGAAGCATGGGCCATGGCAGAAACTTTATTGTCATATCTGTATTATCTCTTTAGCAAACAGAGCAGACTCCCATCAGAGGGCTCCTACAAGAGCATTCTGATCTGGGTCTACTCTGTTTGGAATGGTGTAGAATGACATATCTATGGAGTGAAGGGTTGAGCACATGGCTGCTGATCTGACCAAATTTATCATAAGTCCTAATTTAAGAATGGCCAAAAATATCACTCATTCTAGAGTGTAGCAATCAACCCTTTCCTTCTTACAAACATGTTTTCACACATTTGCATACAGAGTAGACCCAGATCAGACGGTTCCTATAGGAGCCTTCTGATCAGGATTTGCTCTGTTTGCTAGTGGAATTTGAAAGAGCTGTTTCTTTACCTTCTAAAATTGCTATAATGTTCCACCTTCCATATATCATTATAACTATTTTGTCCATGAATATTCAGCACATACTGAAATTTGGAATAAACATAGAACAGGGAAACAGTTAAGGCTAACTTTGCACAACAGAAATTATCATCAGTTCTAACATAGAAATAAGTTTGTTGTAAATTATAACTTACAATAATTTCAGTCTTATGATATTTAGTAAAACAAAAACCTGGTTCTACAAAGTTTGCAAAAAATTGAGATTGCTTTCCACATAGTGAGTGTCATTACTATTGCATACCTTGGTTTCTACTAGTTCTGTCTCCAGGTTTGATATCACACCTGCCTGGTTTCCTGCTGCTATCTGCTGCTGGGCTGCGACCCCTGTAATTATCCCTTTATTCCTGTACTGTTCCTCTTTCTGCTCAAGCTGGGTCCTTGAAATGAAAGAGAACAAAGGCTGTTACAGAGAGCAAACATATTCCCCAAATAAGGGGTCAAAACCTCTTAATCTGACTGAACTTTAAGCTGAAAGCCTTGGTACATTCAGAGATCTCTATAATACGACCATTCAAAAGAAGTCTAATTCTGAATTTTAAAAACTGTTGGTAGCTTACTACAAGACAACAAGAGCACCGCAAGACGGGGCAATATACGCCCGAAGGCTGTTCTATAAAATTATGTTGAAAAATAAAGGAGGAGTTAGTTGCACAAGAAATTGCTACCCGAAACTATCAAAGGGCAATAACTCCAGAATGAAAAATGATATGAGAGTTATCTCACTGATATGCACAACTACACATCAATATCTATCATTCCTGAAAGTTTGAAGAAATTATGTTGAAAAATAAAGGAGGAGTTAGTTGCACAAGAAATTGCTACCCGAAACTATCAAAGGGCAATAACTCCAGAATGAAAAATGATATGAGAGTTATCTCACTGATATGCACAACTACACATCAGTATCTATCATTCCTGAAAGTTTGAAGAAATTATGTTGAAAAATAAAGGAGGAGTTAGTTGCACAAGAAATTGCTACCCGAAACTATCAAAGGGCAATAACTCCAGAATGAAAAATGATATGAGAGTTATCTCACTGATATGCACAACTACACATCAATATCTATCATTCCTGAAAGTTTGAAGAAATTATGTTGAAAAATAAAGGAGGAGTTAGTTGCACAAGAAATTGCTACCCGAAACTATCAAAGGGCAATAACTCCAGAATGAAAAATGATATGAGAGTTATCTCACTGATATGCACAACTACACATCAGTATCTATCATTCCTGAAAGTTTGAAGAAATTATGTTGAAAAATAAAGGAGGAGTTAGTTGCACAAGAAATTGCTACCTGAAACTATCAAAGGGCAATAACTCCAGAATGAAAAATGATATGAGAGTTATCTCACTGATATGCACAACTACACATCAGTATCTATCATTCCTGAAAGTTTGAAGAAATTATGTTGAAAAATAAAGGAGGAGTTAGTTGCACAAGAAATTGCTAACGGACGGACGGACGGACACACTAACAAATGGGTAGTTGTGTGACTTTTTCCTTTGATCTTTTCTTGTGGGACTAGTCCCACAAGTAAAACTATTTTTGGCTCTAACTTTGGAAAAGAATGATCTGGAAGCTAACCCTAACCCTAACCCTATGTCCCACAACTGGCCAGGTTAATGTCACAAGAAATGGCCAGGTTAATGTCATAAGAGATGGCCAGGTTAATGATTTTACTTGTGCGACTAGTTAGAAAAAGTCACACAACTACCCTTTGGTGAGTGCGGACGGACAGACGGACGGACGACATGCGCCATACCATAATACGTCCCTTCGGGCGTATAAAAATATGCAGAAAGCTCCTATAGGAGCTTGGTGCATTACTTTTGTCCAGTATTATGCAACCACCTGCATATAAAGACATATAATGAGACTCTACTGTACTAAATACAATAGATACATACTGATCTATCCAAGACTTACATTTCTCAGGCTAATTTTATCCTTGTTGGTTCTCATTTGAGTTGCTCAAGAGTGGCAATTCTAATGAGTTAAGCAATATAAGGTAGGGTGAAGATTAGAAATGTATAAATGTTTTACTTAAATTTCCTAATAAAAACCTCCCTTTACCCAGAACTATGATATCAAGTAGTATACAGCTTGAAGAATATATGATAAGATAGAATACTTGACAGACTTTATGCTATCCTTGGTATTAGTGCACATTTCATTGGAGTTGGTTGATGCTCCTTGTTTTTGCTGCGTGATTTACAAATTTTACCAAAATAAATCTATCTACGGATGGACAAAATAAACAAGCAGAGCCATTACAACTTTCATTAAACCCACAACTATAAGACAGAAATAATGTATGTGACACACTTTTATGTAACAACTTAATATGAAAAATCTAAATGCTTATATAAATTAATACTATCATTCATATTTGACATGATATCTTTGTGGCACATCTTCAGGTATAATCACATACCTTCAAGTAAACACTTACACCAGGGCTAGAAAAATCCTAAAACTTTTACTTGTCCTGCCAGCTGCTTTTGTCTTATTTTACTTAAATTCATTGTTAAAATTTCTGAAATTTTACTCGTCCTGCAAGAAAGTTACTTGTCATGGCGAGCGGACGAGTGGAATTTTCCAGGCCTGCTTACACACAACATATTTTGCCTTATAATTTTACTGATACACATATTCCAACTGATATACATGTACATAAAATATATGTATAGTCAAACCCCTCTAAACCGGCCATTAAATTTAGCATAAATATCAGTCTTGCAGACAGTGGCAGCTTAATGAAGGGTGAAAGCCATGCAGAAAGCTCCTCTATGAGTTTACTGCATGGCTTTCACACTGTATTAAGCAGTCACCTGCCTAAAAGTATCTAAATTCTTCCCTAGTAGAATTCCAGTTTAGAGGGGTTTTACTGCTCTATTGCTTATGAAATAATATATAGCTGATTGTACACTTTCTGCCATTGCCAAACATTCCTGTGTTCATATGCTATTATAAAAAATAATCTAATTAATAATCATGATGTCATTAACTCTTACATGAATATTCATGGAATAAAGGGTTAAGAACAAAACACACATCAAGAACAAAGGGCTTTTGAAGCGACAAAAGTGAGGACGTTTAGCAAAGAAGCAAGGAAGACTATAGGGGAAAACTTGTAACATCACACGCAATATAGGTTAACTTGCAGTGGTAGAGAGTAAAATACAAAATAGCAAGCATCAAGAGCACAGCATACTAATGCCATCAATCATATGTAACAGTGAAAAATCAATATCTAACCCATTACCTCATAGGCTATTTTTAGATACAACCTCTTTGAATAAATCTACCGAAAAGGAGCATTAACTAGAGAAAAGGATTTTTTTTTAGAATTTTGTAGTTTGAAACCATTGTAATAAATAGAGCATTTGCTCCTACAAGAGCAAATGCTCTATTTATCACAATGGTTTCACAAAGTGACTTTTACAGAGTCGTCAAAAGTCGTCAATGTCAGGGAGAGGGTTAAAGGGCCACAACTTTTGAAATATGCATGATAAAGTAATGACACCTAACAAGACTGTGATGGTGAATAAAATTCTCAAGTTTGATCGAGAGCTGTTCTGATGTAAAAAGTACGACAAAATGTCAAAGCATTTACTCAACAAAAAATGCCCATGGCAACAACAGGGCTATGACAATACCATAGATATTTCTTAAACCCTTTCCCCAGTGAACATTTATCCATTAAATGATCACTTCATGAATATTTATTACCATAATTATTATAACGTAAAATTTTAAAAGGGAAATGTTGGCTTATACAAAATCTGTAGGATCATAAGCAAACAAGAGTAAACCCTGATCAGACAGCTCCTACAGGAGCTGTCTGGTCTAGGTCTTCTCAGTTTGCAAAGGCATTAAAATGCATCTATATGAAGAAAAGAGTTAAACAACAAAAACAGCTAAAAAGTTCAAAGTATCTATCACTGAAAGCAAAAAACAGTAAGTATTTAATAGTTAAGATCTGGCAATCACAGCAATCAATTAATCTGTCACACAACTTACTGAGCGCCCCTGTCATTTCTGATTTTCCTGGATAGCAATGATGGTACATCAATACAAAATGAACCAACAATCGTGCTAGTTACAAATCTATTGCATTTGTAACTTGTAAGTACAGTAGAATTCTACTTGAAAGCAGGTGCTTGCTTAAAGCAGGCAAAAAGCAATGCATAAAGCTCCTATAGGAGCTTTATACATAACTTTTGTCTGGCATAAAGCTTTGTCCTGCATTAAGCTACCACCTACTTCATTAATCCAGAGTTAAACCTATAACTCGGGGTCACTATAGAAGGATTTTGTTGTATATAACTCCCAAAAAAATTGCAGAAGGAAAATTCCCCGACAATATGCACATCTACATATTGTGTTCTTGCAATATACAAGGTTTTATGAAATTCTGTTGAACAGTTTAATAGTTATCTCATATTCTAACGCAATCTGTCAATTTCCTACAATCTGATTGGCTCATGTGACCAAATTTGCGGCATATAAAAAGTGTTTTATATGTCGCAAATTCAACCAATCGTAAACGACCGAATTACAGCATCAGCCTGGAAATATATTAATGCACTTTGTTTATCTAACACTTAGATTTACTAATAAATCTGTATGCATACAATGACATATATTCAAGTTCAGTCCGGTATGTTGAGAGTTATTAGTTTTCATTGTTTGTCACGACTTGATCGGTCTCTTATATGTCATGTGGTGAATTATTGAGATACTCTAAGCGTTGTGATCCAGATTAAACGATATTTATCACACTATTCAAACATAACGTTATAACGTGACATCATTGTTACAGACGACATTTTTGCGTATGGCGCCAAAGACTAAGATAGCGTTACTTTTCCTGACATGTGTATTGAATGTGTATTGAACATGTGAAATAGCTGTCGTATAATTATTCATGACAAATGTAATAGTGAACTTATAACTGGCCTGGTGTTTTGACTTTGTGTAAACCAGGGTGAAAAAAAAAATCCAGTTATTTTAAGAAATCTGAGAGAAACTGGGCACTATTTCTCGCCTCATCACTCATTTAATCACCTGCGCGCATGGGATATAACACCAATTTGGCATTTTTCGTGTTAAGATTACGTTAGAATAGGGTTAACCCTACTGTAATTTGAAATTTGTGACGGTATATGAGGTTTTTAACGGTCTTAAATTATTTTAATGACTCCGCCTTTGGCGTCGCCATTAAAATAATTTGCGACCGTTAAAAACCTCATATACCATCGCAAATTTCAAATTACAGTAGGATTAATCCTATAACATAGAGTTTGGTAAAGTCTAAAGAGAACTACATCTTAACCCATCACTCCATAAATATGCCTTTATAGGCCATTGCAAATAGAGTAGAACCGGTTCGTTCCGGTGATTTCATCCATGTGAAGCACTTTTGAATGCACATATCCTGTGTGAAAAGAGCGCTATATAAATGTGGTATAATAATAATAATAATAAAACTCCTGTAGGAGCTGTCTGATAAAAATCTGCTCTGTTTACTTATGGAATAATACAGATATGATTCTTGTTTCTGCCACGGCCCAAAATTCACGTAAATTAAAGGGTTAAAGCAGGTGATCACTTAATGGCAGAATGAAAGTCATGCTGGAAGCTGCTCCTGCTGGAGATTTCTGCATAACTTTATTCCTGCCTCAAGATACTACCTACTATGAAACTTCAAAGACCCAGAATTTAGACTTAATTTGAGCTGTCAATGTAGAGAGGTTATACTGTACATTTAGTATAACTATGTGTACCTGAGGTTGGAAGCTTCTGCCAGGAGTCTCTGGTTTTCATTGAACATCCTCTCTTCCATCTGTTTGCTCTGTTTCTGCAAGTTCTTTTGTTCACTGTACAGCCTCTGATTCTCCTGAAATAAAATTCATACACAGTAGAACCTCTCTATAGTGACCACTATATATATTATAGATGTCTTTAATCCTTTATTCCATGAATATTCATTAAGAAAAAATGAATAAATGAATATTAAGTAGCTAAAATATTCATGGATATTCATGGATAAAAGAGCAATAATGTAATATGGAAGGTGGAAAATTGTAGCCATTTTAGAAAGTTAAAAAACAGAACTGTCAAACTCCATTAGCATTTAGAGCAGACCCTGATCAGACGGTTTCTATAGGAGCCATCTGATCCGGGTCTACTCTGTTTGCAATGCATGAAAAAGTATTTATATGAAGGAAAGGGTTAATATACTCTTATTATTTTCCCCTCTTTATAATTTAAATAGCCAAATGAAAATCCTATAACCATGAATACTATACCTGTTGGTAGCCAGCTATCAGGGTCTCCTGTTCCTTTAGCTCTTTTTGCAGGGCAACCAGCTGATCTGGGGTGACACTGTCCACCGTCTGCCCTGCCAAAATGCGGTCTTTTATCTCCTTACCCTCGTTCCCAGACACCTACAAACACAACAACAGGATAGAGTTACCAGTAGTACTATGCCTGATAATACTGTTACAAGATAGGGTTTGCCTGCGAAATATATAGATCGACAAATCTCGAGTCAAACAGCTCCATTAGTATCCAACCCATGCAATGTGAACAACTGTATGACTCTTAACACAGTTAGTAACATCAATAAGCTAAAACTTCAAGAGTAGTGGATTATATGGATCTACATTATAAGCATTGTACGGATTCTCTAATTTCCCACTTACACTTAACATGTTAACTCTTTTCTCCATAAATACGCCTTTCTATGCCTCTGTAACAGTCACTTTTTGAAACCATTGTGATAAATAGAGCATTTGCTCCTAAGGAGCAAATGCTCTATTTATCACAATGATTTCAAAACTACAAAATTCTAAAATAAATCCTTTTCTCTAGTTAATGTTCCTTTTTGGTAGACTCATTCAAAGAGGTAGGATCTAAAAATAGCCTATGAGGGAATGGGTTAAGCGCCACCTAACTTACATTTGCAAAGAGCTTGGATACAGATTAGATGCCAAGTTACTCAGCACCTCATTAGAATACAAGATGTTTGAATCTTGGTATAGTAGCTACTCAAAAGCTAAACTGAATTGGAAGTAAATAACCCTTTCCATCATATAAACGCTTGTTCATGCCTTTGCAAGCAGTGTAGACCCATATCAGACAGAGTAGAGTAAGGGTAGACCAAGATCAGATGGCTCCTGTAAGAAACATGTGATCAGGGTCTGCTCTGTTTGCTTGTTGTATACTATAGATATGTTTCTGTAGTTTCCATTGCCAAAATGTGACGTGTTTATGTCATTGTAAACAAGAGTGTTCAAAGGAACACATGTGTCATCTGCTGGGAGAAGTGTTAGAATAAAAAAAAAGAAAGTGTGACTGAAAAACCGACAGACAGACAAAGGAAAAGTGATCCCTATGTGACACACTGCCTCTCATCAGATGATTAAAAAATAATCTGATTTATATTCATGATGTCATTATTTCTTATATGAATATGCAACAGAGAAAGGGTTTAGTTCATTTGATAACTGGTCAGAAGGCATGTAATAGCTCTTACCTTGGCTGCAAGTACAAAGTTCTCCTGTTTCAGCTGGGCCAGGTGCTGCTCATACTCCAGCTTCACAGTCTCCAGCTGTCTATCATAGCTTCGCTCCATGGCCTCTAGGTCAGCTGAAAAAAAATTACACAAACTTTTGTTGCAATTCTTAAAAACAAAACACTCATTTATTTCTCTTGAAAATGCTGTCAATTAAGATCCTGATATGACACTGAGTTACTTAACCCTTTACTTGATGAAAACTCATGTTAGAAATAATGACATAAAAATTTATATTAAATTGTTGATTGTTTTATAACGGTGTATAAACACAGAAATATTTAGTCATTGCAGACACTGTAGAATCAGATCTGTATAATTCCAAAAGCAAACAGAGTAGCCCCTCATCAGACCGCTCCTACAGGAGCCGTTTGGGCAGTGTCTGCTGAGTTTGCTTATAAAATTATATTCTAACACACCTCGCGCACACATCTACATAAACAAAGAAGGGACGTATCTATGTTTGAATTCTCCAGAAAACACCGCACACGCTGTAATGGCTTAACATGACGTAATATGGCTTCAAAAATTCGTACGTCAAGAAACGTAGTGCCGTTGTGGCAGTGCAAATTATAGTTAAATTGAAGTGTTAGAATCGAAATAATAGATTTATACACGGGTAGTTGTTGAGATGCTTATAATTAAATCACGAGGCCGATAGGCCTCGTGATTTAATTATAAGAATCTCAACGACTACCAATGTTCGATTGCACAATAAAACTCTGGTATGAATTTATTATTTCTTAAATAGATCTGACTTTACAGTTTCTATCAATACCAAAAACGTCCTGTGCACATAAGCCATTATTGAAATTCAGGTAATGAATATTCATGACATCATTATCTCTTGCATGAATATTCAACTGGGAAAGCTTTAAAATAGCATGCACACTATCATTAGCTGCAATACTGTCCAGTTGCTGAACCTGCAACATTGACAGAAGTGCTGTAGATAAAGGTGTATACTGATCTATCAAATCTCTCAGCCAATCTTGCTGCTACTCATTAGAATTGCCCCATTATGCAAGCTGCAAATTGTGATTACCTGTATATAAAACTAGAACTATCACTAAAGGTGATGAATACCCCCACACGGCAGCCTTGATTGCAAATCCAAGTTTTGAACATGTAACAGGACCAAATAACAAAAATACCCAAAGTTCAAATAGAGAAAATTCTGTAATTTATGCCAAATATCAAGTGAATCAGGTTGAAATTGAAGGAGGAGTTCAAAGTACAAGATTTTGCCTGCCAATTTCAAGGCCAAAGGTCAAGGTCAAGGTCACAGAGACCTGAAATTTGTGTCTTGCACATCTACTACTTCTGAGTAACATTTATGCCAAGTATCAAGTAAATCAGGTTGAAAGTGAAGGAGGAGTTCACCGTACAAGATTTTGCCTGCCAATTTTAAGACCAATTTCAAGGCCAAAGGTCAAGGTCACAGAGATTTTAAATTTGTGTCTTGCACATCTACTACTCCTGAGTAACATTTATGCCAAGTATCAAGTGAATCAGGTTGAAAGTGAAGGAGGAGTTCAAAGTACAAGATTTTGCCTGCCAATTTCAAGACCAACGGTCAAGGTCAAGGTCACAGAGACCTGAAATTTGTGTCAATTTCAAGACCAATTTCAAGGCCAAAGGTCAAGGTCAAGGTCACAGAGACCTGAAATTTGTGTCTTACACATCTACTACTCCTGAGTAACATTTATGCCAAGTATCAAGTGAATCAGGTTGAAAGTGAAGGAGGAGTTCAAAGTACAAGATTTTGCCTGCCAATATCAAGACCAATTTCAAGGCCAAACGTCAAGGTCAAGGTCACAGAGACCTGAAATTTGTGTCTTACACATCTACTACTCCTGAGTAACATTTATGCCAAGTATCAAGTGAATCAGGTTGAAATTGAAGGAGAAGTTCAAAGTACAAGATTTTGCCTGCCAATTTCAAGACCAATTTCAAGACCAAAGGTCAAAGTCAAGGTCACAGAGACCTGAATTTTGTGTCTTGCACATCTACTGCTCCTGAGTAACATTTATGCCAAGTATCAAGTGAATCAGGTTGAAATTGAAGGAGGAGTTCAAAGTACAAGATTTTGTCTGCCAATTTCAAGACCAATTTCAAGGTCAAAGGTCAAGGTCAAGGTCACAGAGACCTGAAATTTGTGTCTTGCACATCTACTACTCCTGAGTAACATTTATGCCAAGTATCAAGTGAATCAGGTTGAAAGTGAAGGAGGATTTCAAAGAACAAGATTTTGCCTGCCAATTTCAAGACCAATTTCAAGGTCAAACGTCAAGGTCAAGGTCACAGAGACCTGAAATTTGTGTCTTACACATCTACTACTCCTGAGTAATATTTATGCCAAGTATCAAGTGAATCAGGTTGAATGTGAAGGAGGAGTTCAAAGTACAAGCTTTTGCCAGCCAATTTTAAGACCAATTTCAAGGCCAAAGGTCAAGGTCAAGGTCACAGAGACCTGAAATTTGTGTCTTGCACATCTACTACTCCTGATTAACAATTATGCCAAGTGTAAAGTGAATCGGGTTGAAACTGAAGGAGGAGTTCGCTGTACAAGATTTTGCAGACAGACCGACCGCCGGACCGACCGACCGCCCGACCGACCGACCGACCGACAGGCTGATTCCAGTATACCCCCCTCAAACTCTGTTTGTGGGGGTATAATAATCAGGATCCAGACTGCTTGTTAGTATTCTATTTTGAGCATATAACAGATGATAGTTACTAAGTTACACTTTCTTGTAATTTCTTGCAGTTTTACGACAATAGATAAAACACTTTAGACATTATGGCCCAGATTTAAAAGAAGAACCAATCATTGAATATGAGACCTACTTGAAAAACATACTGTTGGAAAGCAAGGCTATTATGAGTTCAGATAAAAACTAGAACTATCACTAAAGGTGATGAATACCCCCACACGGCAGCCTTGATTGCAAATCCAAGTTTTGAACATGTAACAGGACCAAATAACAAAAATACCCAAAGTTCAAATAGAGAAAATTCTGTAATTTATGCCAAGTATCAAGTGAATCAGGTTGAAATTGAAGGAGGAGTTCAAAGTACAAGATTTTGCATGCCAATTTCAAGGCCAAAGGTCTTGGTCAAGGTCACAGAGACCTGAAATTTGTGTCTTGCACATCTACTACTCCTGAGTAACATTTATGCCAAGTATCAAGTAAATCAGGTTGAAAGTGAAGGAGGAGTTCGTCGTACAAGATTTTGCCTGCCAATTTTAAGACCAATTTCAAGGCCAAAGGTCAAGGTCACAGAGATTTTAAATTTGTGTCTTGCACATCTACTACTCCTGAGTAACATTTATGCCAAGTATCAAGTGAATCAGGTTGAAAGTGAAGGAGGAGTTCAAAGTACAAGAATTTGCCTGCCAATTTTAAGACCAATTTCAAGGCCAATGGTCAAGGTCAAGGTCACAGAGACCTGACATTTGTGTATTGCACATATACTACTCCTGAGTAACATTTATGCCAAGTATCAAGTGAATCAGGTTGAAATTGAAGGAGGAGTTCAAAGTACAAGATTTTGCCTGCCAATATCATGACCAATTTCAAGGCCAAAGGTCAAGGTCAAGGTCACAGAGACCTGAAATTTGTGTCTTGCACATCTACTACTCCTGAGTAACATTATGCCAAGTATCAAATGAATCAGGTTGAAAGTGAAGGAGGAGTTTGCCGTACAAGATTTTGCTTGCCAATTTCAAGACCAATTTCAAGGCCAAAGGTCAAGGTCACAGAGATTTTAAATTTGTGTCTTGCACATTTACTACTCCTGAGTAACATTTATGCCAAGTATCAAGTGAATCAGGTTGAAATTGAAGGAGGAGTTCAAAGTACAAGATTTTGCCTGCCAATTTCAAGACCAATTTCAAGACCAAAGGTCAAGGTCAAGGTCACAGAGACCTGAAATTTGTGTCTTGCACATCTACTACTCCTGAGTAACATTTATGCCAAGTATCAAGTGAATCAGGTTGAAATTGAAGGAGGAGTTCAAAGTACAAGATTTTGCCTGCCAATTTCAAGACCAATTTCAAGGCCAAAGGTCAAGGTCACAAAGACCTGAAATTTGTGTCTTGCACATCTACTACTCCTGAGTAACATTTATGCCAAGTATCAAGTGAATCAGGTTGAAAGTGAAGGAGGAGTTCAAAGTACAAGATTTTGCCTGCCAATTTCAAGACCAATTTCAAGGCCAAAGGTCAAGGTCAAGGTCACAGAGACCTGAAATTTGTGTCTTACACATCTACTACTCCTGAATAACATTTATGCCAAGTATCAAGTGTATCAGGTTGAAATTGAAGGAGGAGTTCAAAGTACAAGATTTTGCCTGCCAATTTCAAGACCAATTTCAAGACCAAAGGTCAAGGTCAAGGTCACAGAGACCTGAAATTTGTGTCTTACACATCTACTACTCCTGAGTAACATTTATGCCAAGTATCAAGTGAATCAGGTTGAATGTGAAGGAGGAGTTCAAAGTACAAGCTTTTGCCTGCCAATTTCAAGACCAATTTCAAGGCCAAAGGTCAAGGTCAAGGTCATAGAGACCTGAAATGTGTGTCTTGCACATCTACTACTCCTGATTAACAATTATGCCAAGTGTCAAGTGAATCAGGTTGAAACTAAAGGAGGAGTTCGCCGTACAAGATTTTGCAGACAGACCGACCGACCGCCCAACCGACCGACAGGCTGATTCCAGTATACCCCCCTCAAACTCTGTTTGTGGGGGTATAATAATACTTTAACCCATTCCCTGTTCTATGTTTATTCCTAATTTCAATACCTACTGAATAATCATTAGCAAAATAGTTAAAAAGAAATATGGAAGGTGGAACATTGTAGACATTTTAAAAAGCAAACAAACAGATCTATCCAATTCTATTAGCAAACAGAGCAGACCCTGATCAGACGGCTCCTCCAGGAGCCGTCTGATCTGGGTCTACTGTTTGTAAATGCATGGAAACACGTCTATATGAGGGAAAGGGTTAAAACAGACAATCAAATTCACTTTCAGTAGTTGCTTCTTACCTTGCAGTTGTGCTATAAGCTCATCTTTCTTCTGCATTTCTTCTTCTGACTGGTTTTCAGCCTTTTCTTTAAAACTTGCTGACATAGCTGGTTCCTCCTGAGAGAAGACAACCTGCCGAAACCAGACACAGGGAGATAGTCAACTAATATCTATGGCCCAATCAGTAATAAAATCTGAAACCAGGTGCCAAGTAATTTTGAATAGCAACAGGATCCAAAACATCTGGCACTAATAACTTAATTGGTGTTGTTTTTATATAGAAATAGAAGAAACTCTACTTTGAAAACTTTACTTTTGACAATTACATGTATTCAACTTTTTCCCTGATAGAGAGGCTTTTTAACTATTCTGCGAAATGAGTAGACCCAGACCAGATGGCTCCTGTAGGAGCTGCCTGATCAGGGTCTGCTCTGTTTGCTTATTGAATAATTTTCTGATTCTGTCATGACCTAAAATTCCCTGTTAATGTGTATTACAAACATTCAGTCCATGCATATTCATACATTAACAAAATAATTTTTTAATTTAATTCTTAAATTAATATTCATAGAAGAAAGGTTAACAGAGGTCCAGATATTAAAATACTTTCAAGAATAACTCCTTTATTTCTCCACCAAACCCTATACTGCAACCACTCTTGACGATTCTAAAGAGTGGTCACAGTATAGGATTTGGTGGAGAAATGACAATTTTAGTAGTTGGGTACGCACCTTTATCTGCAGCTCTGGGTTAAGCCCTCATCTGTCTCAAGATCTTATTTTAATAGTTACTGTAGTGAGGTTTTATTGTTTATTTTGATAACCTATATTTACCTCTGGTGTTTGAGCTGGTTTGGAAGAGAAATGTTCCTTAATGTACTTGGCAAATGATTCTACTGAGGCATCAAGCTGTGATGTGGCAACGGTGCCCAGCTTCGCCTGCTTAGTGCTGTGGGTGCCTGTAACAAAATAATGTATAGTTAAATACTTTACTCCACGAATATTCAGGCACGAAATAATGACTCTATGAGAGTAAATATAATGACATAAACACAGTGAGTTTTGGCTATAGCAGAAAATGTAGAATCAGATCTATATATTTTCATATGCAAACAGAACAGACCCGGCTCAGACAGGTCCTATAGGAGCTGCCTGATCAGGGTCTACACTGAGGTGTAGAAAGGCATATTTTATGGAGTTATGGTTTAACTCTTTGAACATTGGCACCAAATTCCTAATATCCTATGCAAACAGTTTGGATCAAGATGAAAAAGCTTTAAACTTGGCATCTCATCGGGATCTACCCTGTCTGTCAATCAGATTGCATATTTGAAGAGTAACGGATGGAAAAAAGGCATTTTTTGTAGACTACAACTATTTAGGGTGTAAAAAATAAATACTTGATCTATAAGGAACAATTACAAAAGATTGCATAACAACTTTAATGCAATAGTGTTCAAAAGAACACATTTGTCAGCAGCTGGAAAAAGTGTGATGGAGATGTGATCCCTAAGAGTCACCCTGTTAACCATTTCCCTTATATAAATCTTTTATCATGCATTTGCAAACAGGGTAGGCCCAGATCAGATGGCTCCATGGCTTGCTGTTTCATTCTTATAAAATTATAATAGATCTGACTCTACAGTTTCTACCAATACCAAACAATCCTGTGTACATATGCTATTATAAACACTCAGCTAATAACTATTCATGGTGTAAATATTCCTTACATGAATGTTCTACATGGAAAAGGTTAATTCATAAGCTATTTTAAGATCCAACCTCTGAATAAATCTACCGAAAAGGAGCATTAACTAGAGAAAAGGAATTTTTCTTAGAATTTTGTAGTTTAAAACCATTGTGATAAATAGAGCATTGCTCCTATAGGAGCAAATGCTCTATTTATCACAATGATTTCAACAGGTGACTTTGCAGAGGTGTCAAAAGACGTCAATATGAGGGAATGGGTTAAAGCAGGTGGCATAAAAACTGAACACAAACAATGGCTATTTAGCTATAGGAAATGTGGTAAAATCTGTGAAAGTTGTAAAAAGAATGCTATAGATAATGATACTTTGTTGTCAATTTTGATGAAATTTGATGAAATATAGCAATTTTCAACATGGTCTAATATTTAATATGTTTAAGACCATTACAAACTGGCCATACACTAAAGTCTGTTAGGAAGAACACCAGTGCCAGCTGCCAACAGAAATGTTAATGAAACAGCATGATGAAAAATGTGTGACGGTTACTATAGTAGGAGGACAGACAAACGACTGACAGGTGATCCATAAATGTCAACCTGCTAAAGAAGGTGAAACAAAAATCAGTCTTAATACCTTTTACTTTCTGCTTTGAAACTTCAGCAGGACTCCACACATTTCCTGCCTTCCTTGTGTCTTTTCTAACAGGACTTTGATCAAATGTTTTGTCCCTGCTGGGTGATGGCATTGAATTCTTGTCTCTCTGGGTCCCACTTCCTGGTTTAGATCTTGTGTAGCCAATTATGTCCCGGTCTCTGCTTTTATCGCGTGGAGGTTTAGGCGGGGACCAAACTTGACCGTATCCAGAACTCTTGATATTCTTAAATTTATGCTTTGAAGTGTCGGTAAATTCTGAAATAACACATCATCAACAATGATTAGCCTCTTCCCTGTTAAATATTCATGGTATTAGCTGAATGCTTATAACGGCATATACATATAAATTGTTGGTATGTAGAAAATGCAAGTAGATCTATCATAATTTAATAAGCAAATAGAGCAGACCCTAAAAATAAGCTGATTACTATAGGGCACCCGCATCTTCATGCAGGGCCCTAATAATTATAAGTAATAATAATAAACAAAATTAAGGCTATAGCTTGCAAAGTAGAACAAATTGTAAAATTGAAACATACAGCATAACCTTTTATAAAATCAAACTAAGTGAAGATTGCTTGTCCCACTAACCTATTTTGAGTGGTGATGATGACCTTGACCTCCTCAGTGAGGCCTCTTTACTGTCACTGACCTTCCACTGCTTCTCAGCATCAGGTTTCTTTGTCTTCTTTGATTTTTTCTTCTCTTTCCCTTTCTCTCTCCCTCTTTCATTGACAGACTTAATAAAACAAAATCAAAATGACATCAGCCAATCACATTCTTTTAGATTTTTTTTATACAATACAGTAAAACCTCTCTATAACGGCCACTAAATTACATGAAGTTATTTGTGTTAAAGACAGGTGGCTGCTTAAAGCAAGGTAAAAGTAAAGCAGAACGCTCCTATAGGAGCGTTCTGTTTTACTTTCACCTTGCTTTAAGCAGCCACCTGCCCTAAATCCTAACTAATTAACACAATTTAATGGCCGTAATAGAGCGGTTGTACTGTATGTTGCAAAGCAATAGTTTAGAGGTATACTGAAATACCCAAATCTCTAATTTCTCAATGTAATCCTGTCTTGTCGGTACTCAATAGAATCACCCTGAAGAGGTGATTCTAATGAGTACAAACAATATAGGATTTGGCAGAGCAATATAAAAACTATATGACTTAGAATTACCTAAACAGTCCTCTTATCTACAGCTTTGATATAAGGAGATGTCATATATATATAATATCTGGTTAACACTTTACCTGATTAACCCTTTCCTTCATATAAACATGTTTTCATGCATTTGCAAACACAGTAGACCCATATCAGATGGTTCCTATAGGAGCCATCTAATCAGGGTCTGCTCCGTTTGCTACTGGAATTCGAAAAGTATGTTTCTTTACTCTCTAAAATGGCTACAAAAGAAATGTTCCATCTTCCATATTTCATTAGAACTACAGCAGAACCTGTCTTAAGCGACCATTAAAAAGATGTCTAATTACAGGTCTGTTAGGCCAATGGTAGCTTAATGCAGGTTGCAGGCAACCACTTGCTTTTTAAGATTCTTGTATCCAATCAATATAAGGTCACTTAAGAAAGGGTCTACTGTAGTTTGTCCATAAATATTCAGAAGATATTGAAATTTGGAATAAATGTAGAACAGGGAAGGGTTGATATTTATGTATGAAGTACATGACCATTTATAATGGCATATGAAAACAGGAATTATTGGCCATTGAATAAACTGTAGAATCAGATTTATATTATTCCATAAGCAAACTAATAAAGCAGATCCTGGCCAGACTGCTCCTACTGGAGCCATCATATATCTTGGTCTATTCTGTTTACAAAGTCCTCAAAATCAGGTAATGGGTTAAGATTTGATGACATATTATTATTTAATTTAAAATATAAACAATGCTACATGCCTTTGAACGCCTTTGCAAACAGAGTAGACCTAATTCAGACAGTGACCTCTGTTTGCATATTAACTAACACAGATCTGATTCTACAGTTTCTGCCATGGTAAAAAAAAATCCTGCGTTTATTTGCTATTATAAAAATTAACTATCATACTATGCATGATGACATTATTTCATACATGACTATTCATCATCATGAGGTAAAGGGTTGATCTTTTCCTTCATATAAATGCCTTTTCATGGTTTGAAAACAGAGCAGACCCTGATCTGACAGCTCCTGCAGGAGCCATGTGATCAGGGTCTGCTCTATTTGCTTATGGTATAATATAGTATAATATAGATCAGATTCTGCAGTTTCTACCCATTCCAAAATGTCCATGTTCATGTGCCATTATAAATAATAAATCTAATTAATATTCATGATGTCACTATTTCATATATGAATATTCATTAGGTAAAGGGTTACTAGAACCTAATACAGTATAACCTCTTTATAACGGTCACTAAATTGTGTTAATTAGTTGGTATTAAGGGCAGGTGGCTGCTTAAAGCAAGGTGAAAGTAAAACAGAACGCTCCGTTTTACTTTCACCTTGCTTTAAGCAACCACCTGCCTTTAACGCAAAATACTTGATGTAATTTAGTGTCCGTTATAGAGAGGTTTTACTGTACATACATACATTGCTATTATGATGTGTATGATCTAAGTTTTGTAGTCAGAAAATACAAATATATGCTAATTGCTTTTGAGTTTTGCAAACAGTACGAGATCCACAAAGACATTCTGTAAAAGATGTAGCATAATTACTATCTACACTCTTTCTCTAGGCGAATGATGGTACACTTCGTCCATTACCCAATATTGAAATGCAAATGCAGTACAGTGTTTAATTTAATGAAGGTCTTGATCAGAAGGCAGGTTTTCCATATATGGTAACTGGTCTTAGGTAAAACTATTTTGACTTTAATATATAATTATGTAGGTTAGATTAAAAATTTTGCCATGACAAAACAATCCTATATTCATACGTCATTATAAAAATCAAGCTAATTAATATTAATGATGTCAGTAGTTCTTACATGAATATATTCACAATGAAGAAAATATTCAAAAAAAGGGAATTAATATACATGTAATACATAAATACTTGAATTGCTCTGAACTAATATTTCAACTACTAAGGGCCTTTTTCAAAGATTATCATGTCAAAATACACGTCACATTTTTGTTATACTTGTTAACCCTTTACTCCATAAATACATATTTCTAGGAATTTGCAAACAGAGTAGATCCAGATTATATGGCTCTTGTAGAGTCAGCACTGTTTGCATATGAAATAGTAAAGAAATGATTCTACAGTTTCTGCCATGGTCAAATACCTGTGTTCATATGCCATTATAAAAATGGCATTATAAAAATGAATCTCATCATGTCAGTATTTCTTACATGAATATTCATGGAGTAATGGATTAAGGTACAGTGTTTTTTCAACTTCATTTCATACAGTCTATTATTTGAAAGTAAAGCATTGTTAATTGTTGAAAAACAACAACAAATGTTTGTCTGTGAAGAAAGGTCAAAGTTCACTCATGTAAATGTTAGATATAATAAAAGGTGTTGGGTTCATATAGATTAAACTTTGGGTATTATACCCAAAGCCTCTTTAGACCGAGAGTCTCAAGGAAGTTTTGTTATTCTTTCATTGTGCATTAACCCTTTACTTCATAATTATATACACCTTTACAAACAGAGTAGAGCTAGAGCACATGGCTCTTATAGGAACTGTCTGATCTGGTTTTGCTCTGTTTGCTATGGGATCTACATACAGTAAAACCTCTCTATAACAGCCACTAAATTACATCAAGTATTTTGTGTTGAAGGTAGGTGGCTGCTTAAAGCAAGGTGAAAGTAAAACAGAACGCTCCTATAGGAGCGTTCTGTTTTATTTTCACCTTGCTTTAAGCAGCCTAAATACCAACTAATTAACACAATTTAGTGGCTGTTATAGAGAGATTTTACTGTAGATCGGATTTCTGCAGATTCTATAGAATCAGGTCTATATTATTTGATAAGCATACACAGAGCAGACCCTAATCAGACAGCTCCTACAGGAGCAGTCTAATCTGTGTCTACTCTGAAAAGGTACAAAATGGCATCTCCATCAGGTAAAGGCTTAATAAACAACACATGTCTTGAAAAAAGCAGGTGACTGCTTAATGCAGAACAAAAGTAATGCATACAAATCCTTTGAGTGTTTTCTGTATAACTTTTGTCCTGCATTAAACTACCATCTGTTGGTGGTTTTGGTATTTTTATATAAAAATAAACATCTTATTAGTGGATGCTGTATAGAGGATATAGAGGATCTGTTGCGAGTTGTCTTTTAAGATCACATGTTCCTAAACGAGCCTTAGAAAATGTCATTAAGCGAGCCTTGGCGAGCTTAATAACATTTTCTTGGTGAGTTTAGGAACATGTGATCTTAAAAGACAACGAGCAACAGATTCTTTTTCTCACATATCAAAAAAGTGCATTTTCGCCGTTTAAATGACATGTAAACATCGGTTTCTATAGTTTGACGTCATATATATGACGTATGACGTCATATATGTTCTAAAGTGATCTTACACGTGTTACAGATAAGGAAATCTTAACCCGTTGTTCTAACTCGGAGATAAGGGAAGGTATGTGAGAAAAGAGGTTTCACTGTACTATGACAAATGCAGACATTTATGCTCACATTAGATGGAGATACATTTCATGTTACTGTCATATGCCCAAATTAATTTCAAATTTTACGTCGTTTTAACAATATTTCAGTCATATCGCGACATCCAGCTAATTACAGGTGGAAGACCCCAGAGGTTATTCTGTGCACGGAACAAATTGCATTGTTTCATGCACAGAAGAACATCCGAGTAGAACCACTGACCTACCGCAAGCCAGCTGGAAGGCTTCCTCATGAAAAATTCAAATGCCCAGACCGCGATTCGAACCCACAGCGGTGAGGGGCTAAGCGATTGTCAGTCCAGGGAAAATGAAGAAAGAAAGCAAGCCTAAATGTAAACTTTTTAACCCTTTTCCGTTCATATCAACACATTTTTCCACATTTGCAAACTGAGTAGACCCAGATCAGATGGCTGCTATAGGAGCCGTCTGATCCAGGTTTGCTCTGTTTGCTCAAGGAATTTGATAGATCTGTTTCTTTACTTTCTAATATGGCTACAATGTTCCATCTTCAATATTTCATTATAATTATTTTGTCCATGGATAATCACTAGGTATTGAAATTTGGAATAAACAGAACAGGGAAAGGGTTAATCCTATTCTCCATAGACATACATATTAACGCCTTTGCAAACAAATTAGATCCAGATCAGATGGCTCCAGCAGAAGCTGTCTGATTAGTATACTATTTGCATATACATTACACAATACTGTAGGTCTAATTCTATACTTTCTGTCATGGCAAACAAGTAATGAGTTCATTATGCCATTACCAAAATACAGCCAATTATTATTCATAGTCATTGTTCATCAATTTAATATTCATGAGGAAAAGAATTAAAGCATGACTGTTTAGTGGCTCTATTCTAACACATGTGCATGTAAATGTAACAAGAGAGACAGGATGTATTATAAACTATTATTTATTTTCCCACATTAACCCTTTACCTCATATTCATATAAGAAATAATGATATCATGGATATTAATTAACTGATTTTTTTATACCGGAATATGAACACAGAAAGTTTTGGCCATGGCAAAAACTGTATAATCTGATCTGTATCATTTCATTAGCAAACAGAGCAGACTGATCTGATGGCTCCTACAGGGGGAACCTGATCTGGGTCTACTCTGTTTTCAAGGTGGTCAATAGGCATCTCTACCAGATAAAGGGTTAACCAATTCCCTCATATTGACGACTTTTGACGACTCTATAAAAGTCACTTTAAGAAACCATTGTGATAAATAGAGCATTTGCTCCCATAGGAGCAAATGCTCTATTTATCACAATGGTATCAAAATACAAATTTCTAAATTTTTCCTTTTCTCTAGTTAATGCTCATTTTCAGTAGATTTATTCAAAGAGGTTGTATCTAAAAATAGCCTATGAGGTAATGGGTTAAGTAGTGTTAAAGAATTACTTGTTTAGATAAAGATGTTAAAAATACTTATAAAAATGATGATAATGGTGTTATAAAATTTTTTGTATGAAGTCTCTATCTGTAAAAGTTCAAAGTTATGGTCATCATTAAAGCTAATACATACAAACAGGCAAATCAGAACAAATACGCCCCCAGATCAATACATGGGGGACATAAGAATAGCAGACTTTAACAAATATTTGTCAGCAATTCAATTTTTCTTTCTAATAGTAATAATTTAATAAAAAAGATAATAATGATAATAATAATAACAATAAATGCACTAATAATAATAATAAATGCACTTATAATAATAATAAATTAATAACAGCAATAAAAATAATAACTTACACTAAAAAATAATTCCGAAACAAAAACCAAAGCCTTCTTTTAATCTACATGTATTTATAGCATCTATGAATATCCACCAATCTATCATCCCTCTCCCTTGATTAGTGATAGTTACAGTACAGACAAATATATACCTTATATTTTTATTTGTTCCCTTTTCAACCAGCAGCAGAGAATAAGATAAAAAGTGTACTAGTCTATCTAAATATCTCATTTCTCTGCTAAACCCAGTCTTCTCGGTACTCACTAGAATTACCTCAGAAATGCACTTCTAATGAGTACCAGCAAGACAACATTTGATAGAGAAACCTGAAAAATATTTTACCTAAATTTCCTAAATACTCCTCCTATCTACAGCTCTGCAACCATGAATTAACCCTTTTCATTCATATAAGCATTTTTAACCCATCAGCAAACAGATTAGACTCAGATCAAACAGTCGACCCAGATCAGACAGCTCCTATAGCAGCCATCTGATCATGGTCTGCTCTGTTTGCATGTCCTGTGTTCATATGCCATTATAAACATTAATTTAACTAATATTCTTGATGTCATTATTTCTTACATGAATATTGAACAGGGAAAGGGTTAAAACTTGTATGCAATAGGAAAAATTCAAATGTGCCCAGTTCAATCAAATCAAAACACTCAACCATGAACCAAAACCAGACAAAAACATAATCTTAAAAATCTATTAAGCTTTAATGCTCTAGCTACTATACAAAGTCAAATCTGCTTTTTAGTTTTCAATAAACCAAATGTTAGCAATGAAACACATTATTCTATGTTGATGACCACACTTAAAATGTACACAACTGTGCAAAAATATTATGAGATGTTATACACGCTCAAACTTACAGTTCCACTTGTCATAGACTGACCCTCCGACTGAAATAGTTTTGTTGGAAAATTGTTGGAAAAAAATGGCTCACAGAAAATTTTAAAACATTCTGCTTACTGTTGTACAACATTTATGTCAAAATGAAACGGAATAACAAAAAAACAAGATGTGTTTGTGAAACACGATGCCCCGGCCAATGTCACCCCCCAAAATGTGCAGCTTCATGAGATACACATGCATGCCATATCTCTACTGGTTAAAAAGTTATGACCAATGTTAAAGTCGGTGATTTGACTTATATATTTGACCTCTGACCTTGAAGGATGACCTTGACATGTCACCCCTCCAAATGTGCGGCTTTATGACATACATATGCAAAATTGCATGCCAAATATCAAGTCTCTATCTGTGACAAACAAACAAACAAACAGACAGACAGACAGACAAACAGACAAGGCAAAAACAACATGCCCCCCAGATATGATCTGGGGGGCATAAAAGGAAAGATTTTGCAACATTTACTGCACTACATGAAAATATTGTACCATCAATCTCATAAAAAATCTGAACAATACATCAAAACATTTTCAAATGAGCATTTCCATATTTCATCAGGATCAGGGGCCCATCTTACAAAAGATGACCGAAACTGGTGTGAATTCTAGTATATATGACAATCACTGACTTCTAACATATGACCATCACAACTGGAATTTGTGACAGTAGCGTGTAACAACTTATAACAATTTCTGTTGTACAGTAAAGTCTCTCTAATACAACCAATCAAAACAAGTCTAATTCTGGATTTGTTATGCAGTGCTACTCACAGCTTTTACCCATTACAATGCTGAATTTTCAAATGGACTATTCCAAAATTCAAACAGGTCAAGCTTATGGTGAATATTTAGGAGTTTTTCTAAAGAAAAGTGTAACATGACAAACAGTGCAGAGCCTGATGAGAGGGCCTCTCATCTAGGTCTACACTGTTTGCAAAGGACATTAGTGACTTGTGTCCCAAACTGAGAAGGTTAAAGACTCCTATGCTAATACATCAGGTAGTTGCTTTAGTTAGACTTCACTGTACAAAATTAGTCCATGCTAGACTAAGAAAGTGCACTGATTTTGGCTAAGCGAGTGGCAGCAATTGTTGTCAATTAACTAGGACAGCTTTGACTGTACTATGGTTAGCCAGGCCTCTACTTATTTTTACTTTCAGATTTTACCAGGCCCTTACTTATTTTTACTTTCAGGTTGTATCTTTTATAGAAAACTAGAATAACGATTGAATTTTATAAAATGAATAAAAGAAAACATAACTGGAAGTTTACTTAGAATGCTAAAGTTTAAATGTTGGTTACTTACTACTAGTGTGACAGGCTGATACATCTCTGTCTCTTCAGTGTGAGAGGTGTCAAATCCACCACGATGGGAACTGTCCCCTCGCTGAGATTCTGCCCTGTGGGAGTAGTTACTAGTGTGGGAGCTGTGGTCCTGATCCCAGGGGATAGGTAGGGGTTGGGCAGGAGATAGAGCAAAACCCCTCATCTCCGCATCTATTTCGATATTCATTTGTTTCTCCGCATCTAGAAACAAATTACAGCCATTATAAAGCTGTTAATCATAACTTCTATTATACTTTTAAAATGTCTGCTTCAACTCAAAACTGTTGCAACTTTCAGGTATTCCTGATTTATTCACGCTTCAGAGAAAGTCTTGCCCACGTGTTAAATAGCTTGCATTCTGATGAGATAACAAATTAATTGGGGTCTTATCTAGATGCAAGCTGTTTGCAAATGCAAGTCAGGCTTTGCCTAGCATGGCAAGAGGTAAATCTTTTAACCCTTTCCTACATTTATAAACGCCATCTCACTTTTGCAACAGTTATCCATATCAGATGGCTCTTGTAGGAGATCAGGGTCTGCTCTGTTTGCTGATTAAATCAAATAAACTGATTCTATAATTTCTGCTATCGTTAAATATTCCCTTTATATTAAAAATTTGACCAATTAATATTCTAATTATTTCTAACATTAATATAACAATTACTTCGAGATAACAGGAGTTTGAGTCAGCCTATTTCTAAATTGGAATCTTTCTCAATGTGACAGCTTAACCCATTCCCTCATATTGACACCTTTTGATGCCTCTGTAAAAGTCACATGTTGAAACCATTGTGATAAATAGAGCATTTGCTCCTAGCAAATGCTCTATATATCACAAAGGTTTCAAACTACAAAATTCTAAAATTTTCCATTTCTCTAGTTAATGCTCCTTTTCGGTAGATTTATTCAAAGTGCTTGGATCTAAATATAGCCTATGAGGTAATGGGTTAATGTAGGTCGAAAGTAATGCTGAAAGCTCTTGTAGGAGCTTTCTGGATTACTTGCGACTGCATCAAGCTGTTGCATGGCTTTAAAGATATGTGATGTGGTGAAATTAAGAACAAATCTGTATTGCAAGTTTTGAAAGAACCTGAATTTTAACTTCAATTATATCAAAGTTTGAATTTTCAAGTTTGTGATATTAAGGTTGGTGCAAAATGGGTAACATTTTACCTCTAGGTCCTCTCATGTTCATAGCTTGGCCACGACCATGGTCTTCATCCACAGCAACATTGTTCTGTAGGTCCTCCAACTCCTTCATTATCTGTGCCACACTTCTTTGTTTACCTGAAAAAAGGTGACATCAACCCTTTGACCCTTTATCTCATGAACATTTATTGAGAAATAATGAATGTATGAATATTAATTAGCTGAATTTTTACAATGACATGAACAAATGAAATTTTGAACCATGATAGATACAATAGACTCAGATCTATCTAATTCCAATAGCAAAATGTGTAGACTGTTTAGACTGCTTCCACAGGAGCCATCTGAGCTGGGTCTACTCTATATGCAAAGGTGTGAGAGGTGTTTATATGAGGGAAAGGGTTAACCCTTTCGGCGCCAAATTTCTAACTGTCGTCTGCAATCTAATTTTGTTAAATAATTCGGTAAAATAAGGAAATAAGATAAATAAATGCAAATTTCAAAGGAATAAAGCACAGATATAGAAATAGAGTTTGAGACAAATAGTGAAGTCCCTGATCAGACGCCGCCTTGAAAAATTCGGCGGTGAAAGGGTTAACTCTAAGACCCAAAGGGATAAACATGAATTATTGATGCTATTTTTGGAATCATGGTCATGCAGTTTCTGCTCATTAGGAATATTAATTTTATATCAAAAACATGAATCAAAAAGATGGTTTGTGAAACACTATGCCCCTGATATGAACTAAAGAAACATTTCACTTTTTTTTTATTTCTCCATCAACCCCATAGCTGCAACTACTCAGTAGAATTGTCTCATGGTTTGAAGGAAAAACAACAACTTTGTATCTGAAGAACTGTAAGACCATGAATTCAGTAATAGCATCAATATTTCATGCTTTATATGAAATTATATCCCTTTACTCCTTAAAACATCTTTGCAAAAAGAGTAGACCCAGATCTGTCAGCACTATAGGAGCTGTCTGATCTGGGTCTGTTCTGTTTGCTTATGAAATAACCTAAGGCAGATTTTACACGATACAGACTTTCTGAGTTCATATGCCATTATAAAATGCATCTAATTAAAATTCATGATAAAAAAATCACAATGGTGTAATACATACATCAAAGATACCAGAGCTATCACTGAAGGCAATTTATTAATCCTTTCCCTGTTCTATGTTTATTACAAATTTCAATACCTAATGAATATTTATGGACAAAATAGTTAACAATGAAAAATGGAAGGTGGAACATTTTAGTCATTTTACGAAGTATAGAAACATATCTATCTAATTCCATTAGCAAACAGCAGACTCTGATCAGACGGCTCCTATAGGAGCCATCTGATCTGGGTCTACTCTGTTTGTAAATGCGTGAAAACACGTTTATACGAGGGAAAGGGTTAAGCTGCCTTGACTTTCCAATTTTGGGGAAATTTCAAGAAAATGCAGCAAAGGTCTGTAGCCACAGTTCACTCCACAAAGACATCGCATATTCCAAAATGGCCACCAGTCGACCATCTGTAACCATTTGGAAAGAATTTATGTCATGCACTGTGCCCCAAAAAGTCATTCACTTTTGTGAAGTTTCAACTTGACATGGATATGCGACAAAAACAGTAAAAGTGTGTGTGTGTGTGTGTGTATTTTCTCAATATCCCAAACCAGAAATAAATGTGCATCATACATGGCAAAACACAGCCTTGTGATAGAAATAAAAAGCTAAAAAGTTTGATAAGACTAGTTTCAATAATATTATAGTAATGTTATGTAAACAAGCTTGAAAATGCCAACAGCAGCAACACTGCATCATATTATTTAATACCAAATCTATTCTTACTGCAGAACTGAAATTTCTAAAAAATGTACAAACTTGTAATATAGGATTTCTCTTCACAGTAAGAATGTTGAAAAAGTAATTGTAGTAAATTACCTGTGCTTCCATTGAGGAGTTTTTTCACCAGTTCCTCTGATCCCTTTTCTCCCTGTATGGATAATTCCAGCTGACTGTCATTGCCTATAGTTGCTGACAGTCCCACCTTCTCCAGTGCCTTGTGTAGGGCCTCCATCTCCTGGCTCGTATTAGTGCCCATCAGTCCAGACAGACCTGTATACACACACACACACAGGATCAGTACAGCATCCTCGATTTTGAATTGCATGAAATTGTTACTTTGAGGGGTGTTTCTCCAAGAATTCTTTCTGACACTTGTGAAAAATTATTTGTAAAAAGAACAATGACAACCCTGATCAGAGGGATTCTAAATAAATCTTCTGATCTTAGTCTACATTGTTTGCCTATATCTCAGTAAATGGGCACTATGGCTAAGTTGGGATTCACTTTAGAAGCCTAACTGTAGTTGTTGTATATTATAAAATGCCTTCTACCAAAACTCTCCGAATTTATGACATTTCCATGGAGTGTCAAAAATTTAGATCCAGATTAATTCTGTAAGTTGGTATCTCAATTACTATAATAAAAGCACATACATGTATAGCAGGCTTAAAGTTAATTGGGTCATTTCTAACTCTTTACTCCATGAATATTCAGGTATTAGGAAATAATGACATCATCAGAACTAATCAGATTGTTATAACAGCACATGGACACAGGAATTTATTGTCCTGGCAGAAACTGTAGAATCATATCTGTATTATATCATTAGCAAACAGAACAGGCCCTGATTAGACAGCTTCTATAGATAGGAGCCGTCTGATCTGGGTCTACCCTGTTTGCAAGGGGGCAGAAAGGTGTATTTATGGGAGAGGATTAAGTACTTGTCTCCTAAATAAAAATTAAGCCTTTGCATGCTGACTTTTTAACTGTTCAATGGTAGAGTCCATGCAGTTGCAAAAGCCTGAATTTGTTAGAGGACTTTGAATACTAATCTGTGCAGACCCTGATCAGAGAGCTCCTCTAAGAGCCCTCTGGTATGGGTCTTAACCCTTCGCTTGCTGTTCACGTCAATATACCTACCTGTAAATAGTGAAGACCCAGATGAGACAGCTCCTGCAGGAGCTGTCTCATCAGGGTCTGCACTATTACAAGTTGATTGTGCAACCAGTGCACTCCACAGCAGTGATTGCACAGCCAAATACTTGTACACAGTGAAGATATATGTAATTATACAACAGGGCATGGATAAAGAAGGAGAAATGTATTTTAAAATTCATCAAGAGAAGGGTACACTGTTTGACAATGGCAGTACACTTATTTCCCACATTCAAAGGGTTAACTCCTTGCATGCTAAGTACTTGTCTGTAAAAACCTCTGCCTGCTGCATTTCTTATTGTTAACCATATCAACTCTGAATTATCAAAATGGACTAAACCATCAGTGTTAGGAGCCCTCTGATCTGGGTCTACACTGTTTGTAAATGACAGTGCATGCATGTCCCATTTTGAAGAGGTTAATTTCCCTTTCAGTTCTAATCAGTAATAGTCTGAGTGTCAAAACGTTTGGAACCTGCTGAGATACTGAGTTATTCTGCCTCTCATCTGGATCAACATTGGTCACACAGGATATAAAAAGTCTGCCACTAGCAAGCAAACAGCAGAGCCATAGATAAAGCATGTAGTTAAAGTCTTAAAATTGTCATTTCTCCACCATTCCCTATGTTGTGACCACACTTTAGAATCGTCTCTTTGAGAAAAGAAGATTCTAAAGAGTGGTCTCAACATAGGGTTTGGTAGAGAACTAAAGGAGATTTTCTCGAAAAATGTGTAATTTACGTATCTTCTCTAGACCTCTGAAACAGTTAATTGTCTCTAAAACTAAAAGAGACAAAATTCTTCGACAGTTTTACTAAATCCAACCTGTGGCTGTTTTAAGGGTCTCTGGCATGCTCTGGCCAGTCTTGTATTGATGGCCTTCATCCTCATACTCGTCTTTCTCCTCCAGTATATCCTGTGCCTCCCTCAGGGTCCCTTTGCCTATCTGAGGTGATGTTGTTGTATTCATGGTAGACTCCAGAGAATCCATCAGAGAAACTGCAATGAGGCAATTCAAAAAGTCAAACTTGGCATTACTTTACACTGAGAGAAAAAAGGAAAGTCAAACCTGAATCAAGTGATCACTTACACATAAAGAGCGCACTCATTTGAGTGGGGATATCTGTTGGGGAGAATACAGTAATTACGAGAAAATTTTGAAAGACAAACCATACAGACCCTGATCAAAAGGCTCCGCTAGGAGTCCTCTGATCTGTGTCTACACTGTTTGCAAATGCCATCAGACAGGTTTCCCACATTCATAGGGCTGATAAAGTTCTTCACTTTAATAGACAACACTTGTATCTTCTGTCTAATACTGACTCAAATAATACTTACCTTTTGATAACATGCTTGGCTTCTGCTCAGACTGTTCCTGAAAGCATTTTAAAAGACATTTCATCAGTATAGTGCAACAAAAACGTGCAACATGAAAAATAAACAAAACAATGTACCACTTCTTCTACTGACCAAGGGGCACTGACTCTGGAAAATCATCTGACAGGAGCATTGTAATGATATGTGCAGTTCCTCTTGATAACAAAACTTCCCATAAAAGGTATGGTACAATCTTGTCAGTTGTTGTTGCAAGACCGTGCAGACCAGAAAAAACAACACACCAACCCCTATTCATGGTGACTCCTATAAACATCCCTAAACATTTTCTTTTTGGAGGTATAAATATTGTTTGCTATCAAACCGACCCTATTTTTTTGGTACATGTACTCAGTAGAATCACACTTCGAAAGTGATTCTAATGAGTACTAACAATATCAAGATTGACTGAGAAACAAGAGATTTGGAAAACCCTCTACCAGATATAGATGCCTTGGCAAACAGAGTAGACCTGCATCAGATGGCTCCTGTTGGATCCACATGAACTGGGTCTCTTCTTTTTTGCTTACAGAATTATATAGGTCTAATTCTATGAGTTTCTTCCATGGCCCAAACATTATAAAAATCCAGCTAATAAATATTTATGTCAGTATTTCTTACATGAATAATCATCTCTGTATGCTCCTTATTAACCTTTTATTCCACAACTCTTTAACAACTTTGCAAACAGTGTAAGTCTCTGTTTGCTTATAAAACAATGTAGATATGATTCTACCGCTTCTGGCATGGCTAAAAATTCCCGAGTCCATGTAATAAATATTCATTAATATGACATTATATCTTACATGAATATTCATGGAGTACAGGGTTAACTATAGCTCTGAATATAGCAGATACACACCCTCTCAGAAGGAAGAACCTCTCCTCTTGTTAACGGTCTCGGGTCATCTTCATCCTCCTCATCCTCTATGTCTCTCAGTGCAGCAAGTGTGGCAGCATTCTTGGAGGCAGCCTCTGGTGACAGTGTGTACCCCGTGGCACTCAGCTCCTGGTTCAAGCGCCCGTAGTCTATTGTACCATCGGCATTTTGTTCTAAATCCTAGATAAGAGTAGAAAAATGCCTTATATTTATGACCGAAAAGATTTACCACTTTACCTCATGAATATTTATACATGATTTCATTACTTCATGGATATTCATTAAGTGAATTTCAATAATTGCCAATTAACACTTTCTCTGTTCTGTATTTAGGCCAAATTTCAATACCTACTGAATATTCATTAACAAAATAGTTATAAAGAAATATGGAAGGTGGAACATTGTAGACATTTTAGAAAGAAAATAAACAGATCTATCAAATTCTATCAGCAAACAGAGCAGACCCTGATCAGACGGCTCCTATAGGAGCCGTCTGATCTGGGTCTACTCTGTTTGCAAATACATGAAAACACATTTATATGAGGGAAAGGGTTAAATTAATGAAGGATTAGTTTTGGCCATGACAGAAGCTAGACAATGATCACTTCTACATTATTTCATAAGCAAGCAGAGCAAACTCTGATCAGATGGCTCCAATAGTAGCATTCTGATATGGGTATGCTCTGTTTGTAAAAACATGAAAAGGCATTTCTATCAGAGAAGTTTATACAAAGAAAATGCAAGAATAGTGAAAAACAAATTAAATCAGAAAGGACATGTCAAAATGCAATGTTTGATAAATATTTATAATGTTTAAAATACACAACCTCATCAACATGAACTACAGAAAACACAATAAGATGAATAAACTTAAATTACTGACACAACTGGTGTGCTTTCTGCATTCAAACTTACAAGCATCTACATTCAATACATGATACTGGGAAGTATAAATGACTGCTGACTGAGGTTCTTGTGAATTACTTTGCTACAAGTGGGACCAAAAAAAACGTAACCTTTTCCTTCATGTAAAGTTTTATAAATGCCTTTATATGCATTTGCAAACAGAGTAGATCCAGATCAGATGGCTCCTATAGGAGCCGTCTGATCAAGGTCTGCTCTGTTCGCTTATGGAATTATATAGATCTGATTCTGTACTCTCTGACAGTCAAAAACTCCATTGTTAATAATGCTTGAAAATAGTTTGTCTCATTAATATTCATGAAGATATTGTTTCGTTCAAGAATACTAATAGCTATAACCCATTCCCTGATATTGGACTTTTGATGACTCTGTAAAAGTCACTTCGTGAAACCATTGTGATAAATAAAGCATTTGCTCCTATAGGAGCAAATGCTCTATTTATCACAATGGTTTAAAACTACAAAATTCTAAAAATTTTCCTTTTCTCTAGTTAATACTCCTTTTCGGTAGATTTATTTAAAGTGGTTGGATCTAAAAATAGCCTATGAGGTAATGGGTTAACCAGAGGGTTAATGTATAGGTCAGAAATAAGTGTTATCTATTATTATCTTCAACAAGCATTGTATACAATCATACAAAGTAGTCTGGCTACTCATGAAATTATGTGACTGGAGATCAAAGTCATGTGGTCAAGAGCAGGAGGTAAAAGAACAATACTAGACACATTGTTATTAGGTCATAATTGAGACAGGAGACATTGTCAACCAATATTACTGTATGCTTTAACCCTTTCCTCCATAGACTATTTTTAGACCCAACGTCTTTGAATGAATCTACCCAAAAGGAGCATTTACTAGAGAAAAGTATAATTCTAGAATTTTGTAGTTTGAAACCATTGTGATAAATAGAGCATTTGTTTCTATATGAGCAAATGCTCTATTTATCACAATGGTTTTAAGAAGTGGTTATTAGAGGTGTATAAGGCGAATATATGGAGGAAAGGGTTAAACTCTCATTTTTCTTCTATTTCTGATAAAAAAAAATCAAGTAGAGTGTCAAACAGGTTGGATCCTGATGAGACAACAAGCTTCTTGACATCCCGTCTGGATCAGACTATTTGTACAGGTTGTGACAAACTAGAACGAATATACTTTGCAGGTCCCCACAAAAAGTACAGGAAATGTAGGTATTTTACTCTATGCAGAGAAGTCGTGTGGGCAGATTGTTAAATCAATAAATATGAAACAGTAAGCTTCAAATCCCCCTAAATCGAATTCTACTATTTTTTATGTATAAATTATTGTGTATTTAATGTTATTATTGGGGGCTTCTGCCACCGAATCCCGCTTATGGGATATGATAGAACTGAAACAAAATGGGGATGCGTTTACTCCAGCATAACAATGAGTTTAGCACATTCCGTGAACGTAGTAAGAGAAATTCCGGGGACCGGCAAAGTCAATTCAACCCGACAAACATGCTACTAGCACCACTATACCTGGAAAAACTTTTCTTTATCTGCCATCTCATCCAGAGTGTCCATACCCACTCTGTTGTGTGAAACCTTGAGATTAAGCAGCTCATCTGGAAAACAAAATACACACTATTGCTTGAAGCAGCAAAAATTGTATGTGTTTTAATAATTATAAAAGAACTTAACCCGTTACCTAATGAATATTCTTGTCAGAACTAAAAACATCATGAATATTTGATAAGCTGAGTTTTTATAATGGCATATGTACACATGAAAGTTTGATACTGGTAGAAACTATAATAGAGTCAGGTCTATTATAATTACATTAGCAAACAGACTCCTAAATGAGCCATCTGATCTGGTTCTACTCTGTTCACAAAGGCGTGAAAAAGAATTTATATAAAGGAAATAGTTATAACTAGTGTTGTTCCGATAATCGGTTATAATCGATGATTGATCGAAAAAGTATTTTCGATTTACTATCGATAGTAATTTTGCCATAATCGATTACTGACTGTGTAATCTGTACAGCAGCATCAGTAATTTTCGTAGGCGTTTTAATGGGAATATAACTGTATGAAGTATTTTACCTTTATAATAACTTAATAAGCCTCTACCAAGCTGTATTCTGTGACCATTCATTAAAATCATCTCTTTGCAATGATTCTAATGAGTGGTCACAGCATACTGTTTTGTTGACACAAAACCTTAGTTAGGTATTAGCTTGTTGTACATCAAGCTTTACATGCACAGAATCTCTGAAAGTATTCGATAAATTATCGATTTTTAATCGATAATAAATGTTCGATTCAATTCGATAATCGATTATGATTTTGGTCCGATTCTCCATCCCTAGTTATAACATTACATGCTAGCAGTGAATTACTAATAACTTATGCAAACAGTTTGGATGGTTTGACATTCTGGTTGAACTTTTGAAGAGAAAGGAATAATTTTCAGAATTTATCAGATGTCAATATTTAACACAATATGTAAGAAATACTCTGTTTGCCAAAGACAAGAAAAGGTGTATATCTGGAGTAAGGTTTAAACCCTTTCCCTCATATAAACGTGTTTTCACGCATTTGCAAACAGAGAAGACCCAGATCAGACGGCTCCTATAGGAGCCGTCTGATCACGGTCTACTCTGTTTGCTAATGAAATCTGATAGCTCTGTTTCTTTACTTTCTAAAATGGCCATAATGTTCCACCTTCCATATCTCATTATAACTATTTTGACCATGAATATTCAGTAGGTATTGAAATTTGGAGTAAACACAAAACAGGGAAAGGGTTAAATAACATGTTGAGTCAATAATCCAATCTCTAGACATACACCAAACACTTAATCAAATACTAAATGATATATATTTTTTCAAACCTTTTTTCTGCATTCTGTGTGATAACTTTTCACAGCCACTCCTTAAAACCCCTTTTTTCTACAGGTTAGTAATTCTAATCTAGCACCTACCTGTATCCATGCTGTCTCTACTGTCATCGGGGATGTGCACCCTGGGCCTAGGAATATATAGATACAATGTAAGAGTAATGGTATGAGAATCTGAAAATATACCTTAATGAAAAGATATAATTTAACCCTTTACCTCATGAGTATTCATGTAAGAAATGAGGATTGTAGGGATATTAATCAGCTATTTTTCTTATAATGGCAATATGAACAAAGGAAGTGTTTACCATGGCAGAAACTGTAGAATCAGATCTATAGATATCATTTCTTAGAAACCGGAGCAGACCCTCATCAGATAGATCCTATAGGAGCATCTGATCTGGGACTACTATGTTTGCAAAGGTGCCAAAAGACAACTATAAGAAATAAAGGATAAAACTGTAAATCAATATCAAACATCAAATTAGAAATAGGGTATCTGGCTGATTAGAATCAAGACTGTGTGAAAAGGTTATATAACTAGAAAATTGTGTCTGTAAGACACAGTGATGACCCCATGTAGGTGCTTGCTTAGCTGCACGTAAAATTTCCAAGTCATTTGACCTTGACCTTGGGCTTGCGGGCAGCATGGGTTGGGTGTGCAATGAAAGTATGGATGGTGTTTAAGGTGTATATGCAATTCCATGGCAATAGCTACAGTGGTTAGGGAGATATAAGACAATGAAAAAACTGTGACAAAAAACTGCACGTAAATGTGACAACCAACTGCACGTAAAATGTCCAAGTCATTTGACCTCGACCTTGGGCTTGCGGGCATTATGGGTGGGGTGCCAAATGATAGCACAGATGGTAATTGATGTGTATGTGAAGTTTCATGTGTATAAGTCTAGAACTTACTGACTTATAACACTTGAAAAACTGTGACAACCAACTGCACCTAAAAGCGTGACAGACGGACAGACGGACGGACATACTAACAAATGGGTAGTTGTGTGACTTTTTCCTTTGATCTTTTCTTGTGTGACTAGTCCCACAAGAAAAACTATTTTTGGCTCTAACTTTGGAAAAGAATGATCTGGAAGCTAACCCTAACCCTAACCCTATGTCCCACAACTGGCCAGGTTAATGTCACAAGAAATGGCCAGGTTAATGTCACAAGAGATGGCCAGGTTAATGATTTTACTTGTGGGACTAGTTAGAAAAAGTCACACAACTACCCTTTGGTGAGTGCAGCCGGACAGATGGATGGACATGTGCAAAACATAATGCCCCCTGACTATCGTCAACAGGGGCATAATAAAATATGACACTGATGAGGGTCCAACATTGTAGGTCATGGGTTTACAATGTTTAGTGTTTATAAATTATAGTTGAACTAAGGAGCATTAGTTCTGAATGGTAACTTTACAATTAACAAACTGAAATGGCAAGCAAGTTAGACCCAGAACTGCTTGCTGCTGTAGGAGCAGGATCCATCTAAATTAACTTAGACCTACATTGTAGATAAAAGTCAATTGATTAATCTTTAACTTTCAAAGGCTGTAAACTAGATGAGAACTTTCCTATCAGAATCTCTTTTTCTCAGCCAAACCTAATACTGCTGCTTCTTATTAGAATCATCTCTCTGAGGCCAAACTAATGAGTCCAAGTAAGATTGGGTTTGGCCAAAATACATAACGAACATTTTTACTTGTTTTATCTAGAACTCTGAACCATGATTTATCAAAATTTAGTTTTAATTAAAAAATAACAACCTATACTGTATACATAAATACTTGAAATGCTCTGATCTAATATTTCGACCACTAAGGGCCTATTTCAAAGACTATAATGAAAAAAGGATTATTCTCTTTGATTTTATGGAAGAATGCATGTAACAAAAATGTGACGTGTATTTTGACATGTTAATCTTTGAAAAAGGCCCTTAGTGGTCGAAATATTAGATCAGAGCATTTCAAGTATAAATTATGTATTATATTAATTCCCTATTTTGGAATATTTTCTTCATTGTGTATACTGTATATAGTTAAATAACTGTTGGAACTTGGCAGCAACCTATATTGTATATAATCAAATAACAGTTGTCAACAACCTATATTGTATATAATCAAATAACAGTTGTCAACAACCTATATTGTATATAATCAAATAACAGTTGTCAACAACCTATACTGTATATAATCAAATAACAGTTGTCAACAACCTATACTGTATATAATTAAATAACTGTTGTCAACAACTTGTACTGTACATAATTAAATAAGAACCAATACTGTATATAATTAAATAACTGTTGTCAACAACCTATATTGTATATAATTAAATGATAAATTATACTGTATATATTAAAATAACAACCTACACTGTATATAATTAAATGACTGTTGGCAGCAAGTGTTGGCCTTAGCCCATGAATACTTAAGTAATATATGAAATATTACATGAACACTATAAATTAGATGAGTTTTAAAAAGTCATATTACACCCAAGAAAGTTTTGCCCTGGTAAATACTGAAGAATCAGACTTACATTATCCCATAAGCAAACACAGAAGACCCTGATCAGACTGCCCAAACAGGAGCCATCTGATCTGGGTCTACTCTGTTTGCAAAGGCGTAGAAATGAGTATTTCTGGTATTATATTTCTTTCCAAAACCACCTCTGACAGAGATAAGGTTTCGATCCCAATGAAACTGACATGGTTGTTTACCCTTCTTATGCTAATTACAACCAGACTGGCTGAGTAACTCCATGTCTCATGCTAGTCAAAACCAGACTGACTGGGTAACTCCATGTCTCATGCTAGTCAAAACCAGACTGGCTGAGTAACTCCATGTCTCATGCTAGTCAAAACCAGACTGGCTGAGTAACTCCATGTCTCATGCTAGTCAAAACCAGACTGGCTGGGTAACTCCATGTCTCATGCTAGTCAAAACCAGACTGGCTGGGTAACTCCATGTCTCATGCTAGTCAAAACCAGACTGGCTGAGTAACTCCATGTCTCATGCTAGTCAAAACCAGACTGGCTGGGTAACTCCATGTCTCATGCTAGTCAAAACCAGATTGGCTGAGTAACTCCATGTCTCATGCTAGTCAAAACCAGACTGGCTGGGTAACTCCATGTCTCATGCTAGTCAAAACCAGACTGGCTGGTAACTCCATGTCTCATGCTAGTCAAAACCAGACTGGCTGGGTAACTCCATGTCTCATGCTAGTCAAAACCAGACTGGCTGGGTAACTCCATGTCTCATGCTAGTCAAAACCAGACTGGCTGGTAACTCCATGTCTCATGCTAGTCAAAACCAGACTGGCTGGGTAACTCCATGTCTTATGCTAGTCAAAACCAGACTGGCTGGTAACTCCATGTCTTATGCTAATTACAACCAGACTGGCTGAGTAACTCCATGTCTCATGCTAATTACAACCAGACTGGCTGAGTAACTCCATGTCTCATGCTAATTACAACCAGACTGGCTGAGTAACTCCATGTCTCATGCTAGTCAAAACCAGACTGGCTGGTAACTCCATGTCTCATGCTAGTCAAAACCAGACTGGCTGAGTAACTCCATGTCTCATGCTAGTCAAAACCAGACTGGCTGGTAACTCCATGTCTCATGCTAGTCAAAACCAGACTGGCTGGGTAACTCCATGTCTTATGCTAGTCAAAACCAGACTGGCTGGTAACTCCATGTCTTATGCTAATTACAACCAGACTGGCTGGGTAACTCCACGTTTCATGCTAGTCAAAACCAGACTGGCTGGGTAACTCCATGTCTCATGCTAATTACAACCAGACTGGCTGGGTAACTCTATGTCTCATGCTAATTACAACCAGACTGGCTGGGTAACTCCATGTCTCATGCTAATTACAACCAGACTGGCTGGGTAACTCCATGTCTCATGCTAATTATAACCAGACTGGCTGGTAACTCCATGTCTCATGCTAATTACAACCAGACTGGCTGGGTAACTCCACGTTTCATACTAGTCAAAACCAGACTGGCTGGTAACTCCATGTCTCATGCTAATTACAACCAGACTGGCTGGGTAACTCCGAGTTTCATGCTAGTCAAAACCAGACTGGCTGGGTAACTCCATTTCTCATGCTAATTACAACCAGACTGGCTGGGTAACTCCACGTTTCATACTAGTCAAAACCAGACTGGCTGGTAACTCCATGTCTCATGCTAATTACAACCAGACTGGCTGGGTAACTCCACGTTTCATGCTAGTCAAAACCAGACTGGCTGGTAACTCCATTTCTCATGCTAATTACAACCAGACTGGCTGGGTAACTCCATGTTTCATGCTAGTCAAAACCATACTGGCTGGTAACTCCATGTCTCATGCTAGTCAAAACCAGACTGGCTGGTAACTCCATGTCTCATGCTAATTACAACCAGACTGGCTGGGTAACTCCACGTTTCATGCTAGTCAAAACCAGACTGGCTGGGTAACTCAATGTCTCATGCTAGTCACAACCAGACTGGCTGGGTAACTCCATGTCTCATGCTAGTCACAACCAGACTGGCTGGGTAACTCCATGTCTCATGCTAGTCAAAACCAGACTGGCTGGGTAACTCCATGTCTCATGCTAGTCAAAACCAGACTGGCTGGGTAACTCCATGTCTCATGCTAGTCAAAACCAGACTGGCTGGGTAACTCCATGTCTCATGCTAGTCACGACCAGACTGACTGAGAAATTCAAAGTCTCATGCTAATCACAACCAGACTGACTGAGAAACTCCAAGTCTCACCAGAATCCAAATTTGACATCAAGTCAGTAGCTTCTCAAAGGCTTGAAATGAATTGAATATCAGTAAAATGTTCAGCAGATGAGAGATTGAGCGAACATAATATTTTCAGTATGGGAACGGTTAACATCCCTCCCACACACTTTTTTTCATACTTTACAGAGATAAAAAACATTATTTCCTACCTTCCATACTCATGATTGTCCTCCTCCGACCTTTCAGATACTGAAACGAAAACCAGTGCATTTTAATATATACCGTACTAATCCTGGAATAATCCAAGATCTGGAACATTAATGCTTTAACTTTTCACTTCATACATATTCATATAAGAAATAATGACATCATGAATATTAATTATATCAATCTTTATGACACATGAACACAGGAATTTGGTCAAGGCAGTGACTGTAGAATCAGATCTGTATTATTTCATAAGCAAACAAAGCAGATCCTGATACAACAGCTCCTAAAGGAGCCATCTGATGTGAGTGTTATCTGTTTGCAAAGGTGTTAACATGATTGTGTATCCATGAATTAACCCTTTCCTCCATAAATACGCCTTTCTACGCCTCTGTAAAAATCACCTGTTGAAACCATTGTGATAAATAGAGCATTTGCTCCTATAGGAGCAAATGCTCTATTTATCACAATGGTTTAAAACTATAAAATTCTAAAAATTTCCTTTTCTCTAGTTAATGCTCCTTTTCGGAAGATTCATTCAAAGTGGGTGGATCTATAAATAGCCTATGAAGGAATGGGTTAAACAATTATATTATCCTTATCTACAAATATATAGATACAACTATTCATTGACTTTTAGCCCTATTAAACCTTTAATCAATAACTAAGCCTTTCTTCACCTTTGTAAACAGAGTAGACCCAGATCAGATGACTCCCTAGAAGCTGTCTGATGAGGATCTGCTCTCTTTGCGTATGAAATAATTAGATATGACTCTACAGTTAATGTCCTTGTCACCATTTCCTATGTTCATTTGCCATTATAAAAAACAAGAGCCGCATGCAGTGCCAGCACTCGTCTGATTTGGTGCTTGTCCAGCTAAATAAAAAAAAAATGAAAAAAATAAAGGGCCATAACTCCATTTGGGTTAAATCTAGAGTTATGGTTCTTAGGGACCTTCTCTTCAATGAGATCTACTAACCTAAGAAGTTTCATGTTGATGCCTCTTATACTTTGCGAGTAATGAGCTACATTAAAGATTTTGCACGACGACAATGCCAACGACAACGCCTATGACCCAGTGATCACAATAGCTCAAATTTTCTTCGAAACAGGCGTGCTAATAATCTAATCAATATCCATGTCATTATTACGTACATAAATATTCATGGAGTAAAGGGTTAAAAATGAAACTTGCTTCACTTCTCAAACAAGATTTTTTTAACAACTCAAATCTACAGAGTAAAGCATTTCGAATTCTCATGAGACATCAAGAGAATCTACATCGTTGGCAAATGCCAGTACACTTTGTTTCCCATATTTCATATGGCTAAGCAATGTGTCACTATATCTCTTTATTCTACTTACTGTCATCTAAGCTATCCTTGCTTATAGATATCTCTGCCTTTCCTCTGGATTTCACCTGGAAAAAAAGATAGAAGTGTTACATACCATCTCAGACTGATACCAATACGTGTCTGTATGTTAGCTCTTTACATGCAAGCAGCCTGCTCAACTACTTTCATCTGCGTAAGTTTGATGTATTTTATGCCATTTTAATCTAATCTTAATCTAATTAATATTCATGATTTCATCATTTCTAACATCAATATTCATAGAGTAAAGAGTTAGCGCTTTCCTTCATATAAATGCTTATTCACGCATTTGCAACAGATGTCGTATGATCAGGGTCTGCTCTATTTGCATTTGACTTGATAAAGATCTGATTCTAAATGTTTTGTCAAAGCAAAAAATTCAATTGAAAATTTTACATAATATATATTGAGATAATTAATATTCATGATGTCATCATTTCTAACAAGAGCATTCATTGAGTAAAGGGTTAAACAGGACACTTGATTGTTACCTCTTTCCTAGCCTTTGGGACAGGTGCCTGTCTCACTGGTGGGTCTTGTTTCTTGCTACTGTTATCACTGGTCTTCTTCTTTAAAAAACTTCTACTTGTACTTGCTGGAAAATATCAAGAGTGTTTGAAAGAACACATGTGTATTGAGGATTACAGCGTACATGTAATAGAAACGAGAAATGTGTCCATAGGACACTGATGCCCCCATTTCAGATTTTTTGTCACTGAAAGAAGGGGCCATAATCATGCACAACTGAAGCGATTTATGCCATTTTGAAAATAAAGGGCTGCAACTCCTAAATGACTCAAGTGATTTACATGGCTATCAATCTTAACCAAGATATATTGGCCACAAACATGTGTGTAAAATTTGGTCAGGATTGGACAAATACTTTCCAAGAAAGAGTACGGAAAGATATTTTTAAAGTCATTTTTGCAAATAAAGGGCCGTAACTCCTAAACGAATGAAGCAATTTACATGGCTATCGAACTTGACCAGGATATAGGGCCACAAACATGTGTGTAAAGTTTGGTGAGGATTGGATAAATACTTTCAAGAAAGAGTCCGAACAATATATTTTTAAAGTCATTTTTGCAAATAAGAATGATTATGATTTCTCTTCATAATCACATTTATTTTTGCATAAGATCTGATTTTGGTGTTTCTGTTTCAAGTTAGTTAATATCTGTCATGGGACAAAAGTGTTGAGGTTGAACAAATTGACGGTGAATCCAGTCTTTGAGCTGGGAACCAGTCTGCTAGACTTCTTTCCAGGAAAGTCTCCTGATAGACTTTTCCTGGGAACCAGTCTCCTAGGCACTTCCTCTTTGACTGAAACATCCATTGGATGAGCAGCAAAATATATTTGTTAGCCCGCCCACCACACCCAATTGTAATGTTAATGCAAAAAGCTTTATCTTAGAATTGATGATGCTGCCGTAAGTCTCTATACTTTCAGTATGATAATGTGTGATGTGGACCATACAGAAGGATGTTTTTTCATGCCTGTACAAACACAATGGTGGGCAGTCGCATACAGACTTTCAAATCGGAAGGTGGAATACGATATAGTGTTGACATTTGAAGGGACCAAGTGAGCTGTGTATGAACTGTGTCAGTTATGTGCCATAACAAGCAAGTGGACAAAAGCACTACCCAGAACAGGCAATATGTGAAAAGAAGATATAAATATAAACAATAATCCACTTTTAAATTGTTGATTGGTCCTAGGTTATATATGTAATTTGAATGAAAGATGTGGCTGCCAACATTACATGTGAATCATATCTTTTTCTTCATACATGTTATCATACTAGCTTTATTCTAGAATCATTGAATAATGTTACATGAACAATTAATACAAGAAATATTAGGATACAGATTAGGTACATGCAAAGGACAGGCCCCTACATTTTAACAAACGTCACAGTGTGGCAGAAAATTCTGGATGGCACTCAGATACTGACCAGTGTAGCAACATAGAATTTCTGGATATGGTAGATAAGGCCAGATGTTAGGTGGAATTGATCTTTCCCTTGACCATGGGCACATTCCTGGGTAGGGAAAGTATCAATTTCAAAACAGTTAAAATTCAAATTTCTTATATCATAAATTAGGGGCCAGGGATAAGCCCGGAGCAGTGTCAGGACACTTGGTTTTTCCCGTGTATCCCCTAATATTTTGGCTTTCTACTTAGGCAGCAAGCTTGGAATCTTTTGTCATCAGTGACAGATGACGGCGGGATATAAGGTCACCATTGGCAGGTGACAGCGGCATAAATGCAGGCAATTGGTCACTTGGTGCAAGTGGTAGCAAAACTTAATTGTTACCGCTTGGAGGTGATGGCAGCCATAGAGGTCACCAGTTGCAGGTGACGGCAGCTTACAGTTCATAGCAACCACCAAGTGCTGGTGAAAATAATGCTTATCGCTGGTCAGTAGGTCGGGTGTTTCTATCCAGAGTTTTCCAATTCATTCCTAGTATGGCAAACCCTACAGGAGTGGAAGCACATTGTGATCTTATTCTCCACATTATAAATTATAGTTTCCATTGTAAGCTGTGGTTAATGATGACTGTTAGAATGCAGATGAGTTGTTACTGTATATGCATGAACATTATATTGGGAAGTAATTTTGGCAGGAATTATATTTTAGGGCATCTGAATACATTATATGTGATGCAAAATTAAATGTAGTGAGCAGTATGTTGTTGTTTCTATCTTATGTCATAAATTAAAGGGCCGCAACTCCTAAATAACTGAAGCGATTTATATGGCTATCGAACATGACTAAAATATAATGGCCACGAACATGTGTGTAAAGTTTGGTGTGGATTAGACAAAAACTTTCCAAGAAATAGCCTGGACAAATTCTTCTAGATGTGCATACGGACGTATGGACAAGACCCTATATGCCACCACTTTGTTGGGGCATAATAACTAGAACTATCACTTATGGTGATAAATACCCCAACATGGCAGCCTAGTATCAAAAAAATACTCAAAGGGAGATAATTCTGCAATGCTTAGTGCTCAACACATGAAAACTGTGTTGTACACATCTAGCATTTGTGGTTATCATGTATGGCAAGTATAAACTAGAATTGTTTTTTGATACAAAAACTAATGTCTTGCCAATTCCCCACCCCCACCCTTCCATGTGCAGACAAAAAGTTCAGTCCCATAACTCTGCAGAAAATCATGGAACCAGAACAGGACTTAAATATGCACAACTAGGCATGGTGCTGATCAATCCTATGAAGTTTCATGAAAATCTGACCAAAGGTTTTGGAGAAACCGTGTGGACAAATTAAAATCGGACAGACATGCCCACAAAAACATTTATTAACAATATGTCTCCGCAGTATACTCGGGGAGACATAATTCAATGACTTTCAAATTGCAGTAGGAGCTCACGACACCAACTATCCATGTTTCATGCAAAAATTTAAAAAATCAAAGTTTAAGGGGAGATAATTCTGCAATGCCCCGCACAAAACATATGAAAATTGCGTCTTGCACATCTACTGTTGTTGTTACTTTGTATACCTGTTATAAATTCAATAACTTTCAACACCAACTACTTATGTTTAAATGTTTATGGACTGACTGTCTGATTGACCATCCACCAGTAAGATTCCAGTATACCCACTCAAACATAGTTTGGATACTTATTAGCTTTATAACAGTTTATGTATACAGGATGTTCTGATAGACTCAGATCTATTACAATTTCATAAGCATACAGAGCAGACTCTGATCAGACGGATCCTACAGGAGTCATCTGATCTGGGGCAACTCTGTTTGCAAAGACGTGAGGAGGTGTTTGTATGAGGGAAAGGGTTAACAAGGCAAAACTATAGAATCAGGTCTATCTTATTTCATTATCAATAGAGCAGACAGTGATGGGTCGGCTACTACAGGACCTGTCTGATCTGGACCTACTCTATTTGAAAAGGCATCAAAATATGTCTCTATTAGGTAAAGTGTTATAACAGAATCCATCCTCCTTATCCCAGATTTGATTGCTGTAGGAAAGTAGGTACCAGTATATCAAAACAAGAGTGTTCGGAGGAACACATGTGTCATCTGCTCGCAGCTGACACAAAAACTGTTAATATGCTGCAGTGAAATCAGAACAAAGGGGAATAACTCAAAAAGTATTGCATGCAGAGTGATGGACCTTAGTAACATCAATGGTCCTCATTGACAGGAAGACACATGTGGAATTTGAAAGCTCTACAATTAGTTTAGAATTGACAGCCAAAAAAAGAAAGTATGATGGACAGACAGACAGACGACGGAAAAGTGATCCCTAAGTGACACACTACCTCTCGGCAGGTGACACAATAAAAATTCAACAACTTATGGAACAAAAAACATCGATTTGCATACTACTGAATGAGCTACAAATCATTTAATTGAAAATGAAAATGTTTGTATTAAGTACAAATTATAGTTACATCTTGTTCCACAAAGATCTTTGAGCTAATCTGAGTATGTGTCATATCGCAAATGCCAAGAAAAAAATCCTGTTACAAGCTCTTTATGTGTTTATAAACCCACTGTCAAATCTGAAGTGCTCAGTAACTCAATGATACATCACTGTATTATATACGAGTCTGAAGAGCATGACAAGAGTGGAAGGAACACGTGTGGCACATGCAACATTACCAGAAGTGTGACAGAACAAAAATGTCAAATGAACAAATAGCATGGCAGACATATATATATATGGATGACTGAGAAGTAATCCATAAGTGGCATCCTCCAAAAGCAGGTGACAGAGAAGGTGTTGGAGCTTTACAAGATGTCTCACCTTTGTCATCATCATCATCAACATCCCACCATGGCCTGTTGGATTCCTTCTTCTTTGAAGTCTCAAAATACTTGTTAATCTGAGCTGAGTTGATGGAGTCTTCTGAGGACATGGACTGGAAAATAGACAAATAACAATTAACTGAAAATTCTTAAGGTGATGCATATGTAAGGCATTGATTAAATTTAGTCAACTTGGCACAGTCACTAATTGATTCCATCAGTGTACCCTTTCCTCCATAAATATTCATGTAGGAAATAATTGTCATTTGTTCATAATTAATGAGATTAATTTGTTAAAATAGCACCTGGACATAGATATTTTTAGCCAAAGTAGAAACTGTAGAATTATAATATTTATGTTGTATCATAACAAAAACAGCAGACTCTGATCAGACGGCTCCTATATATGAGCTGTCGGATCTGGGTCTATCCTGTTTGCAAAGGGGTATTTATGGAGGAAAGGGTTAAATGTCTAAGTCTCTTTACACAGTGAGAGATACACCGAATGATTTCATGAATTGAAAAAACAGAATGCTAGTTTCTTCTTTCTGTTACTGTACACAATTCTTCTATGGGGAGAGTGGGTGTAATCTACAGGAGAGTGGGTGTAATGTACCTAACAGCTGTGTGGTAGAAAAGGTGACAAATAAAAACTGATAAAAATATTTAAGGATGATACAGAACATCACCTTTTTGAGGAAGCTGAGTCCACAGCCTGGTTGCTGAGAAAGAATTTTGAAGAAAAATATGTTTCCAGATTTTGAGGTAAGTTTGTCTTTATTTGACAAGCACTTTTTCCCTTTTTAAAATGTGGAATCAAATATGCTTTTATATACCGCAGAAAATTGATAAGCCAAAGTATCTGTATTATATACTTGATATATATAACTATATACAGACCACTTACATCTTTCAGAAATGCCTCAAACTGCTCATCAAAATCCCTCTGATTGCCTTTCTTTCGACTCATGTTGACGCTACCTAGTACCTGTCAAATTATGTCACAATGACTCACTACCTTCCAACGTCACAATAACTCACTACCTATCCAATGTCACAATCACATAGTGTACCTGAAGATAAGAACATATCTGGATGTGAACTTTAGACAATGAATTAAAATCAAAACAAGGAGTCCAGCAGACTTGTCAAAATCTAAAGCTATTTTGTTTACACTGTACAGCCGACTGATTGGAATATTATTCTTTAAGCAACACTTGAAACACAAGGTTTCTTTCCATTTGTCGGTTTCAACCTACTCATTCGGTTTGGCATGGAGTGTGTTAATCTGTTAAAACTTTTTATATACAAATAGTGTACATGCCGGTACTTATGTAATATCCGAACACTATGCTACATTAGTAAATAATGCTGCCTCGCATATTTTGTGATAGAAAACAGAATCATGCACGAAGCAATCATTGCAAAGCATCATTTAAAATACAAGTAGCATAATTTTGATATTCATCATAGCATAAAAACAAAATGTTTCAGTTAAATGACGTTTTTTACCGTTTGTTTATATGTTTCTACATGTTTGAAAATGTCCGCTTCCTGTTTCGAAGTGAGAATTCCGAACATGAAAACAAAAATCTCCCGCAACATCTCTGACCATTGGTTCAATCACAGTTATCTCTCTTAGACCGTACATGACCAAACAGATAATTTAACAAGAAATATCTTTAAAAAAGCCATGCCCCGGGGCATTCAAATATTGACATTATGAGTAGTAGAAGGATATCTCCATAGATCTGGGCCAGTCTATATAGTCTATATAAATGACGTCACACGGGCCCGTGGAGTCAATTTTTGAGGTGGAGTAATAATTGTATACACAGCTAATGTTTACATGTTGTAATTATCAAACCGACTCTAAATAAAAATTTGAATCTTGAATCTTGACACGTAGTGTAAATGTCTAAATATAGAATGGATAATGAAGGGGTCAGTGCAAGATGGTACCTAACGGACCAACAAAAAGATAGATTTGCCTCAAAAAAGTGTTTTGAAACTTTTACGGTCAGGTGGTAGCGTATATGTTGAACGAAGCGTGTCAACGGTAGCAGTGGCTGGAATTCAATAGGTCATTAAGACAGTATATTATTCTTCCTTTATCAGTTTCATTATAAAAGCCGTAACCATGCCAAGGGTACGGCTAGCAATATGCACGTGCGTAACTACAATATGAAAGGTGACAACTTTATTATCAAGTGCGGATCCAGGATTTCAGGTGTGTGTGTGTTGGGGGGGGGGGGGGGTTAGAAAAAATTTTGAAGGTAAGGGGGGGGGGGGGTAGATGACATAACTAAATAGTGTGTTTATAATATATGTTGTAAAAGAGCGTAATTGCGTGATGGAAATAAAAAAAAGTCCGATTAAAATATTGTTTTAACAGATTTTTAGTAGATCTAGATCTAAAATATTACTAAAAAAAAGTGTATGGGCTCCGCCCCTCTAAATCCGCGCCTGATTATGGCCAAAAAATGGAACAAAAATCGAAGTCTAAGCTTGGATAAACGTTACAAGGGTCTTGTTATGTAAGCTTTATAAACCATTCTTTCATATTGAAGCCGTTTGACGCCTCTGTAAAAGTCGCCTTTTTGGAACCATTATGATAAATAGAGCATTTGCCCATATAGGAGCAAATGCTGCATTGATTACAATGGTTTCAAAACTACACAATTCTAATTTTCCACAGGGGAGTATGTCCCCGGACCCCTATAGCCACGGTGCGTATATTACATTTGGATTCAGCTACGCTCCTGTAAGCTGTAGCCGAATAACTCGGCGTCTCATCTGGATCTAACTAGTTTAAACATATTTTATTTCTATTTTATACATAGATCTACATAGGAAAAGGGGTTGGATCACAAGTTCTGACAACATTAGTTTCGACCCTCCCCTTACAAAAAGTGTATACAATCAAAAATACAATGCCGATTTTTCCATGACATATATGTAGGCAGTAAGGATCTAATATAAACAACGTGAAAAACAGACCGAGAAAGAGTGTGTATGAGAATGACAGACAAATGGATAAAGAGGAGAAGAGGGAGTGGAAAGAGAGAAACTGTATGTGTGAGAGAAAGGCAGAGAGTATAACAAACTATTCTTGAATCAACCAAATGATCAGATGACTAAAGCATTTGGTGTTGAATATACAAATAAAGAAATACATATTACAGATAAAGCCTCAAATTAAAACCTCCTTGTTTAATTAATGAAAGACTGCACGACAGAAAAGAGTGTTTTATTGTCACCATCACTCAATGCTAAATTACCGAACAACAATATATCCGTGTTAAGAGGGTGGTATTTACGCGTGGCATTAAATAGGGTTACTCTCTGTTCTTGGAAGTTTCTACAGCTAAAAAAGTAGCGATGTGCATCCTCAATTTCATTTGAGCAACGCCATTCTGCCATGGTATTTGCTAAATGCTTAATGCGAAATGCTAAATGAAAAATGCGAAATGCTTTTTTGCCAATTGTGGAAATTGCTATGGAAAGAACAGGAATGTTCCAAATGATAAATGTAAATGACAAATGCGAACTGCAAAATGCTTATTGCATGTTTGCACTACTAGCATTGAACAGCGACATTCTTAATTTAGTTGTGCAATAAGCAATACGCTTTAATGCAAATAAACATGCATTTAGCAAATGTACAGTCTCTTTAAAAATCGTGCTGTTCAGTGCCAGTAGTGCAAACAAGCATTTAGCAATAAACATTTCGCACTTCGCATTTGTCATTTACATCTTTCATTTGGAACATTCCCTAGCAATTTACACAATTGGCAAAAAACATTTCGCATTTTGTATTTAGCAATTAGCATGGCAGAATGGTGTTCCATACTGATACCAATGTTAACAGTGTTGCATAATCCTATCGACGATGGAATGCACGAATGCTTTGAAATAGTTGTTCTGGTTAAAGGAACTTCTGTGTTTCCTCGATTTCGCAATGCATAGTGGGATATCTCCCCCACATTTGGCGGTAACAAGTCACTAATATATGATGGAGCCATATTATGATGAGTTTTGTACATGAAATATATATTTTTTGTATTTTACGTCTACTTGAAAGAGAGTCCAGTTACAATACGAGCGGCTTCATTTTGCACTTTATCTAACTTGCTGTCAAAGGTCATTACGGATAAGGAAGCGCAGGCCTATTATAACGCGTACCCGGCTGTGAAAAAACTATCTGGTCAATTTTGGACCTGCTGCACTCTTAGCTAGACTCCCTATCAATTTGTTGAGATACTATTGAAATATGTGAAAAACAGCTTGGGTCCTGGTGAGACACGACGTTACAATATCCATGGATAGGGAACGGGTTAGCCCTTTGATGGTTATCCCGCCTTCGCAAACAGATATGGCATAATGTACAGGTAGATCTACAGTGTATAGACTATTTCTACAGTTCCTGCCATGGTAAAACCTCCTTGTTCACGAATTCATTATAAACAATCAGCTATTGTACATGTGTTACAAAGGCAGACTTTAGGGTATTTGAATTCACAAGGTTTGTAGAATACTCTTCAGTCATTACAAACAGAACAGGAATCCAAACTTTAAACCTTTACTCCATAAATGCGTCTGTCTATGCCTTTGAAACAGAGTATAGACCCAGACCAGACGGCTCTTGTATGGTTCTACAGTTTCTACTATGACCAAACATTACTGTGTCCATGTGCCATTGTAAAAAATAATCTAATTAATATTCATGAAGTCATAATTTCTCATTTGAATATTCATGGAGTAAAGGGATGAACTGTATCAAACGTTTTCAATACCAAATGTAAGCATGTAACATACAGTAGATCCTAATTATAGTGGTTATGCATGGTGGCATTATTAAACATCAGCTAATGTTCATGAATACAGTCATTGTTTTTGACTTCAGTATTCATGGAGTACAGGGTTAGTGCCCGGGAACGAGGCAGGGTGCATGAACCAGTATGTACATGTAACTAATTGATGGTCCCCAGCAGCCACACTCAGGAACGAAATCCGACCGGAAGCCACAGACTTCCCATCTCTGTCACTTATACCTGTTGGATCGAGTTATGTTTGATAAAAACACAAATAAATAAACAAACATTTTGAGAAGTAAATTTATTAAGATTTAAACAGAAACAAAATAAACAATCTACATTGTAGATGAGCCAACATTTGAGACTCCATCGCAGTGCATAAAATAAACACTACACATAGTTATTGCAAAACCCTTTACTCCATAAATACGCTTTGTATGTCTTTGCAAGCAGAGTAGACCCAGATCAGACGGCTCCAATAGGAACATTCTGATAAGTGCCTGCTCTGTTGATACAGTAAAACCTCTCCATAACGGCCAATAAACTGTGTTAATTAGTTGGTATTTAGGGCAGGTGGCTGCTTAAAGCAAGTTGAAGGTAAAACAGAACGCTCCTATAGGAGCGTTCTGTTTTACTTTCACCTTGTTTTAAGCAACCACCTGCGTGACTTTGAGAGAAGTGTGAGGTTAGGACGTCCGTAAACCGGTTTAAACCCCCAGTGGTGTTTTTGCTACTGACCGTGCCAATGCGGTACTCTCTTTGTCACCCTTCCTTTTGTTTGCCTTGCGTCTTTGTGCTTGTGATTTTGTTCATGTGTGGAACGTTTGTCTCTGGTTCTTGTGTGTCTTTTGGTGTTTTCTGTGTTCATTTCGTGTGTGAATGTGCGTTTGGGTGTGTGGTTGTGTGTGTGTGTGTGTGTCATGCTGTCTATCGGTGTTTTGGTGGTGGTTGCGTCTTGTATGTGGCTTTGCCTGCTTGACTTTACTACTTTTCCATTTAACACAAAATACTTGATGTAATTTAGTGGCCGTTATAGAGAGGTTTTCTGTAGATGCGACTCTACAGTTTCTACCGTGTCAAAAGCTTCCTGTATACAAGTGCTATTATAAAAACGAATCTAATTAATATTCATGATGTCATTATTTCTTACATGAATATTGATGGAGTAAAGGGGTGATATACATGTTGCTCTAACTGGAAATTCGTGATCAATGATGCTAACATTAATTCTTTGACTGCCAATGAAGCATCTGTGATGACATATAATGTAAACAGTCTGGGTCCATATTAAATACAGAATAACCAATATGATATATGAGGTCTTCTTGTTGGATAATATTGTGTGACTTCCTTATAGAGACTGACTGCTAGAATGGATGGATGGACGGACGAATAAATGTGTGAATGAATGAATGAATTAACGAACGAATGAACGAGTGAGCGAGCAAGCAAAGGAACGAACGAATGGTTTTAATTCAAGAAAGAGACTTGTAAAGACTAACAATGATGAAAGAACAGTATAACAACACACGTATGACATGGTAGGCTATGATGCTCGCCGACATGATTGTTTACATCTACTCTGATCATCCTATAAGTGGTTGCAGACAATCTTCCATCTACATGGTACTGAAGCTAAATAAGCCGATTTGAAAAATATGCTAACCCTTTCCCTGTTTGATATTCGTGTAAGAAATACTGACAACATGAATATGTTTCAGTCGAATTTTCGAGCTTTTCGAGAAAATGTTTTGCTTTGATAAAAACTGTAGAATCAGATCTATATTGTTAAAAGCAAACAAAACATGCCCAGATCAAACGGCTCCTATAGCAGCTGTCTGGATCTACTATGTTTGCAAATGTGTAAAAAGGGTCTATATGAGGTCAAGGGCTAAATTAGATTGACATAGTAGCAAAACGCGTGACCGTGATCAAATTGCTACTGAAGGAGCAGTTTGATCTGGGTCTACACTACTTAAGTATGTCTGTCTGATTTTTTAAAAAGTAATTACAGTTTTCATAACATAACTGCGTGTGTGCATTACTGGACGAACCACAGATATGCCATGAGAAATCAGACAACTCATAGTCACATTGCAAAGGATAACCACTTGTGTATAATGAATGTACGACCTAAGCACATTTACAAAATAGTCTTGGATGTCATAACACACATGGTCCATACATTCTGGTACAATGTACCGGTATCTATACGTAATACATAGTTTGAATGAAACTTATATTACTATTATTTGAGTTAAACGATTCCGCAAACACGGTGTTAGACATCTTTGTTACATAAACGAAATAAAATAAATATAAACTCAGAGCAATAAATAAAAGTGCCTCAAAAACTGAACTCGCCATTTCTCCACCAAACCCTATAGTGTGACCTCTTTAGCATCGTCTCAGAGAAACGATTTTAGAGTGCTCACAATATAGGGTTTGGTGGAGAAATAAGGAGCTATTTTTGAAAATGTTTTCATTTACATGCACACATCTTAACCGGGAATCAGTCAGAAACGCCATTGTCGCTGTACACAGCTTAAAGCACCCTCCTAAACTCATCCAGCCTAAAACCTCAATTCTGCGACTCTCTGTAAGCTCAACGAGTCCAACTGGCTGTTCCTTTAGATACAGTCCATGAGGATGCAACCCCTGTGCCATTGATTAGCTACTTATCTGATCAAGGACGCCGTTCCACGCCTTTGCAAACAGAGCAGATCCAGATCAGATGGCTTCCATAGACGCCGTCTGATCAAAGTTTGCTCTGGTGATGGAATTATATAGAGCTCGAGTCTATATGTTCTGCCATGGCAAAAATATCATGTGTCCATGTACCATTTTAAAACAATAGCTTATAAATGTTCACGATGCCTTTATTTCTTACATGAATATTCATCAAGTGAAGGATTGTACATGTACAGCTAATGTCCAAAAACGAAATGCCCATCGAAGGCAATTTATAGCTTTTGTCATTAACCCATATACTGTTAAATATAAACAGATTGGATTAGGATAGGACGCCGTCAACATCTCACCAAGATCCAGGCAGATTAAAACTCGGTCACTGGTTTCTCAACATCTTGAACGCTTACTTTGATAAAATGTTTTATTCATTGAATCAGAAGTAACTGAACCCCTTCCCTGTTCTATGTTTATTCCAATTTTCAATACCTACTGAATCTTCATGCAGAAAGAAGTTATAATAAAATATGAAAGGTGGAACATTGTAGCAATTTTAGAACGTAAAGAAACAGATCTTTCAAATACCACTAGCAAACAGAGCAGACCCTGATCAGACGGCTCCTAGATCTGATCTGGGTCTACTTTGTTTGCAAATGCGTGAAAACACGTTTCTATGAGGGAAAGGGTTAAATGGTACCAGTCTGGAGTTTGGGCATATAAAGATCAACATTACGGTGCAAACTTATAAACCCACTGACTAGTTCGTGCATTTTAAAATAGTTTTGAAAGGGTGTATCGCGTTCAAATGTTCAGCATAATTAGCAGGTCTTCAGGTGTTACAGGGTCCAGGTACCTTGGCACTTCTCTGTCGTTCGAACTCCAACACGTGTGACCTGAATACTGTAAGGAAAGAAGAAAGAAAAACAATAAGCCGATAAACTACTTTAATCCTTTACTCCATAAATACGCCTTTCTATGCCTTTGCAGAAAGAGTAGACCCAGTTCAGACGGCTCCTATACTCGCAGGAGTCGTCTGATCAGGGTCTGCTCTGTTTGCTTATAACACAATATAAATATGATTCTACAATTTCAGCCATGGCCATTTGGCCATGGCCATGTTCATATGCCATTATAAAAATGAATCTAACTACCTACTTCAATACCTACTGAATAGTCTTTGACAAAATAGTTGGAAGGTGGAATAGTGTAGTCATTTGAGAAAGTAAAGAAACAGATTTTGCAAATTCCTTTAGCAAACAGAGCAGACCTTGATCAGACGGCTCCTATTGGAGCCGTCTCATCTGGGTCGTCTCTGTTTGCAAATGCATGAAAATGCGTTTATATGAAGGAAAGGGTTAACATTGATCAGCGGTACGTTTTTACTTATAGACTAGGCGGAATTTGGGAAATTCTGACCCCACTTGGCATTTCGTGCTAAAAGTTGGCAAACAGTTGTTTTTATATAATTTGGGTGTGCTGAATCCGATTATGCCGTTTGCCAAGCGGTATCTTCCGTATTTAACAAAATGGCGGAAAACAAAATGGTCGCCAACGAGCATTATTTCCAGCAAAACAAGAATAAACTACACTAAAAATCTTGGCGTAACACTAAAATTTTCTGTTAAAATGTACAAACGACCAATGGAAGACAATTTTTAAAAGCTGAATTCCCGTTATTGCATTATAAGTTACATTATATCCCAAGGGTTAACCTAAAATGGCGGAAAGCAAAATGGCCGCCCAAAACTCATATTTGCAGCTCTCACAAGATATACATGTACAACATTAGGTACATGATCAAAATAATGATTGATGTCTTGTAATAAAGAATAAACAAATATTGTAACATTATTATGACGTGTTCAATCCATTTTTGTTGTCTATTACACTGCATTGCGCTGGACATAAATAACGTTATTCTCAGCAACACAACATATTAATCAAACATGCATGTATGGTCACAAATTTATATTGTTGCCCTCTTCTGAATTACTTCATTCTGGCGCTAGGAGGCGTGAGTAGTGTTGCACATTTAATAACTGCTCATGAACAGACTCAATAAAACAGAGTATGCATTTTTCTCTTTTCACATTGCTGCTTTTGCTTTCGAAGGAACTCCTACTTTAAGAACTTAAATACTATACCTGCATGATGATGCTATTACATAATTTAAGAGAATAAACCTGTCGAGTTTAACCGTTTCCCTCATATAAACGTGTTTTCGCGCATTTGCAAACAGAGTAGACCCAGATCAGACGGCTCCTACTGGAGCCGTCTGATCAGGGCCTGCTCTACTTGCTAATGGAATTTGAAAGATCTGATTCTTTACTTTCTAAAATGGCTACAATGTTCCACCTTCCACATTTCATTATAATTAATTTGTTCATGAATATTCAGTAGGCACATGTATTAAAATCTGGAATAAACATAGAACAGGGAAAGGGTTAAAAGCACAATTTGTATCACGAAACACTGTTTTCTTTGACCGAATGAAATTACAATTGCGTCACAGAGTTCAGATAAAGCGGTACTGATTATATGACTAACATTATAGATTATCCACTCCACAGTAGCGCTTCAGATGCATATAGCACATTAGCACTAAAATAACACAATGTAAGCAGCGTGTAATCTCAAAAGAAACAGACTAATAGAACTCACAACCGACCTGCAATTGGCCAAATGTATCAAAGCCAAGTGCTAGTAATACCTTGGTTTGGCACAAATCATACTACGCTACCTGTACATGTAAAAATCATAGCTCAAGACATTTTGACGCAGACATTATTCTTTATAGGTGGCCATTTTGTGTTCCACCATCTACACATTATAATTATATACTTACGATAGAGCTTGGCAGGCAGCCAAAGTATTTAAACCCTAAATTATTTTCTAATACTTGAAATCAGTCTTTAAACAATGTCGATTTTACTGCTTTATAGAACGTGTACATGTATAATTGTTTGGTTGCAAACAGTGTTTGTTGGTGGCCATTTTGTTTTACCGCCATTTTAGCTTAAATCGTTGGGATATATTTTGGAATGCAATAAAACGAAATTAAGATTTTAAAAATTGTCTTCCATTAGTCGTTTGTACATTTTAACAGAACATTTTAATGTTACACCCAGATTTTCGGTGTAGTGTATCCTTGTATGGCTTGGAATAGTGCTCGTTGGTGGCCATTTTGTTTTCCGCCATTTTGTACCTTAAACACGGCAGATACAGCATGGCAAACGGCATATTCGGATTTAGCACACCCAAAATATGTAAAAACAACTGTTTGCCAACTTTATACACGAAATGCCTACTACTCTTTCATTTTTTACAATTTCTAGAAATCCGACTAGACTAAAACAGCTAAGCTTCGATACAATTATCCGACAGAACAGAACAGTTGTTCATATTTCGGGTTTCCGTTGTTCAACTGTTATTCGATTTATGTTAGTTTCACAGAGAATATACGTTGAACACAACGAACAGCATTGTACTAGAAAGTACAAAACGATTGCGACTCAGTATCAATATCTACGCCTATAATGTTTCTTTTGTAAAAGTTCACAGCAATCTTCTCGTTCATCCGAGATAGGTTCATTCAATACAAGATAAAAAATAAAAAACAAAGACTTACCATCCAGTGAAGTGTCTTACAAGCCGAACAGATCACAAGTCCATCTGTGTAGGTTTTTTTCACTCCAAATTTCCTATAAATATACAAGACTTCTGTATTTAGAACAGTTGCTTGACGTTTCAACTCATATAGGGGAAAAATAAAACATCATGATCATTCATTAGCTGCTCTTTTATAACGACATTAGGAATGGAGAAATTTTGAAGGTAACACAAAATGAAAAATCTCATATGCTAACAGAGCAGACTGACCAGACAGTCCGTATAAGAGTTGTCTGATCTAGGTCTACTCTGTTTGCGCATGCGTCATAATGTGTATCTATAAGGTCATTGGTTAATTGGACAGCGCTTACTCGTATATCCAATATATCTACTACCCTAGTTACTCAAACAAGTATTTTCTCAATAACTGGAACTCTCAAACAAGTATGTTCTCAGTGTTGTTATATTTTCTTGTCCGTCGGGATCAATAGTTTCGATGGTATTAGTTTTGAAAATTGAATGCCGCTTAAACCGGTGCAAGTGTGTACACGTGCGTGTATGTGTGTGTGTGTGTTGGTGTGGGGGGGGGGGGGGTAGTTTTGCACTTTTCATAACTGCTCATGTACAGACACAATAAAACCTAGTGTGCATGTTTTGCATTGCTGCTTTTGCTTTCGAAGGATCTCCTACTTTCAGAACTTATTACTTGTCGTTAAGACAGGTGACAGCTTAATGTAGGGTATAAATCATGATAATATCTATGTCACTGCAATCCCATGTAGTAGGGGTCCGTCTTGCTACTAAAGCTCGCACGACCAAAACTTAGGGGCCCCCGTGACCGAGTTACTATTGTATTCGACTGACAATTACTAATCCCTAACAGCTGTGGTTCGAATCCATGTCTTGGCATTTGGACTTTTCATGTGAGGAAGCTTCCAGGTGGCTTGTGGTAGGTCGGTGGTTCTACCCGGATGTCCGTCTGTGCATGAGACCATGCAGTTAGTTCCATGCTCGAAAAAACATCCGGGCTGTTTCTTCAGATGTAATTAGCTGGACGTCGCGATATGACTGAAATACTGTTAGAGCTACACAAAACCCAGATACAAGCAGACAGATAAGAAGACCAAAACTATTGTAATTTGTGATTTACCGGAATCAATTAAACTTGTAAGATCGAAATTAGGGTACATTCTAGAATGCAGCGGTTAACTCATTCTCTCCTAGGCTATTTTTAGACCCAACCTCTTTAAATTTATCTACCGTAAAGGAGCATTAACTAGAGGAAAGGAAAAATAATTTAGAATTTTGTAGTTTGAAACCATTGTGATAAATACAGCATTTGCTCCGTGATAAATAGAGCATTTGCTCCTATAGGAGCAAATGCTCTATTTATCACAATGGTTTCATAAAGTGACTTCTATAGATGTGCAAAAATGCGTCACTAGGAGATAAAGTGTTAAGGTTTTACTTCGAACGATCGCAGATGGAAGTTACGATCTTCGTACGATAGCCGATCGCAGCTGGAAGTTACGATCTTCGTACGATCGCAGCTGGTAGTTACGATCATCGTATGTTAGAACTCACGATAATGTCAGTCCTAATATGCTTAGTAAGGCGGGCCCGAAGGGTTAAAGAACAATAAATGCTATATCATTTTATAGTAAAATATATATAAACACTTTACTTGAAGCAATTCTGGTACATTCGTTTCCACGGTAACGTTTCATCAAAGTCGATTGTGTCATGGACAAAGGTGAGCATTTGTTTCTCTGTGTAATGACCCTGTGTTAGTCGTTCCCACATCAAGTTATCTTGGCTTAGCTCATATAGGTCACTGCAGGTCTGTCCTGGAAAAGAAATTCGTAAGATACAGTAAAACCTCTCTTTCACGACCACTAAATTGTGTTAATTAGTTGGTATTTTTGGCAGGTGGTTGCTTAAAGCAAGGTGAAAGTAAAACAGAAGGCTCCTATAGGAGCGTTCTGTTTTACTTTAACCTTGCTTGAAGCATCCACCTGCTTTTAACACAAAATACTTGATGTAATTTAGTGGTCGTTATAGAGAGGTTTTACTGTACAAACATTAACCATTGTCCCGCTCTCCGCGGTCTGACTCACATTCGCAAACAGCTTGGATGTAGATGAGACGCCGAGCAACTCGGTATGCTGTTTGACACTTGGTCAACAATGTGTCAAGGGCTTGATCAAATCGGAATGGGATTTTCAGTACATGTATATCTAATTTTGGGCAGGCATTATTTTTGTACATCAGGGTAATGGTTAAAACACTAAACAAACATACACAAGAAAAGTCTCTTTTTTGTATACAGTTGAATCGGTCTTAAGCGGCCATTCATTTACTGAACATGTGAGGGTGAAAAAGCAAGTGGTTGCTTAATGCAGGGCAAAAGTAATGCAGAAAAGCTTTCTGTACTATTTTTGACCTGTATTAAGCCACCACCTGCCTTACAAACCCATAATTAGACCTCTTTTTGATGGCCATTTAAGACAGCCACTACTGTTTTTTTTTATATTCAATGATATTATATCATTTATAAATACATGTGTATGCATTCGTTCTAAAATCATATTATACAACAGAAGCAACTATGGTTGTGATGATTCTGATCTTATGTACTCTATCTCTTTAATTTACCCCTTTACTCCTTGACTATTGATTAAGAAAAAATGGATATAGGAGTATTGATTAACTGTTTAATAATGGCATTATGAACAAGGACAAACTTGATCATAGCAAAACTGTAAATCCATATCAATACTTCTCATAAGCAAGCAGAGCAGACCCTGATCTGAGTCTACTCTATTTGCAAAGGCATTTAAAGGCGTATACAGTAAAATCTCTCTATAACGACCACTAAATTACATCAAGTATTTGTGTTAAAGGCAGGTGACTGCTTAAAGCAAGGTGAAAGTAAAAATGTTATAGAGAGGTTTTACTGTATATGGAGTAAATGGTTATAAAAAAGCCTATTTCTAGCGATTCTAGACAGATGGTAGCACAAAGAAGGACAAAGGTAAAACAAGAAAGCTTCCAAAGAGTCCTTACTAATTACTCTCCCCCTCACGTGGTCTTCCATTAGTGGTCGCTTAACCCATTACTCATAGGCTATTCTGAATAAATCTACCAATAAGGAACAATAACTAGAGAAAAAGAAATGTTTCATAATTTATTTTGAAACCATTGTTATAAATAGAGCATTTGCTCCTATGGTCTATTTGCTCTAATTATCACAATGGTTTCAAAAAGTGACTTTTACAGAGGCGTCAAAAGACGTCAATATGAGGGAATGATTACACTTTATTCTGCTTAATAATTAAAACTGGATCCTCATGTTGTGATTATAAATAAAACAAAAAGGTTGTATCTAATTTTATCACTGAATGTCTTGTATACTCGGTTTAATTACAGTACGGGTTGCACAGGTTTAACCTAGTTGGCACTATATACAGTAAAGCCTCAATTATTCGAATTTTCTTTATAGAAGAATTTAGATCATTTTAGGCAGATGGCTGCTTAACGCATGATGAAAGTCATGCAAAAAGTTCCTAGAGGAGCTTTCTGCATGACTTTCACCATGCATTAAGCTGCCACATGTCTTAAAGATCGATTCTAATACGAATTTTAGTGTTCGAATAATCGGGATTTTACTGCAAACCATACAGAATCTGCTAACAAGGAGATTGGACCTCATAGGTGCATGGTCTCTAAATGTTCAGTACTCCTTTCTCGATAATGTCAGATAAGTCTTTATATGCCTTACCCAGATGGAGTATGTCCCTATGGTCGTCTAGACGTGTCATGATCTCTCGAAGACATTCCTTGGGTAAGTCCAGGAGGAACAGTTGACCATCATCTTCACGCTGGAAGTAGAAACATGCAACCACGGTGTCAAACAACGTGCATCCTTACAATATGCCGAGTTACGTGATGGCTCATCTGGGTCTCAACTGTTTGCAGACAGCTCCTTTTGGAGTTTTTATGTATAAATTTCGCCATGCATGTTGTTAAGATACATAAATAAATAGTACTATATACATTGAGTACAGTAAGTGCACTATATACTAAGGAGAGGAACTTAATATTAAAGATAATAGCTTCAATTCCAATCCTTATTAGATTTATGTATATTTATGCATGTTGTAAATTACAAAAATAAAACATGTTTAAACCAAATAAATAAGTCTATTCGGTCGCTTTAGAGAGGTTTTCATACTGTATTTATTATTGTAGAGTCTAACCTCAAAGCGTTTGTGCTGCCCAACTTTGGTGAGAAGGTTGTCGACAAGCTGTATGTGTCTGTTCCATACGCTCTTGGCACCGATCCAACGGGCCCTAGGTTCGACCAGCTCCTGAAGCGTTACCTGCAGGAGGGTTTGGACTCGGTCAATTCTGAATTCTGTCTGGAGGCCTGTAATACAATTATACGCATATGCGTTTCAATCTTTCAATTTCAAATGATAAAAAACAAAATTGAAAACAAAATGGTATCGTCTATCCATAGTAACCCTTTGAAGGCTGGATATTTAAAATGCAATGGCCCGTTATTGTTTAACAATAGAGTTCACTCAGTATGAAAGGGTGTAATAGAGGAGTTTGAATACGTTTGATACACAAACTTAAATGAAAATTGGTACATGTATACTCTTAACCCTTTGAATGCTGAACAGTGGAACGGGCCATCACTGTTAACAATGGAACGGGCCATCACTGATAACAATGGAACGGACCATCACTGTTAACAGTGGAACGGTCCATCACTGATAACAATGGAACGGGTCATCACTGTTAACAGTGGAACGGGCCATCACTGTTAACAGTGGAACGGGTCATCACTGTTAACAGTGGAACGGGCCATCACTGTTAACAATGGAACGGGCCATCACTGTAAACAGTGGAACGGGTCATCACTGTTAACAGTGGAACGGGCCATCACTGTTAACAGTGGAACGGGTCATCACTGTTAACAATGGAACGGGCCATCAGTGTTAACAGTGGAACGGTTCATCACTGTTAACAATGGAACGGGTCATCACTGTTAACAGTGGAACGGTCCATCACTGTTAACAGTGGAACGGTCCATAACTGTTAACAGTGGAACAGTCCATCACGGTTAACAATGGAACGGTCCATCATTGTTAACAGTGGAACGGTCTATAAGTGTTTAACAATAGCATCCATTCAGTGTGGAATTTGTGAGAGCACTGAATGACAAACAGCGAAGGTCCTGATCAGGGGTTTTAAGAGCTCTCTGATCTGGGTCCACCCTTTTCGCGAATGCTAGTAAACTCGCCCCCCCCCCCCCATTTACAGAGTTTAGATTATAGCTGAATATGCATTTAACTGTGTAGAGCGTTTCATAGCAAGTGGAATCAAGGACGCAACTAGGATAATGTGAGATATGTGAGCTTGCTACCTTCATTGCATATTTTCTCCAGGATTTTGAACAGTTCTCTGTGTGCGGTTCCACTCATTTTTGTAAGGTTTCCTTTCACAATAGCATGCATCATCTGGAAGAAAAAATGTATATTTAAATGACTAAACCTTAGAATGTTTGATTATTGGTTAAGTATTTTATATACCTAAATATTTGCTAAAATATTTTGATACAAATTTTGACAGAACATTTCATGACCGACTGGTGCCCAGTGGCCCATAAACGGATATAAGCAAACATAGCATATCCAGATCAGAGATCCTGGGTCTGATCGCATCTGCACCATTTGCTAGACCCATCGATGTCAATGACCTACACAATCAAATAGTTTGTTTACTGTGTCCCCACAACACGAAAAAAGTGTCATGCAGTTTGGATCCTGGTGAGACGGTGAGTTACTCAGCCTCACGTATGTATCCCAAGCTTTTTGCAAATGTCATTGAGATCGCGGATAGTGAGACCAGGCGCGGATTTAGAGGGGTGGAGCCGGAGTACGCCCCCCCCCCCCCCCCTTCTAAAGTTGCCAAAATATTTTTTAGTAATATTTTAGATCTATATACAGTAAAACCTCTCTATAACGACAACTAAATTGTGTTAATTAGTTGGTATTTAGGGCAGGTGACTGCTTAAAGCAAGGTGAAAGTAACACAGAACGCTCCCATAGGAGCGTTCAATTTTACTTTCACCTTGCTTTAAGCAGCCACCTGCCTTTAACACAGCTCTTTTTCAACATGTATTACAAACACACTTTTTTTATGTCATAAATATCTACGCCCCCCCCCCCCCCCACTACACTTTCCAAAAAAAATTCTACGCCCTCCCCCTCCCCTAATCTGAAATCCTGGATCCGCACCTGGAGACAATGGTTTACTACTAACTATTTTATCTCTGACCAACGTTTTACATGAAACTATAGAAAAACGCTCTAAAATGGAATAGTGTAGGTACTTTTAGGCAGGTGGATGCTTAATACCGGGTGAAAGTGATGCAGAGAGTTCCTTGCGCAGCTTCCTGTGTGACTTTCACTCTGAATTAATCTATTATGCTATTTTCAGACCCAACCTCTTTGAATAAATCTACTGAAAATGAACATTTGCTAGAGAAAAGGAACATTTTTAGAATTGTGAAGTTTTGACATCACTTTTATTATTACACTCATCACATGTATAAATATGTGATATGAGGTACAAGTGATAAAGTATTTACATTAACACTTCACTTGCTGAATTTTAAAACACATTTCTCCTTCTTTACCCATGCCCTGTTGTATAATTTACATACATCTTCCCTGTGTACAAGTATATCGCTGCGCAATCGCTGCTGTGGAGTGCATTGGTTGCACAATCAACTTGTAAATAGTGCAGGAGCTGTCTCATCTTGGTCTTCACTATTTACAGGTAGGTATATTGACGTGAATAGCAAGCAAAGGGTTAACAATATTTATAACCAGGCTGTGTTGACTTGTACTAAACATAACATAATATAACGAGCCTTCAAACTTTCGGTTAACCCATGCCCTGTTCAATATTTATATTAGAAATAATGACATCGTGAATATTAATTAGATTATTATTTACAATGGCATAAGAACACAGGACATTTTGGCTCAAGCAAAACTGTGGGATCAGATTGATTATAACTTCATAAGCAAATAGAGCAGACCCAGATCAGACGACTCCTATTGGAGCCGTCTGATCTGGGTCTACTCTGTTTGCAAATGCGTGAAAACGCGTTTAAGAAGTGTTTTACCTTATGCTAACAGGACGCCTGGTTCATTAAATCTACAGTTGTTGACATTCTTATAATTATGATAAGTACTGCTCTTTTGTGAAACACAGTTTGCTTAAGGTCAGCTAGGGGCCACGATGGATGAACTCACGTCAAATAAGTATCCTTTCTTTCTGATGTCTGTCACCGCATATTCAATGGCCATGAATTTGATGAAGTCGGACAAACAGACAGACACTTTCCTCTGTCCCTTGCAACCGGTGACAATAACATTTCTAGCGAGCGACAATTCTTTGCTAGTGTTAGAAAGGTTTGGTCTAGGATAAAATAGAAAACAATAGCATTTCTATTATACTGTTGCACTCAACATCTCTCATACGACATACCTCCTATCCTGCCCGTCTGTGTGTCTGTGTGTCTGTGTATCTATCTATCTGTCTGACTGACTCTGTCTATATGTCTGTCTGTCTCTATCGGTCTCTGAATGCCTGTCTGTCTCTGTATGTCTGTCTGTCTGTCTGTCTCTCAGCCACTCATATACATGTATACTACATGTATATATCTCTCTCTCTCTCTCTCTTTCTCTCTCTCTCCTCTCATGTACGTGTATACATTAGGAAAAAATACACACACACACACACACACACACACACACACACACACACACACACACACACACACACACACACACACACACACACACACACACACACACACACACACACACACACACACACACACACACACACACACACACACACACATATATATATATATATATATATATATATATATATATATATATATATATATATATATATATATATATATATATATAATTTATATTGTGTTTGCTTCCTGTAAATGAAATGTATATTTCTCGCTACAATCTTATAATTATGTATGTAGTGTAGACTAAGGAACGTTCTTGTAATGGTTAATGCTGAAATAAAATATATTGTATTGTATCGTTACATAATACGAACAATGTCATACTTTTTAACACTTTTTGATGTATTGAAAGTAAAAACAATCATGTACCAATGTCCATATATACTATTATAAAAGAAACAGTCGATACATATTCTCTATCACGGCCACTATATTACATCAAGTGTTTTGTGTTAAAGGCAGGTGGCTGTCTAAAGCAAGGTGAAAGTAAAACAGAATGCTCCTATAAGAGCGTCCTGCTTTACTTTCACCTTGCTTTAAGCAGCCACCTGCCATAAATACCAACTAATGAACTCAATTTAGTGGCCGTTATAGAGAGGTTTTACTGTACCCTATAGGTATCTGACATGTCTAACAGTGGCACGTTGATAAACAAGTGAAGTGGCTACGTCAACACGTATCCGCGTTTCTCAATACCTAGAGTACGTTTGTTGGAAGAACCCCAAGATAATATGCGTATCTGGGAATGCCCGATGATTTCTAAGAAATGGGTGTTAGGAATTGGAGAACGAGGTTAAACTGTAATGGAAATGGTTCGACCCGTTTTAAAGTATCTAAACTGTGTACATATACTGCGTAATATGTTTTGTTTAATGGATAAATAAATTGGGTTTAGGTCACTGCATACATAGATCTCACTGCATAGATCATACAGCAGCGAAGATGATGCCGGTGATGATGATGACAACGATGACGAAAATGGTGGCGGTGGCGGCTGTGATGATGTTGTTGTTGATGATGATGATGATGATGGTGATTATTATTATTGTGGTTATTGTAGTGATGATGATACTCATGATGATGGTGATGATGATGATGATGATGATGAGATGATCCTGTAATGGTGGTCATTGTACAGAGGTTACACTGTGTTTGTTGCCATGTAAATAGTAAGACCAATATCTACTTTGATACATTTATTCCGATCAATAATTGCTCAACATGTTAAGGCTTGGGGAATAGTTTCAGTGATTAATACAACACATAACACAATACCTCGGGTTCAGCCTTTCACACGTAGGGACCAACTCGATGTCGTCCAGCTGCTTTAATTTCCACCCCTTGGCTGTCTTGATCCATTCACTCCCGCAGGTTTGGAATGGCATGTCTCGAGATGTCAACGGCATGCTGCAGTAGGAACATGTCAGTTTAGAAAAGGCTGGGAAGAACAGCTTAGAAAAGGGGTGGGAAGAACGATTTAGAAAAGGGGTGGGAAGAGCAATCTTGAGTTCCCAAGGTCTGTAATCAGGGTCCATGCTTATAAAGCTTTTAGTTGAGTCTGAGAACGTTCTCAAGCATTTGATTGGTCAGATTTGAGCCTTTGGCTCAAATCTGACCAATCAAAAGCTTGAGAACTCAAATCTGACCAATCAAAAGCTTGAGAACAAAACTCAGACTCAACTAAAAGCTTTATAAGCATGGACCCAGGGCAATAGATAAAGGTGATCCTTATTGCTCCACCAAACATTTTGTTGTGACCACTCTTGGGAATCGTCTCAACGAAACGATTCTAAAGAGTAGTCATAACATAGGAGAAATAAAGAAGTTATTATTGAAAATGTTTTTAATAAAAATCGCTGGGTCAAAGCGTATCTTGTTGTCACACATTTCGACCCATCTCCAAGCCCCCCCCCCCCCCCACCTCCTGTGCCACCACTCTCCTAGGCCAATCCACCCCTCTCCTAGGCCATTATATCCCTCTCCCAGGCCACCCCCTCTCCTAGGCCACACCACCGAGTAGCGACCACCGAGTGGAGAAAACATATAAAACAAAAACTGTTTCACTTAAAGAATTCTTTACTCCATAAATACACCTTTTCTATGCTTTCAAAACAGAGTAGACCCAGAATTCAGTTGCACTAACTGGTAGACAGTGTGTCCAATTACTTAACATTTTTCCTGATAGAGTCGCATTTTCACGCCTTTACAAAAAGAGTAGATCCTGGTCAGACGGTCCCTGTTTGCTTATCGTGGGAGTGGTTGTCCAATGGTAGGACGTTAGACTTGGGATCGAAGGGTCCCCGGTTCGAATCCTGCCATTGGACTATCAGAATTTTTCTGAGCAAAAGAATGCATCCCACGTTTGCTCCTCTCGACCCAGGTGTATAAATGGGTACCTGTGAGGGAAATAAGTCAATGTGCCATGGCTGCCTTAGGCGCCGAGTGTTAATGGCCGACTTATAACCCAGTGATCAGGGGGTAAATTGTGAAGTCGGGAGAATATGTACATTGTATGTAGTTCCAGACTATAAACATCACCTTTACCTTGCTTATGATTTTATTTGTGTTGATTAACGTCCGTTTCTGATCACCATGGGCTAATTGGACGCCCCAGAGAGAGGGGAGAGGATACAGAGAAACTTATGAAATAAAAATATAAAACTGCTCCTAAGTTATATTCGTGATGTCACTTTTTCTTATATGAATATTCACCAGGTAATGGAATGTGACAATTAGAGTACGTAATACATGTAGTGGTTTCAGGCACACTGTCTAATCTCGTCAAGACTGTATAACAGATGCCCGATATTCATTAATTAACCATTTCCTTAACCCTTAGCCTGCCACATATTTTTTATCATTCTACCATCTATGAATATTAATTAGGCAAGTCTTTAGTTGTGACTGGCAGGCTAAGGGTTAATATAGAAGCATTTCCATCCTAAGAGTCGTCTGATCTGGGCCTGCTCTGTTTGCTTGTGTTATGATATATAGATTTGTTTCTACAGTTTCTGTCAGACCAAAATGCCCTGTTTTAATATAATCTAATTAAAATTAATGATGTGTTTTTTCAACAGGTATAAAGGATTACATTTTAAGCACATGTACATACGAAGTAAACTCTCTCTACAGCGACCACACCAACTATTTATCATTCTGAGTCGAATGCAAAGGTGCTAGCTAAATGCTTTCAGGTGTTAATTCTCAATAATATCACAAATAAATGCATCTTGAAAACTAAAGAGTATGACCTCTTACCCATGTACCCCATAGACACGCCTTTTAACATCATTGCAAACAGAGTAGACCTAGACCAGACGGCTCCTATAGGTCTCCTATGTGTGCTAATCGGGTGATACAGATCAGATCCTACATTTTTTACGACCAAAACATATGTCATTATTTATAAATGCACAAGCATTCAAGTGATATTTAGGTCACTACTGTTTATTCATGAAGAGGTCGTTATGGAGAGCTATTGTCCTGTTTTATTAACCTGTCAAATTATACGCTTGCTGAACACGCCATATATAGCTTCGGTTGATATCGATTGTTTCCGCTAATAAAAGCTTTCCTACTTGGCTTATTCAAGTACCTGTATATTTATTGTGAATCTCGTGAAAAACGTTTTAAACACAGGTTTACCCAAGCTAAATATATCCTTTCAGTAACGTAGGAATATTCAAATTTGACAGGTTAATAAAACAGGACAATACTACTGTGGGTTTTTCCAAGTCTAATCGCTATGTAGCCTAGCGTACATAAACACGTTCAATGTATATTGATAACAACTGGTCTAGATAGAATACATTCTCATATAGAGACACATATACAGACACGCGTGCCCGAGATTAAGTAGGCTACACACGCTTACGCAACATGTTCAGCTCAAGTGAAAAGTTTAAAAAACTATTATTGGATAAAGTATAACACATCTATTGCGACCACCAACTATAGGACTAATTCTGGGTCGTATAGAGGCAGGTCATATCTTAATGCAGTACGAAAGTAATGCAGAAAACTCCTAATGGAGCTTTCTGCATTACTTTCGTCCTGCATTAAGCAACCACCTGCTTTTTAGACGACAATATTTATTCATTAAGTGATCCTATTAGAGGGAGTCTACTGTACAGTAAAACCTCTCTATAACAGCCACTAAATTGTGTTAATTATTTGGTATTTATTGCAGGTGGCCGCTTAAAGCGAGGTGAAAGTAAAACAGAACGCTCCTATAGGAGCGTTCTGTTTTACTTTCACCTTGCTTTAAGCAGCCACCTGCCTTTAACACAAAATACTTGATATAATTTCGTGGTCGTTATAGAGAGGTTTTACTGTATATGCACAAATCGCAGATCAATATCAGAGGACTGTTAAAGGAGCTGCACTGTTTGGTTTCAATATTAGCACATGAATAAGTACTTCTCGTAAAACTTATATTGTACTCCTTAACCCTATATCTCACATAAATCAGAGAAGACCCATATCAGGTGGCGCCTGTAGGGTCTGCTCTGTTTGCTTACACAGTTGTATAAATCTGATTCTAAGGTTTCTAACCATACCAAACTTTCCTGTGTTCGCATGTCATTATAGATATTCAGCTAATCAATATTCATGGTGGCATTATGTCTTATGCAAGTAGTATGTTAACCCTATCCCTGTTCTATGTTTATTACAAATACCGATATCTGGGCCTACTGAATAGTCATGGGCTACAGTTATAATGAAATATGGAAAGTGGAAAATTGTAGTCGTTTTAGAAACTAAAGAAACTGATCCATCAAATTCCAATAGCAAACAGAGCAGACCCTGATCAGACGGCTCCTATAGGAGCCGTCTGATCTGGGTCTACTCTGTTTGCAGATGCGTGAAAACACGCTTATATAAGGGAAAGGGTTATAAATAATCTGTATTAACCATTTCCCTGTTCAATATTCATGAAAGAAATAATAATATCATTAATATTTATTAGCCCAGTTTTTATTGTAATGAATGCACACAGGAATTTTTTAGTATTTTTATAAACTCTAGAGTCAGATCTATTGCAATTCTATAAGCAAACAGAGCATACCCTGACCAGATAGCTCCTATGGGAGCCGTATTATCTGGGTCTACTCTGTTTGCAAATGCATGAAAAGGCGTTTATGTGAGGGAAACGGTTAGCGGCAATCAAACAGAGGGTCATTACGGGTCTACAAGGCAGGTGGTAGCTTAATGTAGGTCAAACATATTTAGCACTAAACTACGTTTGCTCTGTATTAAGTGACCGCCTGCTTTTTAAGACTGAGCACTATGTTCAATATAGAAAGGGCCGCTTAAGATAGGTTTCAGTACATGCAAACAGTTTGGATAGATATCAAGCAATATAGGCCTACGACTTTGAAGCAGATTACAGTTTTTTTGCAAACATTCATTAAAACGTTGTCAATATAAATGTATGTACTTACATCAAGAAAGTGGAAAATGCAACTGTGAAGTCTGAAAAATAATTCCGTTTGACAATGAACCAAACTAATGTGTTTGTTTCACCAATCTATTCACGTCCGACAATAAAATTTAAATGAAGCCTAACTAAACCAAAGTGCCAGCAGTTCTATTCGCGCATGTGCGGTAGTGGGCTAAAAAGCTGTCACGTCTAAAAATAGAACAGGTTCGCTATAAATATACGGTTGCCTTATATGGTCATTAAAGCAGGTAGATATGCCGTTTATCGACAAAAAAGGTAATGCAGAATACCGTAAAGACTTTCTGGGCCCTTTAACCTGCTAAGCACAACCTGCGTTTGAAAACAGTTTGGATCCAGATGAGACACCGAGTAACTCACTGTCTCATCAGAATCCAAGCTGTTTGAAATCGATCAATAATTTTTCAAAAGTTTTAACGAATCGAAAGTAAGTAAACATTTAATGCAGATCAAAGTTTAAGTTTGTTCGTCAGTAGATTAAGGGTCAAGACATGTATTATCCACAAACAAAATGTTCCATTACAGAGGTAGGCTATTCCAATGTCCAAATAGGTGATTATAATTTAACCATTTACTTGAACTTTGAACTTTTATTTCAATAACTCCATCTATAGGCCTACACATTTTCGTGCATTTGCAAACAGAGTATAGACCCAGATCAGACAGCTCATGTAGGAGCTGTCTGATCAGGGTCTACGCTGCTTGTTAATGATTTGATATAGATCCGATTTTGTAGTTTCTTCCATTGCTAAACATTCATGTGTTCATTTCATTGGCACAAAAATCACCTGGTTGAATACTCATGATGTTATTATGTCTTACATGAATATTCATGCGGTAAAGGCATACATGTATAATGAAAATTTGAGGCATTGTGCATATGTCGTCTGCTGTTGAAAATAATGTGCGTGTAACCCTTTAAATAATCTATACGCCCTTTGCAAATAGAATTTACCCAGATCAGAGGCTTCTGTAGGAGTCGTTTGATCAGGGTCTGCTCTTAAATTTGTGCTCTAAGTAGCGGTCGTCGTATACCAGAGCTTACGGTAATACCTGTCGTACGTAGCCTTAACCCATTCCCTCATAGACTATTTTAGACCCAACCATTACTAGAAGGAAAAGGGGACTTTTAGGAGTGTATACTTTTGAAACCTATGTGGTAAATAGAGAATTTGCTGAGCAAATGCTCTATTTATCACAATGTTGTTGTTTTTAACAAAAAAAGGACTGTTACAGGGACGGCAACAGGAGGGAATGGGTGAATTGTTGCACACAGGAATGTGCGATATATCATCTATACGAGTCGCAGCGATATTCGTAAACAAGAGAATCGGTAGAACCGATGGATGCTCCCAAACTGCAGACAAATTATAAGTATGAAAAATATCAAAGGACAATAACTCCTAAATGATGCAAAAGAGAGTGATGATTCTTGTGCACTGCACATCTCCTTATCGAGATCAATCTACCTATGAAGTTTCATGTTGATACCAATTATAGTTAAATGTGTATTATGCTCCGGACAATTATGAAAAATAACAAAACGCAATAACTCCTGAATTATGCAAAAGAGAGTGATAATTATTGTGCACTGCACTTCTCCTCATCGAGATCAATCTACCTATGAAGTTTCATGTTGATATCTATTACAGTGTTTGTGGTATGCTCCGGACAAAGTTATGACGGACGGACGGACAGACGGACGGACAAAGTGGCGACTATATGCTCCCCCAACATCGTTGTTGGGGACTGGGGAGCATAAAAATAGATTTACGATAATCCTTTAGTAAGGCTGGTCTTGATGCTTACATACTGGTGAGACCGTTATATTTGGCATATTACCGGGATTGAAATTGTTTGCAAATGTAGTCACTGTTTAGATCAGCTAGACTGCCTATGTTCGACTGTAGTGACATTGTGTCATGATCATTTTGTTTAACAACAGATTCGCCTTTGAAACTAGAGTAGATCCAGATTAGATGGCTCCTATAGGAGTATTCTTGTCTGAGGCAACTCTACTTTCAAAGCCGTAAAAAGTGTGTGTCGTGATGTATCATACTATATGTATTCATTCACAATCTGACTCGCACACAGCTTGGATCCAGATAAGACACAGAGTAACTTGATGTCTCGCCAGGACAACAGCTCTTTGACACTCGGCCAAAGTTGGCGGACACAAACAAGTGAATTAGATAGATCAGTATGCCTCTTATCTTCTACCTTGAGTATGTTATACAGTAGAACCTGTCTTAAGCCGCCATCAAAAATATTTCTTAGTATGGGTCTGTAAGGCAGTAGGTAGATTAATGCAGGTCAAACGTAATACAGAAAGCTCCTATAGTTCCTTTATGCATTACTTTTGTCCTGCATTAAGCAATCACTTGCTTTTTAAGAGCATACCTTCAATAAACGAATGGCTGCTTAGGACAGATTCTACTGTATGTACAATTCAGCAGAACAAAGCAATACACATTTAATCAAACTTTAATAATAAATATCTACATTCCTGTAAAAATAATATGCATAATTATCACAGTTTACAAACTCATCTGAAATAAAAAATAAAATAGAAGCTTGTTTAGCTCTTTTGTTTGCCCCCAGTAAGGCCTGGGTGGTACGTATCAGGCAGTAAGGCCTGGGTGGTACGAGTCAGGCAGTAAGGCCTGGGTGGTACGAATCAGGCAGTAAGGCCTGGGTGGTACGAATCAGGCAGTAAGGCCTGGGTGGTACGAATCAGGCAGTAAGGCCTGGGTGGTACGACTGGGTGGTACGAATCAGGCAGTAAGGCATGGGTGGTACGAATCAGGCAGTAAGGCCTGGGTGGTACGAATCAAGCAGCAAGGCCTGGGTGGTACGAGTCAGGCAGTAAGGCCTGGGTGGTACGAATCAGGCAGCAAGGCCTGGGTGGTACGAGTCAGGCAGTAAGGCCTGGGTGGTACGAATCAGGCAGTAAGGCCTGGTGGTACGAGTCAGGCAGTAAGGCCTGGGTGGTACGAATCAGGCAGTAAGGCCTGGGTGGTACGAGTCAGGCAGTAAGGCCTGGGTGGTACGAATCAGGCAGTAAGGCCTGGGTGGTACGATTCAGGCAGTAAGGCCTGGGTGGTACGAGTCAGGCAGTAAGGCCTGGGTGGTACGAATCAGGCAGTAAGGCCTGGGTGGTACGAATCAGGCTCTTTTGTTTGCCCCCCAGTAAGGCCTGGGTGGTATGAATCAGGCTCTTTTGTTTGTCCCCAGTAAGGCCTGGGTGGTACGAATCAGGCTCTTTTGTTTGCCCCCCAGTAAGGCCTAGGTGGTACGAGTCAGGCTCTTTTGTTTGCCCCCAGTAAGGCCTGGGTGGTACGAATCAAGCTCTTTTGTTTGCCCTCAGTAAGGCCTGGGTGGTACGAGTCAGGCTCTTTTGTTTGCCCCCCAGTAAGGCCTGGGTGGTACGAATCAGGCAGTAAGGCCTGGGTGGTACGAATCAGGCTCTTTTGTTTGCCCCCAGTAAGGCCTGGATGGTACGAATCAGGCTCTTTTGTTTGCCCCCCAGTAAGGCCTGGGTGGTATGAATCAGGCTCTTTTGTTTGCCCCCCAGCAAGGCCTGGGTGGTATGAATCAGGCTCTTTTGTTTGCCCCCCAGTAAGGCCTGGGTGGTATGAATCAGGCTCTTTTGTTTGCCCCCCAGTAAGGCCTGGGTGGTATGAATCAGGCTCTTTTGTTTGCCCCCCAGTAAGGCCTGGGTGGTACGAATCAGGCTCTTTTGTTTGCCTCCCAGTAAGGCCTGGGTGGTACGAATCAGGCTCTTTTGTTTGCCCCCAGTAAGGCCTGGGTGGTACAAATCAGGCTCTTTTGTTTGCCCCCCAGTAAGGCCTGGGTGGTACGAGTCAGGTTCTTTTGTTTGCCCCCAGCAAGGCCTGGGTGGTATGAATCAGGCTCTTTGTTTGCCCCCCAGTAAGGCCTGGGTGGTACGAATCAGGCTCTTTTGTTTGCCCCCAGTAAGGCCTGGGTGGTACGAATCAGGCAGTAAGGCCTGGGTGGTACGAATCAGGCAGTAGTCTCCTTTTCTACAGAGTTATAAATACATGTATGTATACAGTAAAACCCCTTTAAACTGGACATTAAATCTAGTAAAGATATCAGCAATGGAGACTGGTGGCAACTTAATGCAGGGTGAAAGTCATGCAGAAAGCTCCTCTAGGAGCTTTCTACATGACTTTCAACCTGCATTAAGCAGCCACCTGCCTAAAACTTATCTTAATTCTTATCTACTAGAATTCTGGTTTACTTAACCCTTTCCCTCATACAAGCACTTTTTTCACGCCTTTGCAAACAGAGTAGACAGGAACTATCTGATCTGGACCTACACATAGGCAGTGAAAAGTGTATTTATGGATTTAAAAGTTAAGTAAAGCATGAACTGTTTGATTTTTTCAAAGTGGGACAGCCCATCAGTATATAGTGATAAAGTCCATTCAGTATCAAAGGATTAAATTTGCGAAAGGATTTTAAACAACAAACAATGTAGACGCTGAACAGATGGACCCTCTATGTCTAAGGAGTCTATAGATCTGGGTCTACACTGTTTGCAAATGCCAGAACACCTGTTTCTTGCATGCAAGGGGTTAAAATAGTATTGTCTAGTTTATAGTCCAGTTTATACAATGTTCTTATATTGACCTGAGTCAGTTGAATATATCACAGTAGAGCTTTTTACAGTGGATACCTAATGAAAATGGGAGTCTGCATAAAAACGCCTTTCTACGCCTTTGCAAATAGAGTAGACCCAGATGAGACAGGAGCCCTCTGATCACGGTCAACTCTATTTGGTTATGGAATAATATAGATTCTGTTCTGTAATGGTCAAACTTTTCATGTGTCATTATAGAAAATAATCTAATGTTTAATGTTTTTTTCTTTTATCAATATGGTCTATGACAAGGGCTATAACTCTAGCATTATTGAGTGCTTATCATAACCACATCCCAATGGTGCAAGTTAACCCTTTCACTGTTGAATATTCAAAAAGAAATATTGACATCATGAACATTTATTAGCTGATTTTTTATATTGGCAGATGTACAGAGGAATTTTATGTTTTGGTACAAACTGTAGAGTCAGATCTATTACCTTTTCATAAGCAGACAGAGATGACCCTGATCAGATGGCTCCGATAGGAGTTGTCCGATCTTGGACTACCCTGTTTGCAACTAGGCATGAAAATGTGTTTATACGAAGATATGAAATACAGGGTTAACAATAACTTACATTATGATCAATCATTCTATAAAGTGGCATGACTCTATGACAAAGACTTTTGGAGTTACACATGTAACAAAACAACTGTGACTAACAGAATGATGAACTGATCATGGATGAAATAACACACACTAACAGGATAATCTAAATTTCATTCCTTCTAAATTAGGGGTATATACATGTTGTTTACCTCTATATCTTGTCTAAACTGATTGGAAAATCTCCACTGTTCGAGTCAGTCATATATTGTTATACCTCTGCTGCTAACAAAATCACAATTTACCCTTTCCTTCACAGAAACACATTTTTACCCATTTTCAAACAGAGTAGACCCAGATCAGATGGCTCCGATCCTATAAGAGCCGTCTGATTAGGGTCTGTTCTGATTGCTAATGGAATTTGATAGATATGTTTCTTTAGTTTCTAAAATGGCTGCAGTGTTCCACTTTCCATATTTCATTATAACTATTTTTGTCCATGAATATTCTGTAGGTATTGAAATTAGTAATAAATACAGAACAGGGAAAGGGTTCAATGCAGCATTGGCCATGCATGTGTATAATGTCTGCTCTGCATTTCAAGAGTTTATAAATTATGTCATGTGGCTTTTTGAAAGAGCAGTTTCATTCAAAACAAACACACGTTGGTTTCTTCCGGCAGTTCAAGCTTGATTTCAGTTTGGAATCTTGAGTACTCAGCTGTGTTAATATTTCCCAGACTTTGATTTTACTTTTGGCTTAAGTTCAAACGTTACATTGATCCTGCAGGAGACAGTGACTGTGGCTTGAGACATTCTCTGCTGCAGAGTGGGGCGTGTGTCTATATCAGATACGCCCTCGATCTGCCCCTCCCACTCCTTTGACTCCTCCTCTTGAATACTCATTGGCTTGCCAACAGCTTGGTGCACAAAGTTTGACATTTCCTTTGCCTTCTCTTTTGCATTGTGAACAGCTAACAGACTTGCTTGCTGCCTGTGAACAATGTATACACATGGTTATATTAAATGTCTTAACTCTTTATTTGTTCAATATTCATGTAAGAAACAATGAAATTATGAATATTTATTAGCAGCATCTTTATAGTGGTATATGTTACATAAGAATCTTTGGTATTGGTAGAACTGTAGAGTCAGATCTTTCCTAATTCCATTTAAGCAAATAGAGCATATCAGATTAATAGTTTCTTTTAAAGGATACTATATGTAATGATGCCTTACACAAATAAATCTAGCAATACTTTTGACATCCTTATCTGACTTGCTATTTCTGTTTTGAGCTTAGTGAGAAATTCGAAAGGACTTAATCAAACCCCCAAAACTAAGAACCTTTATATATTCCTAAAGTGTAGTTATAGGCCGAGTACTGCTTTAGATGCTATGTTAACAAAAGGAAATGTACCATGATATTATCTCTAATAAACAACCAGGAGGGGTGGAGTTAATTTTTTTCATAAGGAGCTTCTTGCAATTTGTACACAGGTGGTTGCTTGCCTAAAGCAGAATGAAAACAAAGCAGAAAACTATGGGAGCTTTCTGCATTGCTTTAAGTGCACATTAAGCTACCACCTATATTTTGAAGAACCTATACATGTATTTCTTTACTTAATAGATTGAAAGCAATGCAGAAAGTTCCTTATGGGAGCTTTCTGCATTGCTTTCAGTCTGCATTATTTTTAAGCAACCACTTGCAGTTTGAAAAACATATATTTCTTCATTCAATGGTTATTATATATGGGCTTAGTTGTAGTATTCATTTTTAGATTCCCAACAAAGGTAAGGGGGCATTTATTAGGGTGGGGGCCTTTATTTATGAAAAATACGGCAACACAAAAGAGTCACTGACACCAACAGGAAAAATGCAATGATTGGAATTTTACCTCAAAGTCTCAAGAGTTGTGCCTGCATGATAGAATTCTGGTAATCCAACTATTACTGTCTCATCTAGCTTCTCAACCAACAGATTGCAAGCAGATTGACATTTGTGGAAATCTAGAAACACAACGGTCACTTCAGCATCCATGTCATACATAGACTCAGCTCTACGTAATGATTTATGAACTTGCATGTCTGTCTCCTAGAAATTAAAAACAAAATGAAAATAAGAATTTAACCCTTTACATGTTCAATATTCATGTAAGAAATAACTTTCAATAAGACATCATGAATATTTATTAGCTGAATTTTTATAATGCTAAATTTTCAACAATTTTTTTTGCTTTAACAAATAATGTAAAAGCATATCTATATTATGCCATGAGCAAACAGAGTAAACCCAGATCAGATGGCTCCTACAGGAACCATCTGATCTGGGTCTACTCAGATAACTCTGTTTGCAAATGCGTGAAAAAGCATTTATATGAAGGAAACGATTAAAACAATATATAAGCTAATGAAATCATAAAGTTTGATAAACTTGAATTATGCATTATTTGCTATATATACATGTATATGTTTTCTTAACTGGATATACATGTATAATATTGCTTGATGATTTATACCCAGCTGATGAAATTCCTCTGAGACTAACAGCCTTGGGGAACATGATTTTACCACCCTAGAATAAATTGTCAGGTACCGTATAACAATTGTCAGGTTGTCTATATTATAGTAAGTGCAAAGTTTAACCCTTGCAGACTATGAGATATTTATTTTCAAAATTTGTCTTTTGCAAAACTCATGTATGCTAGGACTACAGGAGCCAAAGTATGTCCTTTTCTGCTGTATAACCTTGTTTATTCAGCCAGCCCTTTGATAATGGTATATATGAACACAAGTTTCTTTGACTTTTGCAAAAACGGTAGAATCAGACCTATATAATACCATTGATGTTTCATGGCAAAAAAGCAGACCCTGTTCAGATGACTCCTATAGGAGTTATCTGACCTGGGTCTACTGTTTGTAAGGGCAATGCTGCATGGAAGGGCATCTTTATGAGTTAACCCTTTCCCTGTCCTATGTTTATTCCAAAGTTCAATACCTAGGCTACTGAATATTCATTAACAAATTAGTTATAAAGAAATATGGAAGGTGGAACATTGTTGACAGTTTACTGTTTAGAAAGCAAAGAAACAGATCTTTCAGATTGTATTAGCAAACAGTTCAGACCCTGAGACGGCTCCTTTAGGAGCCGTCTGATCTGGGTCCACTCTGTTTGCAAATGCGTGAAAACACGTTTATATGAGAGAAAGGGTTGAGCTCTGAAGCTGAAGCGAGAATATGAAGACAAAGAATCTTTTTGCCATGGCTGAACTAATAGAATCAGACCTAAATCACTCCATACAGACAGTACAGACTTAACTCTTTCCTCCATAAATACACCTCTGTAATAGTCACTTCTTGAAACCATTGTGATAAATAGATCAGACGACCCTTACAGAAGTTGGCTGATCTGGATCTACTCTGTTTGTAAAGTCAGCTCAATCATATAAAGTCAAATAATTAATACACTGGATATAGTAATATACCTTTACGTTATGATTTTGGAAAGTTTGAAGAACATAGTCCAATCTTCTCTGGATACTGTTCTTCACATCTTGTACATTGTCTTTCTGACTGTGGATTTTCACAGTTATTCTACACCTGTCTGGAGGAAGAGACACTTCTCCAACTGCAGTAACTTGTATGAACCTATCAGATTTGTGGATGTCGCGATTTAAAATTTGTGGTGATGACATGTTTTGCTGCATGATGTTACTGTAAGTTCCTTCCTTCTTCTCGCTTCCGTATGCAGATTCTCTTGCTTTTGTTTGAATCGATGCAAATGCTGTAGCTGGTTGGTAGTATGACATTTTTTTAAATCAAAATCATCACCCTATTTTGATTTTCCCTCTTACAAATACGCAAATCAATGCTGTTTATACTTGTTCTGACATGATCATCAAGCGTTTCGCCTCCCTCAGACGCTTTCAGCAGCGAGGCACTAACAACATGTACAATACATTTGATTGTTTTTATTTCTAAACTCAATTCAGTTTAGTAATTCCCTTTCTTGAATAATTAGTTTAAACGAACCGTGAATTGGATTTTTAAATTAATTACAATATTGCTTTAATACAGAATTCGGAGCTTTTATATTTGTATTGTATACATGGCACAAGCGACTTCAACCAGGAATAGGGCAGCTTTCGACTTGCATTTTTCGAGACTTTTCGGCAACTGATGCAGTACAATGTCAAGTCACGGTAAACGACCAACAGGAACAGATGGAAGCGATCATTGGCATCGAGAAAGTGTGGCTTGGCAGTATAAAATTAGGTAATGACCATATAAGGCTACACAGACCTCTATGCACACGTCAGCGGGTTGTTTCGTCCCGATGACAGATCGACCAATACAATATTGACAAATTAAATTTAGATTAACACGCCTCTTCACACCTTTGCAAACAGAGACGAGCTATATAAAGATTGCGTGCCGTGTGCTATTATAATAAAAATGGCTACAGTTTCTACCAATACAAACAACTCCTGTGTCTTTAATATGTTGGTATAAAAATTCAGCTAATACATATTCACAGTGTCATTTCTAACTTACTACCTATTCAACAGGGAAAGGGTTAATGCATTTTTAAAGATATTTGGTGAAACTACTTTTCTTGTGATTGAGTTTATCCTTTCTATGAATTTTTGTAATGACATGCACGGGTGTTTTTGGTATTGGTATACATGTATAATTCCATTTATAAGCAACAGTTTGGTTCCCAACAAAATTTTGGACCGTTTGCATATCTGATTTCTTGTGATTTACAGTGAGTTTTTCATACCTCAGCAAACAGTGTGAACCTTGGTCAGGTTGTTCCTGTAGGAGAGTCTGCTCTATCTGCTTATGAAATTATAATTATCTGAATCTACAGTTTCTACCATCACCATGTATTCTTCTGTACTTACTCCATTATTTAATGTAAATATTCAGCATAATTAATAGGCATGATGTCATTATATTTTACATGAATATACAACAGGAAGGGCTTACATAGGGTACAGAAAGCTGGTGGGATATCAATTTATAAGTCTGTGATCATGTGGCTTGTTAGGGCAGTAGTTAGAAAGTTGACATGGTAAGCCACTGGCCCTGGGTTCAAGTCTTGTTAGGCAACACTTTTTTACCAGTTTTCCTGTAACAGTTTACCGGCCGCGTGGCTCAGTGGTAGAGCGTCCGCCTGCGGTATGGAAGGTCGTGGGTTCGATCCCCGGCCGCGACATACCAAAAGTCGTTAAAAGTTGGTACTAGTAGCTCCCTTGTCTACGCTCGACATTAAAGGTGTAGTTCTAGGACTGGTCGGCCCGGTGTCAGGATAATGTGACTGGGTGGGGTGCCCTTGCCATGTACCTGCGGCAGGAGTATTCCAGTGAGGCAGCACTATAACTTGTCTCATGCGGGTGCCGTATGCAAATAACTGAAATACTGTTGGTCGGACGTAAAGCCCAACTCACTCACTCCTGTAACAGTTTGACACCCAACAAAATTTTTGAAAGTGTTCATACCTGATTTCTTCAGTTACTGCGCATTCCTTAAGTTGAAAAGGGGCTTAGTGTAACTAGACTGAGTTAATTCATTGTAAGAGGAAAGGTAAGGTACAAATAACCACAGGCCCTGGTTTGGTCCACAGGGCACCGTCACAATGAATTATGAACCTCAACAGAAAAAAACTGTATGATCACTGTCGAGGTTCATAATTCATTGTGACGGTGCCCTGTGGTCTGGTCGACAAATTTTATTCCATCTACCGGTTTCGATCTTAAGTTATTCAGGTCTTCGTCAGGATACAAAACAGATAAAACATACCACTGAAGTACTAATACTGATTGAGTTAAGTCAGATACATGTAACTGGAACAAAATCAATAAGCCCCAGATCATGTGGCTTGGTAGCTCAGTGATTAGAATGATGGGCAAGGTAAGCCCGAGGCCCCAGGTTGGAGTCCTGGTTGGGCCATGATTTTTTCACCATTTGTCCTATTAAACCTGTATAGTTTTTCATTATCATCAAACACAATAATCAAATATGCAATACTATTTGGTCTTGTATTTGAATCTATTGTGCTTTTAACTCAGAATCTTAAAAATGTGTATTGTTTTATATTCACAGCTCAATAAACAAAGGAAGACTAAAGACAGGGCTGACACTTCATTTGTTACTAGGAATTGTTGTGATTGTGCGGCTGCTGCCTGGTGTTACGGCATGGTTCGGACTTCCTTTATATCAAAAGTTACGCCAATGGGACATACCTGCTCCAAAGGCATGGGAATATGCATGGATAGTCAGTCTCTTCTCAGTGTTTCTGGGCTTCAGGTCTCTGCCAAGGAATGACACACTAGTCCTCAAGCAGTTTATTGTTGGAACTGTTGTATTTGGAATATTACCAGTGCTCTATGGCTTAACAGAACTTTTTGATGATTTGATGGATTACTATTACAATAGGAAATACAATGTTCAAATCTTAGGTTACCCAGCTGTTCTTGTGTGGTATTTTTGTCTTATTGTTGCTCTCCAGATTCATATATTTTCAGTTTACTTCAGCTATAATTTATTGAAATCATGGAAGCCTAGAGACAAGAAAATTAAGTGAACAGATTGAAGGGTGTAAACACACATTGAAGAATACGGCCTTATTTTGAAAATTCGACATTTGTGATACTGGGTGACATGGAAATCATACTTTAGTTTCAGGCCTGTAAAACCAGAGCTACAGAAGAAAGGAATAAATGACTTTGACTTTGGTTTTGTTAGAATTGATTTTCCAAACATCTTTCAGCAGCTGCATTTTTTACCAGCTTAAGCAGGAGGACACTTAGGGATCATTTATCTGTCACCTGTAATGCTGGAAGCTTTAACCAGGTTACACATTTTCTTCATAATTACCAATGAACCTATCTATGTTTTTATCTCATTTTAGATATAATAAGTTCATTTTGTAATGCAGTTATCCTGGTGTGATACAACCGTATTGTGTTCTATTCTCAGATGCAGTGCAATCAATTCCTTTCAAATCCTGATAGACGAGGCATTTCTATTCTATAAAACAAGCGGTTTAACCCTTCCCCTCATATAAACGTGTTTTCATGCATTTGCAAACAGAGTAGACCCAGATCAGATGGCTCCTATAGGAGCTGTCTGATCAGGGTCTGCTCTGTTTGCTAATGGGATTTGATAGATATGTTTCTATACTTTCTAAAATGGCTACAATGTTCCACCTTCCATAATTCATTGTAACTAATTTTGTCCATGAATATGACAGTAGGTTTTGAAATTTGGAATAAACACAGAACAGGGAAAGGGTTAATATGTATGCCTAAATTAGCAGAACTAGTATTATTATTATTAAGAAGCCTTTAGTTTGTATTCAATGTCGCATAAGAAGCCTGAAGCATGTTGAGCCAATTTTGAATAGCAAAAAATGTTGGACTTCATTAAATTAGCCCTTTTATCTTTCATGAATATAATTCATGGAGTAAAGGCAAATTTACTCCATGAATTATATTCTTGTAAGAAATAGTGACAGTGTTAATATTGATTATGGACACAGGATGTCTGTAAGATTTAGATATATATTATTTCATATTTAGAGTAAATAGTGACAGACACTGATCACAGTACCATCAGACAGCACCTACAGAAGCCATCTGAGCTGGGTCTCTTCTGTTTGCATTAAGGGATTAAAAGACATCTCTACGAAGTAAAGAGTTAGTTTTTAAAAGAAAGCTTTTATTTAAATGATAAGAAAGATTTAGAAAATTGTACTGATGAGGTCCGACCTTTACTCAGTTTTTCATTTGGGTCTAAACTGTTTGTAATGGTTGATATAATATTATAATGATAATTAGCCTACTCCTGTATATAAGTTACACATGGACTTAACCCCTTGCTCCATGAGTACTCATGCAAGAAACAATGACATCATGAATATTAATTAGATAAATTGTTATAATAGCTCATGGACACAGGCATTTTTGGCCATAGCAGAAACTGTATAATCAGATTCATATAATTTTGTAAGCAAACAGAACAGACCCTGATCAGACAGCTCCTATAGGAGACATCTGATTTGGGTCTACAATGTTTGCAAAGGCATAGAAAAGCGTATTTATAAGGTAAATGGTTATCCCTTTCAACACTGAATTATCAAAGTGGAATAGTCCATTACTGTTTAACCACAGAGCCCATTCAGTATAACACTAAAAGTCTTTTGTGTAAATGAATTCTGCATGACATACAATGCAGGCCCTGATCAGAGGAGCACTGTTTGCAAATGACATTCACTTCTTGCATTCAAAGGGTTAATAAAGTTGAGGTTTTTTATGTAATGTGCGATACAAACTGATGGAGCTGCTTTATCAAAGAACTTTTGTATGAATTGACTGCACCAAATTATTTAACTGATATCATACAAGTAACAACCACCGTTCCTTATCATACAAGTAACAACCACCGTTCCTTATCATACAAGTAACAACCACCGTTCCTTACGCAATGTCTTAACCCTTTCCCCCATGACTATTAATTTAAGATATTATTACTATGTGAAATCATGGAATGAATTTTTATAATTCAACATTAAAGTGTTGTTTCTGTGACACAAACCAGAATCAAATCTATATGATATTATAAGCAAACAAAACAGACCCTTATCAGACAGCTTCTAGAGTTCCGACTTGGGTCTGTTGTTTGCGAAGGTGCCAGAAATTGTCTATATGAGGGAAAGGGTTAAGCAATATATATATGTAGCTACATACTGACTACAACTGTTAGGATTCATATATGTCTTGTTGATGCTCCAATTAATAATGTTTTTAACTACCTGAAATTGCTTTATAATAAATGCGATTCACAAATTGGGTTGGTGAAAACAAAATGAGTGAAGGAATGTTTACAAGTGTACATTATCGTGTGACTGAATAACTGTTTACCATAGCATTTACTTGTTGTTTGATTTTCACAGATCTGTTCCATGTATTCCAAATACCAATAAATTTATTTAACCCTTTACTTCACGAATATTCATGTAAGAAATAGTGACATCAGAAATATTAATTAGATTGATTGTTATAATTGCATATGGACACAGGATTTTTTGGCCATGGCAGAAACTGTAGAGTCGTATCTATATTATACCGTAGGCAAACAGAGCAGACCCTGATCAGACGTCTCCTACAGGAGCCATATGATCTGGTTCTACTCTGTGTAGAAAGGCGTATTTATGGAGAAAAGGGTTAATATTCTAGATATATTTTTCTTTTTTCCGGTCATTTATTATCTGTTACACATATTTTTTTTTATGTTACATGTTGCTGTGTTTTCATTTTAAATAGACTAAAAACAATATGTGCATTATTGAAAAGTCATTACATTGCAGACTTTTAACTTCTATGAAACCGGTTATTGGTAATATAAATACCAACAAGAGACGGATGTTTAACCCTTCCCCTGTTGAATATTCATGTAAGAAATAATGACATCATGAATATTTATTAGATTAATGTTATAATTGCATATGAACACATGACATTGTGGCTCAACTAGAAGTTGTAGAATCAGATCTATATTATACCTTAAGCAAACAGAGCAGACCCTGATCAGACAGCTCCTATAGGAGCCATCTGATCCGGGTATACAATGTTTACCACATCATAAAAACGGCATTTATATTAAGGAAAGGGTTAAATATAATGATCTTTATTTGGTCTAATGGGTTATAACCCTTTACTTCATGAATAATTAGTTAATTAATGTCCCAAAAGGATATAGGACTCTGCCTTGAATATTCATAGAATAAAAGAGTTATGAACCCTTTATCAGTAAGAAATAATGACATCATGAAAAGTAATTAGCTCATTTTTTAAACGTAAAATTCTCAAAGGAATATTTTTGCTTTGACAAAAACTGTATAATCAGATATATAGCATTACATAAGTAGACCCTGATCAGGCAGCTCCAACAGGATCTGTCTGATCTTGTCTACTCTGTTTGCAAAGGTGTAAAAAAGCTTTTATATAAGGAAATGGGTTAACTCCAAGCACAAGGTATATATGTTTACCTCCTCCAAGGACATAGTGCATTTGTTAAAATAATAATTTGGATGAGTTAACTTGAAAATGCTTGAGAGAGATAGCATCTGTGACTGAGAATCTTTGTTGAGAAGTGGCAAAAACAACAACAACTTCCTATTGTGTTTGTACTGAGTTGGGTATAATTATGTAGGTATTTGTTCATGTTAGATATAGGGAGTTACTAACAGACAAGATTGTTGTAGAGCTGATTAGTTAAGCAGAAAGCTGTTATTGTTAATCAAGTAGAACCTGTCTATATGAATAAATATAGAGGTTGATAAGAGCAGGTGGTTGCTTAATGCAGGATCAAAGTTATGCAGAAAACTCATATATGAGCTTTCTGTATAAGTTTCGTCCAGCATTAAGCTACCACCTGTCTTAACCCTTTCCCTCATACAAATGCTTTTTCATGCTTTTGCAAACAGAGTAGACCTAGATCAGATGCTTCTGTAGGAGGCATCTGATCAGGACCTTCTCTGCTGGCTTATTACATGATATAGATATGATTCTAGTTTCTGTCGCAATAAAAATTCCTTTGGAAATAAAGCTGTAAAAAATTAGCCATTTAATAGTAATGAAGTCATTCTTTCTTACATGAATATTAAATGGGGAAAGGGTTAAATTCCCAGAATTGGATCTAACTTAACCCTTTTACTCCATGAATATTCATATATATAAGAAATGACGAGGTTATGAAAATTAACTAGGTTGTTATAATAGCACATGTACACATGAAGTTTTGGTCATGGCTGAAACTATAGAATCATATCAATTTTATATCATAAGCAAACAAAGCAGACCCAGATCAGACGGCTCCTACAGGAGCTGTCTTATCTTGGCCTACTCTGTTTGCAAAGGCATATTTATGGAGTAAAGGGTTAATGGTCACTGTACATGTAGGTAGGTTTTACTGTTCTGTAGGTGGACAGGATTGTGTTTAACCTGGGCCCAGTCTTAATTTGACCTGGGCCCAATCTTGATTTGACTTGGACCCATGCTTGATTTGACTTGGACCCATGCTTGATTTCTGGTTATTGGGTCATTGTCCTAATGTCCTAACTCTTCAATGTATATGTTTATTAATTGAACCATAAGATGTTTGCCTTTTTATTACATTTACCTTTGAATTAAGTAATAAAAGTTTCAAATACAATAATTACTTTGTTAATTCTTGATATGACTATTTAATTTCCATGTATCGGCCCGTTAGAGCACAAACTCTGTAAGTGTTTATATTTATGTTATATAAGCACTTACTGAGCTCTCACTCTAAGGTGATAGTATGTTGCAGCAATGTCAGATAAAAAGACTACATATGGATTTAGGCTATGAGTTTCCAGTTACTTTATTTTGTCATCTGCATTAGCAGGGTGATATTTCTGGATCACTTCTCCACCGTTCATCTGTTCTGTCCTGTAATGCGTTTTTCATCACACTTATACCTGGAGGTGACAGGTGTTCCTTGGAACACTCTTGTTGATAGAAATTTACCATTAGTACAAGAAAAAATTGCCTTCTGCAGTTTCATTAACTTCAGTTTTGAAAGCTGATTTTTTCCTCCTGACAAACAAAACTTTGGCTTGAAGCACCTTGTGTTCTGACCCAGAAGTTCTAAAATATTTGCTCGAGTCTGAGATCATTCTCAAAGATCTGACCAATCAGTTACTTGAGAATGAACTTGGACTCAGAGGGTTACTAACCCTGATGAGATTAAATTTCCCGATAATGCTAAATTCAACAAAAAACTTGAATTCAATGTGATGTCAAGTACCTCAGCATCACAACAGGATCCTGTTTTTTTCCTCATGTACAAATCCCTCTTTGAAAGTCTTGGTATAGACTGTTAAAGGAACTGATAAAAAGCTGGGCCAGTAGCAAAAAGAACTTAAAGTTTATATTTAAAACCATTTCGAGTTGAAGTTTATATCTTGAACCATCTCTAGTTGAAAAGAAATCAAATGAATAGAAGTTATTTTCGGTAAAGCAAATGAATACATTATAGACGACCGTGTTCGAACTGTCGATAACCATTTTTATTGTGTCACATATATGTACATGTATACAGTAAAACCTCTCTATAACGGCCACTAAATTGTGTTAATTGGTATTTAGGGCATGTGGCTCAGCTGCTTAAAGCAAGGTGAACGTAAAACACAGCGTTCTGTTTTACTTTCACCTTGCTTTAAGCAGTCCCATGCCTTTAACACAAAATGTTTAATGTAATGTAGTGGCCGTTATAGAGAGGTTTTACTGTATATCATTAACCCTTTGAAAGTGGAAAACTAGCGTTATGGCATTTGCAAACATTGTAGACCCTGATCAGAGGGCTCCTAGTGAAGCCCTCTGATCAGGGTATTCATTGTTTGCCATTCAAGTATACCTTTTCATACTGAATTGACTGTCATTAAATAACACTGGATCATTCCACTTTGAAAATGTGGCTTTTCATTCAAAGGGTTAAAAACAGTTTGCATGCTGTGAAAATATTCTTTATAAAGTATGCATAGTCAAGGTAAATATAAAATGCTAGATTTTTTTTATTTCTGGTCAGTAATCAAACTGTTTAACATTCAAATATAGTTGAGCCTATCTAGCGACCACTTAAGTGATAAACATTTGTCTCTTTAAAAACGGGTGGCTGCTTGATACAGAGCTAAGTTAGTATGAACAATATGTGTTTGTCAAACACGATGCTTCCCATTTAACCTTTGACCTTGATGTATGACCTTGACCATAATAAATCGCCCCTAAAAATATTCGCCTCCATAAGTTGCACACGCATGCCAATTTTGAAGTATGTATGAGCAATGGCTATAACATTATCACCAACGTTAAAGTTAGATACAAACTAACCAACAGACGGAACAAAAACAATATGCCCCCGGATGCATAAAAACTCCTATGGAAGCTTGTTACGTAACCCTACGTAGACCTAGATGAGATGCTCATGTAGGAGCTGTTTGGTCAGGGTCTGTTCCGTATACTTGTATAATTATGACAGATCTAACTACAGTTTCAATACCAAAACATGTTTACATACGCCATTACAAACAAAAACATAGCTAATAAATATTCATGATGTCATTTCTTACATGAATATTCTAAAGGGGTAATTGGCATCATGCACTAATATTCCTCATGCTAAACGCCACATGACTAGCAATTGCAATTAGACTGGAACAAGATGAGATGTAGAGGAACTCGGAATCCCACCAAGATCCAAACAGTTTGCCATCTGGCAAATAGTTTCTAAAACAATTAATCAATTGGATAAGTTGCAAATCTGATTGCAAAAGAAGTTTTCAGCTGGTGTCAGTTTTCATACCACATGTCTAGCCCAAAATTACTATTCTTTTGAGTGATCAGTATAGAAAGTATTACTGCATTTATTAAGAGAAAGAATATTGCTAATTGGCCCATCTAGCTTAACCCTTTACCTAAATGCAAACAGAGTAGACCAAGATCAGACAGTTCTTTTAGGAATTGTCTGGTTAGGGTATGCTCTGTTTGCTTATGAAATGATAGAGATCTAATTCTGCGGTATCTTCCATGACTGTGGCCATACACCACCATACACATGCATCTAATATTCATGAACTTAATTTGTTCTTTCATGGATATTCATGAAGTAAAGGGTTAAAGTCACGGAAATAATCTCTTAACCATTTACTCCATGAATATACATGAAAGAAATGATGACATCATGAATATTAATTAGATTTAATATAATAGCACATGGATATTTGACCATGGCAGAAACTATAATGGTATAAGCAAACAGCAAACCCCGATCAGATGGGTCTGATCTGGGTCTAATCATTATCTGTTTGAAAAGGCATAGAAAGGCTTATTCATGGTTTAAACGGGTTAATCCCTCTGGGCATCTGTGACTTTCGCAGTACTTGACTGTCTTAATGTCTCAAGCTCAAGCTGCAGTTTTTCCCTGCGTAACGACGACACATCTTTCTCTATCAGAAGCTGTTCTTTTTCTACCTCTGCTTTCTCCTTCTCCGCAACAATTCTTTCAATCTCAACTTCGAGTTTTCTTTTCTGCAGTTCCATTATCTCCTTGTTCAGTCTGTAAGTTGCCTTTAAGTCATCGTCTACTAAGGCAGTGTTAGGGTCATCAGTGGAAACACCTGAGTAATATGAAGACACCAAGTTTGAGTTCGGTTGAAAAATTGGCTCTACAGTTTCAACACCATTTTTGTGTGTTAGTTTAGGTTTTTTGCCACCACTAGGTCCATCTTCAACAGTAGAGTTATCACTGTTACTAACTAGCTTTAAATGGCGATTTAAGACGGCTTTTAAATCACTTGGCACATGTGAATGTTTGGCAGTATTTATGGCAGAATGATTGTTCCAGGAGTCATTAGAAATGTCAAGTGCTGCACTCGAGCGTCTACCATTGGCGTATGAATAATGGTGGTACGAGTTGTCTGTCTGGTAATCGTCAGCACTGAAAAAAAATCAAATCTTGAAACATATATATTATAACACGACAAAACAAGACTGTCACACAAAACACCGGCCCGTTAAGAAAGTGGCTATGTCAGACTAGCTGCTAGCGGGTTCGGTCCTGAGCTTTTCCGCTGAATCAGAACGACTTGCGGAATATGGCCCATCCTTGTTTTACCCTTTCAGTCCAGCATTTTCAGAGTGGAAAACCCGCCAGTGTTTAACTATAAAACCTACTCAGAATGAAAGGCTTTACTTGTTAGAGGAATCTGAATGGCAAACAGTGCAGCTCCTCTAGGAGCCCTCTGTATCCATGCTTATAAATCTTTTTAGTTGAGTCTGAGTTGGTTCACAAGCTTTTGATTGGTCAGATTTGAGCCAAAGGCTCAAATCTGACCAATCAAAAACTTGAGAACGAACCCAGACTCAACTAAAAAGTTTTATAAGCATGGATACTGACCTGGGTCTACAGTGTTTGCAAACGACAGTGCATGCATGTCCCGGGTAGAAAGGGTTAATCAACCCCTTACCTCGCGAGTATTCATGACACAAATAACTTCATGAATATGTATTAACCCATTACCTCATTTTTAGATACAACCTCTTTGAATAAATCTACCGAAAAGGAGCATTTAGAAGAGAAAAGAAAACATTTAGAATTTTGTAATTTGAAACCATTGTGATAAATAGAGAATTTGCTCCTATAGGAGCAAATGCCCAATTTATCACAATGGTTTCACAAAGTGACTTTTACAGAGTCGTCAAAAGTCGTCAATATGGGGGAATGGGTAATGAAACTGTAGAATCATATTTATATAATTCCATAAACAAACATAGCAGACTCTGATCAGATGGTTCATATAGGAGTCTCTGGTCTTGGTCTACTCTACAAAGGCTTGAAAAGGCCTATCAGGTATAGGGATAGGGGTACCGACTGAGCCCATTTTGTATGATAGGATTGAACTGCTAGAGAATGGATGACAAACAGTGTCTACTCTGATCAGCGGGTTTAGGACCTTTCTGATCTGGATCTATACTGTTTGCAACGACAGGTAACTTGTTTCCGGATCCAAAGAGTTACATGTATAAGGCGAATCGGTGGAGTTATTTGAGAACAGTTCCTGACTTCAGATCCAGACCAGGTGAAACGTCGGGTAGTTCGGTCTCCGATCAGGAACCAACTGACAGCTGAAAATTCAATAACCAACCTGGCAGTTTATTCGCCCAATTATTTATTTTTTACGAATAACCAATTGACAGCTGAAAATTCAATAACCAACTGACAGCTGAAAATTCAATAACCAATTGACAGCTGAAAATTCAATAACCAATTGACAGCTGAACATTCAATAACCAACTACCAATAACCAACTGCCTGCCAACTTCACGCACATGTGACACTCAGGACTTTGCTGGCCTCGCAAAAACCCCATCTCGAACATTTTGCTGAATTCCCATGTATATATTAGCCACTACGCCCCTTCTCTACATTTTACTGATAATTGGAGCGGGCCCAGCCCACAGGTGCCCTTCGCATGCTATGTCTCAACAACAACCCCATCACAAATACATTAATTTTTTAATCACATGTCATATGTGTCTAAAACATACCTAAATATAGTTTTCTGACCCAACCAAAACAAAAATTTTTTTCGCGAGAACCCCTGATCTATATAATAAGTTATATAGAGCAATGGTGTTTGCGAAAAAACAAATTTTTTAGCGAGACTTTACTGTATATTACAAATCAGATAGAATTTTCAAATTTGCTGTAATTGGACTTTGGGGACTAGCGGGTACAGTATTAGTTTGTACATATGTGTAGTTACAGATTATATGTGGTTATCACTGAACATCATCACTTTAGCTGGATAACCCCGTCCTTTTTGCACTTTTGCAAACAGAGTAGACCAAAATCAGACAGGGTCCCGTTTTACTTAATAACGCACAGTAAAAACTCTCTTTATAATAGCCACTAATTTATGTTAATTAGTTGGTATTTAGGGCAGGTGGCTGCTAAAAGCAAGGTGAAAGTAAAACAGAACGCTCCTATAGGACCGTTCTGTTTTACTTTCACCTTGCTTTAAGCAGCCACATGCCCTAAATACCAACTAATTAACACAATTTAGTGGCCGTTATAGAGAGGTTTTACTGTACTACTGAAATTATCGCCAGTTCTAACATGTGACAATCGCAACTGGAAGTTGTATTGGCGTATGTTAAAATGCACGATACGGTTGGTTAGTTAACCCTTTCCTCCATGAATACGCCTTTCCACGCCTCTGTAATAGTCACTTCTTGAAACCATTGTGATAAATAGAGCATTTGCTCCATAGGAGAAAATGCTCTATTTATCACAATGGTTTAAATACTACACAATTCTAACATTTTTCTTTTGTCTAGTAAATGCTCCTTTTCGGTTGATTTATTCAAAGAGGTTGGGTCTAAAAATAGTCTAGGAGAGAATGAGTTAAAGAAATTAGCATTAGTTGCTACACAGCAAAATGTACGAACATTTTGACTATACAAGTAGGAGCGTTTTGTCGCGGAATTGGACGAATTTTGGTCGAACGATCTTTAGTAGAACGGAGCTCCAATCCTGTATGAGTTGTTTGATAAGGGTCTGCTCTCTTTGCTTATATGTTTCAGATCTGACTATTATGTCATGACAACAAATAATTATATACAGTAAAACCTCTTTAAACCGGACATTCAGTTTAGTATAAATATCGGTCTTGGAGACAGGTGACAGTTGAATGCTGGGGGAAAGTCATGTAGAAAGCTCCTCTATGAGTTTTCCGCATCACTTTCAGCCTGCATTAAGCAGCCATCTGCCTAAAAGTATCCAAATTAATCTCTACTAGAATTCCGGTTTAGATCGAGCTACAGTATCTGAATACAAGAACTACAGTACTACATTGTACATGTATTCATAAAGGACGAAGTCTTGCATGAATATGCATCACAGAAAGTGTCATCTTACCTGTTGAGGGAGTCTTCGCTGTAGTATGGTCCCGGCTCTGTTTTAACAGACACGTACTCTGCGCCCACAGTGGTGTCCCAGACCTTGCTCAGTGCGCTGTCGTCGAACTGCAGGGGCTCGTCGGTGTTCATAATGGTATGAACCGCCCGTGATGTCGCGCATGGTTCATGCTGTGGGTTGCCTGAAAGAAATCTTGTCATATGGTCACCATTTACAGAACTTAAACATTTTGAATGATGAATGTGGACTGGTCCATTAATGTTTAACGATATAGTCCATTCCGCATGGAAGGGTAGAATTGGTGAGATGTTTATGGCAAGCAGAGCAGATTCTGTTCAGAAAGCTCCTCTATGAGTCTTCTGTTCTTGGTCTACACTGTTTACAAATGACAGCTCGTTTCCCGCGTTCAAAGGGTTAACCCTTCTCATGTTTAGCACGTGCAAACACGTAGGAAGGACCCAGATGAGACCCCGAGTAGCTCAGTGTCTTTTCGGGATCCATGTTGTTTGCTATCCAGCCAATACTTTCTCAACAAATTCAGGCCAACTGGACAACATTTCAAAAGCAATTAAATTATTGCAATGCTGGGTTTTTTTTTCAGTTGACATTAATTTGATATCATGGGAAAGTTGTCGTCTGCAAACTATATCTTCTGCTTCTTCAATTTTCAAGATTGAAATTATTTTCTATTCGTTTCAATATCATAATCGCATAATTCAACTGTTTGGATCCTGACAAGACACGGACTTAACCCATTCCCTCATATTAACGACTTTTGACGACTCTGTAAAACTCACTTTGTGAAACCATTGTGATAAATAGAGCATTTGCTCCTATAGGAGCAAATGCTCTATTTATCACAATGGTTTCAAACTACAAAATTCTGAAATTTTCCTTTTCTCTAGTTAATGCTCCTTTCCGGTAGATTTATTCATAGAGGTTGTATCTAAAAAATAGCCTATGAGGTAAAGGGTTAAGCTACTCGGCATCCGTTATCACAGACGTACACGTGCTTTTGGCGGTAAAACACGTTAAAGGATCATTATTATAGAGCTCTGTGAATCAGTTGCCGTGAACATTTCTAAAAGCACACAAAACCATTAAATCATCACATTTTATATATGGTAGAACCTGCCTTAGGCTGTCATCAAAAAGAGGTCTAATTATGGGTCTGTAAGGCAGGTGGTGGCTTAATGCAGGCCAAAAGTAATGAAGAAACTATAGGAGCTGTCTGCATTTCCTTTGCCCTGCAGTAACAAGTGACAGTTGAATTCAGGGTGAAAGTCATGTAGTAAGCTCATCTATATAGATGAGCTTTCTGCACAACTTTCAGCCTGCATTAAGCAGCCATATGCCTAAAAGTATATATCCAAATTAATCTCTAAGTACTAGGATTCCGGGTCAGAGGGGTTCTACTGTACAGTTAACCCTCTCTATAACGACCACTACATTACATCAAGTATTTTGTGTTAAAGGCAGGTGGCCTATAGGAGCGTTCTGTTTTACGTTCACCTTGCTTTAAGCAGCCACCTGTCCTGATTACCAACTAGCCTAATTAACACAATTTAGTGATCGTTATAGAGGTTTACTCAAATTACTGCATGTATATGTTATTTTTCACATGGATATTCATGCCGTAAAGGGTTAGACGACTTACTACTTTGCATAGCCATGTCCTGCTTCATTTTGTTAACGAGGTTTACCCATTTCTTCACCACTTCTTTCACCGTCCGCACACAGTTACTGTACGATAAAGTCCCCACCCTCACAAAGTCCGGGCGGGACTTGTTCACCTCTTCTGTTATTGCTTCCCAAATCAGCTGTCTTTTTGCATTGTTCACAACGCGTTCGCCGGTCCCTTTAAATACTCCTCTGCTTCTCAACACAGTCCGGTTCTTGTCATAAGCCAATATTAGAGATCGAATCTCGTGGCTTGTCCAGTTTGGTTTTCTCGATTTACTACTTATACAACGAACCGGCGTCTCATCCATATGTTCTTCTTCAAAAGAAACATCATTATCCGGCAGTGACGGTTTACCTGAATCCATGTTTATCCCGAGTGAATAAAATATATCTACTGCAAACTTAAGACATTACACGACTTGGCCTACAGCCTATGGCTTCTACGCTAAGCGCACAAGTAAATCTCTCCTAAGTGTAAATCTACTCTTTCGACTCAGATAAAGTCTATTTATAGTAACTACTTAACACAAACTTAAGCAGCAAACACAACCCCAAGCTGTTTGGTACACGCCAGATGTAAGGTGTATAGATCTAGGTAGCCGAGCTCAGCAGTATATAAGTAATAGCCTTTAGAAAAGTATTTTGTATTATAGCCGTATAATATATCTTTTATCTGCCTCACTTTCACTATTCCTTGTATCAAATGCAGCTGCACTTGTGAAAGAATGCTTCAGCATTAAGCAGAAGCCATTCCTGAGTAGAGCAGACGACACACACAGTCATCCTGAACATCTGAACACAAAGTGACTTTCGTTTGCAATACTTGTCGTCTGCTTCAGTTGTTACATTTATTACTCTAGTTACTGTTAAAAATGTCAGAATGGCAAGCAGTTTGTATCCCGATGAGATGCTATGGTACGACAGTGTCTCATCTGGTTCAAAGCAGTTTGTTAAGATTATCAGATATTTATTCAATACTGGAGAAAGTGTTAACAGTAGCCATTTGCATGCTGGAGATAGATTCGTATTCTTGAATGGCCACCAGCTTCATTCGCAAAATGCAAGATTGTATATATCTATAGATGCAATTTATGTATAAAAAAGAGAAGAAACAAAAGTATTAAACCCGGTGACAGGTTCGGTTACTAGGCTTTCCATTTAGATCCGACTGCTTGCTGTTGCTATGTTCTCTGCGAGATAAATGTTAAAGATGCATATGTATCATAGTACCTTTAGCTAGCTGTTCAAAACTGCATTCGTATGTTTAACCCTTTCGCTGCCAAACTCTGTCGTCTGCTAACTTTGTCGTCTGCTATAAATTTTCATTTTTTTTAATTTTCTTCATTTTTGTTTCAAAAACATAGTAACAGTAACAAACAGTTTGGATCCTGATGAGACGCCGAGTTACTCGGCGTCTCATCTGGATCCAAACTGTTTGCATAGGTAATCACAGATCCGGCATTGGCAGCGAACGGGATAACTATTTCGCTGCCGTGGTCGAATCTGTGATCTCCCTTTTTTTTTTTAAAACAGTTTGGATTCAGAAGTGACGCCGAATAAATCGTCGTTTCATCAGGATCCAAACTGTTTGATAACCTGAGGATGTTATTAACCCTTTATTCTATGAATATTCATGTAAGAAATAATGACGTCATGGATATTAATAATTAATTAGATTAATTTATTATAATAGCGCATGGCGACAGGCATTTTTAGCCATGCCAGAAACTGTATAATCATATCTACAAAATCTATATCATATAATAAGAAAACAGAGCAGACTCTGATCAGACGGCTCCTATTATAGGAGCCGTCTGATCTTGGTCCACTCTGTTTGCAAAGGCGTTGAAAAGTGTATTTATGGAGTAAAGGGTTAAGAAAATGGAAGGGGACATTTTAGCATACGACACGTTTAGCAGTCGACCAGATTGACGGATTCATTTCTTCCGAGAAATGTTTTGTCTCTATACAAATGTTTCCTAATTCAGATTTAATCCTTTCAGTATCAGCATTGTCGTCTACTGGACATATTTTCGTCTACTTCAAGTTTTAGAATGGAATTTCTGTAGAAAAGGATAAACAAAAGATAAAGACAAATAGTGTGGATCCTGATGAGTCGCCGATTGACTCGGCGTTTGATTTGGACCCAAACTGTCTGCATATGATATCACAAACCCGTCGTCATAGCAGCGAAGGGGTCAAAGCAGATGCAGATTTTCCCAAGACGTAAAGAGAGTGGCAAACAGTCTAAATCCCGACGAGAGGCTTAGTTGCCCAGCTTATCATCTGGATGTAAGCGATACGAGTAGGTAATCACGGATTCGGTGGATTAACCCTTTCACTGTTCTGTTTTTATTACAAATTTCAATACCTACTGAATATTCGTGAACAAAATTGTTATAATGAAACACGAATGGTGGAATGTTGTTGCCATTTTAGAAAGTAAAGAAACGGATCTTTCAAATTCCATTAGCAAACAGAGCAGACCCTGATCAGACGGCTCCTATAGGAGCCGTCTGATCAAGGTCTGCTTTGTTTGCAAATGCGTGAAAACACGTTTACATGAAGGAAAGGGTTAAAAACAAAGATCTGGGCGTTTGTTATCCATAAGAAATAATTTAAAGCGGTTTCATAAATGTTTAATATAACGTCTTGTTAGGTTTTAAATGTTGTTTCCTAAATGTGTTTTTTTATTATAAATATGGCTGTTATTGTTTTACTTTCTAAATACTATTTAGGTTTTATAATATCAAGTTTGAATTTAAATAAATTAAAAATGCTTTTGTTATTATTTTATTCTGTATCAATTTGTGATACCATTGAACTTCACCAGTTACCTGATGAATATACGTATGTATGTGGCAAGTTCCGCCAATTTCTTTTATTATTTTTTTTATATAAACACATGAATACATTGCCGTGGTAACAAATATTATAATCAGAGCTCAAATATTTTATATGCAAACGGGACAGATCCTGATCAGACGGCTCTTACAATATCCGCCTGATCTGGGTTTACTCTGTTCCGGATCAGACGGCTCCAATAGGAGTCGTTTGATCTGAGTCTAATTTGTTTGCAAATTCGTGAAAATGTGTTTGTATGAAGGAAAGGGTTAAACCATATGTTACACATGCCCCGTATGTGTTAAACCTCGCAACACCCTCCTTCATGAACATTTATGCATGAATTGATCACACACATATATATTCATTACTTTATAATAAGGTGAACGTTTAAAAGGGAACTGTTGGCTTAAAAAACTGTTGGATCAAGGCTGTATCATTTCATAAGCAAACGCAGCAGACCCTGATCAGACGGCTCTTACAAGAGATGTCTGATCTAGGTCTACTCTGTTTGCAAAGGCGTGAAAAGCGTTTATATGAAGGTAAAGACAACTCTTTCGGAAAGCGACTCACAAGGCTTACTGGCGAAACTGTGATTACTTTACAGATAGTTTGGGTCCAAATTAGACGCCGAGTGAAATGGCGTCTCGTCAGAATCTAAGCTGTGTTGTATTGCAGTTATGTTTTGAGAAGACCAGTGAAATTTAAAATAGACGATCATGTTTCATACGAACAATATTTGGCACCAACAAGTTGCCAACAGTCAATGATCTGGATCAACTGTTGCGATTAATTATCACCTAGGCATATAACTGATTATTTGGCAGTAGATTGTCCTGGTGTGTCCTCACACCCGTCTTTGAACAATAGAACATGTCTTAAGCTGCCATTCATTTACAGTCAAACCTCTCTATAACGACCACTAAATTGTGTTAATTAGTTGGTATTTAGAGCAGATGGCTGCTTAAAGCAAGGTGAAAGTAAAACAGAACGCTCCCTATAGGAGCGTTCTGTTTTACTTTTACCTTGCTTCAAGCAGCCACCTGCCTTTGACACAAAATAATTGATGTAATTTAGTGGTCGTTATAGAGAGGTTTTACTGTATTGGGCATAGGAGTCCTAAAAAGTAGGTTTTTTAAAAGTAATGCAAAAAGCTCCTAAATAGGAGCTTTCCACATAACCTTTGACCTGCATTAAGCTATAATCTGCCTTACAGACCCATAATTAGACCTCTTTTTATGTCCGCTTAAGAGAGGTTCTACTCATCTACTGTACGTTGATCTTTTACCGCATAGATACGCCCGTTAAAGCCTTTAAATTGTCATCAGAATAGACCCGTATCAAGATCCGCTATTTTTGTCCATTTTATATAATATACATGTAGATCTGATTGTATAGTGTATATCATGTTTAAAGTGTAATCATAAACAGTTAAGCTAATTGATATTCATATTGTCATTATTTCTTACATGAATATCATTGTGGTAAAGTGTTAAAACCAGATGTTTTATCATACACGTGTTAGCCTGTGCGTGATTTCCTGTTGTGCTACATCTGGAATTTACTGAAACGCCGAATGCGCAACAAATAGTTTCTAAAAAAACCTGTTTACTTATGTCATGATAAAAAAATCAGTAAATAAATATTCATGGTATCATTGTTTCTTACATGAATATTCAACAGGGAAACGTTAAAGTTAACCTGTCAATAAATAACGCTTTACAAATCTCATAACCAATGGAATATTACTGTTCAGACCATGCATTGAAGATTTCCCTGAACAGATACTTTACAAAGCATTTAGGAATCAATAAAATCAGTGTTTATGTCGCTCCTCGTAATTTCTTGTTCTAGAACAAAATATTACCGATATCGCTGACACATTTCGGAACCAATCAGAACACTTCAAGAAACCAAGCCGAGCGATGACACAAAACCAAAATGGTCTAAATCGCTGCCGAATAAAATCGGCGACATTGGTATTTCAGTCCTTTAATTCATAAATACGCCTTTACATGCCTTTGCAAACAGAGCAGACCCATATTAGACGGCTCCTGTAGGAGTCACCTAATCAGTGTCTGCCCTGTTTGCTTATGGTATAATATAGATCTAACGCTACAGTTTCTGTCTGAGCCAAAATATCCAGTGTAAAATAAATATATTCATGATGTCATAATTTCTGATATAAATATTCATGGCGTTAACATAAAACTTTCAAAGGTTATTTTCACACCTTATACTAGTTTTCGTTAACCTTTCCCTGTCAGATAAATTTCGTCTGCCAAGATAAGCGTTTGCTTCAAGATTTAACCCCTTGCCTTCATATACAGGCATTTTCACACATTTGCAAACAGAATAAGCCCAGATCAAACGACTCCTATGGGGACCATCTGACCAGAGTCTGCCCTGTTTGCTTTTGACATGATAAAGGTTTGATTCTACAGTTTTGTCAAAGCAAGCAAACATCCTTGAATTTTTTTATAATAATAAATCGTTTAATATATATCCATGATGACATTATTTTTTACACGAATATTGGACAGGAAATGGTACTCTTTATCTGTTGAATATTCATGTAAGAAAACATGACTGCAAGAACATTAAAAATTGATTTTTATGATGGCATAATGAATAGGTGAGTTTTAACCATGGCAAAAATGGAAGAATCAAGTCTATATTACATGTACAGTAAGACCCCTCTAAACTGGAAGTTCAATTTAGTATAAATGGCAACTTAATGCATTAGGTGAAAGAGAGTTTCGTTAACATAGAGAGCTGATCCTAATCAGAATACAGGAGCCGTTTGATCTGGGTCTACCCTGTTTGCAAAGGCGTATGGGATATTTTTTGTTAATCTTGAGTTTCAACCAATTTCTTTTTTCAAACCATGTCCAGTCTTAGACAGTTTGGGTCCTGATGAGACACCGAGTCATTTGGCGTCTCACCTAGATCCCAATCGTTTATAAAGGTTGCCAAAGATTCGCATATGGAGACAAGAGTTAAACTCTTCATTTATAGACAAATTGCCTTTAAATAAGGATAGTGACTTAACCCTTTACTTCATGGTTTCCAAACAGAGTAAACTCGGGTCAGGCGACTCCCGTTTGAGCCGTCTGATCAGGATCTTCTCAGTTTACTAATGACATTATACACATGTAGATATGATATCGCGGATCTAATGGAATAAAACAGGTTGCTACTCTGCATATACTTTTGATAGACACTTTCTCCATATACATTTATAAGCCTGTTATAGCGTTTGCAAACAGTAGACCCAGCTCAGACGGCTCTTTTATGAATATTCATGGAGTAAAGGGCTAACATTGCACCGTGGTCTGCGTAGGAATGGCGGCTTTGTTTCTTACGGTATGATCAGTGTCTCCACTCTTCTCTCACTGTAACTTTGCGATTTGACAATACCAGTTTAATTCTAATTTCTACTTAACTTACAGTCAGTTTCTCACGTCACATATTCCCGACAATACTTTACCATTTGGGTCCAAGGTTATAAAACTTCCGAGTCTGAGTCTGAGGTCATTCTCAAGTATCTGATTGATCAGATTCTGAGCAAGCTCAGAATCTGACCAATTAGATACTTGAGAATGATCCCAGACTCAAGCAAAACGCTTTATAACATCGGAGCTTGAATGCGTTAAACGAGCGGAATGACATGTGTAAATAGTGAAGACCCAGATCAAAGTACTCCTAGAGGATATCTCTGATCAAGGTCAGTACTGTTTGCCATTCAAAGAATATACTTAAACACTACTTTTCACTAAACAATGATGTACTAATCCACTTTACATTTTCAGCATTCAAAGGGTTAATAATATCTCTCTTATCACTCCAATAAAGCTACATGCAAACACAACATGCACAAGCATTCTTATCAATTTCCACATTCACACTTATCTCTTTCGCCCACAGACACACCACAAAATAGGGGAGTTAACTAGAATGTAGATTGCCAAACTATTTACCACAGTTACCTCCCGTTTCGAGAAATCAACTGAGATTAATTGCACAGGTCAGAAACTATAGATTCATATTTATATCATAACATTAGCAAAAAGAGCAGACCCTAATAAGATGGCCCCTGCAGGAACCATCTGATCTGGGTCTACTCTATTTGCAAAGGCATAGAAAGGATCACTTATGGAGTAAAGGGTTAACATAGGATCTGATGCAGTTTTGACTAATTCGATCCAATTCGATCGAACTTACCTGGATTGAAGCTGTTTGTAAAAATACGGGTCATCTTGTTCATAGGAGCCGTCTGACCAGCTTCTGCTATGTTTGCAAATTGAATTTGGTAGATCTGTTTCTTTACTTTCTAAAATGGCTACAATATTCCACCTTCGATATTTCACTGTGAATATTGAGTAGGTATTGAAATTTGAAATAAACATAGAACAGGGATTAAATGAAACATCAATCTGTGCAGTATAAACGTGAAATATTATTAACAATAATGCAAGTTTCGAAATGTTTATGCTATTAAAGTAACACTATAACACAATGATAATCATTGATATTAATTAGCTATTTTTTACGATGACACATGCACACATGAATGTTTGACAATAGCAGAAACTGTAGAATAAGATCTGCATAATTCCAAAAGCAAACAGAGCAGACCCTGATCAGACGGCCCCGACACGAGCCTTCTGGAGTGGGTTTACTCTGATTGCAAAGGAGTAAATAGGTGTATTTATAGAGTAGAGGGTTGGTCTACAGCTTTACCCCTAAATATGGTGAAAACTAATGTTTTTCTGTAACTTGGATCTTTCAAGTTTTATTTTACTTCCGATGCTTTCAAAGTTTGAGAAACTATTGACCGATTGACAGACAGGCAGAAACTGTGCAATCATGTCTAGAAAATTCCATAAACAAACAGGGCAAGATACATTACCCATGTTGCCAGAGAGTTCCATGTCAAGCCCGTGTTCAAATTCGATTATTTGCTTTCAATATAACTCTAGCATCAGGTTTACGGATTCTGAAACAACACATCCGCTTCATGCATCCTTTAGAGAGGTCCAATATATGGCTGTCACATTCCTAAGTTACTTCTCTTCTAATGTATTTTCCCATTTTCCTGATGTTTCTGCCTCTCCTTCTTCCCGAAGAAAGTGAGAGAAATACGCTCGTAGCAAGAGGATGGATGCACGGACCGACGGACACATAAACACAAAGACACACAAAGGAGAGGAGGGTGGCACAGAAAAAGTGGGAGATAAAGCGAAAGAGGAAGCGAGAAAGCGAGAAAAAGAGGGGGATATTGGGAACGAGCGAGAAAGTGTGACCAAGAGAATTTGAAAATAAATGAAAACAAACAAATATTTGCATATTGCATATATATTCCGTGGTTCTATGATTATAACAAACATACTTCCACAATGACGCTTTGCGTTTTAAGATATTTGTGTCATTTATTTTTGTGTATGGGGTGTTATTTGTAAATATATGAACACTAATTTTCAACATAAACAATGTAGATACAGATCAGAGTGCTCATTTGGGAACCTTCCCATCTCTAACTACATGTACATGCACAGTGTTTTCTATGAGACTGTATGTGGTGTGGTGGGAGGCATAGGGGTTCAATATATACTACCAAAGAGCCTATCAAGGATTCCGATAAGACGTCCCATTTAGAATACGAACAGATTTCTGAAATAATACTGATAAGATTTTTAAAAAAGCCTAGGGCAGAATGAGTTAAATGGCACAGGAACACGGGAAATTTTAGCAATGACAGAAACTGTAGAATCATATCTTTGTTATCTCATAAGCAAACAGGACAGACCTTGATCTGGGTCTACTCTGTTTTTAAAAGCGTAGAAAGATGTATTTATGGAGTAAAGGATTAATATTTACAATAATAGATTAGCAACAATGGCCTTGGTCCTGGTAAAAACTGAAAAGTCCGATCTACATGTATATAATTCCATGAGCAAACAGGGGAGAGTCACATTAGACAGCTCCTACATGATGCGTCTGATCTGGGTCTACTCTGTTTACAAAGGCGTCAGAGGGCGTTTAAATATGAAGTATAGGGTTAAGCCTTCTCTTGCTGAATTTTGAAATACAGACGTGTTTTCACACAGAATAGACTCAGATCAGACGGCTCTTATAGTGGCCATCTGATCACGGTCAGCTCTGTTTGCTAATGGAATTGGGAATATGCGTGTCTTTAATTTCTAAAATGGTTACATATTTCATTTTAAACTTTTGTTAATGAATATTCAGTAGGTATTGAAATTTGGAATACACATAGAACAGGACAGGGGTTAAGAAACGAAGCCTTTACCTGCTATATATTCATGTTTTAATACATTTGTAATGACATTAATGAACATCCATTAGCTAAATATCTATAATAGTATATCAACGCAGGATTGTATACCTTGACAGCAACTGTAGAACTATAATACTTAGGAGCCGTCTGATCAGGCTCCACTCTGTTTTGCTAGTGGAATTCGAAAGATCCGTTTATTTGCTTTATAAAATGGCTAGAATTTTCCACCTTCCATTTTTCATTTTAACTATTTTCTCCCAAGACTATTCAGTAGGTACATGTATTGCAATTTGGAATAACTATAGAACAGTGAAACAATTCATGGCATGTCTACAGAATCTCCGAACGTTACATGTATTTATCACTTTCATAATTACAGCCCCATCTTAACGACGTTTACAAACAGTTTGGATCCAGATCAGATATTTGCCTTACCGGTATCTGGACATTTTGACATCAATGTCATATTTTGTTAAAGCAGGAAGAACATAGTACACTTTATATAAATATACAATCTTAAAATGACACTAAAGTCGGGAAAACGACCATTTATTAAGGGTTGTTATGGTTTGTGTGACTGACAATGTAATGCATTTTAACCCTTTTCCTGTTCTACGTCTATTCCAAATTTCAATACCTACTAAATATTCAATGGAAATAGTTACAACGAAATATGGAAGGTAGAACATTGTGGCCATTTTATAGGGTACAGACACATATCTTTCAAATTCCATTAGCATACAGAGCAGAGGTCTGTATAGGAGCCGTCTGGCACCGGTCTTTTCTGTTTGCAACTGAGTGAAAACATGTTATATGAAGAAAAGGAATAAGGGAAATGAAACAAAATAATAGAAAATAGAAAATTATAACAGGCGACAAATAACCCTTTGATACATAAACCAGGCGGTAAGACCTTTGTGAACAGAATAGATCCAGATTAGACGGCTCATGAGAACGCCGTTTGATCAATGTCTACTTCAATTTAGTATAAATATCGGTCTAGGAGACAAGTGGCAGCTTAATGCAGGGTGAAAGTCATGCAAAAAGTCCGTCTATGAGATTTCTGCATGACGTTTACATTGCATTAAGCATCCGCCTGCCTAAAAGTATCTAAATTCTTCTCAACTAGAATTCCGGTTTAGAGATTATGAATATCAACCTAATAAGTGTTTAGTTAAGCACATACACACAGTACCATTATCCTTGTGGTGTAGATAGTTATTTGATGTACAGTGAATCCTCTCTACAACGAACACACTACACAGACGTCTAATTATTGGTCTTGAACACAGGCCATGTGACAGTTTGACTCTTTACTCCATGAATGTTCATAGGAAAATAACATCATGTCTATTAATTAAATGACTTTTTATCATGGCACAATGAACAAGGGATATTTTTTATCACAATAGTATATGTAGGAACATATTTGTATTATTTCAAAAGCATACATAGCGGACTCTGATCAGACGGCTCCTACATGGTATATTCTGTTTTTTAAATGCGTTAAAAGGCGTATTTATGAAGTAAAGGGTTAACTCTTTAGCTGTCAAAATTTGTCTGCAAGCTTTGCCGTCTGCTTCAATTTTCAGTTTTTATTTTTCTTCATTTTATGCTAAAATAGTCACTTTAACAAACAGGACCCAAGGTTATAAAACTTATAAAGCTAAAGCTCAGAATATGACCAATCAGATGCTTGAGAATGATCTCAGACTAAAGCAAAACGTTTAATAACTGATTAGGTCCAGATAACACACCGAGTTACTCAGATTCTCGTCTGGATACAATTGCATAGGTAATCACAGATGTGACATTAGCAGCGAAATATTTAATACCAGAGGAAAACTATGTAGAGCTTTCTCTACAAGTACCTTCCTTCTGCATTTCGACGCATTTGTAAACATTGTAGACCTGACTCATGTTGGAGCCGTCTGATCAGGGTCTATTCTATTTGGTTATAAAATAACTAAAATCTGATATGCCATGTCCAAAACCCACGTGTCCATATGCCATAAAAAATCCATGTAATGAATATTCACGATGGAATTATTTCTGACATTAACCCATTCCCTAATAAATGTAGGCTATTTTAGATCCCACCGATTTGAATAAATCTACTAAAAACAGGGAACGTTTACAATTGTGTAGTTTTGAAACCATAGTGATAAATAGAACATTTGCTCCTATGGAGCAAATGTTCTATTTATCTCAATGATTTCAAAAAGTCACTTTTACTAAGGCGCAAAAAGGTGTGAATATCTAGAAATGGGTTAATATTGATGAGATGAAGGATTAAGCGGTGATCTGTTTGAAAAAAGCACAGACAATAAAAGTCACCATGTTCATGTTTAGGCAACATTCAAGCTACAATTGCACATAGAGACCATCGACGCCAATTGATGCCTTTCATTCTTCAATGTGTCGTCTTTTCTTGTTTCCCTTTTTCTTGTTTTCCCTTTTCTTTCCCTTTTCCTTCCGCTTCCTGTCCTTCTTTGGCTTTTTATCTTTCTTCGGTTTCTTCGGTTTCCGTTCTTTCCTTTTCCTTGATTTACACTTCCTGATTTTACCTTTTTTGTTTTTGCACACTGAGAATAAAAGATGACATTTACAGACAACTTAAACTTTACGCTACCATAACCATTTGCTCCATAAATACACATTTCAACGTCTCTGCAAACAGAGAATACCTATAGGAGCCGTCTGATCAGGATCTCCTCTGTTTGCTTATGCTATCATATAGATATTTATAATGCATCTGCTATGTCAAAAACTTCATGTGGTCATGCGCTAGTGTAACAATTAATCTAGTTAATATTCATGATGTCTTTATTTCATGAATTTACATGAATATTCATGGAGTAAAGCGTTAACTATTTCTTAGCTCGAACACCTTTTACTTACGTCTGAAGCATCAGTGATTACATATGCCAACAGTTTGGAGCCTCCAAGTGCATTTTTATTTGAAATTAACTCACTAAATTGCACCATTATTCTCCGGTGTATTCTGTCACTGCAATATCTCATGGAGTGTTTGCACACTGACAGTTACCGGTGCCGAAGAATTAGTTGGGCATCCCACCGAGGAAAATGTGTCGAGCCATGGCATTAAATAGTAGAATTTGGCATGCACTGGATATGTAATGTTTGATGTCTGAGTAATCAGAAACTGCCCCATGCCACCTGAAAATTTGCCCTTGTTTCTCTTAATTAGGTCAAAGGTCAACTAAGTGCATATTTTATATACGTTATTTGAGAAATTATTATATCTTTATCAATTTTAGGTGTAAAATAACAAACATGGTACCAAAATGAAGGTTAAACATTGGCCTTTAATTTGCACTTACTTTGTGTAAAATATATTATTTCAATAGTCATGAATATTAATGAGAACATAAAAAAACAGTAAAAATCATTAAGATCAACATATAAAGATGATACATGATGTCAAGTCTTCGTCATTATTGCTATTTAGCAAATATAAATTGAAAAACAAACTGTGCAGTTACATCAGCTATATATTATGCACACATACTTCTTAAAGTAAAGTGGGTGGGGTAAATGAACACCTAAACAAAACGTTCAGTTCTGTTTAAAGTAACTAATTAATTCACTAAATTTTTATGGATATTTTCTTGGTTGGTACAATTAACACCATCGCAAACACATGTTAGTGTGTTTTTAAGCTACTGTGAAGCATTTACAGCGAATAGATTTGCACTTGGTTTTGCACCCATAACATGTTCAATGCAAGTATCAAGTGCAGTTGGTACGTTTCCAAACCACTAAATAAAGATTCGGCACCATCGTGCTATGCGTTAGTATCAATAACATTAATGTCTGTATCCATCAGCTCAGATCCATATAGCTGCTTGATAGTTTGCTCTTGGATTTTTCAGTTCTAGTGCATCCTTTGTTGGTGGAATCAGTTCAAGTGTTTTCTCTACCTTAACCATATTGTGAAATTCTTGCATCATCAATAGGTTCTCCAATGACACCATACATCAAACATTGAACGTCTGTGCCTAGTCTGACCCTGACCGTGTATCTCTTCAAATATCTGAAAGCAGATCGGACATGTAAAATATTTCTTCCAACAGGTCTTCTTTCCGATTCCAGTGAAAGCAAGGGTTATGTCACATCCAGTTATTGCATGAAACCCTGGCATCTTCCGGCAGACATATTGAGATACAATTTTGTTTTTCCCAGCCATCAGTCAGACTTCAGTGCCTAAAGGTTCAAGATGGTATCAGTACAAGCAGTACATCAAAATATTGGCATTTGACAACTATCCAGCATTGGCCCCTTTCTAGATACATCCAAGCCATGTATCCACCTCGTCATGATTTGATGGCAGATGGGACACTTCATGCATGCACTTGTCTTGAATGGTGATATTCAAATGTATCTGTTGAATACTGCAATACTAGTATACTTCACCAACTCTGTGTTTGTGTATTCTGCTTCTTATTTTGTAATGCTTGGCCGCTTTAAAGCAGGCATACTCGCACCATTGGGATATGCACATAGGTGAGGAAGGGTCCAACGTGCACGTTAAAAATCAGGTTAAAACATTACAAACAGAAGAAGAGTACATGACAGCTAAAATCTTAACCTGAAAAGTTGGGAGCTATCACTTGATGTTATGGTAGCTTGTTCCAGATGATGTTGACAACAGAGTGGAAGAAATATTCCCTCAGGAACTTGGTCCTGCAAAACCTTGGAACAAATCTTAAGGAATGGCCTCTTGTAGGTACACCGTAAGGGCGTCAGAAGGTGGGGCGTCAGCTGCAACAAAATCATTTACAAACCTATAGAACATCACGGCCTTTACTTGTTTCTGCCTCTGATTGAGCAAATTGTGTTGAGCATGGCACCAACGCTGAGCTCTTGTTTTGCAATAATGCAAAATTACATATATGGTAGCTCTACGTTGGACCATCTCCACATGTTTTGTCATGGCCTTGGTGTATGGATCTAAAACAAAAGATGTGTACTCAACCTGCAGACTGATCAGGAGTTTGTAACATGCCTCCTTGGTTGACTTTTGGGAGGATACAAGGGTCCTGCTTAGAACGGATGTGGATCAATTTGCCTCCTTTATGACCATATCGACTCGGGATTTCCAAGACAATTTAAAAGACAGTAGTGTCCCAAGTTATTTTGCCTTCTTTGTTGTCTTCCGTCTCATGCTATGGACAGTATAACTGGTCTCTATGTGTGTCGTGTTTGTGATAAGCAGGACCTAGCACTTCTCTGCATTGAACCCAGTCTCTTCCCTTTTCTACAGACTGCCGATGTCATTCTTGAAGACGTCTGCATCTTCTATTAACTCTGCACTAAAGTAAGGCGTCAGCAAAGAGTTTACATGAAGAGCATAGGAATTCTGTGTGGTCATCATTTCATGCGAGGGAAAGGAAAGGACTGAGAACAGCACATTGATGAACACCGGGTGCTATCGGTACTGATTCAGAGGAAACACCTTCCAGCGTGACTTGTTGGCTGTTGGACACAATCAAGCATTGTGCAATACACGTCATAATGTTGAAGCTTAAGAAGCAGGTGTCTGTAAGATACTTTGTCAAATGTTTTCAAAAAGTCCAGCAAGATTGCATCAATCTGATAGGAATGGTCAGAAGCGCTGCTTCCTGAGTCAATGCTGGCATGGGTTGATGCTGTAATGGTACTAAGAAAAAACAGGTTACTGTGTATGATGTATTCCAGAATCGTACATGTGGCAGAATTTAGGGACACAGGCCAGTAGTTTAAAGGGGTTATGCTTGACCATTGTCTTGTATATAGGATTAACATGAAAGTCTTCAAATCACTGGGGACTTTATCCTGGTGGTAAGGAATGGAAGATCAGAACAAGAGTAGGAGCCAGTGAATGTGCCAACTCTTTCAAGAACCTTGATACGATGGTGTCTGGAAAGGTAGTTTTGTGGAGATTAAGGCCATTAAGAAGTTTGCAGACACCAGTTATCGTGACATGAATAGGAAGGGCATTCGAATAAGGATAATCTCAAACGGCACAAATGAAAGATAAGTCCTCATGTGTAAAGACAGAGGACTACTGGTTCAATATTTTAACTTTGATTTGTGTATCAACCTTGTTAATCTCATCATTCTTCAATGGTGCTATTCCCGAGCTGTCACATTTCTTGCCTTGCTCCTAACAAAAGTGTAAAGCTTCTTACAGCTGGTATATGTCACTAAGTCAATCACATACCCACCATGAGCTTGAGCTTCCTTGCACTTCTTTGCAAGTTTTCTGTAGTCCCTTGTATATGCGCCAGTCCTTCTGTACCTTGGTCCTCAGCACTTTTTGTACGCACATTTCTTCTTTTGTGAGAAACGGCGGGTGATTGAGTTGCACCATGGCTGGCTGAACCTGGTGGATGTTAACTTAGAAGGGACCAATGAATATATCACATAGAGTACAGATTAATATAGGGACTGATTTACCAAGTGTGCTGCAAACTCAGCCATTTTGATGGCCACAGAACATGTGTTAGCCTCTTTCGACGGGTAGACAAGATGCGAGGTAGGCTTCCTTCGTGAAGGTAAGATATGTTTGTCAGTACTATGACATACTCACGTATTCCAGGTATTGAGGTATAACTGATAACTAGTCATTGTTTGTGGCAATAACATATAGACTGTTGTCATCACAGATAGGGAAGGTTACTCATAGCCAGCCGCACTGAATATGCCAATGAGTTCATTGTTGAGTTAGAGTGGGTACCTATGGCCAGTAACTGTTAAAATGGCCAATCAATATCCAGGATATTCATGTCCCCACAAATGTAGAAAGGGTTTTGTCATGGGTACTGCTGGTGTAGGTAAAATATTTCAATTCATTATGTAAAAACATTGCCATACTCACCAGGAGCTATGGTGTTTCAATCGCTAATGATACAGACAGCTAATATTAGACATAGTGTACAATAAAACATACCAATATTACACTGAGATTTATAGCAATACGAGACTAATCTTCTGGCATTTCATTATCATCTCTAAATGATACATCTGCGTGAAGAGGTACTATGATTTGCACAGATTTGCATCACAGTTATATGTATATATTGTATGATAATGTACCGTACATGTATTTAAAACGATATTTTCCGAACTTGCAATCATCACAGGTCCCTCAAAACTTCCTGAAATGCACCATAAATAGTTCTATACTTACTGTGGAGACATTGCTAATAAATTAAATGCAAAAAAGTATTGAAATTGTCAAAATTACGGCTATGTTATACTATATAGAGATTTTATTACATTTTTGCACTCATTTGACCTTTGACCTAGTTTCTGACCTCCAAAGAGGGTGTTGGCAGTGGCATGGGCCAAAATCATAAATGATTAGTGTCTGGCAACACAATTATGGTATTCAAACATTTCTACTAAAAAATGCCATGGACCTCGAAAAATAAGCGACATTTTACACATCGAATTACCAACTAAATACTGCAAATTACTGCTTTAACCCAAACCCTCATACTGACGCCTTTTGACTCCTCTTTAAACGTCAAACAAATGCTTTTTAACACAACAGTGATTTCAATGGTTTCAAACTATTTATCACACTGGTTTTAATGGTTTCAAAACTATACAATTCTAAAATGTTAAATGCCCCTTTTCAGTAAATTTATTCAAAAAGGTTGGGCCTATAACTAGCTCCAAGGCTCGTGGGAATACTACGGCCAAACATGTGCTCAAAATCATGTGATACAATCTTTCATATCGTCACTTCGTGTAATATTCCCTATGTGTATATATAGAATCGAGAGTTCCTGTTCGACTCGCTTCAGGGTAACAAACACATGTATTTGGATATAATTAATATATCAGATATACTTTCTACGTGTATTACAGACTCTCGTTGTTGACAGGTATTAGTTAAAATCGCCTAATTATTTTGTGACAGGCCGTTCAGAAACATTGAACATTTACTCCATAAATATACCTTTCTACGTTATATATTACAGTAAATCTGCTCGTAACCGGATTTTAATAAAGAAGAACTAAGGGTTTTTTGGCAGGTGGTTGCTTAATTAATGTAGGGTGAAAGTCATGTTGAAAGCTCCCAGTGGAACTTTCGCCATGAGTTTCATATTGCATTAACACATTACCCCATAGTGACGCACTTTTGCGCCTCCATAAAATTCACAGTTTGAAACCATTGTGATAAATAGAGCATTTGCTCCATAGGGCTCCGGCCGATAATGAATATGGTTTATGCGGTAAAAATAAATCTTACATTGATTTCGTGTTTATTATAAATGTTTTTTATGAAACTCGTTTACTATAATGTGCATGACACTCGCTAAAGCCCATGTCATGTTGTTATAGTAAACTCATTTTACAAAACATTTGTAATTGACATGAATGTAAGATTTTCTTTATACCGTTATAAGATTCAGATGATGGATATTTGTGATGTCATTATTTCTTGGATGAATATTGAATAGTTAAGGGTTAAACAAACTGCAGCAAACCTTTAGCTGTTGTGGTGGGCAGCGTAGTTGTGGTGGTGGGCAGCGTTGTTGGCTCATCAGATATCATCTTTGGCGGAATAACCAGCCCGTCCTTGAGCACTACGTCACACGCGTTTTTGAAGTTGTCGTGCTCTTGCATGACTGGAATAAATAACAAGGCATCACCAACATGAATGCATGAATATTAACCCATTCCCTCATATTGACGACTTTTGACGACTCTGTTAAAGTCACTTTGTGAAACCATTGTGATAAATAGAGCTAATGCTCTATTTATCACAATGGTTTCAAACTACAAAATTCTCAAATTTTCCTTTTCTCTAGTTAATGCTCCTTTTCGGTAGATTTATTCAAAGAGGTTGTATCTAAAAATAGCCTATGAGGTAATGGGTTAATTATCTGATTTGTTTTAAATAATAGCATCATGAACACAGGAACTGTTAACCATGGCAAACCCCTGTAGAATCAGGTCCGTTACAACCCACCTTACTGATGTTGTCCGTTACAACCCACCTTACTGATGTTGCCCGTTACAACCCACCTTACTGATGTTGTCCGTTACAACCCACCTTACTGATGTTGTCCGTTACAACCCACCTTACTGATGTTGCCCGTTACAACCCACCTTACTGATGTTGTCCGTTACAACCCACCTTACTGATGTTGCCCGTTACAACCCACCTTACTGATGTTGTCCGTTACAACCCACCTTACTGATGTTGTCCGTTACAACCCACCTTACTGATGTTGCCCGTTACAACCCACCTTACTGATGTTGTCCGTTACAACCCACCTTACTGATGTTGCCCGTTACAACCCACCTTACTGATGTTGTCCGTTACAACCCACCTTACTGATGTTGTCCGTTACAACCCACCTTACTGATGTTGTCCGTTACAACCCACCTTACTGATGTTGTCCGTTACAACCCACCTTACTGATGTTGTCTGTTACAATCCACCTTACTGATGTTGTCCGTTACAACCCACCTTACTGATGTTGCCCGTTACAACCCACCTTACTGATGTTGCCCGTTACAACCCACCTTACTGATGTTGCCCGTTACAACCCACCTTACTGATGTTGTCCGTTACAACCCACCTTACTGATGTTGCCCGTTACAACCCACCTTACTGATGTTGTCCGTTACAACCCACCTTACTGATGTTGTCCGTTACAACCCACCTTACTGATGTTGCCCGTTACAACCCACCTTACTGATGTTGCCCGTTACAACCCACCTTACTGATGTTGTCCGTTACAACCCACCTTACTGATGTTGTCCGTTACAACCCACCTTACTGATGTTGCCCGTTACAACCCACCTTACTGATGTTGTCCGTTACAACCCACCTTACTGATGTTGTCCGTTACAACCCACCTTACTGATGTTGCCCGTTACAACCCACCTTACTGATGTTTCCCAAGTATGTTTTCACCCTTCGCTTGCTGAATTTTTAAAATACATTTCTCCTTCTTTACCCATGCCCTGTTGTATAATTACATATATATTCACTGTGTACAAGTATTTCGCTGTGCAATCACTGCTATGGAGTGCACTGGTTGTACAATCAACTTGTAAATAGTGCAGACCCTGATGGGACAGCTCCTGCAGGAGCTGTCTCATCTGGGTCTTCACTATTTACAGGTAGGTATATTGACGTGAATAGCAAGCGAAGGGTTAAATGAATATACAGTAGAACCTGTCGTAAGCGGTCATCAAAAGAGGTCTAATTACGGGTCTGCAAGGCAGGTGCTAACTTTCTGCGTTCATTTGCCCTGCATTAAGCAACCACATGCGTTTTAAAACTCATATGTTTAATAAAGGAGCGTACGACAGATTCTACTCATAAACTCATATGTTTAATAAGCAGTCGCTTTGGACATATTCTACTGTTTTTGTAATGTGTTTATGGTTCTATAGGAATAGTTAAGGCGGTGTAGACACTGATCAGGAGTGTTTCATTAGGAACCGTCCGATGTGGATTTACACTACTTGCCTATACCCATTTTCAGAAACAATCTGCGTAAATGGGCTAACGATTCAAATAATAAAAATAATAATGTATGATTCATACATAGGATTTCCTCCTTGAAGTTCACAAAATTTAATGTGAAGTTGCTTTAACTCTTTGCACGCCTGTGGCGAACCCGTGACAATTATTGTTGCAGACGAAAAAATACTTGCAAAGATTTCGAAAAAAGCACTATCTATAATCAAATTCAATATTTCTGGTTGTCGGTTGCATGACCCAAATCATTATTATTTCACATTAGGACTCTCCAAAAAGGAAGCAGTTCTTTTGCTGCCAAATGTTTTCGTCTGCAAACTGTCGTCTGCTAACTTTGTCGTCTGCTACCTTTTTTTTGTTTTTCTTCATTTTTGTTTCAAAATCCATTGTCACGGTAACAAACAGTTTGGATCCTGATGAGAGGCCTAGTTACTAGGCGTCTCATATGGATCCAAATTGTTTTCATAGGTAATCACAGATGCGACTTTTGCAGCGAAAGGGTTAAGAGAAGCACCATTGGTACGTTTACACTTCTCCTGATAGATATCTTCTGACATGGTAAAAACCCGACTAACGTTTCTGCCACGACCAAATTATTGATTCATATACCATTATTCAAAAAGCAAATAAATATTCGAGTATTTCATTATGTCTGACATAGATATTCGTCAGGTACATGTATACGGTTAAAAGACAAGCCGTTGGGTACTTGGCACTCCCCGGTCATCTTCTGCTTGTAAAGAACTAAAGATAGTTCATCAGAAACATGTATTGCATAAATTGAATTACCCCTACATAGATACCATACCGCAATATTTGTCACACACTTTTCTTATAGATATATTACATGTCAGAGGTCATAAAAAAATCAGTAAAACCACTCATATACGATCATCATATTAATGGGGTCTTATTTTGGATCGCAGAGGCATGCGGTTGCTTTACCCATCCCCGCCTACAGACCCCTTTGGCGACTCAATAAAGGTCATTTTTGAAACCAAAGAGCAAATGCTGTGTTTAGTACAAAGGTTTAAAATCCGTACAATTCTTTTTAAAAAAAATCCTTTTCTCTAGTAAATGTTCCTTTTCGGTAGATTTATTCACTGAGGCTGGGTCTAAAATAGTCTAGGACTGAATGGCTAAAGTCACGCAGAAGCTCCTGTATGAGCTTTCTGTGTAACGTTCATCTTGCGTTAAGCGACCGCATTCTAATACAGTGAAACCCCGCTAATGCGACCACTTAATAAACAGCCACTGATGTCGTCTAAAGCAGGTGGTTGCTTAATGCAGGAGGAAAGTTATGCAGAAAGCTCCTAGAGGAGCTTTCTGCATAACTTTCGTCCTGCATTAAGCTACCACCTGCCTCTGCCACCCAGAATTATGCCCCTTTTTGGTGGTCGCATTAGCGGGGTTTTACTGTATACTTATTGACGTTTGGCTCTTTATTTTTATCTCGAGCATATATGAAAGAGTGGTGGAATTTGACAGTTAAGTATTTAAGCCATGGGCCAGTATCGGTCCAGATTGTTCCCGCGCGGGAATGCAATCAGTTTCAAATCTTGATACGTATAAGACTATATGACTTTACGTCTTTAATCAAATGTAAATGGTCCTGACAATGTTTGTACCCGTTACTCCATGCATACGACTTTGTACACCTTTACAAACAGAGAAGACCCAGATCAGACGACTCCTACACGGTCGGCTCTGTTTATTTATGATATAATATAGATATGATTCTACAGTTTCTGCCATGACAAAAAAGTGCCCATGTGCTATTTTAACAAATAATCCAATTCATATTCATGTTGTCATTATTTCTACATAAATATTCATGGAGTAAAGGGTTAAACAAAAGGGTATTTTGCAACATCAAATTTGGATGTATGCAATCCTTCACTCCACAAATTAGCCTTTCTACGCATTTGCAAACAAAGATGAGACGGCTCCTGTAGGAGTCTTCTAACCAGGGGTTGCGCTGTTTGCTTATGAAATAGTATAGATATGATGCTGTGACCAAACATTCCTGTGTAAATGTAAATAAAAAATAATCTTATTAATATTTGTGATGTCGTTATTTCTAAAATGAATATTCATGGAGTAAGGAGTTAAAGACACACTAGTTTATTAGCTAATTTGTCTCTCTAGAAAAAAAACCGCTGACTCACAAGTGAAACAAATCAGGAATCCCCTGCCTCCATTGGAGTACTTTCCGACGGTGAAATTTATTTTCACTTTGTCGGCGTTGGTTCTTTCTGTTGTATTTGGCGCTAGGCTGATCCGTTGGTTTCCGCCACTGCTTTCCAATATCATTTCGAGCGTGTCATCCTCTCCAACTTCCATGTCAAGTACGGTGACCAGCAGCTAAAACAAGTTCGTAACACACAATCTAATCAATATTCATGATGTCATCATATCTTACAAGAATGTTCATGGAGAAAAGGGTTAATCTTGAGCATGCTGGGTAACTTGTCTCAGAAATTGTCATTTATTCAAAGCAGATTTTGAGTGTTTTTTATTCATAGATCTGACTAGAGTGTCAAATATTTAAAACCATTTGAGATGCGAAGTTTTTCAATTACCTGATCTCATCTGGACCCTAACTCTTTGACGCGCTGGTCGTGTTTATACTTGTGTACAGTAAAACCCCTCTAATGCAACCACCAAAAAGGGGCATAATTCTGGGTGGCAGAGACAGGTGGTAGCTTAATGCAGGTCGAACGTTATGCAGAAAGCTCCTACAGGAGCTTTCTGCACAAGATTCGACCTGCATTAAGCAACCACCTGCTTATAAAAATAGCTAGGGTTATTTTTAAGTGGTCGCATTAGAGGGTTTTGGTTGTATTTTACATTTTACTTCAAGAATACGCATTGTAACACATTTGCAAACAGAGCAGACTCAGATCAGAGAGCTCCTATAAGTCTTATAAGAGCCGCCTGGCCAGTGTCTGCTCGGTTTACTTGTGGAATTATATATATAGGTTTGATTTTACAGTATCTTTCAAGAAAGAAAGAAAGACAGCCATATATACACAGACACACACTCAGAGACACAGAGACTCGGTGTCTCGACATCAACTCTGTTTGACACACCACTGATGTTTTGAGATAAAATTGAAAGAAAATCAAATCTGACGATAAAGTGTGCAGTCGAATATTATTTACTTAAGAGCACGTGACTGGTTAATAGTTTATATAATACACGTGACTGGTTAATATTTTATATACTACACGTGACTGGTTAATATTTTATATAATACACGTGCCTGGTTAATATCATAATAATGTTGTTATATTTTCTGGTCTTTTGGGACCATTATTTTGGATGGTATAAGTTTTGAAAATTTAATACTGCTTAAGCCGGTGCTAGGGGGCGTGCGTAGTGTTGCAATTTTAATTACTACCCATGAACAGACTCAATAAAACCGAGTCTGCAAGTTTTTCTTTTGTCATTGCTTCTTTTGCTTTCGAAGGATCACCCACTTATAGAATATATGTACTTCCCACAGTGGGTGTTGAGTGCTTGTGTGGCGGCCGTAAAAGTCGCCCCGTACTTCATTCTCAGTGTTGTTATATTTTCTGGTCATTCGGGGTCATTACCTTGGATGGTATAAATTTTGAAAATTGAATACAGCTTAAGCCGGTGCTAGGGGGCGTGAATAGTGTTCCATTTTTAATTACTACTCATGAACAGACTCAATAAAACCGAGTCTGCCATTTTCTCTTTTGTCATTGCTACTTTAGCTTTGGAAGGATCACCCATTTTCAGAATATATGGTTAATGCCGAACAACAGTCATGCAGAAGGTCCTATCGAAGTACACACTTGTCTATAGCTTTCGTTCTGCATTCAGCTACCACCTGTCTCAACCAATTCCCTTATGAATATTCAAGTAGGAAATAACTAATATGTCAATATCAATTATGGAGCATCAGTGCGTACTCAAATACTAAATTCATTTCTGTAACTACTCTTTAGTATCGTCTCGAAGAGTGGTCACAACATAGATTTTGATGGAGATATAACCGAATTATTCTTGAAAATATCTGAATTTATGCGTCTTATCTGGGCCTCTGCTTAAAATAAATAGCTGAAATTTATTATGGTATCATAGACAAGGGAATTTGTTAACCGAGGCTGAAACTTTGGGATCAGATTCTATATTGTTTCATAAGCAAATAGACAGACGGTCTTTTATCAGAGAGATCCTACACGAGACGGCTGATCTTGGTCTACTCTGTTTGGTCTACTACGTCTCTATGAGGGACATCGTTAAAATCCAATACATTTTGTAATTATACTTCCCTTGAGCGGCCGTTGCAGACAAAATTTACCCCTTCAGTGCCATTAAGACGAGTCTGTAATATCATATGCAAATGGATCCAGATGAGACACCCAGTAACTCAGTGTCTTATCAGGATCCAAACTGTTTGACATTCTGCTTATCTTTTTATGAAGAAATTGAACAGGTGCCAGTTCTAAAAGGTGAAGTAGATGACGAAACTGTTGGCACTGAAAGGGTTAACCCTTTCCCTCATATAAACGTGTTTACACGCATTTGCAAACAGAGTAGACCCAGATCAGACGGCTCCTAGAGGAGCCGTCTGATCAGGGTCTACTCTGTTTGCTAATAGAATTTGATAGATCTGTTTCTTTGCTTTCTAAAATGTCTACAATGTTCCACCTTGCATATTTCTTTATGACTATTTTGTTAATGAATATTGGAATTTGAAATAAACATAGAACAGGGAAAGGGTTAACTCTCCCGCTGTCAATGTCGCATCTGTAATTACCTGTACAAACTATTGGATCCGAACTGTTTGTTACTGTGACTATTTTATGAAACAAAAATGTAGAAAAATAAAAAATGAAAATTGTACAGTAAACGTCAATGCTGACACTGAAAGGGTTACTGTATACCTGGTGTCCGTCCCTGCCGTAGATGTCCAGGCTACACAACTTATGGCTTACATCTCGGGGATCATACATCCATGGATAGTCCCTGTGGCTCCGCACGAGGCCCTGCTTATGGCCGACATCGGTACCAGATATGGCATTGTTACAGATGTCTAACAAGTTGCTGCTTCCTGAAGCTGTAATAGTGGATACATATTGCTGTGTAATCAATGTCTGCAACTATAAAACTGAGGTCCAGCTCAGATGCCTAAATTAAAACATTTTAAAGATAATTTCTTTATTTCTCCAGCAAACCCTATGTTGTGACTACTCTTTAAAACTGTCTCGAAGAGAAGATTATAAAAAGTGGTCACAATATAGGGTTTATTTGAGAAATGACAATTTTAGTACACGAGTACGCACGTTTATCTGTTGCTCTGTATAATAATATCTCAGATTCTTTTAATGCTACAGCTCTTTAAATACTCTAACGTTCTAACACTGATAACCACGTCTCTTCAAATTTTAACTGTTCTACTGTTACTACTACTTAAAGCTGGGGACATTGAGTCAAATCCAGGCCCTGCTACTACCTCAAACTCACTATCTATTTTCCATTGTAACATTAGAAGTATTCGGAATAAATTAGAGTACTTAAAAGATAACTTTTTAGATTTTGACATCTTATGCTTTACTGAAACACATCTTGATTCAGCAAATATTGAGATTAGCTCGAAATTTAGCAGTCCGTATCGAAAGGACAGAAATAATCATGGTGGAGGAATATTGGTGTACCTTAATGAAAACATTTTGCATTCCAGAATGGAAGAACTTGAGGTATTTTGCACAGATTCAATTTGGGTTAAGATTAAAACAAAATCAGAATCGTACCTTTTAGGCGTATTTTACAGCCCAAAACTGCAGATACCCCTTTTTTTTAAATTTGGACAGAAACCTGGAAAAAGCCTTTGAAAAGATCTAAAAACAATGTGATAGCATTGGGTGACCTAAATGAAGATCTTTTGAATCCAACTTTTCACAACTTAAGAAACTTGTTTCTTACTAATTCTATGCAGAATGTTATACTTGAACCCACGAGGCAACAAGCCATTTTAGATCCTATTATCTTATCACTGGATATTCAACTTTTCGATGCTGGTGTACTCCATATTCCAAATGAAATTAGCGACCATCATGCAACACATATATCTATACCATTTCCTTATGAATTAAACCACAGTTTTGAAAGAATTGTCTGGAATTATAAAAGAGCCGATTTTGAACTTTTAAATAACAGACTGAATATGAATGACTGGTCAATTTTGAATGAACATTCAATACATGATGCATGCAGTATTTTTACTGAAAAATTTATGGAACTAGTTGGCAATTGCATACCGTCATAAAAAGTTCGTATAAGACCTGATGACCAGCCCTGGTATGATAGTGAAATTAGAAAGGTATCCAGGAAACGAGACCGCACTAGAGCAACTGCCAAAAAATCGGACAAACCCCAAGACTGGTTAAAATTCAGAAATCTTAGGAACAAAGTTAATAATCTTAACAAACATGCTAAGGAACGGTTTTATAACTCACTTGAAATTAATCTTACCAATCTCGAAACTAATGACAAAAAAAGGTTTTTGGAAAATAATTCGTCACTTTGTAAATAGTGCTGATTCGTCATGCATACCACCTTTATGTTTTTCTAACGAGGATGATAATCATATTCAAATTTTTAACCACTGATGAAGAAAAGGCAAATTGCCTCAACAATCACTTTGCATCAATCTCACGAATTGACGAAACTAATGCCCAGCTTCCTACAGTATCCTTTAAGACTCATAGTAAATTACCCGAGATCACTATATCAAAAGAGGAAATTGAAGAATTAATCAAATTGCTACCTGTTAACAAGGCATGTGGTCCTGATCTTCTTACTCACAAAATGTTAAAGGGATGTGCATCTGCAGTTTCAGTACATTTACTTATCGTACTATTCAATAGATCACTCAGTGAAGGCACTTTTCCTGACACCTGGAAAATTGCACATATTACTCCAATTTTTAAAAAAGGGGACAATTCTACACCTAATTATAGGCCTGTTTCACTACTCAGTTGTGTTGGCAAACTGTTTGAAAGACTTGTGTTTAAAATCATTTATAATTTCTTACTTGATAACAATGTCTTATATAAATACCAGTCAGGTTTTCTACCAAATCATTCAACTGTATACCAATTCATAGATATCTTTCACCATATCTGTCAAGGGTTTGAAAATAACCAATTTTCTTGTATGGTTTTTTTGTGATATCTCTAAAGCCTTTGACAGGGTGTGGCACAAAGGCCTTATATTTAAGCTTTATGAAAATGGCATTGATTGTAAACTTCTTGACTGGATTTCTAATTATTTGCAGAATAGACACCAGAAAGTTGTTCTTCAGTCAGGAACATCTACTTTACAGTCTATTTCTGCTGGTGTGCCTCAGGGCTCTATTCTCGGTCCGCTATTTTTTCTCATTTACGTCAATGATATAACTGATTCACTCCTAAGTCTTACAAGACTGTACGCGGATGACAGCTCCCTCTTTTGTTCAGCTTCTAATGTTCAAGATATTGAAGGGATACTGAATCATGACCTACAGCAAATTTCTTTGTGGTCAAAGCAATGGCTTGTCAAATTCAATCCTGACAAAACAGAAGCTATACTTTTCTCTCTAAAAAGGATGCTATTAATCCCAGACTGATTTTTGAGAACACTAGCATAAATTTTGTAGACTGTCATAAACATTTAGGGTTAACACTTAAACATAATGGCCAGTGGTCAGTCCACATTGAAAATATGTTGAGTACTGCTTCTGAAACTCTAAACATCATGAGAAAACTAAAATATACCCTCTCAAGAGCCGCTTTAAACCAAATATTTTTATCATATATTAGACCAATATTGGAATATGCTGCTATAGTTTGGGACGGCTGTACTCAAAAAGATTCTGAGTCTTTGGAAAAATACAGAATGAAGCTGCCCGAATAGTTACCGGTCTAACTAGATCTGTTTCTCTAGCTAATCTCTATAGAGAATGCGGATGGGAGTCTTTACATAAAAGAAGGGAAAGGCAAAAATATTGTTTCATGTACAAAGCTTTTACAGAATCAGTACCATCATATATAAGAGATATAATTCCGCCACAAATAAGAGACATTACACATTATGAACTTCGAAACAGGAACGATCTCGAATCTGTCCAAACCAGGACCTCAATATACAGTAAATCGTGTATTCAATCCTCAGTAAAATTGTGGAATAATTTAGATACTGATACAAGACAAAGCACATCAATATCTAGTTTTAAAAACTCAATAAAATCATTTTCAGACTGTTCTACTATTCCTCGATATTTTTATTTTAGTCTTAACAGATATTTATCAATCATGCATGCCAGAATTAGGAACAACTGTAGTGATTAAATGAAGATCTATACCACAACCATCTTAAGTTTGATCCATGTTGCTTATGTCAAAACAGTCCAGAGAATGCATCTCATTATTTCTTTAATAGCAGACTTCATACTGCTCAACGAATACAACTATTTCATGAAACAAGGGCACTTCATCCATTAAATACTGATCTACTGCTTTTTGGTGATAAGACCTTGTCTGTTGAGCAAACTTTTTGTTTTATTTGAAGCAGTTCATCATTATATACTGAGGTCGAAAAGATTCAGTTACTGAAAATCTAATATATATTTATTTTTTACAGTTCCTTTAATACATTGACATTAACTGGCTACTTACCAATTCCCTTAATTGAGTCCTTTTGTCGACCCTGTAAAACTTTAACGGTTGTAACATAGTCAATGAAGGAAAGGGAGAGTATTTGCTTAAAAAAGGTCCCTTCATCTTCATTTTCCTATTTCCCATTGGTTTACCCTGCAGACTGAACACCCCCCCCTCTCTCTCTCTCTCTCTCTCTCTCTCTCTCTCTCTCTCTCCATCTCTCTCTTTCTCAATTTCTCTGAAGTTTTCAATCTTTCCCTCACCTACTCACTCTCTCTCACTCTGATCCTTTGAATTTGAATGCGTATATTTGTGTGACTGTCATTTTACTTTGTACTATATTATTCCATTCACTGTAGGGGAAGGGCTTTATCTAAGTTGGAAGAACTTGTTGCCCAACGCCATTTCTGGATATTATGAAATAAAATATGTTTAAACTAAACTAACACTGATAACGCTTCCTACTACTGGTACTGTTGCTACTACTACTACTACTACTACTACTACTACTACTGTTGCTACTGCTTCTATTACTGCTGCTGCTGCTGTTACTACTACTGCTGCTGTTTCTATTACTACTGATACGGTTGCTGCTGCTACTACTTCTACTACTACCATCAGCACCACCAATTGGTTAAAAGGCATATGTATCAGGTAAATGGTTAAACTACATATATATCAGGTAAAGGCTTAACTAGCACTCAAAGTTTTTTTTGTCTCATTTAATTACTGTAAAACCTCTCTTAAGCCGCCATAAAAAGAGATCTTATTATGAGTATGTAAGGCAGTCGGCTTAATGCAAGTTAAACATAATGCAGAATGATCATATAGGAGCTTTCTGCATTGCGTTTGCTCTGCATTAAGCAACCACCTGCTTCTTTAACCCATTCCCTCCTAGGCTATTTTAAGATACAACCTCTTTGAATAAATCTACCGAAAAGGAGCACTAAATGGAGAAAAGGAAATTTTAGAATTTTGTAGTTTGAAACCATTATGATAAATACAGCATTTGTTCCTATAGGAGCAAATGCTCTATTTATCACAATGGTTTCATAAAGTGACTTTTACAGAGTCGTCAAAAGTCGTCGATATGAGGGAATGGGTTAGGAATGGTCACTTTGGACATGTTCTACTGTATCTAATACCCATGTATAAATACAATGTAACACATGTATAGATAGATCTACGTATGGATATGTTCTATACTGTATCTAATACCCATGTATAAATACAATGTAACACATGTATAGATAGATCTACGGGTGGACAGGTTCTTGGCTTCTAATTCTATTCAAACAAAACACACCTAAAACTACAATTTACCTTCTTCTGGGTTAAAACAGCGATACCCGTTCAGCTTCATGAATTGTGGAGGAATTCCAAAACAGTTCGCCTCCCGACGAAACTCTGGTACTCGTATGATGACGTCACGAGGGAATTCCACCCTGCAGTTAGACCGCCAGTAGCAATTGTGCGTATCAACCAACTGGCTGGCCGTTTCGCCAACACATTTAACTGAAAGGACATATACTCTTTCACTAATGGACATATTCTTATATATTTTTATGAATGCAAGTCATTGCATTAACACATTAGCCGATGATATCAGTTATTGAATGCCCAACTTATTTCGTTATCCGCCTATTGACTTGCATTTACAAACAACTTGGATCCAGGTAAGATGTCGAGTATCTCACGAGGATCTAAGCTGTTTGACACTCGATCAATATTGTCCAAATGAGCTTGATCGAACAGGAAGATGACGAAATGGCGCTATTAACATAAAAAAGTAGTTTGCACTTTTTTCAGATTTGAGTTCGCTGGGTAGGGCTGATGTGGTAAACTGACAAGCATAATGGTGTTTTATTGGCTAAATAATAAGAACTATAACAGTCCCTAAATAATTTTAGAATGCATCTATATAGCATATAAGAAAGCACCAATTTAAAAAAAATCAACACTGAAGGGGACATCCCTCTTGTGCCCACAACACTGCGCCTCTGCGACTCCGCGGCCACAATCTTCAAAACTTGCCTACGCGCCTGAATCAGGGTCTGCTCTGTTTGCCAATGGACTTTGTCATACGTGTATCTGTTTCTTTAGTTTCCAACATGGCTACAATGTTCCACCTTCCGTATTTCATCATAACTATTTTGTCCATGAATATTCAGTAGGCATCTCAATTTGGAATAAATATAGAACAGGAATAGGTTAAACAAAACGCACCGACACCATTGATACACGATATCATCTTCACCCTTATCCAGTTTAGCAAACTCTGATCTCAAGCAAGTTAATTTATTTTCTGATTCGCTTGAATAGCTTTTGAGAAACTAATGATCAGGTGTAAAACAACTTGAATCCTGATGCGGTGCCGGGATACTCGGCGTTTGATCTGGATCCAAATTGTTTGCAAATGCATGTCAGGGTAAAATGGGTTTTATTTACAGGTAGCTTATATACTTTTTCTCGTGATTAGATACTCTTAGTAACTTACCAGTATTGTATCGGCAGTCCCCTTTACCGGACTGGATATCAACCGAGATAATTTGACCACCGTTGGGACATGCCAAAGTAATCGCACTTGGCTGAGTATAGTTAACACAGACTTCCGCACCGTTTGTTGTTTGGCAGATAATACCTGGAATAAAGTTTGAATTTTTTTCTGCTTCAGAACTTTTTGAATAACCTTTATATACCTTGCAAGTACCATACTCGATAGTATAGTATGCACTACCTGAAATAAGGAAGTTCATGTAAATCGTTTTTACCTAACTCAACCACTTCTTGAATGACCCTCATATTGTTATTGACATTGCCTGAGATATTGTAGTATGACTAATCGAGACCTAGCTGACCTTTGCAAACAGCTTAGATCCAAACCAGACAACGAATAAACCGGTCACAGTCTGATCAGGGTCCAAGCTGCGCGACACTCGGTCAGTAGTAACTCAAAAGCTTTATGGCATCGGAAGTACTTAAATGTAGAAAAAACAGTGGATAAACATGCAACATATCCCATGATTTCTTACATTAATAGTGCATGCTGATTCCGTAGAGGCTTTCAAGACAGCCCTACGAGCTCATCACCAAACATAATGGCGACTCTTCTCACCCGTCGTGTAAAAGCCTACATAGGATTCTACGACGTATAAATACAGATACAGATACAGAAATATTCACGAGGTAATTAGTTAACCCTTTTTCACGCATTTGCAAACAGACTAGACCCAGATCAGATGGCTCCTATATGGAATTTGATAGTTCTGTTTCTCTACTTTCTAAAATGGCTACAATGCTCCACCTTCCATACTTCATTATAACTATTTTGTCCATATCAGGTATTGAGATTTGGAATAAAACATAGAACAGGGAAAGGGTTAAGTGACCGGATTTCGAAAGCGGTCAATGTTGCACGTGTGAGTATTCAGAGTAAATCAAGATCTCTAACAGGTGCTTGAAATTCTGAATCTACAAAACACTCTTATTCATCCACAACTACTTGTTTCAACAGGTGCAATTGAAAAATCAAAAACATATATTGGCTTGTTTGATCAATTTATGATGGAGTAAATCATTCCTAGAGAGTTATTGCAGACAGTTTAAAGAATATGTATCGACAACCTAGCGCATCAACGACTGTGACTACAACATACGTGGTTAACAGTGATGATCCGCGCCAATAGTTTGGATCCTTATGAGACTCTGAGTAACTCGGTGTCTCAAAAAGATCCAAAGTGTTTGACAAAGTCACCGTTTATTTGGAAACAAATTGAAGAAAACATTTTTTTTTTCAGATTTACAGAAGGTGAAAATAAAAAAGAAGGTACATTGTACTTACAATAGTTTTGCGCTAACCCACTGATGTATAGGTAGAAAGTCAGTGAAGGCTTAAATTCCGAACATGTTATGCTCCGGAAATAGCAGAGCTTTCAGATAAGAATACAGTATAGAATTACCTAACTTTTGAATGCTGAATATTTAAAGTGGGATGACCCTTCACCAGAGCCCCAGATAAGATGCGTAAATTAACCCTTCTCTTGCTGAATTTTAAAATACATTTCTCCTTCTTTACCTATGCTCTGTTGTATGATTACACATATCTTCACTGTGTTCAAGTATTTCGCTATGCAATCACTGCTGTGGAGTGCACTGGTTGCACAATCAATTTGTAAATAGTGCAGACCCTGATGAGACAGCTCCTGCAGGAGCTGTCTCATATGGGTCTTCACTATTTACAGGTAGGTATATTGACCTGAATAGCAAACGAAGGGTTAAAACATGTTCAAGAATGCATGAAATGTACTTACTTTGAGGACCTCGGGGAAGATTAGTATTTTGACTAACTAAACGAGCTACTCTCGTAAAATAAAGTATTCCATTTCATTCAATAACTTCTGTATTTCTCAACCAAACCCTATGCTGTGACCATTCTTTAGAATCGCCCCTTCGAAACGATTCTAAACAATGGTCACAGCATAGGGTTTGGTGGAGAAATGACGATTTTAGTATTTGAGTGTGCATGTTTATCTGTAGAGAATCCATTCAGTATGAAGGAATTAAATTTTCTAGATGATTTTGAACGCCAAACACCGTGACTGATCGGATGTCTCCATTACGAATAATCTAATCTGGGTGTACGATTTTTGCAAATACCAGAACACGAATGTCGTGTTACGCATTCAAAATATTAACTATGCAGTTATCAGTTTTGGATGCCAAAGAGTTTACACGTAAGTGAATTTGGCTTTACGACACTGCGACACAAAGTAGTATGGCATCGTTGAAGGAAACGTTGCTGCTGCTGCTGCTGAGGATGTTGTTGCTAATGCTGAATAACGACGACGACAAGGACGGAAGCGGCGACGACGACGATGGTGATAATGACGATGGCGAGGATGCTGGCGATGGCGATGGCGATGGATGTTGCTGCTTCTTTTGATAATTATGATAGGCATGATAACATCTCAACATGTAGAGTAGGCGAAGTCTTCCATTACGAAACTTTCATGGTCAGTTTATAACAGGCGTTTTAGATAAGAATAATTTAATTGACTGAAATTATAAAACCACTCAATCATCGAATGTGGCTGTGGAAGAGGTTTGAACAAAGTTGCGTCACCATGCAGGTCACATAGTTCCAATTTCGTACGGGACGAAGACGATACTGCTGCTAATGATGACTGGAGATGATTTAGCCCTTTCCATGTTCTATAATATATTGGCCAAATTTCAGTACCTACTGAATATTCATTAGCAAAATAGTTATAATGAAATATGGAAGGTGGAACATTTTAGACATTTTAGAAAGCAAGGAAACAGATCTATCAAATTCTTTTAGCAAACAGAGTATACCTGATCAGACGGTTCCTCTAGGAGCCGTCTGATCTGGGTCTACTCTGTTTGCAAATGCGTGAAAACACGTTTATATGAGGAAAAGGGTTAAACCATCACTTCATAAACACGCATTTTATGCATTTGCAAGCAGAGTAGACACAGATCAGACGTCTCCTATAGGATCCGTCTGATCAGGGTCTGCTCTGTTTGCTTATGGAATAATATAGGCCTAATTATTTCGTGTCTGCCGTGGTAAAACATAATATTGTTCATTTTGCCATTTTAAAATATCGCCTAATTAATATTCTTATTGTCATATTTGCCATCATTTCTTACAGAAATATTCTTGGGCTCAAGGGTTAAAGAATATAACTTGGTAAATTGACTACATTCCATTTACCACAATACAACCCATGGGATCATAACTCTAAGCTTTCTAAGAGATCATTATCATCTTCTATAATTTCCAAGGTTAGTTCGTTTCAAAAAATATTAACAGAGTAACACACAGGTTGGACTCTGACGAGGAAACGACAAGCTAATCGAAGTATTATCATCTGAATTCAAACTGTTTACAATGGTATGTTGATCACATAATGTTAAAATGTTAGCCACTGTACAGTCTCCTAATCTCATCCCTTTGTTACTCTCCACCACCTCAACCACATGGGGTTGAAGTGAAACAGGGCGAATTAAAGAACTGAAATAAACTCCACTGCTTTCATGCCTTTGCAAATAGCGAAGACCAAGATAAGACTTCTACTATAGGAACTGTCTGATTAAGATCTAGTTTGGTTAATTGTATGTAATAGATTTATCTACTGTTTGCAAACAGTGTAGACCCAGATCAGAGATCTTCCAGAGGAGGCCAATGTCTGCACTGTTTGTCATTCAAAATCCTCTCACATATTATACCCTTTCATACTGAATGGACCCTACCTTACAGTGATAGTCTCTGTTGATTCAGCGTTGAAAGGGTTAACGTTTATTCATTATTAGCATAGTCTGGCATGAATGTTGATCAAGTAAAGGATTAAGCAACAAGAGATGTAGAAAATGTAATCTGAAGGAGAAAAACAGGTAAAGGAGGACGGGTAGAAAAAGAAGGCAATGCAGTAACATATATTTCTAAAATCAAATTAATGAGCTACTGTGTAAGAAACATACGAGAGATCGAGTAGACAAAAGTGTAAGAAGCATACGAGAGATTGAGATTAGACAACAGTTTGCAGAGCGGGTTAACCCTTACAATGTGGGGCACGAGTCATTAATTCTTTTGCATGCAATGTAGACCCAAATGAATGAGAGGGTTCCTAGAGAACCCTCTCATCAGGGCCTGCACTGTTTGTCATGTTACACTTTTCTTTAAAAAATCCCCAAATATTCACCGTAAATATAATATGTTTGAGTGTTGGAATGGTCCATTTGAAACTGCACCATTGTAAGGATTAAAAAGCTTGACCTGTTTGAGTTTAAGAATAGTTCATTTGAAAATTCAGCGTTGTAATGATTGGGTTCAGGTAAATCATGCTCTCAAGTATCATGCTAATAAATGAAACCAACCCAATCATGTAAACAAGTTTAGGGGAATTAACCAATTTCCTTGTAATTGAGGTTTGGGAAAGGCCAACTAGCTGCTATTCATTCGACAAGATAGTTTATTAAGTCTACAGACTTGGTAATTCAATAATACATACAGTTTAATCTGTCTTAAGTGACCATTTATTGTTTGAACATGGAAGTTTAAAGCTCAATGCAGGGCAAATGTAATACAAAAATTCATGGTGGAGCTTTTTGCATTTGTGTTTACCTGCTTTAGGCTACTATCTGCAGAGAGTATATATTATTCTTTAATCCTTTCCCTCATATAAACGCGTTGTCCCGCATTTGCAAACAAAGTAGACACAGATCAGGGTCTGCTCTGTTTGCTAATGGAATTTGAAATATCTGTTTCTTTAATTTCAAAGCTTAAAAGGTTCCACTTTCCATATTTCATTATAACTATTTTGTCCATGAATATCCAGTAGGTATTGAAATAAACATAGAACAGGGAAAAGGTTAAATGCTATATATATATATATGAACTTTAAAACAAAGTCAACAATCTGACATTTTACTTTTTTGACAGTAATTTATCAAAGCTGTAACTCCTCATCATTTGGTTTACTTATCATTGTATTTGTAGAAATATATATTTGAAGAAATATCCAACTTGCTGTGGGCGGATGAATAATTACATATGCAAACCGTTTGGATCCAGATGAGACACTGAGTATCTCGGCATTTAATCTTGATCTAAACTTTGTGCCAACTGTACAAGATAAATCAAACATGAAAACTGATATACATGTGTAGATGACATTTTCTACCGACGGAAGATTGCCCAGCAGAGTAAAGATTAAAAGTAACTTATATTTAAAAACACCCTCCCTGCTGAAAATCTATGTTAAAAATAATGATATCATGAATAGTTAGTACATACACATTCATTATATTTTCATAAGCAAACAGAACAGAACTGACCCTAATAAGACGGCTTTTATAGGAGCTGTGTGATCTGGGTCTATTCTATATGCGAAGGCGTAGAAATGGATATATTTGAAATAAAGGGTTAAAAAAGAATTTTCGTAACCATTGAAATGATATTGTTTGGATCATTTTATGAAGATACTGAACACAACACAATTTGGTAAAACTGAATTTGTTAATCAATAATAACGGTTTACATCGGAGCTCTTGATTTTCTGGTTCTAGAACAAAATCGCGAACACATTCGGGATTAATCGGAACACGACCGAGTAGTCACGATTGATATGGAACTAAAATGTGTGCAAAGTTTGTCATAACAACGATGACATGATTTGTTCGCAGTTTTAACCCCTTACTCAATGAATAGTCAAGTAAGAAACAATGACATCATAAATATTGATTAGATTAATCTCTATACATGGTACATGGACATAGGAAATGTTGACCTTGACAGAAACTGTAGAATCATATATATATATTATATCAATATATTATATTATATCATAAGCAAACAAGGCAGTCCCTGATCAGACGGCTCTTACGGGAGTGTCGGTCTACTCTGTTTGCAAAGGTGTAGATAGGCGTTTTTATGGAGTAAAGGGTTAAGGGATTGTTTCTCAACTCTTCCACACATACTTCAGTAAAACCTCTCTATAACGGCCACTAAATTGTGTAAATTAGCTGGTATTTAGGGCAGGTGACTGCTTAAAGCAAGGTGAAAGTAAAACAGAACGCTCCTATAGGAGCGTTCTGTTGTACTTTCACCTTGCTTTAAGCCGTCACCTGCCTTTAACACAAAATACTTGATGGAATTTCGTGGCCGTTATAGAAAGGTTTTACTGTACTCCTTATCGTGAATTTTTCATTAAATAATCAAACAGTGTGTATCTCAGCAGACAGCAATGCATTCAAAATGTAAATGTCCGTTGTGCTAATTAGAAGGTTAATGCTTAATACTTAGGTTATACGCGTGGCAGACCTACATTTAAATTTAAAAGAATTGTTTATATTAATTTGTATCACTGGCATAGCACCGGAAATGCAAACAATGCATTCCATAATTTGTTTTATTGGAAGACTGAGCCAGAACGGCGGAGTGTTTTATTGTTCTCTTTTCTGGCTATCTCTTTCTTATTAAGGTTTGGCGATTTCAGACACTAAAACGTGACATAATAGACATAAAATACACATGCTCTGCAAATTATACCGCTAAAATGCTACTGCTTACGAGACATTCAATCGTTTCCAAATTTCAAAGGCATATGCCCCCCCCCCCTTAAAAACAACCCCCCACACACAAAATCAACAACAAAAACAATAAACAAACAAAACAACAAAAACAATACAAACAGCAACAAACAACACACATAAAGAAACAATTTAAAGCAAACAAACAAACAACAACAACAATACAACACAGGAACAGAAACCCAAAGCGCATACAGAAGTGAAATAATTCATAGATGTGAACTTTAGAAACATTAGCTGTATAACGAGTGCAGGAACGAAACCAAGAATGACAGAAGAATGAGCTGCACAACGAGGACAGGACGGAAACAAGGACAATAGAAACATAAATTGCACAACGAGGGAAGGACGAAAACAAGAAAGATAGACATACAAGATGCATAACGAGGACAGGACATTCTGACATTGCAACAGATCAAGATGAATGAATATGCTATTTACCCCTTTATCTCATGAATATGTATGTAATTAATAATTACATCATGCATATTAATTAACATAATGTTTATAATATCAGCATGGGCAAAAGAAACTGTAGGTTCGGATGTATATTTTACCATAAGCAAACAGAGTAGACACTGATCAGACACCGCCTACAGAAACTGTCAAATCTACGTTTACGTTTACATACAAAACGCGTATATGAGGTAAAGACTAGATAAGGGATTTAACTGATGTCACTCCAAGAAGAATGAGCACTATTTTTATAATACCATAGCTAACAGTATGGTTAAGTAACATAAATTAACCATTCTCTTCTAGACTACTTTTAGACCCAACCTCTTTGAACATTTACTATATAAAAGGATTTTTAGCATAATAAAAGTTTTGAAACCACAAACGTGTCAAAAGGCGTCAATAGGAGGGAATTGGTGAATGGTAATACAGTAAAACCTCTCTTAACCGGCCATTAAATTTAGTATGAATATCGGTCTTGGAGACAGGTGGCAGCTTAATGCAGGGTGAAAGTCATGCAGAAAGCTCCTAGAGGAGCTTTCTGCATGACTTTCACCCTGCATTAAGCAGCCACTTGCCTAAAAGTATCTAAATGCTTATCTACTAGAATTCCGGTTAAGAGAGGTTTTACTGTACACTGTTTGCAGTGTCCAGCTGTACTTTCTCATAAGACATATTCTTGATCAGGGTCGGCTCTATTTGCTTATGGTATGATCTAGATAATTTTATGATTTTACATTTTCTACCAATGCCAATTATTTCCGTGTCATTGTGCTATTATACAACAATTAATCTAATTAATATTCATGGTGTCATTATTTCTTAAACTAATTTTAATGGAAACACAAATCGAGCATTGGGCCTACACTGTCTGCGGTTCATGTCTGATCGTACTCACATAAATCAACACAATGAAAATGATTATAAATACATACCGAGCAGGATAACGAAATATCGATATTTCACTCCGGTAGTATCCATGGCCACTGCTTTAAATTAATGAAAGCACGAGACGCTGTTTTACATAACTTGCTGGAAGTAGTCCCTTCCAGCTAATGTTTACACCGCAGCTCTTTAATCCCGAGCTTAAGTTTATACCTAGGGGTCAAGGATGCTTCCGTTGGAACAACCTGGCTGTGATTCAGTCTTAAATTCCTTCTACCTGTACTCCCAAGTCGACTAGTTAAAATCTGCATATTTAACAAATTTGAAATTTCTTGATCATATTTAGTTTCAGAAAATATCTTACTAATAATAATATTTAACTATTTAACTAATGATTTTTTTTTTACAATCAGATGCATATTATGTCATAAGCAGTAAGAGCAGACACTGCTTTTGAAAAGGCGTAAAATGCGTTTCTATAAGGAAAAAGGATTAATCCTTTACCATTTCAATATTCATGTAAGAAATAATTACATCATGAATATTCATTAGCTGAATTTTCGTAATGCCATATAAACACAGGAATTGTTTAGTTTGGCAGAAACTATAGAATCACATTTATAGATATACGTAACTAAACAGAGCAGACCCTGATCAGACGGCTCCTACATGAACCGTCCTATCTGGGTCTATTCTATTTGCAAATGCATGAAAATACGAAGGAAAGGGTCAATAAAGCAAACAACATTTTCTAGTCCAGGATCGTAAATTGTTTATGGTTTCATAGAAAGTTCCACAGATACCATACTTGTTCGAATCTAACAATATTCCTCGATGTTAATAAATAGATATCTACCGTGAGTTAGACATTTTCTTATCAATAAAAAATAACACCCGCCCCGACTTTAGTGCTTAGTGTGTCAATAGCATGTAAAAGATACCCACAGCAGCGGTTGTCTGGCTGTATCTATAAATAAACGCTACAACTGTGGGCAACAAAACCAGGATTTATATAAGTTATTTCACGAAATATTCTATTTCTGCCGTGCGCATTTATTTCGGTTATTTCAATTTATACCAGGATTTATATCAGTTATTTCACGAAATATTCTATTTCTTCCGTGCGCATTACCATGTACAGTCTAGGGTTCCTGCCTTATCGTGTGTCTTTACATAAATATCAAGTGTATAAAAGCAAACATGGTTGAGTAGCAATGAAAGTAAAGCACAGCCAATGGCCGATGCGTAACATGTTTATGTTCAGTCTTCAGAAGGATTACCGTTGATAACAGATGAACACTTTTCATATGCTTGAGGTCGAAGTGATACGTTTCTTTGCAACACGTGAAAAAGTAAATGTGGACAATTACTTAGCATCTTTGATACGCTTTACCAGAACAACACTGCCAGCCGATGGCGCCACTGGTTCGCTACAGCGGTGCATGTTTCTTTGTTATGCTCATTCATACATGTAAGTTTTTCACATTTATATACAGTAGATCACTTAATAAATACATATGTATGTCTTTAAAAGCAGATGACTGCCTAATACAGAACGAAAAGGATGCAGAAAGTCTCTGTAACATTTGTTCTACAGTAACCTATTACTCCATACGCTTTTCTACGATTTTACAAACAGAGTAGGAGCTGTTCTGTAGGAGCCGTCCGATCAGGATATGCTCTGTTTCCTTATGATATACATAATGGAACATCATAATATACATTATGATTCCAAAGATTTTGTCATGGCCAGACATTCTATGTCCATGTGCCATTATAACAATTAGTCTACGTAATATTCAAGATGCCATCATCTCTTACACGAATATTCGTGGATTAAGGGTAAAGTGACAATGTACCATTTGTCTTAAAACTGAAAACATAAAATTGTTATAACCCTTTATGTCATAGGCTCGCCTTTTAACGCCTTTGCGAACATAATGGACCCAGATCAGCCGTCTCTTGCAGGTGATGTCGAAACCAGAGTCTTCCTTGTTTGCTTATGGAGCAATATAATACTTCTTCTACATTTTCCGAATATGATCACACAAACATATGATCAGATTCTAATATTACATGTTAGCGGTGAATATTCATGCAAGACATAACGACACCGTGTGTATTCACCAGGTAAAGAGTGCAATGCAAACAGATTGTTGAATTGCACCATAAATAAAGAGATTGTGACATCCTCCTTCACCTTTATCCCACTGCTTCCTACACTATTTTAGACCTAAACTCTTTAAATAAATCAACCGAAAAGGAACATTTATTAGAGAAAATATTTTTTAGAATTGTATAGTTTTGACACCGATATGATAAACAGATAAACATTTATCAAAATGGATTCAAAAACGACATTTACAGAGGCGTCAGAAGGCGTCAGTGGGAGGGAATGAGTTAACGTGTTTATCTGAAAGGGTGTTTCTGCAATAATTCTTTTTGAGATGTGACCTTTGGAAAATAATTTTAAAGCACATCGTGTGTACAGATAATAACCAGAGGACCTCTGGCCTTAGGCTTCACTGTTTGCCACTTCTGTGTTCAAATGTCATAATCTAAAATCTTCAACTAATGTTAACCCAATTATAAAATGATTACTGAATATCACCAGGGTTGTTAGATAAATAAATTTGGGACACATTATATAGCACTGATGGTAATATATCTGTTTCCTAGGCAACCATTCTAACCTCATTTGTCATATTACAGCGTGTTTAAATAATTGCAGCATACAAATATATTGCGGCCTACTTTGGTGATACTTATAAATGATATTAACATATAGTTGATGTATGAATATTTATGTTTGGTTTACTTTATGCAAATTACCCCATTTGCATCTTCACGAATATTAATTAGTGATAAGAAAACAAAGAGAAACAATATTGAAAATAACACGTTCGGCAGTATGCGATATGTTGCAGGTATTTAAACACTGTTATATGTACAATGATGTTAGAATGGTTGCCTAGAAAACAGATATAAGTTCTATATAATGTGTCCCAAATTTATTTATCTAACAATCTTGTGATACTCAGTGATCATTTTTAACTTTAGCTAAATACTACATTTTGCATTTTTGTTTGCTTTATAAGAGAAAGACTGGTGTAATATTTACCATTAACGCAATTCCTCAGTTCTATGTTTATAGCAATCGGTTTCATGCTGCATCAAAAATAATTGAGATCTAGACAGTAGATGTCAATTTTCCAAAATGTGTGAAAGGGTCGGTTACCATGGAAACAGTTACGTTACAATATTACTTACAGTTCTTTTTTTTGGTTATTGATTTAGATACTTTGCTTTCTGAGTATTTTGTCATCATTTTGAACTACGTTTGAAGTTGTTTTCTGATATTGGTAGGATAAAAATTGAGACGTTTACGTTATTTCTGTATTTTTTACTATTTTTATTGTGCCATTATTATTCATGTGTATGCAAATAAGATAACTCCTAAATATAGCCTTTAAACAAAAGCACAATGTCTTTGCTTTAATTCGGTGCCAGTTTTATACAGTTAGCACAAAAACTTTTTGTGATATGGAAGATTTTTGCAGATAGGTGTCGACTAATAAAATATGTGTGAACAGATTTTATTTAATGGTTTCTATGGAAACAGTTGAATCGTTACTTAAAGTTTATTTTTTGGTTTTCAATTTAGTTTTTTTCTGAGGATTTTGTCATCATTGTAAACTGCATTTGAAGTTTTTTTTCCAATATTTGTAGGATAAAAAAGTAAATACATGTAATTTACATTATTTACGTTATTTCTATATTGGTTTTACTATTTGTAATGTTCTCCTTAATATCCATGAATATGCAAATACTGAAATTTCAAGGCATAGCTAGAAATAAAGCACAATCTCTTATCGTCAGTTTGGTACCAGTTTTATAGGTTTAGGACAAAAACTGGCTGTGATATGGGCGAATTTGTAGGTATTGGTCATCATTACGAAAACTGGGGGTTGCCATGGAAACGGATAAAATACACATAGCCTAAAGAATTTAAACTTGAGTACATTCGCGATTCTGATTCAGTAAACTTGTCTGAACATGTTGGTATCCATGAAAAAAGTATAGGAGTGGGAGTGCACGGTAGACACCACTGGCTCCCTGAGTATCATAGTGTTAGGAATAGTTAATGAAATATGAAAGTAGTATGCATAGCTGAGTAGGTGGTAGATTTGTAGTTTTCTTTTCTCATATGTCGCCCATCGTTTCTTGCTATTTGGTAGTACATGTATATAATGAATCAACTCAGTAGGTTAGTGAACAAAACAAACAAACAAACCAACGAAACCAAACCAACATCAAGATGAACACAAATATAACCAGATGATATCAACTGAAAATAAGTTATGTGTGACCTTTCTTTGTCATAACTGTGTATCTGTTGTTTTTTCTTTCACTTAACATTGTTAGCCTATTGCGAAAACGAAAAGGACACTCGGGGAAACAGTTTGTGTAATTTACGAAGAAAACTCGAAAATATCAAAGAACCCAGGAAAAGCGTCTGGATTCAGACTGCACGTGCTGGTAATGATTAGCAGGAATCCGTATAACGAACGGTCGTACTAACATACGACGAACTCAATTAAAAGTGTTAGAACTTACGACAATTTCTGTAGTACGATGTGAAAATAAACTGCCACACGTTAGAATAGCTTTTCGTCTATGTGAAAAATAATGATGGTCGTAATGAAGGACTTGTGACAAAAGTGATCGTACAATCTTACGTGAAACGGGACCGATTGTCCATTTCAATTTACTCTGTCACTGAATTTGAGTCGATATTTTCTTTTCATTTCTTACCGGATTGAGATCAAATTTGAACCACTTGTGTCATCGTTTATCAGGCACTCTGTGTCCGAGTTTCCTTTGAATCCATCTTTAAATAAAGATTTTATGCATAAAAACAATGTTTTCCCATTGCAAACATGTTCATTTCAAGTTACAAATGGCGGACGATTGACGTCGAGTGGAACGTTCGAATTCTACTGATGGTAATTATAGCTCTTAAAAGTCAACGTCATACATGAAATTACGTCATTTATTTCGTATCAGTATACAATTCACCCCTGTTGAAAAATGATATGCTCCACTATCCTTACATACGGCGGCCTTTGCAAAGAAACAGCTGATCGAATTAGCATGTAGAACATGCATTTTCGGCATTTTCTTCCTTGTTACTGCATGATGTTGAGGGATATTTAGCATGGGGGTTCCTGAAAAACGATGCGATTTCATGAAATAGGGTTATGGTCAGTCTGGCTCGAAATGAAAAAAAAATAGATTCAAATTCAGTGACAAAGTAAATTGTATTTAGGAAATCCCTGCCAAGTACTGTCCTGTTTGGTACTTATTTAACCATTTCATTCATATAAACGCATATTCGCATATTTGCAAACAGAGTAGACCGAGACGTCTGGCTAGGGTCTGCACGGTTTGCCAATAGAATTCGATAGATTTTTGATTCTTTAGTTTTAGTTTCTAAAATGGCTACACTGTTCAACCTCCTATATTTCATTATAATTATTTCATCTATGAAATTTCTGTTGTACGGGTTTTAATCCTTCTCTTGCTGAATTTCAAAATGCATTTCTCGTTCTTTACCCGTGCCCTGTTGTATAATTACATATATCTTCACTGTGTACACGTATTTCGCTGTGCAATTAACTGCTGTGGAGTGCACTGGTTGCATAATCAACTTGTATTTAGGAAATCCCTGCCAAGTACTAAAGAAGGAGAAATGTATTTTAAAATTCAGCAAGAGAAGGGTTAAATATGCCTCTTGTATAGTTTTCTTTAATATTTCAGCAGCAACTCTTGCGAAAAAGGATAAACCGTACACCTACGAACCTTGTGGTGAAGCCTATAAAGAAGACCACTGTCTCGAGTTAAATTGTAAAAAGACTATAATTGATCTTGACGTCCAGGCCGGTTTAGGGGATTGCCAGGGAAGGACAAGCGGACTAATCGTAGATACTAATAACTGCTACTGGAAGTCTAGGTGTAAGATTAGTTTTCCACTGGAGAGAATGGTTATGGGCTTGTTTTCTGATGCGGTTGTCAATGTCAGATGTGTGTACCAAAAACCGGAGAAAATTGTCGTTCAAAAGATAAGATGTGTTAAGGAAAAAGGTATTATAAGATATTTTTGTCAGTCTATTCATAGATTAGGTTAGGATATTACCATCACCCATTCGTCGGCGTCAACGTCGGCATCTGTATCAATAGTTATGTGTTTAAAAAATCCGGCAAATATATATATACAGTAAACCACCTTTATTGCGACCACCTAAAACGGGCATAATTCTGGTTGGCAGCGGCAGGTGGTACCTTAATGCAAGATGAAATTTATGCAGAAAGCTCCTATAGTCCTGAACTTTCTGCATACCTTTCGTTCTGTATTAAGAAACCACCTGCTTATGAAGACAGCTATTGTTATTTTAGTGGTCGCATTAGAGGGGTTCTACTGTGTTTCATTGCATGCTAAAATGTGTGTATGACTGCTGACCAGTGAGCAGAAGTGCAGTATACAAGAATCATCACTCATTTTCAAATATACTTGGAGTTATTGCTCTTTTTAATTCCTGAAACATAACTCCAAGTGTATTCTAGATATCCATGTAAAAGTTTACAAATGAATTAACACATTCTCTCCTCCTGACACCTTTTTGCGCCTCTGTAAAAGTCATATTTTGAAACAATTGTGATAAATAGAGCATTTGCGTGTGGTTTCTTAATGCGAACGCAAATGTAATACAGAAAGCTCTTATAATATAATTTCTCTATATTTCTTTCTATTTGCATAAGTTATCCACCTGCCTTAGAATAAGACTTCTTTTAATGGTACATGTAGCTTAAGACATGTTTTACTATAAATTACAACTGTTGTAAAATATCTATGTAAAATTAATTACAACTTTACGTGTATAGGAAAGATAGAAAAGGTAGAACAGGGGGTGGCGTTTTTATCCTTGTGTCTAAAAAATATAAGAGCCATTCTCCACCAGAGCTCAAATCAGACTCAGAAATAATTTGGGCTAGAGTCAAGCAGAGAGGGAGAAGGGACCTTCTAGTTTGCAGTGCATACAGGACAGATAAGGATTTTGTATGTATTGACGAGCTAGATCGCACAGTAAGTCTTACCGATCAGCTCAACAGTACAACTGTAATAGGGGGAGACCTGAATCTCGGCGACATTGATTGGAACACTAAGACAGTAAACTCTGGAGCTTCCCATCCAGATGAATGCAGTAAACTTTTAGATTTTGTAAATGCTCATTGTTTTACGCAAATGATTAATGAACCAACCAGAATCACTGATACCGCTAGCAATCTTTTAGACATTGTACTCCTCTCGAACCCTACATTAGCGGAGTCAGTTAAAGTAATTCCTGGTTTTAGTGACCATTGTACACCATTTTTAGATATCTTATCATCACCAAGAATTAATGAAAAGCCAAAGCGGAAAATTTTAGTGTTTGAGAAAGCAAATTGGTCAGAGCTGAAAAGAGGCCTATTGGACTTTGCTTCCAAGAATCGGCTACACAGTATGTCTGTTCAGGACCTTTGGAATTCTTTTAAAACAAAATTAGATGAACTTGTGTCACTTTACATACCCACCAAAATTGTATCTGGGAAACAACACCTTCCATGGTTAACTTCTGAAATAAAAAAATGATAAAGAAACGGGACAGACTGTATGGCCGATTCAAGAAAAGTAGAAGAACCTCAGATTTCTCCAAGCTCAAAAAGATTAAATCTCTGATTCAAAAGAAAAGCCGAAATTCTTACTGGGACTACATGAATAACATTGTTTGCAGTACTGCGGAAAATAAGCATGGTACAACGAAGCGTTTCTGGGGCTTTATAAAAAGCCTTCGAAATGATTCTTGTGGTGTTGCTCCTTTACGAGAAAACGGGATACTAAAGTCAAATGCAAGGGAGAAATCTGAGATTCTGAACCGACAATTTTCCTCGGTTTTTACAAATGATTCAGATCCTAGTTTACCTGATCTAGGTCCTAGCCCTTATTCAAGTATGCCAGACATCCATGTTACTGTAAATGGAGTCAAAAAATTACTGGCAGGCTTGGACCCGTACAAAGCAGCAGGGCCAGATCAGATAAAGCCAAGAATTTTAAAAGAATGTGCAAATGAAATAGCACCTATTTTTACTATCCTGTTTAACAATGGAAAAGTAGTAAAGTCAAGCAGGCAAAGCCACATGCAATACGCAACCACCACCAAAACACCGATAGACAGCATGACACACACACACACAACCACACACCCAAACGCACACACACACACACGAAATGAACACAGAAAACACCAAAATACACACAAGAAACAGGGACAAACGTTCCACAACATGAACAAACAACAAGCACAAAGACGCAAGGCAAACAAAAGGAAGGGTGACAAAGAGAGTACCGCCTTGGCACGGTCAGCAGCAAAAACACCACTGGGGGTTTAAACCGGTTTACGGACGTCCTAACCTCACACTTCTCTCAAAGTCACCCTAGCTTTACAAATATTGTAAATAAAGGTATCCCCGCTGGACTTACTATTCATGGTGGAACTGTACCCTCTGATTGGCTGCAAGCTTATGTAACCCATATTTTTAAGAAAGGAGAAAAGTTTCAAGCTTCTAACTACAGACCTGTCTCCTTAACTTGTATAGCTTGTAAAATCCTTGAACATATAGTAGTCAGTAATATTTTGGAGCACTTAGATCACTTTAATATCCTGGTTGACAATCAGCATGGTTTTCGTGTCCGGCGGTCTTGCGAAACACATCTTGTAGGTTTTATTCATGACTTGGCAAAATCAGTACAACGGAGCCAGATCGATGTTGCCATTTTAGACTTCAGTAAAGCGTTTGATGTCGTTCACCATGATAGACTGCTACATAAGCTAGATCATTATGGTATCAGAGGCTCTACCCATTCATGGGTTGGATCATTCTTAGGCCATCGCAGCCAAAGAGTTGTAGTAGACGGGGCAACATCTGATCTGGCTCCTGTTGTTTCTGGCTTCCCCCAAAGGATCTGTCCTTGGTCCTCTTTTGTTTCTGCTCTACATAAATGACCTCACTGATACTGTTTCTTCTAGTGTTCGTCTCTTTGCTGATGACTGTGTGATATATAGGAATATTAAAACACACAGCGATTCTGCCAAATTTCAGAAAGACCTGGATAACCTATCTTTATGGGAGCAGAAATGGAAGATGTCCTTTAATGTAAGCAAATGCAATATTATGCACATTCATAAATCCAGGAATCCTATGAAAACCGAATACTGCCTTCATGGTCAACCCCTGACTGTTGTGGACAGAGCTGCTTATCTAGGCATTGAAATAGCTTCAAATCTATCCTGGTCCCCACATGTAAATAAAATTACCAGTAAGACAAGTCAAAATTTAGGTTTTCTGAAACGAAATCTTCATTCTTCTAGACCTGAAACTAAGGCAGCTGCATATAGTTCCATTATTAGACCCAACCTAGAATATTGTTCCAGTGTCTGGGATCCTTATCACCAGAAGGATATTGATAAACTCGAAAGTATCCAGCGTAGGGCTGCTCCATTTGTTTCTAATAATTACGGCAAGACCCCGAGCACTGTCACCAACATATTGAATGACTTGAAATGGAACTCGAGAAGGCAGTTCAGTAGACTCTCATTTTTCCACAAAATTATCTACAATCATGTTGATATCAACATCAATCATTTTCTAACACCTTAAACAAGACAGTCCAGACACTACCACCACTTAGCATACCAAATACCTTCCACCACAGCTGACTATTTCAAATACTCATTCTTTCCACATACAGTTGTCATGTGGAATACACTACCATCGTATGTAGTCAGTGCTGAATCAATCCCTGGATTCAAGTCAGCACTGGCTGCATCGATGTATCATCCATAGTCAAGCTCAAGAGCTCTTTTATCTGTTTT